>OZ020268.1:24865393-25517893 GCA_963971225.1 Melieria omissa
AATAATAACCCAAATACAAAGCGTTCGAGACTTTGAATGAATTGAATGCGTTCACTCAATCTGCATTAAAAGCGCCTAAAGTCACGTCAACTATGATGTAGAGTGTATTGTGGTGTTTACAACAACAAATCGAGCAGCATTCACCATTTTTGTCGCAGCCGCTCAGCTGATATGTGGCCACCAGATGCTAATTCAGCTGTTTTCTGTCTGTTTGCCATCGCGGTTCACTTGTTCCGTCGGCCGTGTCATTGTGCTTGGCCACATGCCCATAGTTGGCCCGCTCGAATAACCGTAATTTCGGTGCTAACCAGTTTCCATTGATCAGAGATTATTTATAGAAATTACTATATGGAACCAAGCGCATTGAGGCGATAACAAATCTAAAATCTTAATGTCAGCTCAATCACAAACGCGCACTTCTTGTTTTGGGCGCGCTTAGCTGAAAAGCCAAATGGGCCTTTTGTGCATTGATTTAATATTAAAATCTGTGATGTGTACCTTGACATGGCATTAGCATAAATTAATCAAGTAATTTTAAATATTTGCAATTGTAATTTAAACTTAAAAGTTGCATGTCGGGTGCAGTTGTTTGACTGGTACTCGAACACATGTGAGCATTCTAGACAAGTTTTTAATGACCAATGTCATTGACATCCTTTCGCAACACAAAAACAAATTATATCATTGACGAATAACTAATGATTCTGAACGGGTTGAATGAGTGACAATGAATCTAAATAAACTAATGTGGCATTAGTTAGTTGAAAAAGTGACAATCAATCATTTCTGATTCTAAACAAATTGAAAAAGTGACAATGAACACAAATAAACCAATGTAGAATTAGTTGGTTGAACAAGTGACAATAAATCATTATTAGTTAGTGGAATAATGACAGTAAATCACAACCAATTTTCTAGAATTTAAGGATATTTAAAGATAGCCAAGAGTTTTCTTTATATCCTCTCAATTGTTCTTTATGTATAGAACTAATATAAGAACTAGTGGAACTAATAATATTTCTTGAATTCGTAATACAATAAAAACTAAACTCCTACCAAACTACAACACAATGCTTAATGTGTTATTAGCAAAAAATACTAACAAAAACTTGTTTAAAAAAACAACCTTTCTTTTTCTTACCACAAAAGACAGAACACAACCCATAATAGTTAAACACACGCGACCATTTGTTTACAAGTTGAAATTAGAAAAAAGGTCGTCATGACAACCGGTATTATTTCTATATTTATGCTGTCACTTCTATTATTCTCCACTTAATTGTGGCACACAAAACAAACGACAAGTATTGCTATAACTACAGAGTTGGTTCTGAGCGATTGGGCGCCCAAGCGCTGGGGCTCTCATAAGAAACATTTTAAATTAATTAAAAAAAAATTAAAAAAATTTATTAGGATTTAGTTTGAATAAATTTAATAAAATTATTAATTAATAATTATTATAAAATTATTAATTATTTAATAAAATAATTAACGTATTTTCGAAAATTGTTTAGCAAAATATAAATTTTTTTTTATTTAAAAATATTTATTGGGATTTAGTTTTATTAAAACATTAATTTACTCGTTTTCAAAAATTGTTTAGCAAAATACTAAATTTTTTTTTTACTTAAACAAATTTATTAGGATTTAGTTTTAGTAAAAAATTAATTAACTTATCTTCAAAAATTGTTTAGCAAAATATAATTTTTTTTTTAATTAAAAAAATTTATTTCGATTTAGATTTAATAAAAAATTAATTAACTTAATTTCAAAACATGTTTGTTAAAATTTTTAAATTAAAAAATTGTTTAGCAAAATATTAATATTTTTTGATTTAAAAAAATTTATTGGAAATTAGTTTTATTAAAACATTAATTTACTTATTTTCAAAAATTGTTTAGCAAAATATACAATATTTTTTTTTAAATTTAAAAAATTTATTAGGATTTAGTTTTAGTGAAAACTTAATTAACTTATTTTCAAAAATTTTTAAGCAACATATTAATTTTTTTTTCAAAAATTGCTTAGTCCAAAAATCAGAAATTTAAAAACACACCAACAAATCGATTTACTTGCAAAACTAGTGGCCAAATATAATGAAACTGTGTTTTTAGTTTTTCTTCCTGATGTCAGGATTTTGTTTTTTTTTTTGTTTAATTTTAAAAGACTAAGGACATAGATATTTTAAAAACTTGTTTAAAAAATTAAGCACAATGTATTAGTATTGATAAGTTTATTAAATGAAAGATAAAACTACTTAGAATTAAAAAAAATTATTTTTTTGGTGTGAAAGGACGAGTAAGTACTGACAATTTTTCTTGAAAACATTATCCATTAAAAAATAAAAATATTTAAAAAATTTAAACCAATAGTATCGATATGGGTATCAAATGAAAGAGAAAATTTGATACCAAAAATCACTTGATACCAAGTAAAAATAAGTATTTAAATTTCTTTCAAAAGTTTATCCTTAAACATTCTTGAGAATTTTCAAAATGTTTTCCATCCATAAATAAATAAAATATTATTTCAAAAATTGAGCGCAATGTAGAATATTAAAATTCTTATCAAATAAAAGAAAAATTTCGTTAGAATTGAAAATATTACAACTTTTTGGTGCGAAAGGACAAATAAGTAATGAAATATCCTTTAAAAGTTTACACTTAATTTTTCTTGAGAAATTTCACTATCTTGTGTTTTTTTTTTAGAAAAAATATGTCTTAAAGAGTAATACGTAAACTTCCACATTATCAAATTTCTTCGTCTTTTAACTTAGCTTTCTTCTTTTAGCTTTATTAGTTTAGAAAAAAAATGTTAATTATTCTTTCTAAAATACAAATTGACATCTTTCGCTTATATTGTCCCAAGTCCTTGGATATGGATATGAGGAGAGCCATGAAAGTGAACCCTAGACGGTCAAAAAGGTTCCTAAAGTCCTTAGTCTATACTAAGCCAACCACTTTGGACCCGCTCGAGACCACAATTCAAGACTCCACTGCCGAAATAACTTCGCAACTTATCAAAAATTTCACCGAGTGTTTAAAGCACACTGCCAGCAAAGCCTAGGTGGTCAATTGAATGATGTTTGAAGCACATCATGCAAACAAAAGCTAGAATCGATTTGATATCTTACACCAGGCGCGGATCCAGAAAAATATTTCGGGGGGAATTTTAAAAAGTAATTCTTTAATATTTATAAAATTCTTTTTAATTTGTATGTAGTTTATAGTCGATCCAAATATTTCGGGGGGGTTTCGACCTCCTGGATCTGCCACTGTCTTACACCAATGTTGTTTTATTTAAATGTTCTTGTTGTTGTTATTTACTCATAATTTATAATATTTTTGATTATTTGTGTGCAAAAAAAATAAAAAAACATTTTCCTACATTGCTTGGCGTCCAAATATACAAATTGTAAGCCTTTTCTATGCAACAACAACAATCACATTTAGTCCTTTGAAGAAGATTCCTCAAATTTTCAATTCTAAAAGGTAAGTATAGGTAAAAAAATCTATGTAAAAAATTTTTTGTTGTTAATAATATCAATAATAAATCTGATCCAACAGTATTTGCATAGAACAGTGAAATAAGTGCTTTGAAAAAAAATTTATCAAATTTTCTATTCTAAAAGAAAAGTCTATTTTTTATATTTTTTCATATTTTTTGTTGTTAAAAATATCCAGAATAAATCGGATCAAACAGTATTTGCATAAAAAAGTGAAAAAAACATATAGCTAAAACCTTCACAAGTCAACATGATCCGCCATGATATGTCTTGAGGCACCTTTTTTGACATTTTACTCCACTTTGAGCCCAAATATGAAAGCCAAGTCTTTACTTTTGCCGCCCCTGTTATACCCGCAGCAGTGCTCTCCACGCATTTTGCTTCCGTTTTTATTATTACTGCCTTCATACCAACTACCAACGTCCATCGTTGCTACCAATCCGTCAACTAGTTTGGCCCCTCGTATTCAAATATTGTTGCATGTTAGAGCGACTATGCGGTTCTTTGACCTTTAACCAAATGACAACAACAACAAAAAGAACAAAAAACAACAACAAACAGAACCACAAAACCACCAACAAAAACAACAACAAATAATCGAAACACTTTACACAACAAACAACTGTGAACTGTGAGGGTTTGGTGCTGCCACAAAGTTGTAACTGCCGCCCTGCTTCGCCTCCTCCGCCGTCTGTCTTACGCAGCTCTGCTGGTTGTTATTATTTCTGTCTTTTGTCATGACTACTTACAGGCAAGAATTATACCAGGCTACCATTTTTTTTATATGAAGTTTTCCAGTAGTAGAAGACATTCAAAAGTTTAGCATTTCCATGACTTTTCAGTTCAATCTTCAACGCATTAGAATCTAACAAAACTGACAACATTTTTGATCTTTGAATGAATGCATTCAAGCATTAATTTGCATATTATAATTTAAGTATTTTTCTATCGATTCTAGGGAATGATTTGCTGGTTTAGTTGTCATTTAAAAATTGTCACTTTTTTCGTAATTGTCTCATTTGTGCAACGATAAATGTTACTGATTTGTGTGCCCATACAATTTTCATATAATACATTTCATAAATTTCCTGCTTCATTAAGCCCGACACTAACAACTGTTCTTCATTTATTTATTTTTTTTTATTTTTTATATATGCGGCCACACCTGCTTCGCGTTTCAATGGCGCATCGATGCTTTGAGTGCATTGAACTTCTCACACAAAAGCCGCTGCCACTTCCTCTATTTTGTGCTACAGATTAATTGTTGCTTATCGAAAATCTCTATAACCACAACAACAACAGCACTACTCACATTAAGTCCGGACGAAAGTGATGAATCATTGCACAGAAGGCCAGTCCGTCGCGCCACGATGTGGTCATGTTGTCAATTTTGACGCCAGGATAACCCTCCGTCATGCGTCGACACCACAGCTCCAGTGCCTTTGTGCCTCTTCGTTCGGCCATTTTGACGAGTTTTTGATTTTTTGCGCGTCTGCAATTTCCTTATGAGATTTTACTTCCGTTGAACTTTAGTCCGGAACAGAGCTGCAAAGATAAAAACAAAAAAAAGGTGAACAATTAGCATGAAATTTTGTTAATTTTCATTGTTGTGAGCACATTTCAGTGCGTTGGTTGTTACGCAAAATTGCCCTAAATACTGCACAGCAATTGTTGTTGTGCTGCGGCGCTACCTTGGCGCGGTTCGTGCGCCCACTTACGTTGCCCGTTGCGCCGCTGGGCGTGAACTGCAGGTTCTGCATGATTGATTCATTAATAGTTTCGCTTTTATGCCGCACTGCGCACACACAGGAAACACGTTTTGCTCATTTCTGCTGCAATTGTTGTTGCTGCTGCTGGCTCACTTAAGTCAGCGCACTTTAATGATGCACAGCCAGTGTCTGAACTTGTGCACTTTCAATGCGGCGCGGCTGTGTGCCGCATCATTGCATTACGTCAAGGAAATTGATGCACGTACATTGCATTTCTTTCTTCTTCCTCGTCTCCCTTTTGCACTCGCTGCTACTTTGCAGTCTGGGTGCCATAACAGAGATTACACAAAAGTTGCTTACGGCTGAACTTTTGCTCTTTCTCTTTGCGGTCGTTGCTCAATAAAGTGTGCGACAGCGAACGATTGTGGGAAACGGGCAGCGAGACAAAGTTGAGAGATAATCTCGTTCGAGTTTGGGTTATGTGTATTGAAAAGGAAACAAAAAAATATCACAATATGCTATTGAAGGCATCGGAAGTGAGTGGAAAATTATTAAGAGATTATGGTCGATGGACGATAGGTGGCCCAAGTGGCCGGAAGACCTGAACTCTAATAGATTTTGATAAATTTCGTAATCACTGCGTCCAACAAGTTGCAGGAATATATAAAAATACTTTTATGAACATACTTATGTATATGCAAAAGTTGTATCTTCAGTCAGCACAGCTCGATATAAAAATATTTTTACGAATATCAAAATGTTGCCCTCCCACAAATGAAAGCATTAACTCGATTTTTCTCCATCATTGTGGCATCACATTTCATCTTCAGTCATTTCTAATTTGGACGCTCCTCAAAACTGTCCAGTCCAATCATCTTCGATTGAAATCATTCTTATGCATAAAAGTGCATACTTAAATGTTATGATCATATTTATTTGAAAAAATATTTTCTGCATTGGTTGTATGAAAATAGTTATTTATGCAATCGTAAAAATAATGTCCTACGAATTCCTGGCAAGTATTAATAAGTATAAAAACATAAATTATGCACATTTGCAGCTTCAGCTTACAAGCCAAGTAATAAAAACTGCAATTTAGAATGAAAAAATTTAATGAAGATGAACCAACGAAGTCTTACAAGTGAGCTGAAAGCAGCAACGCAACAGAAAGAAGTGAAGTATTCCAAGGGGACATAAACCCCTTTCAAAGTGGCTGAAAGATTCTGTATATGCTACAGAGGTCAAAATGAGAATTGATGTGCAGATTTTGCAGATTATTTTGTATGAATAATATTGGAAAAATCCATACGAAAAAAAAATTAAAAAATTAAAATTTAATTATGTCTTCGTCCTGTTGCACTTAAACATTAAATTTTCTAGGATTTTAAGAATTTATCTTTTTCATTTGATACCCATATTTGTATTCTACATTGCGCTCAATTTGTAAAATATTTTTTTAAAATAAACGTGTCCTTGAAATTTCAATGTCCTTTTAAAAAAATCCTGACGTTAGAGAGAAAAACTGAAAACGCAGTTTTATTACATTTCGTGAGTATATAGATTTTTTCGTGTGTAAAAATTGAGACGTTTGGTATCGATTTGTTGAGAAGTGACCATCGTGGCACCCGGAAGTCGGGTAGATTCAAAACACCAGAGAACATCAAATCGTAGTACAATGGACGTATGTATGTCATGTCTGAGTGCCGTGCTTGCTAGACTGTTCCGACAAGGGGAAAAACCTAAATTCTCTCAACTAAACACCTTTGCTCTGGCTACTAACTATGCTCTGGTTTGATAAGGTTTACCTTAGGAAACTGATTAACTTTTTCTGATCCACCTAAATGCGTTCTGGAAATGTGGCTGTAACATAGAAAGCTTTGGAAAGTCTAGAAGAAGAATATTTCTTTAATGTTTGTTGATACTCAACTTAAGTCCATCAAATTATTGTTTTTTTTTTTAATTTAGTTATACTTTTACATAAACATTTGCCTTGAAAACAAACTTTAAGATAAGAAGAAATCTAAGAGGAAGTAACATAACAACCTTTAAGCCTGATTCGTGACATCCTTTGTACAACAATGTCGGTAGTAACGTGTCATTGGGAGAAATAAAAGTTTCGACATCCTTTGTACAACCATGTCCACTCCAACTCGGCTTCTCCTTTAGTGACTGAATTGAAATGAGATTCTCTTAGCAAGAAGCTCACATATTATGATTTGGGCAATTGTGAGGCTGACGACAGATCGGGCTGTAAAACCGGACCTTCATCCTGGGGTAGTGAGCAATGTGTGAACGAATAAATCTACCCGTAGAACCCACCTTTCGAATAAACAAACCTGGGCATCATTTAACACTAGAAAGACCAAAAGTTTTCCGTACCTCCAAGGACTACACATTATATTTGCTGATATCTCGAAAAGTTTAAATCGTATTTAGCTAATTGTAATTGTAGAACCCTAATTGTAGAACTAATTGTAGAACCCGATAAAAATATAAAAGTCATCAAAGCAAAAGTTGATAGAAATATTAAAGAAAGTACAGATATTAAAAAATGAAAAACCGTACAAATTACCAAAACTTCATTAGTCAAGTAGTGTCTGTGCTTACGGGGCACTGTTTCGTCCGGTAGCGCCCAGTGTGACCATGAAAGAAAACTAATTCCGGTACATTTGGGGTGATTTGTAGGCGAATAGGTTGAAAATGCAACGTAACTACTTTTTTCGAATTTTTGGTTCAGAGGAGAAGGAAGAAACCATTGTCACCTTCATGTATCAGTGCACTTTCTTTGTCAGAATTACGTCTATGCTTCTTGGCTCATTCATCATTATTTACCGGTTTGGCAGAGCTATCTTCACTGTGTATCGGGAAAGTAGCCCGACTCTAGTTGTGACACCAGAAGGAGCCACTTATTTGTGTTATTATGCAGAAATCTGCCACTCCAACCTAAGACCTGTTGTCGTTGCTGAAGGTGACTTCGTATTTTTGGGTCTCCGACCCTCCAACATTACTGATCCTGTCAAAGATCAACTTCGGAGACTTGGCTTACTTTGTTATACACAAAAAAAGAAGGAGTAGATACCTTTCCATTATAAGTGTCATAAAAGGTAACAAAAACTTTCAAGTCTTGTGCTCAGTTCTACTGATAGCAGTTTTGTTCATTGTGATTTTTTCTCTATTCGCATTGATCCCTTGCAGAAGATCTGTTTGCCTGCACGCCTGTACTAAAAAACGAATAAAATATTAAATATAAAATTTCTACATACAGACATAATTACGTAAGTGTGTAGATTAAAGCTATAAGTGTTGTAAGCGTTGTTGGATAAGGCGAACGATTTTATTAGTGGATAGTAAATTGCGATTTTTTATGTAACAACAACAAGCGTGTGCGAGAGTCAACAGTCGAGGGATGATGGCTTTAAGATAAAAACATTTCTGGAATAAGTAAAAAGCAACAAGCTACACAAGATATGACACCGTTGAGGTGTCGGTAATACTGTGGTCAAAAGCAATAACCGCCTAAGTCAAAAATTGCTGTTTCGAGCAATCTCGTTTTAAAGTTTTAGCGCATAGTGTGTTCGTTATGGGAATGCGAATAGGTTTTTATTAATAACTTCTTTTATTTTAAAGTTACAAACTCCCCGATTTTACACAAACGTAGAGCACAGTCAAGGGAACGTGGTGGCATCCATAACTTAATTTCTTCTTAAGTTGACTTATTGCTTTTGACCACAGAATTGATGGGAATGATGCACTGCGACCTGTAGATCTATTGTAATTGGTAAGAAAATTAAAAAAAAGTTTGTATCAAAAGGTTAACAGTTTTGGTAAATAAGTCTTTAAAGGAAAAATATTTGGTTATTTTAGTTATTTAAAAGTTATTTTTCAGCAAAGGAATTTTCAAAATATTAAAATTAAAAAAAAAATTAAAAAGTGTTTATTTACTTTCCAAATAAAGCTTTATTTTAATTTTTTATTTTATTTTAATTTTCTGTTTTATTTATTTCCCATTTTAACAAAGCCTAACAGCAGCCGCAGTCTAACAAAGTTTCAACAGCTGTGCAAGTCACACACAAGTCACCACAACCTTGACGCATGGCTATTCATTTCAGTGGATGCTATTGCCAGATAAACTTGGCATAAAGTACCGTTTTTATTACGGCCAACAACGATTGTTATTGACATTCAGCACAGGCACAGACAATGTCAATGCCACATACAACGCCCCAAAGTGTTAACTTCAAATCCATAAAGCATTTGCCTTTGAAAAAATTAATTAACACAAACTTTATATTTTTACTCAAGTTCCAAACTTATTCAATATATCGATTTTGTTGGTTTAATTGTTAAAAAAAATCTTTGAAATTAGTCAACTTTTACTTGTTTACTTGCCGCTGTCTAAGAAAGACAGCTGACTTGGCAAAACGGGCCAACTGGCAAAAATTAGCAAAACCAATACTCATTTGTACTAGTACAAAACCACAACAAAAACAACAACTACAACTTCATGCACCAAAAAATTAGAAAACAAGAAATCACTTGGCAAATCTCGTCGCTCGATCACACCTTAAACGCTTAAATGCTCACTTGACACACATAGCACAGAGTTGTTGTCGTTGCCGCTCTCTCCACTCTCCTCTCTCCACTCAAAGACTGTACAAACTTTTTTTTAAGCGCATTTGGCCATGAAGTTGGCTGCAGATTGCTGCAATTCGGGCACAAAATCCATTGCTACGCACTGGCGCACTCAAATTTTCAACAAAAACAACAACAACAAGTGAAACAACAACATTTTATTTGGGCACAGATACGACAAATTAAACCAACAAAAAATGTTTATAAATGAATTTTGTCTTTTGCGGCCACTTGGTCGACTGCGCGACTGGTTTTGAAAGTTGCATTTGAAAAACGCAAGTCGGCAGCACGCAATGCAACGCAACGCACAACGCATTGTCGCAGCCGCACGCATGCACGCGGCGGCAGTTGCAACAACACATAGAGTGCAATCAGTGCCGAAGTCAACCATCAGCCGAGAATGACAGTTGGGCACAGCAATGAGTCACCCGGTTTTGCGGTCGAGTACTTGGACGTGGGGCGTGTGGAAAGAGGCGCAAAGTTCGGTCGGTTCGATTGTTGACGCAAGACGACAAAGAAAGTCACTGTTTGACGGCGGTGGCGGTCGCTGTTGCGTTGAATGTGCAAATTGCCCACATTGTGTGTGGCCAAAGCGAGAAACAGTTTTGTGGTTGCACAGGCGCAGACTGCATTCGAGTGGGATTTTGTGGGTTCATTCTACCAGAACTCTGAGGGGCTGCGCGCATGCGCATTGAAGAAGTGCGCTTGGAAACTTGAGCCAATGCTTATCGATTAGTCAGCTGCTGTTTGCAGCTGATGAGAGAATGACAAAGTTAGAAGTGCAAATATTGTTAGGACAGCAGCTTGGAAGTTCGAAGAAAACATTTAAAACTGTGAGTCAGTGGAGATGGGACAGACAAGCCTTGGTTTTTCATATACTTTCGTGCAATCTTTGCATTTGTTCAGAATCAATGAAAGAATTGGCATTAATAAGGATCTCCAATTCGGACGGGATGGTTCTGATTAAAAAAAATTTATATAAAAAGCATTATCAATGCTTAACCCGTGACACTAAAAAGACCATTGCGGTTAGTTTGACGGTTTTTCGTTTTGAAAAATCTGTATTTTCTTTGGTATTTCTGTCAACTTTTGCTTTGGTGCTTTTTATTTTTTAATCATGAAAAATTTTATATATTTTTAAAATTTATTTTGTGAAAAATTGGCCAAATCCGGTGTAACATTGTTGAGATATCAGCGAATATACTGTGTTGTCTTTGTAGGTATGAACAATTTGTGGTCTTTCTAGTGTTAAATGATGGCTAGGTTTGATTATTCGAAAGGTAGATTCCAAAAGTGGGAGGTTCCGTTCACGTAATTCTCATTACCATAAGTGCCGTTTGAGTTACAGTTTTAGAGACGTGACGAGAGCGCCGACTACGAGCGAGGAAGAGATGATGTCAAGGCACGGGCCCGATCTGTCGTCAGCCTCGCAGTTGCCCTCATTGGAAACCACTAAACTTGGAAAACTTGCGGTCTTTCTAGTTTCATCCCTACGAACAAGTTCTAAAGCTATTATAAACTTAAATCTAAAGTTAGGTTCGGTTGGGTTATGGTGTTTACAGAGGAAGGTAAAGGACACACTTGGAAATCTATTGTGAGGCCCATTGTGATAAGTCCTAAAACTATCAGGTGTACAAGTAGAAAACCGCCGTTTTCCACTGGGTGGTGCCTTTGGAAGTCGGTGAGAGAATTCCGATCAGAAACATCACATGGCAAGCTAAGATATCGGTTAACAACTCCACATCATCTCGCTTGTTTATTCTTATTGTCCATTTTTTTGTTGGTGCGTGAAGATGTCGAAATTTGAACCGAATAAGCGTCATTTGCGGGAGATTTTGCTTTTCGCGTTTCATTCGAAAAAATCTGCAGCTGAAGCGCGTCGAATGATTGTAGCAACTTATAGTGAGTCGTGTATCAGTGAAAGAACGTGTCGAGAATGGTTCGTGAAATTCAAAAATGGTGATTATGACGTGAAAGACAACGATCGGCCGGGTCCCGTGAAAAAGTTTGAAGATGCAGCTTTGGAGACTTTGTTGGATGAAGATTCTTGTCAGACGCAACAAGAACTCTCGGATTCTTTGGGTGTGACCCAGCAATCCATTTCCCTTGCTATACGCAATAAAGCCTCAAATTATGAAAAAAAAACGGCGGTTTTATACTTGTACACCCAATACTATAAACTTAAGGGGCATAGCTTTGAAAGGAGTCTCAACGGAGTCTTAAACTTCCGGCCTTCTGGAAAGCTTCTCTCCCTAAATACGTTCCAGATCAGTGCCATGATTGGTGCTCTGACGGATCACTGTTTAATTGGCGACCACACTAAAAATTATGAGCTGTTTTCAAACGACTTCTGTCGTAGGAGTAAGGAGAAAGAAGAAAAAGAAAATCTACTTCACCTTCTATAGACGTGCCCTATTTTATTAAGAAGGGTAACTTTTTCTTCGACAGCCTAGGGGATCTGGCCAATAGGACTATTTACAGTTTGCTAGACTTTGCTAGGAGCTCAAACTGGTTCAATGAGTGAGCTGACTTGAGCTCGATTGATTGTGGATTGATTGTGGGCTTTCGTAAATTGGGCCCGCCTTGGAAAAACCACTTATTTCTACCTACCTATCTCCTTAGTTGTGAAACAACTCTTTTCCAAAATGTCGCATGCGATTCATCGTTCGCATTTAAAATTGCGAGAGAGCGGATTGATATATTAAGCTTAGCCTTTTTTGTATTTCTTAGGGTCACACCAAACATAAATTAAATAAATTTAGTTTCTTTAATTATGCTTCATATTAAATAGATCAAAATATGTTTTCGCAAAATTCGAAAAAAAAGAATTCCTACACATTTGAGTTAAGACATTTTCTAGGCACTGACACGAGCTGAGATGATTGGTAACAAATAAAATTAAATGGGAGTTCTGCAACAGTGGAATATTAAGTTGAAGAATGTATTAAACAAAAAAATTCGAAAGAAATCAAAAATATTAAATAAACAGATTCGATATGTTCTGTTGTAACTTAATTCCTTCTCTGTCTAACAGCTTCTCAATGAACCCTGTTTGTTGGTTAGATTCATTCAAGCTCTTTGCAATCCATAAGTGATTAAACTGTCTTTTGTATCTCCTGCACCTTAGTAGTTAAAATAAAGAAAGATCAATCCAGATTTTCCTATCTTCAAAAGAATTCTATTTTTTTGGTTGACAATTCATAGGTAAATCTATTGTCTTCTGATTCTTCTGCACCTTAGTTGCTAAAAAAAAGAAAGATCAATGCACATTTTCCTCTATTCAAAAGAATTCGGTGTTTTTGGTTGACAATTCATAAGTAAATCTATTGTGTTCTGATTCTCATGCACCTTGTTTGCTAAAATATAGAAAGCTCAATCTAGAGCTTCTTCCCTCTATAACTAAAAGCTTTCTGTCTATAACTTTTGGCTTATATTCTACTAATTATGCACATGCAGCATTTCTATATAATCGCTGCCTATTCATATTCATTCTCAAGACCCCCTCTATTCAAACAACTAAACATTAACAAATTATCAGAATTTTTTAGAAATTTTATAAAATTCTTAAAATTCGTTTTCACTACCAAACAACTAAACATTTTCAACATTAGTAATTAAAAAAAAGCAAAACCCTGACCAAACGCAACATTAACGATTGACAGCAACACAAACGAACAACAACAGCATTAAAACCAAAGCCAACAATACACACACACACACACACGCAATATCGCACAATGCAATCTTCGATCGGCGTGGCGGCAGCTTCCAGCCTTCGACGATTGTATGGAGAAAGTGTACATAATTAGACTTGACCAAGATTGCAAGCCATACATATTGTTGTTGGTAACAGCAGCAGCAGCAGCAGTTGTGGTAACTTCTATTCAAGCCAACTTGGCAAGTACTAAATGCAAGTGTATGCATGTGTGTGTGTGTGTGTGGATATGTGTGAAAAGCGTTGGATAGCTGGAGCTGCAAAGCGACGAGATCAATGATCGTAGTTGAACAAATGAATGGTGTTTGTAAATTAGACACACCACAAAAAAAATACACATGCGCACACAGGCAGACTGAACAGACGGACGGATAGATAGAGAGGCCGCTGCAAAGAGGAAAATGGATAAAAACAAAAAATATATAAATAAATGTGAAAAAGGAGTAAAACTTGAGCACGTGTAAGTGCACAACAACAAATACAATTGGAAGCATGGATTTTGGAAAATTGATTTTTGCTCTCTTTAGCAAAGAGTTAGGAGTCGCTGCGTTGCGGCCTTTGCGGCGCCTCGAGCAGTCACTCGGGCAGCTCCAGCTAAAGCGGGGCAACTCTAAATGACAATAACAACAAATTCAAACTACTGATAGCATCTGAATTGTACCATATCCCAACGACCATATTCCAACACCTGAATTGGCTTAAATTTGCCACAGCTGCGTCTGACTTTGCGCCCAAACGCGCGCTTCCACTTCATCACTAATTAGCCGTGAAATTAATTAAAGCAGCGATTCTTTCTAATTTATATATATTTCATAATTTATTTACTGTTTTTTATGCTTCTTTTTAACTTTTGAATGTGAAAAAGTTTCAATGCGAAAAAAAATTAACAATGGCCCAAAAACTCTCAGGGGAAGCCTTGGCGGCGCGTAAAATTTATGTCGGATACACATCGTAAAAATGAGTCAGCTCAATAATTCAAGAGATTTTATTAGTCTCAGCTTTTGTCTTTGTTTTCCCGCCGCCTCGTTTGACTAACATGACATGTAAGACTGACGAGTCAACTGACTTGCCAAGTTGACTGGCTGCCTGTGAACGTGTTCCAAAAACCCACAAGTGAGCAAATGTTATGTTCATTGTTGTTATTTTTGCTGTTACTTGGCAAGTGTAATGACACCTTTTTGATTTCTGTATGCAAGTCAACTACACGCATTGTCTACAGGCCGCACATTTCGAGCGAGCAAGCGCGTGTTTTACTGTCTCTTTAAACGAAAAATTAGCATAAATACGTGCATGGCTTTTGTTAAACGGAAAGCAAACCAAATCAACTGAGATAAACTGAGTAAAACAGCAAACATTTTAACACAGAAAGTTTGGTACACACACAATTTATTTGTTTTGTTTTTGTTATGTGTGGAGAAAGTAAAGTAAAAAGCCGACTGAATGCACCAAAGGAAGTAATAAATTTTTGACAATACATAAATTGTTAAAGTTGATGTTTATGAATCCATATGCAAATAAGAGACATTAATTTTTGACATTGGGTGTGGGAACTTTGGAGCCATTAAAAATGTAAAGAGATGAGCTTGAATTTAGTTAAGCCGACAGCCCTGGTAGCTAGTGCTGATAATTTATTGTAATTTTAATAAATAAATAAATAATAATAATAATAATAATAATTAAATTTAGTTTTCTATACCAAAATGTAAACAAATTTTCAATGCAAATAATCAAAATACTTGAAATGTGCTGCAAAGATCAAACAGTTTCCGCACATCATGAATACCCCTAATGCTTTTTTCATTTATAACTACATTTATAATTATTAAAGTTGATGTTTACGAATCGATATTCAAATATTTAACATTGCGTGTGCTAACTTTAAGCTTTGATGAATGTAAAGAGATTATCTTAGATTTGGACTCAACTTTTAAAACAGAACTTCTATACAAAAATTTATAAAATTTTCAATGCAAATAATCAAAATGTTTTCAAAAAACAAAATACAAAATGTTGCAAATATCAAACAGTTTCCTCACATCATGAATACCCCTAATGCTTTCAATATATATAACTACAGAAGCGTGTAAATTCAACCAAAACATTAAACACAACACTCTCGACAAACCACATTTGCCTCAAAAGCAACAACAACAATAATCTTAATCCCACTCTATAAACTCTTGAAGATTCTTTTGCTACCCAGCAACTCTGCAACATTGCAACATTGTTGCAGGAAACAGAAAATACTAAAATTAAATTAAGCTTCCCACAAATTGCCAAGGCGCCACAATGAATGCTCACCACATCCTTTTTTAGTTGCAATGCTTTAAAAAAAAAAAATGAAAAACTCGTTTGCCCACAGTGGTTCAGTGGTCTGAAAGACAGTCACAGTTTTACTGCCAAAGTGCGATAATATCGTAAATGTCCATGTCTTTCCATAAGGCGGCATGATGTCAAATTAATGCCTGCAGCTTGTTGATTATATTGAAAGTGGCCGCTCGAAGGTTTTCACGAGAGACTTGAGTCCTTGTGCCAAATTGATTCGGTTGTGCCATAAGCGCAGCAAGGCAATTGCAATCGTAAGTTGGTTGATCAGTGGTAATGTTGCTATGATACAAAAAAGCAACAAAAATGTCAGTCGGTGGGCTTATCTAAACTTTTACTTTTTCGTAGATGTAAAAGAATTGAACTGATGTTAGGAATCTGATCTTTTTATAATCTTAACCAGCTTTTTAATGCATAAATTTGTTCAGTGAAATTGCGTTCTGCAGAGTTACCAAATTGTTTGTTTTTATTATTATTAAATTTTTTTTATTTTTATATTTTTCTAATTTCAACCATTTGTGAATAGTAGCAAAAATACACAAATTTCATGAAACGGTAAAGTTACCTGGGAAGCCGAGTAACTCAAACACTGTTCTAAGATTATTATTTGCGAATAGTTAGTTTCTAAAAATAAGATCTCTCGTACAAACTCTAACTCCCTCCCTCTACTCCCTCTCACCCAGTATGCCCATCTCTTTCTCTCTACCTCTTTTTCAATGCAGTCCAATTCCGTTTCAGTTAAATGCCAACATTGATAACTCATGAATATGCAAAGCACCTAAATTCAAAACAACAACTCAAACAACTTAAACTGATATGGGAAAAAAAATTGTACGAATTATGTGAACCCAAAATGTCTGCTTATTTAATTTGTTGGAAATACATTTTTATGTCATCTTTGAGCTAAAAACATTTTCATGCTTAGATTTGCATAATTTTTATAAACACCAAAAGACAATTTGCATAAAAGCGATTCCAATTAAAACGGCAGCAGTTATGCGTGAATGAATGTTATTGATGTATCAAAAAATTAAATGGAATAACACAAACAAAAACAATATGCGTGAAAAGATATAACAATGGATGTGAGAGAAAAAGTTTCCGGTAAGTTAGTTCGTGACGTCAGAATTGCAAAATATTGCATTTAGTATGCAGTAGTGGACAGTTTTGATTATGGCAACAAGGATTAAATAACTGGCAATATTTTAATTATTTGAGTGATGTGAACATTAAATTGTGCGGAGATAGAGACTTTGAAACTTTTTAAAGTATAAATATAATCTTTTCGCTGCTGCAGCGACAATAGTGTCCCACATGTTCAGTTGGCCCTGAAACTCGTAATTTGTATTATAAACTCAACCAAAACGGTCTTCAAAGGTCTTGAAAAAGTTTGTTCAAATACAAAGAAGAATGTTTTGCATTATAATAAAATTATGAAAATTGTAATAAGATTTTTTATGTGTTGTTTTGTTTTTAAACTTGTAATATGTGGCAACCCACTAGTACAACAATACCAAAAATAGTCTTCAAAAGTTTGTTTAAATACAAAGAAGAATATTTTGCATTAAATTAAATTAAATTATGAAAATTTAAATACGATTTTTGTTGTGTGTGTGTTGTGTTCAGTATTGCCAGATCAGTAGATTTCCTCCTAGATTTAGAAGATTCTTGGCCTTTTAGGGGAATTTTTAGGAGGAAGAAGTATTTAGGTGAAAGTTAAGGACACTTATATTTTATGTTAGGGGATTTTTGGGATCCTTAGTGGATTTTTTGGAGTTTTTTGGACAACGAAGTATGAAGTATATATATATATATTGGCAACTCACTAGTACCAGGACGGTCCATGAGCCAGTGTTGCCAGTTCAGGAGATTTCCTCCTAGATTTAGAAGATTCTTGGCTTCTTAGGAGAATTTTTAGGAGAAAGAAGTGTTTAGCAGAAAGTTTAGCAGATTTATATTTTATGTTAGGGGATTTTTCGGATCCGAATAGATTTTTGGGAGATTTTTTGATAATGAAGTATGATGTATTGGGAACAATGGCAACAAAACATATTTTGGCAACTATTTTAAAAGTCAAAGTATCGTATTGTGTTAAAAATTTTTAGGCTTACAAAATGTAAGCTCGTTCAATCTTGTTCTCGGTCAAAATAAAATCCCGCCAAAAATTGCACTTTCTATTTAATAAAATTTTGATAAAAAATAATTAATAATAAGAAAAATTTTCATAAATTATTTAATAATTTTCATAAAAATTTTTATAAAAAATAATAAATAATTTAAATAAAAAAGACTGCATTAAAAAAAATTATATGTATATATTTTTATTTTTTTATAAGAAGTTATGTAACTTTAAAATGACGCAAAATAAAAAAAAATTTTAGATGACTTTTTTAAATTTTGGGAAGAAATTCAGTATTCAGGTATCTGGCAACACTGCCATGAGCGATTTTGGTATGAAAAGGTGATTTGTCGCTTGACCAACACTCAAGAATTTTAGCCAGAAATGCAAGAACTTTATTTTAGTACAGAATGAAGACTAGTACGAGAGCTGATACTAGACGTACGATATATAAAACTGGGATCTTTTGTCCTTCTCAGCTTAAGTAACTCCAGTGAAACCCGCTTGACGAAGTCCATTCTCTCACCCTGTGTGATCTCCTGAGATTCATTAAAAGTCCGGGAAATTTGCACAGGAGAACGCATAACCCTTCCTTCCTTTCCACTTTCCACACACCTTCTCTTTTTCCCATTCCCATTTCCTCTATCATCCTTTTCCTGAGCCTTGCGTACAATGGGCTTAAAAGCCTGAGTGCTTGAGGTAATGACCTTCCTAAAGTTATTTCGCGGGCTCCCCTTCACATCTATTCATCCATCCAAGGTACCTAAGACTGTACTTCATTTAAATAAAAAAAAGAGAAAAATATCGAATGTTTCCGAGAATCAATGTGAGATCTGCTGGAGACCAAAAGACTAACTACAGATTCCGTTCTGATTCTAGTAGAAGTCTTAATTGGTAGAATACACGATTGAAATCTGTACACCTAAAAGGATTGTAAGTCCACTTTGAATCACTTCAAATCAAATTTACAAAACTTACTTACTCACTAACAAGAATCAAGGTGAGATCTGCTTGAGAATAAGAGACTAACTAGTGAATCTGTTCTTCTTCTAGCAGAAGTCATAATTCACATAAGACACTATTCAAATCTTTACCGCTGAGGTCCGCCATGATTATAATAGACTTTGAATGACTTCAAATCAAACTTACAAAACTTAGTAAAACAAATTAGAAAATTATATTTGTATTAAAAAGTTGATGTGAGTTTTGAGATTACTAAATTTGAGTACTATAAAATAGCTATGGAGAGAAATTTAAGAGTGACTAGGACTCAAATAGAATTTCCGAGAGAATCATTACAATAAAATTGATTATAATGAAGATTGACATAATGCGATTACTCTATAATTAAATAATTAATAACTAAATTAAATAATTAATTAAGAAATAACAATTTCGACAGCATGGTGAAAATTGAACGCACTCAATGCAGCTGCAATTACAAAACGCACTACAGGCACAAGTAAGTAATTGGGTCGTTTGTGTCCCCTGCTGACATACTCGCAGCTTTGTCTCCACTAACATGTAATCCTCTCTCTCTCTCTCTTTCTAGATATGACTGTGATCCCATAGTCCGCGTCAGCACGTTAAGTAGGTTTTAATTGAATTTTACTAACAAAATGTCAACGTTTTCCCAGCACCATAGAAACAACACTCAGAAAGCAACAACAACAAACATGACACACAAACGACAATGGCGCTGATATTGTGGTCAACACTGCGACACAGCTGACTATAAAAATTAACCCACTCAGCTGGCCGAACAACTTGTGTATTGTGTGCGTGTGTGTGTGTGTGTGTGTGTGTGTGTGTGAGTGAATATAATGAAAAGAAATGCAAAGTTGTTAAATTGTATGATTACGCTGAACGACAGCAGCTCAAGACGCGCTCGCTTTCACTGGTGTCGGATTGGATTACGATTTTTGTTTTGATTTTGATGTGAAAATGAGACTCAACTCGACTTGAACTGATTTTGGTTTTATTTTATATTTTTATTATAATTTTTTTTGTGTACGCATTTGTATGTCCGCAGTGAGTTTGAAAGTGTGCGTTCGCATGAAAAACAGCTGTGCGGCGTTTTTATTTCTCTGCTTGTTCAACTGATTATTAGTTTTATATTTTTCTCTTGTCTACAAACGGCCAACGAGTCAGCCAATGATAACAGCAAATTGTCACGTTTAATATGCGCCGCCAAACAATAACAAAATCCCAACAAATCACGTTTTTTTGAGTTGGAAAAGTGTGCGCTGCTGCTTGGGGTCAGTCGTTTGTTTTGTTTTTGCTCATTACGGAAAAGCCGACTTTTTACAACAACAACAAAATTAACATATGCAGCCTGCATAATAAAGCTTCAAAATGCAACAACAACAATGAAGTAAGTAAAAGAAAGTTCAGCCGCTGCATGTATGTAGGTTTAATAATGATTATAAAAAATAATAAAAAAATTTGGAAAGAAGAAACAAATGAAAAAAGTTTAAACGCAAAAAGTGACAATTTAAATGTTGCCAGCCATCGTAAAACCTTTAGGAGTTTGGTCGGCACTGCTGTCTACACTTTTTTTTAATTTTTGTTTTTATGGCTGCGGTTGCTTTGTCGAGTTTACAGCGTTTATTTCTTCAACTCTTTTAGTGCACTCTTGAAATTTGCTTGTCAATTTAGAAAGTGGTCGACTGGTTGGTGGGTTGGCTGGTCGGTTGATTGTTCGGCTTGTGCGCTAGTTTGCGGTTGTCACTTGTCAAGTACCGACTCACACCTCAGGCCAAGACCTTCAAAGTTGTGTTGCATTGTTGAAACTGCGTCGAGTTGTCGTTTCTGACATTTTGATTATTCGATTTGAGCGCAGCTTAGGCTAATTTTTACATTTGTGCGAGCAGTGCAAGTAAATATTGAGCATTTGTTTGTGCTTGGTATGGTGGGGTAGGGGAGGGATAGGAGGGTTAGGATTAATGACACCGCCGAGTCGTTCTCTGCTGTGTTTCGGGCCACTCTCGACTATGACGGAATGAATCAGCGGACAAGATGGCAAGGAAGGAGGTCGCAACGAAGTAGATAACTTTGTGCTTCCTCCTTAATTTGCTCTGTATTTATATATTGATAGGCTGAGTAAAAAGAACATCGAGTCCTCATGGTACAGCAAGACATTATGTTGAAGAAAACGCAGTGCGTTTTGTCTCTGAGTCGAACCTAGACAGATTAGACAGCTCGTTGGAGTCATCACTGGAGACTATACCATTGGATGCTTATTAAATGGCGCCTCTCATACAGTGATGTCTGCAGAAGCTGCGGAGATGAAGAAGAAGTAGAAACGGTTCAACACTTCCTGTGCCACTGCCCGGCTCTGCAGGAAAGCCGACTCCGTACCCTGGGGTTAAGATTTCTGACGAAAGTTGAAATCTCGAATTCGTTCTCTTATATTAAGAGATCGAACTGGATTGCCCCGGATCGAAACTGATTGGTAGGCTTCAGAACCATTTAAGAAGGGATTCACAAGAGATTCTAACTTCTAGAAGGTTTATGGTTATATTGTGGCCTGACGAAACTGAAGAAATATCTTTCTGGTCACCAGAGAACATTCACATAGAACATGGAGGGATATCTCTTGTTCTTACTCACACATAATGCATACATTCCAGGATGATATTTCCATATTTGTAAGATGCTATCTTAGTGAGCAGCGCCCTGTTAGGTTCCCAGTGAGGATACGAAGACTATCTTGGTTTAGCATAAGGACACACATTTCTCTGTCTGGAGCCAGGAACTGTTTTTACTGACATAGTCCTCTTGTACGTAGCACCGCGAATTAACATCCAGCGACTACGCTGGCTTGAATGCTCCGGCGAAAAAGGTGTTCGATGCGGTAGTTGGAGGTCAACGGCGAAGAGAAAAGCCGTGTCTCCGGTGGAAGGACCAAGTTAAGAAAGCCCTATTTTCTCTTGGTGTGCCCAACTCTAGAGAACTTTTGCGGCAGGCCGTAACCCCGTAACGGGTTGTTATGGCCAGTTAAGTTAGTAAGTCCTCTTGTATTGGACCATTGGTCGGAAAAATCCGAATCGATTCATAGCTACTCCTGAATGGGTTGTCTTGGTAGTGTCCATAGTATAGTTCCGGGCCTGTCAGTGGATGTAAGTCACACGATCCGCGTGTTCATTGCTGTTATGACCTCATGACCTAGTACCCAGTGCAACTCGAAGTTGTTGCACCTACCCAGTTAATTTGAAAGATTGCGGCAGTCTCTTACCAGCTTTAAGATAGTCGAATATGGTTCTAGTGTCTTTCGGGCCAACTGGCTGTCTGAAAGTTTTTTGAGTATGGCGATATAATGGCATATTTCTGCCTGAAAGATGGTGACCAGCATCCCATATGAAAGCTTTGTTAAATCTACGGGAACCGGAACGAAGGTTTTTATGGTTCGAAAACGGGGCGTTGAGAAGACTGTTTAGTAGCTTTTTTACAACAGCCCTTGATTAACATTGGCAGCAAATCAGTTAACTTCAAAAAATGTCTATGTGTAATAATATTTATTGTATAAAACCACAAACGTACATTGATTCACTTGAAATTCGTGTGGCACATTTCTCCACTTAACAGCGACATGTGTGTCTACCAGCAATCAAATGTGTCTTTAAGTTTTTTTCAAATTATATTAAAGGACGCAATATTGCTGTCAGTTACACAACAGTGGGCTTACTTGCTTCCGCTCGTTGTCACTTATCTCTTATTAATTAAATCAAAAATAAATACAAAAACTGATAAACTTGTACTTCATGCCAATGACTGCTCACAAAGAGCTGAGCAAATGGAAAAATCTACAAAGTGAGTCAGCGTAGGCCTGAAATTCACCTATTTACATCTTATGAAGCATTAAATTTCCTACTGTTTGTGTAAAAGTACTTTTTAATTTATCTGCCACTGAGTTTCCGGCCATAGACCTAATTTTTCTTATTCAAAGATAGTAAAAATTCTCCAAATTAGACTTCCAACATGAGTTATTTGTTTATTATAAAAGCGAGAGACAACCCAAATAGAATATTTGTGATAATTTTACAGCAACAATTCAACTTACCCGTTAAGCAGTGCGTGATTCGGCTGGTTTATAAATCAAAATTTGACACTTGGTGCTGCAAATAAATAAATTGAAAAACGAAAAACAATTACTTAATGAATGCTTTATTAAGTATTACTGTCAGAAACCGCAATATTTATAAGTCTAGCCAACTGTAAACATGTTCCCAGAATTGCCAATTGCCTGAGACCTGAAATTTTCAGACAACAACAAAATTTGCATAGTCTGCGTTTCAAGACAACGCAGAATGTTGACGACTTGGGTCAGCAATGAACTTGTGGAGCTAATTAGAATGCTTAGCAGCAGCAGCGTCCCGGATAAACTCTCTCACGCACACACACACACACACACACACACTTGGAGCTGACAGTTGACAGTGGCCGCGGCGCTACTCGAACCTATCAGCTGTCAGTTAAGCGTTGATTGATGGCAAACAAACAAGCCAGCAGTGTTAACAGACTTTACACGAATCTTAAAGGAGCCCAACGAACCCAATAGGAAGCGCGGGCCAAGTCGTGTCCATAGCCGAGAGCCATTGGTTCCAAACTCTTTATATGTCTTGAGAGGTTTGAGTTCGATCTAATGTGTTGCAATTTTTTGAAATATGTGAAATAATGTTTACAAAATTTCAATTAGTTATACTACAAGTTGATATTGTGTGTGTGTGTCTGTAAGTGTATTCTTTGCCAATTTGTTAAGGCGCCTGTCAGTTGTTTGGCTTTGCTAAGTATGAATTTTACATGTCAGAAGCAGTGTGACTAATTAAAACAAATTAGTATTAATAATAATTAAGATTTATTGATATTTTGAATATTAGGTAAACACAAATCATCATAAATTATGCAAATTTGAAGCAATTTATAAATAAGAAACAAATTTCAGGTAGCTTCAATTTTTAGAGGACAACACATGGGCCCGAACGGAAGGTTGCTTCTAGAGAATTTCTGAGCAAATTATTGTTGTTTATTATTGTGTCCATTAAATATGAAAAAAACGGAAGTTTCTTCAAAACGGGTAACATGCTTATAAATTCAATTTCAAGTTTTAGTTGTTTTTTGGGATCTTTGAGAGCTTTAGAACTAAAAGCGAATATCAATAAATCAGTTTACTTAGAGTTAAGGACATTTGTACCCACAATCACTAAATCTTCCATCAAACCAACACTTTTATTTTTACAATTCGGCTTAAGTGATTGACTTAAGAGATAAATACAATAACTATCAACAATCTAATCGCATGCATGAAATCATGCGTACCAGCATGAATGCGAAATTTTATTGTTGGCATAAATACAACCACAGGGCAATTTAATATGCCATACACACTGCCCAACGATGACTTTTATTTTCTTTTTATATATTTTTTTCTAAGTTTGTAGAGATATACAAATCATGTGCAATCAGTACGCCCACGAATTGTTTATTTTAAGAGCGAAGTTAAATTACAATTTTTAATTCGTATGACTTTTTTATGACGCTTTGAGTGCTCACAAGAGATTAAGTAATAAGTGAATTGAAAGAAATTACAGTCAAAATTTTTAAGAAAACCAATATGAAAATATGAATTGAAAGAAATCATAGTCAAAATTTTTAAGAAAACCTATGTGAAGTATTTAAAAATTAATTAAGATCAGCTTTGTGAATTTTTGCTAACTTTAACTAAACTTAATCAAATATTTAACTAAACTTAATCAAATATAAGCAAGTCACAATCTGGAAGCAAAATATGGGCACACAAAATGTTGATAGACCGTTGTCAACTAATAATGAAAACTCTCAAATAAATTTCTTTCTTTCTTCTATCTCATGGAACTAATGTCGTTAAAATACAGTGCGAGCAAGGCCCAATTTTTTGCAGTTGAAAGAAGAAATTGAAAATCTTTGTTGAATTGAAAAGTTTTGAGCCTTCAAATATCCCGAAATACAAAAATTGCTGGTCAAAAATATGGTTTAAAATGGTATTGAGCTCAAAAGTTGTACGCAAACTTCGCCCCTTCCCCTTCAAAATGAAATCCTGTATGCGTCACTGGCTACAGATATATTCCTAGTAACACAAATCAATGCCTGAACGACTCAGAAACGAAACTCCGTTCGAACTCCATTCGGAATTTAGGTTAGGTTACAGATGGGCGATATGCTACATGCACTTTCACTCGCCGACCCGGCTGGAACCATTGTGGTTCTCTTCATTTTGATCCAATCACCTTCCATATCTGTTGGATTCGCTGTAGATGCAGATAAAATCTTTTGGGAACCATTTGGTAATTTGGAAATTGTGTAAATATGTCAGGAAAAGAGAAAATACATGTTTTGGATCTCAGCCTGCAGATTCATACATCTAAATTTTTTCTATTTTGGTACTAAAAGTTCAAAATAGAAAATTTAGTTAAAGGAAGACAATTTTCCTCTTGCATTTGATATCCATATCTTTATAATTGCACAACAGAAAATATTTAAAAAAAATATTTTAAATGTGTATGATCTTAAAATGTTAAAATCCTTCTAACAAGACTATGGGTCAGAAAATGAAAAACTAATTATGCCATGTTACTATGAATGATTGTTGCACTCCTGTATAAACCTATGAAAGGGACTCGACAAAAATGTTTTTTTTGCAAATCTAAAATTGGTGTTTTCTCTCAATGCTTCAAAATTTTGTCATTTTTTTCGATTCTATTGATGTTAAGCTTAAGATTTGCACAAATAGTATAACTTTCACTTTAGATTTTATTTATAAAAAAAATTTTCGAAAATTTCTAACTTTTTAAAATGATCGAAAAATGTTCTATTTAGGAACTTTCACGTCAGTAACTTTCCCAAACCTTATCTGATTTGGACAATCTGTGTATCGATGGAAAGGCTAAGGTATTATCTTCTGAACAACAGATTGCTTGTCTTAGTTGGATGATTTGTTTACGACATATTTGCTCATAACGGAAACAAAAGAGAAAAAACTGGTTTTTCGAAGATTTTTTGAAAATATTTGTCTTAACCCATTCGACCCTAATTTCATCCTGTGTCTCGATATTACGTTTTGGTATTTAAATCATGAAATACTTGTCTAAGAGGTGTGCACACGACATTTGAAGTCGCCATGCCTCATTGTTAGAGTTCTAGAGCTAGTTTCCTTTTGAACAATTTTAGCTTAAAACGGGTTAAATACAATTTGTATGAATATTTTGCAATTACAGAAAAATTATTTAATATTTATGCAAAAATACAAAATTATCACTTTATGATTTTATTTAACCATTATTAAAGGACAGGGTTTTGATCAAACGCGCCCAATTCGTAGACTTCAATTAGAACACAAAATTTTCCTGAGATCGCTGCAAATGATTGGAAATTATTTTGGAGATAACAGTAAAATGTGTGTAATTTAGTTTGCATTTACTTCTAAAAATATTAATTTGTTGGTATCTACTTAAATTAATTCGAAGCTTTTGCTATAAAATGAAAAATAAGTGAAGTTGCTCTCAGGCAACTTTGGGCCGAAACGGTTAATACCATTTTTTGATTTTTAGTTTCGTGTTCAGCGGCACAATCTAGAAAATACTTTTGTTTTTAGGTGCACTCAATTAGAAATTTTTTTTTGGAGTAGTGTAATCAGTGCTTCATCCTGCAAGTCTGCATGTTTATCGAAGAACTTGGTCCCAAAGAGGCCAGAGTCGTCGTTCCTGCAGTGATGAACAGAGGCATAACTGATGCTCGATTGATTCTATTTCATCCTCATCTTTGCAGCTTCTACAAAAATCGTCGATCGTCAGCCGCTCTTTGCATAACATTACACCCACCTTTCTAACCTCTTAATCCAACCCACTTAATCCGCCTAGTCTACGGTCTTTTTGTGGAGCATAATAATTCATGGAGCTGCCACAAGAACATTTTCTTGTTCTTATCTATGAAGATAGACGTCCCCTAGTTCCTATATAAACAAAATCAAATTCTTGTATCAGCTAAATGAATTAAACATCAAAACTTTAAAAGAAAAAGCTCCTCAAGTTCTTCCTTCAAAATTCTCTCACCTAAATTTTACTCTCATTTTACAACTACATAAACATTCAACAGCTCATTTCAATCGATAATGAAGCATTGAAATCGCTTAAAAACTTTACAAATATTTACATGTTTTCCCTATTCATTAATTACGAATACGTTTTCATTAATGTGTGAAATCTCGAAATACCCAAAACGACACGTTAAAGACTCGCAGAAAAACGCTCAATCAATATTCAAAACTCGACATGAAGTACCAACACAGAGTCCGTCTACCAGCGATTTACACTTGTTGCTGATTGCTCGACGCAATGACGATACGGTCGTCGTGCAGTCGGTTTGCTTGCACTGATCTTCAAGGCAAAAGCTCCGACTTGATTTATCATGTCTGCATGGCGGATCGCTCATTCGTTCCTCGTTCCGCGCAGCCGCACACAAACACACAACAGTCAAAATAACCGCCGGCGCTTGGTAATTTTTTTTTGCTTCGCTCAACATGTGGCATCCAGCCCACTGTACACCAGACCCGATCACGCTGTGCAACTGGCCAACACACGCGGCACGGCACACGGCGATTGCGAAAGCTAGTCAACTTGGTTTCATTAATTTTTGCCCATAGTCCCAGAGCCCACGTAGCCCCCAGCGCAGTGGCCGGTTTGAACGGCCAGCGCATTCTTCGCTCTACTTCAGTTCTCAATTATGGCATCGGCAATGTTCTTGTAATATCATTCACTGCCTGACTGGTGTGTCGCACTCGTTTATATTTTTGTTGTTGTTGTTGTTTTTACTTCATCAGCAATGGCCACAATTATTTGTGATTGCCAAATCGTACATGACATTTTGCATGTGTTCCATAACGCTCTGTCGGCCTTCATTGCCGCCAGAGCACAATTTTTATTAATGATGCGATACATTTGCCCTGCCAACTTGTTTTGTTTTTTTCGTCGATTAAATGTCATTTTTCTAGCGCCGCAGCTGCCAGTTACGTCTTCTTTTCGCAATTGGACACACGCAATTATTGTCAATTGACATTTTTTTTGTTTGGTTCTAGTTGAAATGTTGTTCGGCTAAATTGGCCACAGTTGGACAACGATCAGCATGTGGTGTAAAAAAATACAAATAAAAATAATTGAAAAATACTATTGACAGTTGACAGTTTTATTTCCGTTTGAAAGGTTGGACTATTTTTTTGGGTTGTTTAATGGGCATTTTGTGAGTGTGGTGGTTATTATTAGTTTTATTATTCTATTTTAGGAATTGAAATTAGTACTTATGATAGTTTATTCCATGACACAATACGTGTGGGAGAGATTTCAGTTCAGATCAGTTACTCTCATTTTAGGGATGGATGACTTTTCCAAAAGATGAAGAAGTAGATTGATATAGTAAAACGTCCTAAAAGTTTAACCTCATTTCAAAGCATTTTGATGGGTCTGCAAATTCTGTACCCTTAATTGTACAAGTCTTGAATGACTAAACACTCTAAAACGTTACTATTTTCTTAGATTCAACACACAACAAGAGTCCAAGGCTTGAATCTTTCATTGAGAAACGTTCACTTTCATTTGAAGAGTTCACTGCCGCACTCAACTTCCCATGCAGCCCCCTTCTTGAGTTAACTCTCTGATTGTACACCAACACCCATGAAAACGAGAGTGAAATTTATTGACGCTGAAACGTATTCGCCTTCACGAGTATTTGCGATCAGCAGATAAACTCGAACGACGGGGTTCGAAGGAGCGATTACTCGCCGAATTGCAGACCCAGCGGGCAAATTACACACTCGCAATGATTCACCACAAGCAGCGCAATTTGTTCAAGTACGAGTACGAGTACTTGAGTGCTTTACTCGCTTTTGGCTTTTGTTTACGTTTCTTGCTTGCAGCGATATACTGATTTCCCTTTCACTACGAAAATCGCAGAAATAATCCATGGCACAATAAACAAGGTAGTGGCAGGAAGGAGCGAAAAAATTCACGTGTATTTTGTTAGTGTTTTTGTTCGGTTCATTGTCAAATCGGACGGACGGTTCTCTTGCCAACAGTATTGCCAGCATCGAATAGACCACTTGGTATATTCGAGAACGTAAAAATACACCAATTAACAGCAAAAGTACATAGCTTCTTTGTTTTAATCTGTTGTTTTACAATTAGGGGCAAAAGTGCTAAGTGCTAGTTCGCCGATTTTGCGTTAATTCATAAAAGTTAACGAAAATTGGAAAAATAATATCCTTTCGTCATTGCAAACATGCTTAAAATTTCACAGAAAAAGAGTTGAGTGGCCATGCTGTTCGCCGAATGTAAACAAAGCAGACAAAAATTTCTGACAACCTACCGAACTCTGACGAGAAAAAAATAAAATTCGCTCCTTCCTGCCACTACCTTGTTTATTGTGCCATGAAATAATCCAAAAGAGCCGCAACTGCAGACAGAACTGAGCAGCAGAGAAGGCCGTAAGCGTGAGATACGTTGTGCGCAGGCGCAGCTATTAGAAGAGCACAGAAGACGCCACATTTGGGTCGAAGATTGAGACTTTAACTTTAACTCATTGCAAATGTCGCTGACAACCGCTGAGGATAACTGAACGTTGCACACTTGCACAGCATTTGGGGAGCAAACGTACCACTGTGTGATGCTCCCAATGTGCTGCAAATAGAACCTCGGAACTGGGCTGGGAGCAGCGACAAGCGACAAGTGACATGCGGCCAATGCTGACCGAGTAAACTCGCCGAAATGACAAAAGAAATACGAAAAGTCATTGGCCGTTCAGAGTGTGGTCGCTCAATTGAAGTCGTTTAAGAGGAAGCAGAGTGAAGCTGGTGCAGATTGTTTTTTTGTTTCGATTGTTATTGTTGTTATTTGTTGGTTATTTTTAAAAGTGTTTTATGCTGAGTTGTGCTGTCGACCGAATGTGGGCCAAATTCAATACGAAAACACAAAGCAGCGAATTAATGTGAACAACAGAGCTACGAAAATAGAGAAACAATAAAACAACAACAACCATCAAATCAACATCAACAACCACATCGAATCGGCGCATGAAGAACACTGCGGCTGGCGCACGCGAAGCACAACAACAACACACAAGACACGAAGGCGCTGACTTGCAGTTAACGGCGAACAAGTGGCGGCGGCCGAGTCAGAGCAGCGGTGGCGTGCACGCCCACTCTGCCAGTTGGGTCATTGGCGGCGTTTGAAATGTAAAGTGCATTCGCTTTGTAGGGGAGAGAGAGCGCAAATTTTATCGTCGCATTTCAGAGAGCGGAGCAAAGGGGGCCGAATGAATTAACCCGTAAGGTCACTGAACATCGACAGACAGCGGCGGCGGCGTGCACACAAATATTGCATAAATGAGATTAGTTGATAAGTAGTACTGGCTGTGTGTTGTGTTGTTGTTGTTATAGTGGATAATGTGAATATGGCAAGGTCAGATTAACACGCACACATATACACACAAAGAGCGTTAAAATGTGTGCATTGCTTTGGCGGCAGCTGATTGCTAGAAGTGTCGACGCCAGACTACTGGTGAAATTTTAATGTATAAAATTTTAATAAAATTTTGAATATTCTGCAATGTAGATAGTAAAGTTATCACAGAATCAACACAGCTATAACTTAGAGGGATTAGTCCAGTGAGCACAAACAAAATGAAAGCAGAGAAATGGCTGAAAATGTGTCTGTGTGTTGGAGAAAATTTATTGCATTATGAAAAGAATTGTTTTGTTTGTAAAATCAGAACACTTGGACACGCTTTCAACAACATTTGTCTCAGAAGTGGACAGTTATAGAACTACACAGACAGCTGGAGGGCCGACAGAGACAGCTGAGGTTGTTGAGCGACGTATTGTTTGTTGGCCCAAACGAGGCAGCAATTGTAGTTGATGCATGCAATCCATCATAACAGCAAATATGACAGTAAAACAGTTCAATTGTTGAAACACACATACACACATATTGTTGTCAGCTAAATTTAAAACCTTTTCATTGTTTTAAACAACGTTTTAACATAACCTAACAGTAAAGTATTGAAAGAGAAAGCCAAATTCAGGTACTTGAAATGGCTTTTAAAATCGAGATTCCTTAAAATCTGCTAAAGCGTTCTAGTTGCTTTGATTGCAACGCTTAATGCCTTCCATTCTTCTCTTTCTGTTCAGTTTTTGTGTCTCCAAACACTCAAATATCTTCAGCCCAGACTGTCCGTGTGGCAGTGTGTGTCTGCATTCCTTTACTCAAGATTCAAGTAAATAAAAATGCACACTTCAAGGAAGCATCGTTTGCTTCTCGTTGACAAAAAGCAAGAAGAGCAAACAAATAAAAAGCCGCGTTTCACATTTCGCATAAAATCAGAATTTTCGCTGCAACACCAAAACTCATCCAAACCAAACGTGGATGAGTCGCCGCCATTGCAACAGTAACCAGCAAAGTGCTGCAACTGACCGCAGAATTGGCCACTTCAGCATTATTCTAAGCCACGTTTAGTGCAAATTTGATCTGCGTTTGCTGTAAAAATAACAAACAAATAACAAAGCATAATTAAATGGCAATAAATTTTCACTCGACTGCATAAGATTTGTGCTTTTAATGCAGTGAAGCATTAAAATTTAATGCTGCACAGTGGATTGCAAACACGAAGCGCTGAGTACGAGTACAGTGTCAAAGTCACAAAACTACAAATAACAACAATAAAATGAACCATAAAAAGCAAAAGTTCAAGCAGCGATAAGTGCAAACATTTTCAGGGTCAACCTGAGGTGCAGCAAAAAATCGACACCAACAACACACAACAAGTAAAAATAATAAAAAGTGCGAGCAAGCAAATTAAACGCGTACAGCACCAACACAGCTAAAGTGGCAGACAGACAACACAGAGACAGACTGAACGTCAGTCAGCTCAGTCAGCTGAACTTGAACTGGAAGATACGTTGGTGAGTCCTTCGTCACTTCCAGCTCTTCTTATTCTGTTCAAAGATCTCAGAGACCGAGACAGCTTCACGCCTTCGAAAGCAAAATGACACACATAAAATATTTACATGAAAAAACTGAAGAAATCAACGGACTGCGGCAACGGTTCATACTAAATGAACGGCTTTGTGTGCTGTCGCTGAATGTGCGAAATGAATTAATCAGTCGCACAAAAGTGTCAATCAGCCACAGAGAACGAACTCGTTTCGGTTGTTCAAAGCCAATGCATGGTCGAACGGTCGACTGTTGTTTCAAGTTTGTTTGTTCACTCGAAAGTAAGCCGAGTTTTGTTGTTGCCACCACACAAACAGTGCCGCTCTGCTGTAGGTCTGTGTTGTGGATTTTACGAAAAATTTGCAAAGCCCAAGAATGGTTAATGTTTGCGCTGTTTGTGCAAGTTTTTACTAAATGCTGTGCAAACCATTAAGAGCGAAGTGCAAATAAATCGATGGTGTCAACAATGAAATGGTGCGAAATTCATTCAAGTTCATTCTGACAAGAATGCGTTAGGTTTAAATGTAAAAATATTGTTTAAAGTGAGATTTTTGTATTCAGATCTAAGGATAAAAGACTTAAAAGAAATTCACCGACAGGAATGGTATGAATATGAAAAAGTGTTTGAGAAGGTTAGATTAGCTAAGCTGGCTGACCAAGTCGGTCAGGCATAGACCCTGTTGGGCCGCCAGCGGTACCAGTTAGAGCTTCTTACTTTTGCATGTCGACGTAAAAGTGATCGATGATAATGTAGACTAGGAACACCGACTTCAGCAGCGACTGCATGTCATGCTTGGAGACCTCCTCTTACGCAGAGAAGAATGAGGCCCCTAAGTGGGTAAGATGTAGTCTTGAGATAACCGTAATGGTGCAACGAATGTGCTCCAGGGTTTTCTGGACACCATTTTCTTTGCATTTCTGCATTCATTCGACTCGTCAAAGCCCTATTTTTGGACGTGGGCCACTGTTAAGCAGTGCACTGTTAGTAGGTGTATGATGGCTCTGCAGCCCCTTCTCGGAAGCCACAGAATGAATCTCGCTCTCGTCTTTCTTATAAGGTTGCCATTTAAACCCCTTTTGATTCCCCGCTGATATCATCTGACAGGCGACAATCTGCTGCCTCAAGTGTCTAAGTAATCTGCTTCAATTAGTGTTAAAACAAAAAAAATTTAGAAACAACATTTTTTATCCCTAATTCTGCCTATTTACGAAACGTTCAAAAGACTTTTTTTCTGCCTTAACATAAGTTCGAGTAGTTCATGTTGCTTTCTTCTGAATTTAGAATCACTTTCAACTAGAAGATTCATCTTTCACTGTGCTTTTGTTGTGTTCCTTCCTTTCTTCTCCTAAAACAAATCACTTTTGTATACAAAATTCCATGATTTTACAATCCTTAACCAATTCAATCTATGCATTAAAAATTCACATCCTTACTACTGAAAAAGATTTTGGTACTGAAAATTTTACCATAAGACTCGTGAGATCAAACAATGATCTTCATGCTTGGATCAAGACAAATCCAAGCTTTTACCATACTTTCTTTATTTACTGTCCTAAACAAAAATTAACTTTTATATTCCGATAAAAAGCCTTCTTATGTGAGTCTTTCTAGCTCAAACATTGATCTTATATTCTTTGTTTACTCTTTCAGAAAAATCTATTTCTGTAAGTTGCCTATAAGTCCGCGGTACTCTATACTTGATTGGAAATCATGTACTTTATTTACTCTTCTAGAAAAAAATGTTTTCATATGTTGTCATATATGTTTTCAAGTAGTCTTTGGTTATTTTATTCTTCATCTTTTATTTGCTCTCGTTGAACAAAAAGAAGTCTTGGAGTGATTTGGATAGTTTGTACTTAGAGCTCTGGAAATTGGCTTACTATGGATTCATGTTTATTGCCTCATGACAGAAGGCATGTCTTGTCAAAAATATGCTTCAGACGATCTCTAGACTCGAGTTGTTTTCGAATAATTTTATTAAACTACATACTAATTTTTTTAATAGACTCATTGTGCTTAGACTAAATTAACTAAAAAAGAAATATGACATACCCCAAAAATTCGATAGCAACTACGCTCTAATGAATATTGTGAAGGTGTGATTTGGCACTTTTATGGCATTGTTTTGTTTACATTAGCCGCCACAACTTTGTGCCAATGACTTGTGTCAACGTGGGCGTAGCAGGTTAACTTTGCTGCGGAATCTTGTGTGTGGGTTAATTTCATTAGTAGATCGAAATTGATGCGCATTACTTGCGTCATTATGTCAACTATTCACACGAGCGTTTTTATGAAAAGGTAAACATTAGTTGTTGTTTTTTTGGCTATTATTAAATAGCAAAACAACTTTTACTATACTTTATGCTATAATTAAATGCTAAATTCATATCTTGAATCCATGTTTGCTTAGACTTTATCGGACGACCAACAATGCTTCGGTTGACACATGTCAAACAGCACGCAAGATTCTAATTATATTTATGCGATAAAAGATAAATGAAAAACATTTCTTTTTGCACTCCACACACAGCAATTACATAGCAATAACAAAAATTTATGCCAAGAATTCATGTATAACGAAGACACAAACACAAAACTAAATAACTTCAAGTCGCACGCAGAATAGATAAGAAAAGTCGCAGATACTTAAATTCTTATCGTGGCACACAGTGGCAGCACTGCAGCGAAAACTGAAATCAAATCGGTGTCGTTGTAAATATAAACACAAGCTTATCAGCGAGAAAATAGCAATGAATAGTGCAAAAAAATTCTTAAGCAAATAAGCAAATGAGCGCGCCGTGTCGACAAGTACACGGACAGAAATCACTTTTAGAAAACAAAGTGCGCATAACATATGTCTGGGCATATTTATTGCAGGTCCATAAACTGAGTCATCTAAGCAAAGAGACTTTTAGAAAGAAGAACCAGAGAAGCGCAGCTCAGTGCAGCCATAAATGTCGGCCATGCGGATTGTTGGCGACGTTGTGAAAATCCCCTATAAACAATATTCGTAATTTGTATACTTTTATATTAGAGAAAATAAATATTCTGAGAGGTACTGAAATTATTTAAGTATTTTGGATATTTGTAATTAAATTTTATTTTATTTATTTTATTTTATTTTATTTTATTTTATTTTATTTTATTTTATTTTATTTTATTTTATTTTATTTTATTTTATTTTATTTTATTTTATTTTATTTTATTTTATTTTATTTTATTTTATTTTATTTTATTTTATTTTATTTTATTTTATTTTATTTTATTTTATTTTATTTTATTTTATTTTATTTTATTTTATTTTAGTTTAGTTTAGTTTAGTTTAGTTTAGTTTAGTTTAGTTTAGTTTAGTTTAGTTTAGTTTAGTTTAGTTTAGTTTAGTTTAGTTTAGTTTAGTTTAGTTTAGTTTAGTTTAGTTTAGTTTATTTTATTTCATTTTATTTTATTTTATTTTATTGAATTAAAAATAAAATTTTATTTCATAAATTTTTTTTTATCTATTTTATTTTATTTTATTTTATTGTATTTTATTTTTGTTTTATTTTATTTTTTCATTTATTTTATCATAGTTTTGAAGTTTTTTTTATTTTTTATATTTTGTTAATATTTTTTTATATTTTTTGTATGTTTTTTAAGGATAAGATTCTGATTTCGTAAGTTTTTCTTAAAAATTTAATCGAAATATTAAATATTTTCACAAAATTTTTAAATACTGGAAGTGGCTTTGCATGCACGAAATTTATGATTCCATAGAAATAATCTTACTCACTTTATGATTTTTTCTAATTTTAAGTTTTTTTTTGTATACACTTCTAGAAAACCATTACCTCGTCTAATGTTGATTTTCAAACACAGGAAACATGCGTTGACCTTTTCTAATTTTGAATATTTTTCTAGAAGTCTTATGTCAATGGGTCATTAAAAAACCTTTCTTTTAACCCTTTGTTGACCTCTTCAGATTCTAATGACAAAGAAATTGTATGATTATCTCTCGCTTAGAGTACTTTCACCAAGTTTTAAGTCAAAAAACCAATTAAGTTTGTCTCTCCATATAAAGTGTTAACCCATTGCTGACCTCGTCAGATTTCGATTTTTAAACAAATTAAAAACAGGTGCAGATTTATTTTTAAGTCGGAGCACTTTCATCAAATTTGAAGTCAAAAAACCTATTAAATTATGTCTCTCTATTTTAACTTTTAACCCATCGTTGACCTCGTCAGATTTTAATTTGCGAAAAAATTAAAAAAACGGGTCGATTTATTTTTTTATTTGGAGCACTTTCACCAAATTTGAACTCAGAAAACCAATTAAATTAATATATTTCTCTCCATTTCAACTTTTAACCCATCATTGACGCCGTGAGATTTTAATTTGCAAAACAATTAAAAAAGTATTTTATTACTTTTTGTTCCCATGTGTCTTTGTCATGATCTTTCCATACATTTCCACCCATTGTTGAGTCTGTCAGAATTTGATTTCGAAAAAAATGAAAAATATCATCTCAAATTTTTTATGATTCATCAACAAATCAATTCGATTCATCTAAATTTTTTTATGATTTAGTGTATTTTCACCAAGTTTGAAAATAAAAGGCCCATTAAATCACGTCTCTTCATGCAACACTTGAACCCATGTTTTGCGTTTTTAAGTCCAAAATTTCGAAAAAAAAAAAGAAAATCACTTCTTAGTGCCACTTTATTTTCTAAAGCATGTTTGAAGCTTCAGCGGTTTGGGCTGTGTGACGATGAATCAGTCAATCAGTCAGGACAAACAATTATATGTACACAGATGAATTGTATAATTTGTGGCAATTTAGTTTGTTATATTTTTATTATTAAAATTGTTTCTGTAGAAGGAATTAGTTCCTGTTTGCGTATGTGTTCCTCTCAAAAATAATGATTCGATTCGGATTAAACATTCACTGAACTAGGATTTTGCTTTTCAAATGGCACTTCTCATCTAGTGAAGTCTATACAGATGAAGAAAAGGTAGGCGCGATATAATACTTCCTAAGCCACTGCTTTGCTCCGCAGGAGTGTCAACCCTGGGCTCAAGATTTTAAGTCGAAATTTAATTTAAAAAAGATGCAAATATCGAATCTACTCTCCTTCATTATGAGGTCGAACTGGTTTGTTCCGAACTGCGACTATTGGTAAGCTCCAAGAAAAAAGATGAGAAGTACAAAAAGAAGTTTGGTTTGTACCGAACACACCTTTTCTTACCTAACCTCATCTAAATATTTACTGAAACTAATGAAAATTTGATGACACTCAACAAAATTCGACTGCCAAGCGGATACGAAAATTTCGCTCAACTGTCAATGATTTCATATTAAAGTCATAACTAGGCAGCTTTGAACTATGTCAACAAACCTGATAGGATTTAATTATACAAAAGAAGATAATTGATTAACAAAAACTCAATACTGAGAAACAAGAAAGACCAGAACCACAGCAAATACAACAACAAATTCAGTCAGAATGTTACGAGCGTTCAAGTGAAATTTGAAGCATTCATATTTGTCTTTGAATTAATGTTTGTGGCCAACAATTAGCAACAATTAACTGATTAATGAAATGAAAAGATCCCAAACACTTTATTGACTGCAAAGTCAAAGTTACAACAATAACAACAACAGCGAACATAATAAACTGGAATTGTGTGCGAAAAGGAAGTGTTGAAAATTTTATAATTGCTAAAATGAGGGGGGAAAACAGAGTCAAGCAAATAGACAATAAAAACAACAACAACTAAATGCAACAACAACAACAATAACAACAAAAAGCATATGCAAATGTGCATAATTTTATGGCATCGGCCAAAAATGCAAAAATGCTAACAAGACTGGAAGGCAGACGACGACGGCAGCAGCAGCAGGAGCAGCTGTTTGTGTTGGCTGCTGGCAAGGCTGGCCAGAACTAGTTGGCCGGGCGCACACAGCCGCCAACGGAGCGACTGGCCGGCGAAATCAGCAGCATTTTTAATGTTTACTGCCAGCGCAGCGCAGCGCCATTGATGGATGCGCCAAATGCAGCGCGGTGGCACCGCTGCGCCCGGCAGCTCCTTGCGTTGCCCACCACCGCCACGCCCGACTTGTTGTTGTTTTAGTGTTCGGCCGGGCAGCACACTTTTCTTTTTGCAATTAACTTTTTAACATGTTTTTTTTTTTGTTTTTTCTTCTGCCGCTTTGGTGGCAGTTATATATTTGTTGTTGTTATTGTTGCTGTTGTTGTGCTTTTTAGGCGATTAGCGTGAAAATTGTGCTTGGCATGCATTTTGTTTTTGTTTTTCTTTGCGCTTTTGCAAGATTGTTGCGCAGACATGGCCAGCCAGTCAGCCAGTCAGTGGTGGCCGCAACAAAAGCGTGTTGTTGTTGTTGTTATTGTTTGACTTGTTATTATTCTTATTGTTGTTGTTGCGGTTTTTCCTGCTGTTACTTTGCTAGCAACATTTCGTTATTTTTTCGCTCGCTTTGCTGTCTTAGCATTTCATTTCGTTGTTCGCTGTTTTTGTTGTGTTTTTTTGCAATTGTTTTTTAAATTTATTTTTTGCTTAGTTTTGCTTTGACTCTGATGCAAAAATCACCGTTAACGTCAAAAAGCTGTAATAATTATAATTTCTCAAAGCGCTCACACCGCATTGCTTACCGATTTCAGTCGCAGCTGCCAACTTGACTGCAAACCGTCAACTCTAACGTATTGTTATCTCTTTCTCTTTCCACCTAATACACAGATTTCCACACTAGTATTTTCTTATCTTTGTTTTGTTTTGATCAACTCTACTTGCACCACTTTACTTTTGGCTTTTGGCTCTATTCACAATTCAATTTCGTTGCCTTGTGTGCAACAAACGATTTCTTACAACAATTTGTAAATTTATTTGGCGCGTTGTTGCAATTTTGTATTTTAATGCAATTTTCAATTATTTATTTTTATGGCCAAACGAAATTGCAAACGCGAACGTCGTTTCACAATCACACACTACATAAATAAAGACAAAATGCTTTTTCTCTGACGTTCTCAACGCTTTTAATTTGCAATGAGCAACACTCGGATTCGCGAACACACGCCTACAGCTGCCTCAACGTTCGTCTGCGAATGCGTGCAAATATTTATGAGCGTTAATAATTTTAATTGACTTCTTTTTGGCGGATTCTTTGCGTTTGCTTGTTTGCTGTGACTTTCCACACGCGTTTCTGCTGCCAAACTCGTCCGTTGCATTCACGTCAACACTCCGCGTTGCTGTTGCTGATGATGTCACATCGACCGGCGTTAAGCAATTGACTGAAAACCGAGTGCGCCTACCGGAGATAACCAAGTGTGCTCCCCAGCGAACGAAGCCCAATGCAGCGCAGTTAAGTGTCGCATGTGCGCTGCACACACACAGCACATACGCCAAACGATTAGGCAGCCAACGCATCATCAACCATCGGCCACTGGCACTCAGCTGTGCACAAAAATGAGTTGCGTGCGCTCACTTGACTGGCTCATTGCTACACGCTCACAGATACTTTGACTGACTCTGTGTGTGAGTGTTTGCGATTTTGCTAGTTTGTGTGTGTGCGTTGAGTTTGGGCATTGAAGTTGGTTGAATGTGGCTGAAAGCCGCTCTTTGCCGATTCTTGTTGCTGTTGGCCAGCAACAGGTGTCGGCATTTGAGTAATGTGGCGTTTGAGTGGAGTTTGAGTTTCACTCATGGCCACAACACTTGAAGAACTAAGCAAATGCAAATGTGCTGAAGGTTTTATTAATTTTAATAGGAACAGTAAAAAAATTCATGGATTTATAAATTTATTTACAAAATTAAACATTTCGCTATTAAAATCAGCTCAAAAAAATAATGTGGTTGCAATTAAGGAAATTTTCTAATAATAATAAAACCTTGAAAGCCAAAGTGCCATAATATAAGCGAAGTTAGTATTCAAAGTTTCTTTAACCAATTTCATTGCCACATATGGAATATTTCAGTTTAGGTCTTCTTGAAAACCTGTGCAATAAAGTTTAAATAAAGATTACTGAACTGAATAAATTCGTTCCTGGAAATTCCATGAGAAATTAAGAACAAAAAGAGGATCTAGCGACAAAACTTCTGGTCGCATATAGAATTTTGTAGTTAATTGTATCAACAGGGCACTTTTAAAACCAGACAATTGAAGCTAAAAAAAAATTGCTGAACTGAACGAATTCTTTTCATGAAATTTCATGAGAAATCAAGAACAAAAAGACGCATACAGAATTTCATAGTTAATTTTGTCTACAAACCTTTTTGAGAACCAGACAGTTAAAACTAAAATAAAGAATATTGAACTGAAATTCTTTTCATTAAGTTCCATTAGACATCAAGGACACGAAGATCCTTAAAGCTTAAAGAAATATTACTGAAATGCACAAATTGTAGCCATGAAATTCTACGAGAAATCAACAGCAAAATGATCCACTGACCAAATTTCCTGCCACATAGTATCGTATTTTGTAGTTAACTACATCTACAGGACTTTTTGAGAGGCCTCAGAGAAATTTAAAGATTATCTAACCAAACTTCTTGCCATAAATTTATCCAAGTTTGTAGTAAATTATGTCTAAAGGTCTTTTTAAAACCACACAGTTGAAAAAATAAAGAATATTGTTACGAAAATGACTTCTATAAGTTCGTTTTTTGATTGTGCTTGAAAAATAAAACCTTTTTAATTATTCAGCGCAAAACGTAGTCAGAAACCAACCTTCGCTTTATTTAAATATTTACACTTGTTACTACTTTACTACATATTTCACTACTACACTACTACTACATATTTCACCTTTTCTTGCTCGAATCAGAAGCGGCCCTTTGCGCTGCACACTGCTGCCTTTTATACTTGTTTGGTTTATCCCGCCGATGGTTCTTGCACATTCCATTACCATCCAGCGAACCATCGTTGCCATATCAGAATTATAGCATGCCGGCCATACTTCAAAGTGCATGCCTAAAAGTATGCTCGTAAAAGCATTCATGCATAGCACAGCAACAGAGTGCCTCATTTTACAATACTGAACTTACAATATTGAACTGAATGAACTCTTTTCATGAAATTCCATGGGAAATCAAGAACAAGAAGATCCTTTAAACAAATGTAAACAAATGCTACATATCGAATTTCGTAATTTATTACATCTTACATCATTACATCAGGACTTTTTGAGAACCAGACAGTCAAAGTGAAAGACTATTGAACTGAATGCTATGAAAAATTTATGGGTGTTCTGGCAACTTTCTTGCCAAAAATTGTGTTTTGTAGTTAACTGCATCTACAGGAATTTTGAAAACCAGACAAAGTTAAAATAAAGAATATTGAACTGAATGTATGAGACAGTTATGGATCCACTGGCCAAATTTCTTCCCGCAAATGGAAATGTGGAGATTATTATGTCTACAGGCCTCTTTTAGAGGCCTCAGAGAAATTTAAAGTTTCTAACCAGAATATTAAACTGAATGCTATAAGAAATTAATGGATCCTCTGACCGAAATTTTTTGCCAAATATTGAATTTCGTATTTTACAGGTAGTAGTAGTTGTTTATATCTACAGGACTATTTGAAAACCAGATAGTCAAAGTAAAGCACAAAATATTGACTTCAATGCTATAGGAAATTTATGGATCCTCTGACTGAATTTCTTGCCACATTAAATTTACGAACTTTGCGAACCAGACAATCAAAGTTTCAGAATATTGAACTCAATGCTATGAAAATTGTATGGATGCTCTGATAAATTGTCTTGCCACACATTGAATTGTGGTGATTATTACGTCTATAGATCTTGGATAATACGCAGTCAAAGCTAAAAAAACGAATATGGAGCTGAATTGAACTGAGTAAATTCTTGTCATGATATGAAATTTAGCATACAAGGACCTTTTGAACGAATTCCTAACCACATCTTATGTGTCATTGTACCATAAAGCGAGCAAAATAGTTCTGCAAATTATCCAAACAGTATTAATAGTTCATCAAGTATCTGCAACTCTAATTGTCTTACATATTTTACTTAAATAGCGCCATCCAGGAGGTCCAAAATAAAATTTTTTTAAAGGAACTCCTATACCAACTCGCACACAAATCTTGCTACCTGCAGTCAACAAATAGATTTCCACATTTACGAGAAGCTAAACATCAAATTCTACCCACACATAGTTAGTCAACAACAAATGTCAAGTACTCGTTCAAGTCGTTGTAAACAAACAAACGCAGGCAATGTAAACAAACGAGACAAGAGGCGAAGATTTGTCAACGCAGTGCAGCAAGTGCCGAGCCGAGTTTGAGCGCAGCAACGTCAACGCGGCGCGACCATCAAGTCTGATCTCTTAAATATTATAGCTGAAATTACCATTTAATGTTTATTTAAATAGTCGCCGCAGCGACAGTGGCGCGGCAACTCAACGACAACATTTACCATTCGCTGCTAATCCGCACGGCGTGCAGCGACGCTGTTAATGACGACAAAGGCGAGTCGTTGCGCTGCAGGTGACAAAATGCACCTTAGACGTGTATCAAATGACCGCAAGGGCGCGCTGCGAGCACAGAGGAAGTGTCGGCCGAAGATCATTAAACGGTAGACGCGAACGGCAGAGACGCAGCCAAAGCCATGGGGTGGATTACCCAGTCGGTGCACGGAAGGGAACCAGCTGAAAATCGACACTGCAGTCAAAGGGCGCACAGTATCAGTGCGATGGATCGGACACAAAAGCAATTCATTGTTTACGTTAACACTCACAACTGGCCGGACTGGTTGGCCGATCAGGCTGTGGCCTGCATGAGTTTTGTGTTTGGGTGTGTTCTCGAAATTTTGTTATTCTTTTGGTGAGTGCAACCAGCATGACGCTGACTGCTACTAATTGGTTACTTTATAGTCGATTTCCAGGAATTGTGAACACTTTGTTATTGCATTTTGTAGAGTAGTGGAAAATCTGTGCGGCAACTGAACCACTGAACCACCGACTAAATGATGCCGATAAGAAATCCAGTTAGACGAGTCACAAAATTTTTTTTATTAATTTATTTATTGTTTTGAGTTACTTTGCTCAAAGCTGCATCCTTGCATTCTGTTTGGTACTTAATTTTTATTTCATTTATCACTTTGCTTACCTGTTTGCGGCCCATCGGTGTTCCCATCATTTTGCCTTAGACAATGCATTGTTCTGTCGCGCATCCACGTCCCGAACTCGAACCCGAATCAAAGCGTTTAGAATTATGAGGAAGCGTTGAAAATTGAAGTATGATCCGCTGTCGAGCTTGTCGACTCGCCAGCTTATCTAATGTCGTAGGTAGCAGCGACTGAGCTCAATTTAATCCCACGCGTTTTTATGTTTTATGTTTTGTCTAAATTTTTTTTTAGCAGCAGCGTTTTGTAGTTGCCGTTCCTTTCTTCTCTAATATTATTTGTATTTTGTTGATCTTTTCATTTTTTTTTTGTATTTCTTAGTTTTGATTATTTGCTGCAATTGTCCATTGAATTTCAACAGATAAACATATAGAAACACAGATTTTCACACGCTCGAACAAGAAACACAATCGTCAACGATTACGCGGAGTTGAGGCCCACGCGAAGCTTTTTACGCAGCCGATCCGAGAAATCATAGTTTAAAATCTACGCGAGCAATGAATTCGATTGGGAAGACAGCTGAGAAGAGGAAACTTCAAATTGATTGAAAATGATTGGGAAAGTCGGGTGTGAAACTGAAATGGGGCGCAATTGTTGTGGAGCGTTCGGTAGTAGTAACTGGTTGGGCTTTGAATTGATTTCTGGAAAACTACTGATATCGAGCATTGAATGAAAACTATGTGAGAAATATGTAATTCATATGAATCGAGAAACCATCAAAGCTGCACAGTTGATGTCGAGAAATTCATGAAATCTATAATAATAACTTGGGCCTTTTTTCTATTCTAAAAAAAATAAAAATAAAATAAAATAAAATAAAATAAAATAAAATAAAATAAAATAAAATAACATAAAATAAAATAAAATAAAATAAAATAAAATAAAATAAAATAAAATAAAATGAAATAAAATAAAATAAAATAAAATAAAAAAAAATAAAATAAAATCAAATCAAATCAAATCAAATCAAATAAAATTAAATAAAATCCAATAAAATCCAATAAAATCAAATAAAATCAAATAAAATTAAATAAAATAAAATAAAATAAAATAAAATAAAATAAAATAAAATAAAATAAAATAAAATAAAATAAAATACAATAAAATAAAATAAAATAAAATAAAATAAAATAAAATAAAATAAAATAAAATAAAATAAAATAAAATAAAATAAAATACAATAAAATACAACAAAATACAATAAAATCCAATAAAATAAAATAAAATAAAATAAAATAAAATAAAATAAAATAAAATAAAATAAAATAAAATAAAATAAAATAAAATAAAATAAAATAAAATAAAATAAAATAAAATACAATACAATACAATAAAATAAAATACAATAAAGTAAAATAAAATAAAATAAAATGAATTAAAATAAAATAAAATAAAATAAAATAAAATGAAATAAAATAAAATAAAATAAAATAAAATAAAATGAAATAAAATAAAATAAAATAAAATAAAATAAAATAAAATAAAATAAAATAAAATAAAATAAAATAAAATAAAATAAAATAAAATAAAATAAAATAAAATAAAATAAAAATAAATAAAATAAAATAAAATAAAATAAAATAAAATAAAATAAAATAAAATAAAATAAAATAAAATAAAAATTAATAAAATAAAATAAATTAAAATAAAATAAAATAAAATAAAATAAAATAAAATAAAATAAAATAAAATAAAATAAAATAAAATAAAATAAAATAAAATAACACAAACTAAAATAATAATAAAATGAAAAAATATAATAAAGAAAGGAAACGATTTTTTAAGCCTTCGTAAAATGCTATGTGGTTAAAAAGAACAAAACAGCGCAGAATTAACGAATCTACCATCGAATCTTCTGAGAAATGAATTTTGAGTGCTTATCATGTCAAACATTTCTTTTCAAATACGCATTGCATTAGTTCCGCTCAACTTCAAAAATCTTACTTAATATTCCAAACAACAAATCAGAAAACATTTTCAAACCAGCTCACATTTCAAACCACCTCACATTTAAGAAAAAACACCGCCAATACCAAGAAAGAATATTGAAATTATTTTGTTTTCCAAAAACCTTTTTATGACAAACAAAATTTAAACAAAACACATTACATGCCGCCGTATTTCTCTACCCACTGTCTGACATAATCTTTAAGAATTTAACGTTCTTAGCGCTCTTTATCCCAACAACTATGTTCAGTTTCTTAGAAATTGTTGGAAATTTAGTTGTCGGTTTTATGTTGTGTTATGTGCATTGCATGCGTTGAGATTTCAGAAAGATTAAACTCATTAAAAGTTTTTATGTTGGCCACATTATGTCAGCCAACAGTGACCAGACAATGTGTTTGGGCCCAGTGGCTGTTGTCGCCAGGCAAACAATTTGTGTTCGTTGTGTGCTGCGTTTGGTGATTAGACGAATAGGAGAAACCACTGCCTCAAGTCTAAAATGTTTTCAAGTAAAAAATGTGAAGCGTAATGGGGTATCGAAGAAACGCGCCAGCGTGCAAAAGTGAAAAGACTATTCAATGTCGAAATGCTAATGACTTTTTGCTACACATTGGGTTTTTCGCCACTGCTCTTCAAATGCATAAATCGACCAAATAATCGCTGTTTATAACCTATTTTCAGTCAGCTGTTGGGTGTTGCTCCAATTCTTCAGGCAATTTGGAGTTAAAGATCTCTGATGCTGGTCTCAGTCAATGCGTTGTTCGGTCTGTTTTGGCACAGTCGTCGCTTTAACTGTTCAGAGTTGGCTTTCAAATGCTGGAGAAACAAATGTGCGCTTAGTGAACTTTGAACGTTTGCATTTAGTTTGAATGTGAACGAAATAGGTTTATTGACTTAACGAGACTTGTTGGCCAAGATTGGGTTGATTTTGCACTGAGTCACGAAACTGTTATGTTATTTGAATTTATATTCACTGAACTGTGTCATGTCACTCGATTCACACTGTTGTGGGTTGTTGTATTGACCAAAGGGTAGTGAAAACCATATGTTAAGTAAGGTTATGTCAGCGATACCACTGTATATGGCTGACGGTATTCAATCCTTTCTAAACTAACTCTTTTATTATAGCCCTTGTAGCCCGAAGCATCGAAGAGCCTCCTATCGATGCAAAAACTCCTATTCAAAGGACACAAAAGCTCCTTTTTAAATGAGACATAAGTTTCTTCTTTCTGAAGAAAGAAGAAACTTATTTAATTTTCAGAGAGTTTTTGTCAAGTTGTGCAAAGAACCAATAAAAGTACTGACCAAGGTTTTCATACTACGTTTTGCAAAACTCCATCCACCAATGCAAAGCAATGTTTGAAAAGATTTGGCAAAAGTTCAAAACATTCCAAAATAGTACTGAAACATGTAACAAACTTTGACTTTCTCAATGCCTGTTTTGAACTTTGCAGGATTTGATTAAAGCAAACAAAAGCACAGCAAAGCTGATCTTATTTATTGACTAATTTTCAAATTTTTTTGAAAATGGTTTGTCTGTGTCTGAAAATGGTTTCAGACACAGACGAAAAGTTCTCAAATAATCCAAAAATAATAAATATTGGGCTTACTCCACTTTTCAATTCAGAGTAGCCAGAAAATTAGCCAATAAAAAGAACCTTCTTAACACAGAACGTTTTCCATTATTTCTTTCAAGACGACGTGTTCTATAGTTTACAGATGCTTCAACTAACTGACTAACTAACTGACTAACCCAGTCCGAAGGTCTTTTAGACGGTGACCCGTTGTCGCACCTATCAGCAGTCGTTTGCGAAGGATACTAAAGAGACTATGATATCTATTCAGATATCTAAGATATCTATTAAATAAAAATTATATAAAAAAAAGATATAAAAAAAAATGGATATAAATGGTTCTGTTCAGAGCGTAGTTGGGCCAACAGATTTTACTGATGCAACAAGTTCTCACTTTATTTGCTGCAATAGTCAGAAGTTCATTTAGAGAAGATCTTTATGGCACTATAAAGATCAGTATCAGTAATGCCTGTAAGGGGCAGCAGGCATTAGCGAAAAACAGCGCCCCAAACCGATCTTAGCGAAGGCCCCAACCATTCTGCTGTCACTTCCTTTACACAACAGATGGCGCTATGAGCGGTAGCTCACAACATTGAAGAAGTCGTTCCTAAGCGGCGATAGATGGCAGCCTCATCACTTTGGCCTGCCGCAGGTAGTCCTATCACCTACCCTGGTAGTGAAACACAATCGATGAACGTAACCAATAAAAAGCAAACATGAAATGAACAAGAAAATAAAATAAAAATCAGTATATCGGATATGGTTCTTTCTCTAATATTGCATCTTGTTTAGCAAGTTGACCTCTCATTTCCTGCTGCAATATGCTGGAACAGAAAAGAGACATACTATGTTTATTTGAACTAACTAAATCAGTGTTTCTCCATGAACCTTTCAACTCTTTAAGAGCTACGTGACTGTCAATAAAAACGAGAGCTATTAAAATTTTCCCAGTATGTTCAACTTGGAAAACTTGACCTGAAAACCATAGATTGACAATAAAGATTAGAAAACACTTCTAGTGTTAGGTTAGGTTAGGTAACACTGGCTGCCCGCAAGGCTACGCATAGACCCTATTGAATCCTTGACGATGCCAGTCGGAGTTCCGTTTGAGTGTGACCAACGTGGTGATCTTTTTAGGATGCTCGTCAATCTCACAAACTTTTAGAGAAGTTTGACGCCTTACTTCGAGACCTGTTCTAGTCCCCCTGACAACGTCAGGTGAATTCTGGATGTGTTCAGACGGGTTAAAGAAGTTGGAGCATCGCTGTCAAGTGTATCGACTTGAAAGGAGACTACGTTGAGAAATAAATTGCCACTTTTCCAAAATGTTCGTTTTTCTTTTGTAGGCTAAGTACTTATCGGACCACTCACGTACTTCTAGTGTCATAAGGAGGCAGAAAAACAATTTCATTTTAAATAAGCTGAAACTTTTCTTATAGCAGTGTTTAATAAGAAAACTCAGGACCAACAAAGATATAATCGTAGAATGGGGCAAGTTGCGTGACATCAAGTTGAAAAAAAGAATAGAAAAAGTCGACTTAGTTACTGCAGCTGCTTAGACATTTCAACACCGTTTTCAACAATTTCTCTTTCTTAATATTGTTTCGGACATAGCTACATTTGGTGGGTCTTTCAACACTAAAAAGAGCATTACAGTCATTTTAACGATTTCTCATTTTTAAACATCTGTATTTTCTTTAGTATTTCTATCAACTTTTTCTTGGGAAATTCTTATTTTTTTATCGTGAAAAATTGAATTTTTTTGTAATTTATTTTGATACAAATTTGCCAAATCGTATGTATTTTTTTAAATTTATTTTGATAAAAACAAACCAAATCCGATGTGAACTTTTTGATCAGCGGATATGATATGTAGTCTCTGTAAGTATGGAAAACTTGCGGTCTTTCTAGTGTTAAGCGTATTTTCAGACCAAATAAGCGGAATTTTCTAAAATCTTAACTTCCACTACTCCCATGTTGCCATCAGATGTGTTCCTTATAAAACAAATCCAATTGTATTTCTATCCATTTCTACAAATTTTTACCATACCATGTCCATTACTCAAAGAGTCTCTTCTACAAAACTAATAAATTTTATGAAACAATTTACAAAAGCATCCACGAAAGGGTTCAATGTAAAATTGATATCCATTTACTATTTTTTTACAGCTTACAAAACAGCACTTCATACTAAATTTTTTATATATCCGAAAAAACCCACTTAAAAGTGCTGCTTTCGCCAACTTTGAGGGCTATTACCTCATTAAATCACTGCATTTGAAAAGGTTTCAAAATATGTTTATATGTTTGCTTGAGTTTTTGTTTTAAGTATCCATTCAACAGTGTTCAGTCATCACAACACAACAACCTCTATTTAAATGTTACATTCACAAAACGATTAACGATTAAACAATTTAAGCCAAAAGACTGTAATAATAAACAAAAACCGAAATTTCACAAGCCAATTGTTTAATACGATAAGCCACAATTATTAACATTAAAATGCTTAAAGAAGTGTTACTTCGAATTATGTAACATTATGATTTTTAAAAGCATTTTTATGTTTTTCGCCGACACTTGACCCCTCACGTTCAGTCACTACTACCATAAGTATATCTACAATAAAAACAAAAACAAAGCTTATCCAAACCATAAACAGCGCCAAGGCAGACGCAGCCAACCAGAGGAGGTGTTGGCATCAAATTGACGGACAATAGCATTTCACCTTTCTGCGGCCACCTTTCAGTCTATAATCTTTTTTTTTCCTTCATTTTTCATTTCACAAACCGGTCGGCTGTCGGCCTTTCAACTGCGCTGGCAGTCGCCAATTTCACACTTGGCGAACGTGGCGTTGAATAGGGCCTCTTGTGGCAATTACTGTGGTAATTTTTTAATTGGCTGCTCGACGAAATTTTCGGCAAATCGTATTTTTCAGGTCTTTATTCGCGCAGCTAATTTAGTGCGCAATGATTTATGGGTAAGAGGTGTCTGCCAGCATTTATGGTAGACATCATACGTATTGGTAGATTATATATACACATATGGTCAAAAAAATAAGTACACTACCTAAAATTATGTTAATGTACAATTTTTTTTGGAGTATTGAATTCATACATGGTACTTCCTTTTTATTTTAATAATTTCAGTATGACAATGCTTTTGAAAGTGAAAATGAAACAGGGTTTTCCCCAATTTGTCGTATTTGGGCTTGTTTCGCTGTGATTTGGTATAATTGGTTGGTCATAAAAATAAGTACATTGATTCTTTTTCACGTTTTTCAACAATCTGATCAGTTTTTCGCAAAGGTTTGTTTTTTTATTTGTATTATTATTTAGTTATAGTAAAATAAGAAGGAAAACATCTTGCAGATGGGCCGCAATAAACATTGTACTTCCGAGGAGAGGAAAATCGCTTTGAGGTTGAGAAATGACGGCCAAAGCCTTCGTTCCATTGCCAAAACTTTGAATCGGTCACTGCGTTTTGTCCAAAATGCTTTAAAAGCTAAGAAGATCATTGAAAAACGCGGAAGACCAAAAAAGACGTCTATAACGACAGATACTCATATTGTCACTCTTGCGAAAAAGGACCCATTTGTATCCTCGAGGGCCATTTCAACAGACATCGGCAACGTGATTTCTTCCCGAACTGTTCGTCGAAGGCTACAAAAAGCTAATTTGCCTGGACGAATAGCCAGAAAAGTTCCTTTGCTTCGGAAAAAAAATTTGAAGACGCGGTTAGCCTTCGCAAGGGAACATGTAAATTGGTCCGGACCTGACGGTGAAAAAAAATGGCGAAATATTTTGTGGAGTGACGAAACCAAAATTAATTTGTTTGGAAATGATTCTGCTCGGAATGTTCGACGTCCTAAGGGTAAAGAATTTCACGTGCGCTTTACTAAAAAAACCATTAAGCACGGGGGAAGCAACATCATGGTATGGGGTTGTTTTTCATGGTACGGTGTTGGACCAATATATCTTATAACCGATACCATGACGAGATTTCACTACAAAGACATCTTGGAAAATACTATGTTGCCCTATGCTGAGGAGAATATGCCGCTAAGGTGGACATATCAGTAAGATAATGATCCGAAGCATACTTCCAAGTTGGTCAAGAAATAGATTCAAGAAAATGGAGTGGCGTTGCTTAACTGGCCGAGTCAGTCACCGGATCTGAATCCAATCGAAAATCTTTGAGGAGAAGTGAAACGAAGAATTGGCAAGGAAGTATTCCAAAATAAGGACCAATTATGGAATTTTGTCCAAAAAACTTGGTATGAGATACCAATAGAGACTTGCCGTAAGCTTATCTCCAGTATGCCAAAACGAGTGGCGAAAATTATTCAAAATAAGGGTGGGTATACCGGCTACTAATAAAAAAAAGAATTTGTTACCAAAGAAAGCCGATAAAGTGGGAATTTGAACTTATTTTTTTAATATAAACAGAATGTACTTATTATTTTGTCCAGCCATTTTCATTAATTTTATACATTGTTAATGATTCTGAAAGTTCCTTTTGTGTTTTATTCGTATTATCCTTATTTATTTCACTTGTTATGTTATAAGAAAATATTTATCAATTTGTTTTTAATTGAACTTAAATAAATATTCGCCTACAAGCCATTGAAACGATTATATAGGCCTGTACTTATTATTTTGACCATATGTGTATATATATATATTTTAATAATGTTGTATAAGTGGATAATGACAGGAAATAGTTAATATGAAACCAGAATTGGCTAGGAAAACCCTTGAGCCAAGTTTTAGTTAGAAATATCAACTGCAGACAGACTGAAGCAGTTGGTGTATCAGAACTGAACGCTGACACCTTTTGTAATGTATGCCAGTATATTTTTTTTAAGTGATACTAATTCAAAATGGCAGATCTAAAAATGCTTTTCATTGATTGTTGGTTTTTAAACTATTTACACAGAGAATACAAATACAATACAGTAATTTTACAGTAAAAATCTGAATTTAAGGTCATAAAAAGTAGATCATAAAATTCTACTGCGATCAGTCCGATTTAAAATTTTGTAAACGAATAAATTTGAATGAAGAACGAAAACTAAGATCAACAAGATGCTACAAGATTTTATTGAATCTAAGTATTTACCGATAATATTGATACTGTTTCTCAAACTGGACGAAAGTTAAAAAATCTAGTAGTGTTTCGGTTCCAACATTTCGTTGCATTTTTGGGACGTTTATGGAGAGTTTCGGAACTTGGAAAATGTTTACAATAATGTCGATTGAGTCTAAGTTTTGGTCTTTGTGCATTTCTATGGAAAATTAAAAATATTCTATATAAAATTCTATATAGAAATACAGAACTTGTTTGGCTTAGAAAAGTAATAGAAATAAAGAACATGTGGGTATTTGGTCTCTTTTTCAAATTACCTACAAATTTGAGGGTCATTGAGTACATATTTAGAAAATTACGAAAATAGTGTTATCTACCAGGTATGCACCTATGAAACCGGTAACGACATCTAGCGGTAAATAGCCGAATATTTATAAACTTCGGAACCGTACCAAATGTCATGTTTACTTCTTCTATCATATGTCAACAATATTCAGTTCACAATTTGTCAAGTTTCATCCAACAACGCATTGTTTGACGCTTCGGAAAATGTCGGATTACGTGCCTACAAATTACGATTTGCGGACACAGTTAATTTTGTGTTACCATTTGAAGAAAAAAACCTTCTAAAACCTGGTGAAACGGTTAACGGTGAACGTTACCAACAACAATTGGCCGATTTGAACCGTGCTATACGCCAAAAACGCCCAGAATATGAAACCAGGCAACTCAAAGTGATTTTCCTCGATGACAACGCACCACCACACCGCACTAGAGCCACCAAAGAATTGGTTGCATCGTACAACTGGGAAGCTCTTGCTCATGCGGCTTACTCACCAGACTTCGCGCCTTCGGATTATCATATGTTCGCATCGATGGGCCACGCATTAACGGAACGGCGCTTCAATTCTCACGCAGAAGCCTAAAAATGGATCGATGATTGGTTTCGGGCAAAAGACGAAACATTTTTTTGGCGAGGCATCCATAAATTGCCTGAGAGATGGGAAAAATGTGTAGCTAGCGATGGCCATTACTATGAAGAATAAAATTGTAATCATTTCCTCACAATAAACGTGTTTTTTTTTAAATGATTACCGGTTTCATAGGCGCATACCTGGTATATATAACGAGTTTTAGGACCAACATGGTTCAAAAGTCGATACTTGAGCGCAATTTTGGTGGGTAGAACATTTTTCAATTTAAGTACTGTTGGTTTTTTTTACCTTTTTGCAAGGATGAATTTCCGGGGCAACTCTGTTTTGTTCTTTTCCAGGCAATCAAGTCGATAAGATTATTTAGAATCTACTAAGCTTTGTGAGAAGCTCAAACTGGTTCAATGAGTTAGCAGTCCTGAGCGCAACTCGTTGTGGTATCACAATGGGCCTTCAAAGCCTCGGGGGCTTTGTCTTAGGGCAGCCACTCCTACTTATGTACCTTTTTGCAACTTGTCATAGAATTTGAGGAATGTTTGATAAAGATTTGAAAACATAAGAAAATTAGACTGTAAAGTTCCATTTGTTGATTAAAATTATGCAATTTGGTTCCATTTTGTCGCAAATTTTCTGGTGAGTTTGTAGAAAATTGACTTTATTCATATTTATTTATAATTTTGTATGTATTTATATATTATATTTTTATTTTTGTATTATATTATTTATATTTATATTTTAGTTTATATTTATGGAGTATTGAAAAGTAGGAAAACCCCAATATTTTTCAGTTGTTTTTTATAATTTGGGAACTTTTCTTCTGTGTCTGAAGACATTTGCTGAAGATTAAAAAAATTAAAAAAATTGGTTTGTAAATAAAATCAACTTTGCTTGGCTTTCGTTTGGTTTAATCAAGTGCTGGAAAGTTCGAAAAAAGTCTTTGAAAAAGTGAAAGTTTGTTATATGTTTCAGTCTTATTTTGGAATGTTTGTAACTTTTGCCCATTTTTTTCAAACATTGCTTTGCACTAAGCGTTTTTATTACACTCAAAGCTATGTTTTTTGGTCTAAATGCAATAAAACTTGTTTAGGTACCTCACCTATAAAAACATTCTTTTTGAAAAAAAAGTATTTGGAGTACTTAAACGTGTCTAGTACTATGCGTACATATTGCATAGTGCCCACAAATGTTGGTTACTTAACACTAGAAAGACCATTGCGGTCATTTTTCGACGGTTTTTCACTTTGGAATATCTGTATTTTCTTTAATATTTCTATCAACTTTTGCTTTTGTGACTTTAATTTTTGATTTTATATTTTTTTATATTTCTTTATTTATTATATTTTTTAATTTCACTTTTACTTAATATATATTTATTTTTTTTTTGTGAAAAATTAGCCAAACTCTATATGTACTTTTCGAGATATCAGCTGATATGATGTCGAGTCTTTGTAGGTATCGAAAAATTGTGGTCTTTCTATCGTTAAACGGAATAGATACTTAAGAGGACAGATACATAAACGTATATCACTGTAGTTCAAAATAAATTTCAATGACTTGAAACGTTGACTGTGTTTTAAACGTTAAGTTGACAGCAAGCCTAATGATATTTTTACCTAAATTCCCAGACATATTAAAAAAATTGTTCTCTCACAAAACATCACCGCAAATGTAAAACTTCTCAGACCGTACGTCTGCCATATTGCGCTCCAATGCATGCAATGAAGGTATTCACAATCTGTGGCAACTGCCCTAAGATATAATATAGCTAACAAATTAATACAGTTAAACTTTTAACATCTTGATTTTTTCATTCTTTTTCACTTTATAACGGCTCATAAAAACTTGAATCTACCAATAGATCCATACTGATTCAAGAAAGTTATCGAATTTATTAAACTCACTATTCACATTTAATTTCTTTTGTTGATAAAGTAATTTTTTCCCATGACAATTGTCACAAATCGTGAATTCCTTCCATGCATTGTAACCAAGTAAACTACTTCTGATAAAACTAACCAACAATGGAGTTATTACACGAAATTGTGTCAACACCATACAACACAACATATGAGTATCTCGTCGTATCGCAAAAAGCGCAACAAATTCTTGGGAAAAATAATAATTTACTTGGACAATACACAATGCCACACAGGTCGCATGAATGAAGTGCTCATCCATCAACGGCTACAAACACACACACACACTCACACCACATACAAAATGCGTTGTCATAGACATTCGCGAAGCCACTTTTTATCTAACAAGCCAATGTACACAAAACATTTTCGGTTAAAACTTGCAACGCTTTAGATTTCCAGTGAACACACCTTTCACCTGGACTTGAGTTATGATGATGTTTTATTAATCACTTTTGAATATATTTAGTAGCTTTTTAGCAACGATTAAATAAAATACGATCACAATCTATAAAAACTACTATGGGGTAGAAGGGTATATTCGTTCATAATAACAAGTGGCCAATTTGTCATATTTTACTTTTTTATTCCTGACTTGAGTTTGACAAGTTCGAAAGAAAGTAGAGATGATTGCAACTCCAGAAATATTTAAAGGTGGGTCATTGTGATCTCAATTTACTTTATTCAAATTCTGTGCAATTTTATGGCCACCGTGACTCAACGGTTAATTCTTTAGAAGTTTGTGGGGTGGGGTCACAGAAAAGTAGGGGAGCTTTTCTATTTCGGAATCGACACTGTAGGTTCATTGTATATATCTTCTACATACATATAATTGTATGTCCTGGCTGACTGACTGACCGATTCATCATCGCCCATGAAAGGCTATAGCCGCATAAGGAAGGGCAAAGTCCCCCCGGCCAATTTTGATTGTTATATTTTTTTAATACGAGTATTAATATCGGTAACCATTTCCCAGAATTTAAGTCCATAATACCCGATCTGTCAAAATTAATATAGTAAATAAAAACAAAAGTTGATATCTTTCTGAGTAGTCATCCGATTTAGATGAAATTAAGACATATTATATGTATCACTTAGACGCATTACAAGAAGAATCGGTGGAACTCAAAAGAGAATAAATGTTTAACCCTGCTGTTAGGATAAGCCCATTTGGACCAATTTTTGGCTTGTTTCCTTTGTAACTTTTGACTAACTATTTAACTATTAACTATTTTTTACATCAGTTATGTTGAGTAAAGAATGAATGAACCAAAATAAATACAAAAAATTTGAATAAATTGTTGTTTTGTACGAAAATTGCAGTATGGACCAAATGGTCCCTTTTCTAACCTAACAGCAGGGTTAAACATTTTTTTACATTTTTATATAAAAAAAGAGTAATTAAAGTAAAAAGTAAGTAAGTAAAAATTTTGTATATAAAAAAAAATAAAAATAAATTGTACACAAACAAAAAAATTGAATTACATTTTTTAAAAATTAAATTTTATAAAGAGAATAAAGTTTTTAAAAAACTTTTTAAACTTTTTTATATAAAAAAATAATAAAAAATTGTGTACTATATATAAAAAAATAAAACAAAAATATTAAAAAAAAATTGGATATAAACAAAAACATAAAATAGAATTTTTTATACAACAATAAACATTTTTTATATGAAAATAAAAATTTTTTTACAAAAATAAAATTTTTTTTATAAAATTTTTTTCTTATCAAGTTAGAATTTTGGAACAATCACCAAATTTTTTATGTATTTCACATATAATGTTTAACAACATATATTTTTTCCACCTTTTTGTCCACTTGCCTGGCACCTAAAAAAATTAAATGTGATGTTTAATATGTTTTAGGTTATGTGTGTGCAGGTAAATTAAATTTTTTATATAACAATAAAAATTTTTTATATAAAAATTAAATTTTATAAAGACAATAAAGTTCTTAAAAAATTTTTTAAACTTTTTTATATAAAAATAATAATAAAAAATTGTGTATAGAAAAATAATAAAAAAAAATATTAAAAAAAATTGTATATAAACAAAAAAATAAAATATAATTTTTTGTATAACAAAAAAAAATTTTGTATACAAAAATAAAATTTTTTTTTTATAAAATTTTTTTTTATCAAGTTAGAATTTTGGTACAATCACCAAATTTTTTATGTATTTCACATATAATGTTTAACAACATATATTTTTTCCACCTTTTTTTCTACTTGCCTGGCACCTAAAAAAATTAAATGTGATGTTTAATATTTTTTAGGTTATGTGTGCGGTACAATAACCAATTATTATTTTTTTCATATATTTCTCATATATGTAATGTTTAACAAAATATATAGTATTTTTCCAAATTGTTTTTTCACCTGCGTGATAAAATTATATTTCAATTTTTTTTAGGTTATGTTTGTACAATCAATTCTTTTCTATATATTTCTCATATAGTGCTTTTAAATATATGTTTTTTGGTAGATTTTTTGTACCTGTGTGATACCTAAAAACCAAAAATTTGTTTAATTTAAATATTTTTGTTATGTTATGTATGCATTACAAATGTGGAAAAAACAATGTTTTTAAACATTATAAATGTCTGTGTGCTACAAACATTTTAGTAGAACAGATGTGCTATCAAACGTTGTTGAACAGAGCTCCCAAAAAATGAAACTTTTATGCTCTCTGAATTATCGCCAATCGTGAATGACGCTATTATTTATGCACACCAATTTTTGTTAAGCATGTAAGTAAACAATGCTTGTCGGAGCGCGCGAGGAAAATAAGATAAATTCACCTCCGAGTTCGATTTCTGTGCCTCCGAATTGGTTCAGTACAACATTTGCAGGGCCGCCGGAACAACGCCACGGCCAACATTTCAATTTTAATTCAACTGCTTATAAATTCAAGCATAGCACTAAAATGTCATATGGATCGCATTGGATCAACAAACCACAGTTCATAACACTGATACCGGGTAATCAAAATATACTAAAAAATAGAGATTTTTTTTCAGATTTTTATTTACAAAGAAAATGAAACATACGTGTCGAATTATTTCTCACTTTAAGTACTTTTACCAAGTTTAAAGTCAATAGGCCCCATTGATGACCCTGTTAGATTTTTATTTTCAAAAAAATACAAAACGCGTATCAAATAATTTCACATTTGAAGTATGTACTTTCAACAAGTTTGAAGCCAAAAGTTTGAAGCGTAAAAAAGTGATGTTTCTTCATACAAACTTTTAACCCATGGGTCACCCCTTTAAGTGTTGTTTTTCAAAAGAAATATAAATACGTGTCAAATTATTTTTGATTTCAAGTATTTTCACCAACTTTTAGGTCAAAAGGCCCATCGGTTCATGGTGTTTTCGTAGTCTGCCGTATACGCACCGGAACCCTTCGACCCCAAAGTTGCCTGAGAGCAACTTCACCTATTTGTCATCTTACAGCAAAAGCTACGATTAATTTATGGGTTTAATTTAAGTAGGCACCAACAAATTAATATTTTCAATAGTGAATTCAAAGCAAATTACAAAAATTTTGCTCTTTTCCCCAAAATAATTTCCAATAATTTGCAGCGATATCAGGGAAAGCTTGTGTTCTAATTGAAGTCTACGAATTGGGCGCGTTTGATCAAAACCCTGTTTCCTTAATAATGGTTAAATAAAATCAAAAAGTGATAATTTTGTATTTTTGCATAAATATGAAATAATTTTTCTGTAATTAAAAAATATTCATACAACATTTATTTAACCCCTTTCAAGCTAAAATTGTTTGTTGTGGAGCTAATTTACTCCAGAACTCTAATAAAGAGAGTAAGATTCGGGGTCGAAAGGGTTAACCCATTGTTAGGCTCGTTAAATTTAGATTTTCGAAAAAACAAAATACGTGTCGAATTATTTTTTACTTAAAGTGTTTTCACAAAATGTCTTCCTACAACACCTTAATCTATGTTTTGCGCTTCTAATCCTCAAATTAAAAAAACCACCGTCTTAGTGGAGGTTTTTTTTCTTAAAATGTACCTAAAGTTTAAATTTTATATTTCTAGCGATGCTGATTCAAACAATTATATGCAAAAAGATGATTTTTAAATATGTTATGTAAATAGTAATTTCTAGTTGTTAGCAGTTGAGGTCTTAGATTAAGTTAAATTGCTGAACTGATAAAAAGTGTTTCGAGATAGTATGGACATGACGATTATTGTCATGTAGTCACAATCTCGACATGTTATTGTAAATATATGAAAATGTTTACTTTCCATAATAACACAAAACTCTTCATTGGAGATAAGGTGGACAAAAATGTGAAGGGGTTTTTAGATATTAGCGGAAATTCATTACTTCATTAGTCACTTCACTCTAGCAAATCATAAACAAAAACACGTGCATCCGCAACAATTTTAATGAATTTTAAATTTAAAATTAAATTTTCCAGGAAAACTTCATTCAATTGTAATTAATTTTAAATTTAAAATTAAATTTTCCAGGAAAACTTCAATTCAATTAGCCAAGTAATCAACAACTGTCTAAATTATCAAAAATGTTGGCCAATGCCAATTTATCGATAGTGCTCTAAGCATATTTAATACTTGTGTTGCCTACTCTTTCGAAAGCGCCAAATCAGTCTAAACAGTCTGTTAACAGTTTGTTCTGCTATCAGACATAACAATGAGTCATGAGTCAACAGAGCTACGCAGTGCAATTCCATATCAAAGCTGTCTGCTAACATAGCGAACACAATGTTAGCGCCTCTTGGCGCGTTGGCCATTTATTGTTTATCTATGGAACGCACCGATAAAAATTTAAAAATAAGTCGAAACTGTGATTGCATTTTTTTGAAGGCATTTCAGTTGTATTCTACAAACGTTGCTAGCAGCACGCAATTCGGTCACAATAAAATAAAACGGAAACATGGTCATCGTAAACCTTCCGCCCAATTCAATGCCGGATAGGCCGCAGTCTCATTCGGTGCTGGCTGGTGAGTCAAAATGAATCAATAAAACAAAATGTGCAACTCCAATTGTATTGTTGTTGTTGTTTCAGATATGTTCATTTTCTTTGCGGGTGGCATGCACCTGGCCGCGGGCCTCGGCTGGAATGTCTACGCGTACGGTCTGCACTTTCAGTTCAGCTGGTTCATTGGCGTCATTCTGGGCGTCCTTGTGGCAGCGCCGCTCACAACGCTCCTAACGAAGCGAATCTTTTTGGTATGACACACATAACTAATTACTCCGAGACTACTCTGAAGTACTTTCATGCCTCATTTGCAGTTCATTAGCTGCGCGTTGACCATTTTGTCGGCCATTATCTTCATTGCTGCGCCCTATAACCTGGACGCCCTGTTGGCGGGTCGTTACATCAGCGGCTTCGGCATCGGTTTCCTCACGGTGCCCTTCATTGTGCATGGCGGTGAGCTGGCGCACGCATCGTTTCGCGGCTTCTGTCTGGGCTTCGAGCAGGTCAGCCTCGCTGTCGGCGTCTACGTTCAGCTGCTCTACACAGCCGCCTGGTCTGTGGACACCAACTTCTCAGCCACACGACTACTGGGCATTTTCTGTCTGATCTTTGGCGTCATTGCTTTCGGTTGCATATTCCTCGTTATCGAGTCGCCCGTCTTCCACATACGCCGCGGCAACGAAGCAGCCGCACTGGAAGTGATCGTAAGCCTTCAACATCCGCTGGTCTTGACCAGCGCCAAGCAACTGTGGCTCGAGCAGCTGCAAGGTTACGTGCGCGACCATGAGCAACGTTCGCTGAGCGAGAGTGCCGCCCAAGCGGCCATGCCGCTGCTGAAGATGCTCCTGTATCGCTGCATGCTGGCATTCCTGCTGGCGCTGCCACTAAGCAAGACTTACGTGTTGTCGGCGTTTATTGCCTTTACCGACTCGTTCCTCTGGACAACCATACTGTACGGACTGCTAAACGTGCTGGGCACTCTGATCGCTTGGTCCATGCTCGACATGGCCGGACGCAAGCTGGTGAGTCTCATCGGGCTGCTGGTGGCCGGCGCACTCACCATTGCCGTCGGCGGCATTTTCAGTTATGCGCCAAATCTGCTCGCCAGCAACGAGATGTCCGCCGTGGTGGCGATGCTGCTGGTGGCGCTGTTTCTCGGCAGCATCTACGCACCGAGCAGCACCGTCTACCTGGCCGAGGCGTTTCCGCTGCGCGTGAAGCCGTACTGCATAGCGCTGTGCGTGGCGGTGCAGTACGCCATACACATTGTTGTGATCTGCGCGTTCGCGCTCAGCCTGCACAACCTGTACGTGTACTGTGTGAGTGTGGGTGTGATCATGTGCGCCAGCGTTCTACTGTTCGCCATCAGTGTGCCGGAAACGCGAAAAACAACACTGGGCGTGGCGCATGAGCGCTTTCGCGATTTGCTGCATCTGAAGCTGTACTGAGGACCAGCAGTTGGCATTATTTTTATATAATCTGATAGGTATTGGACAGAATTAATACCTATAGAAGTGATTACTTGATTCGCAAAAGAATCAACTCGACAAAATATAAAATATCGAAAGTGAATACTCAGTAGTGCTGAGTGTTTGCAATACTTGTTTGTACAGAATTGTTTTGAATCCATTAAAATCCAGTTGAATACTTTCTATGTAATCATTTTATGCATTTTTCATTGAGTTGTCAATTTCAATTAGTCTCTGATCTGTCTGAAGGTGTTAGGGCCATGAGAAACATGTGGGTAGAACGTAGAATTCGATTCACTGCAACTATACAAAACACTTGAATGAAATGTTGGCACTTTTCGCATTTGAACGAAGCTTTCCGCCAACTATGTCATTAACCCACCTAGGAAACCCAACCTTCTACACTTGAAATAATTCCACCAATCCCAAATAATGGTTTTTAGATTTAAAAGGTTAATGAGTAGACAACTTGCGTACTTGCGGTGAATGTTTGAAATGTGGTTGTGATCTAAGCTATTCGAACATTACACCCACTTACAGCCACATATGTAAACCCATATTTGTGCCACATCACACCATCACCACATCTCGATGAGGATGAGCAAGCAGAATTATTTCTGTTTAATAAATAAACTGTCAGTAATCATGTTTGTTTGGCACTGAACACTGGGAACAGCATAGACTGCTTATCGAAAAGCCATTTATAGAAATATAGCTGCAATTATGGATGAGATCAAATTATCATTCTGACATACACAGTTTTTCAGTAAAAACACAAAAAAATTTAAGGGGTTAAAGTCGAAAATTTTTTTTTATTTCATATTTTTAAAGCTTAGACTTTTTTAGAGGCTTATTCCTCTAAGAAGATTTACAGAAATTCGAACTATTATCGGAGTTATGTTACTTACAGACTGCCCGAAATGAGGCTGTAAACTTTGACCCTTTCGACCCCAAATTTTACCCTTTGTCTCGATATTCCTTTTTGGTATTTAAATCATGAAACACTTTTCTAAGAAGTATGCACAAGCAACGCCTCTTTGTTAAAGTTTAGCTAGTTGACTTTTGAACAATTTTAGCTTTAAACGCGTCAAATAAATTTTGTATCAATATTTTTTAATTACAGAAAAATTATTTCATATTTATGGAAAAATAGAAAATTATCACTTTGTGATTTTATTTAACCATAACCCTTTCGACCCCGAATTTTACCCTGTATTGCGATATTACTTTTTGGTATTTAAATCGTGGAAAACTTTCCTAAGAAGTGTACACACGACATTTGAAGTCGCCACGCCTCTTTGTTAGCGTTCTAGAGCTAGTTTACTTTTGAACAATTTTAACTTAAAACGGGTTAAATCAATTTTGTATCAATATTTTTTCAGTACAGAGAAATTATTTGATATTTATGGAAAAATACAAAATTATAACTTTTAGATTTTATTTAACCATTATTAAAACGGGGTTTTGATCAAAAACGCTCAATTCGTAGACTGCAATTAGAACACAAACCTTCCCTGATATCGCTGCAAATTATTGGAAATTATTTTGGGTATAACAGTAACATTTTTCTAATTTGCTTTGAATTCACTATTGAAAATATTAATTTGTTGGTGCCTACTTAAATGAAACCCATAATTCAAACGTAGCTTTTGCTATAAGATGATAAATAGATAAAGTTGCTTTCAGGCTACTTTGGAGTCGAAAGGTTTTTTCTCAAAACTACCTTTTCCAATATGGTTGACATGATATCTCAAGTTCTAATGCACCGATTTACTTCAAATTTGTAACAGACTTTTGTAATACTATCAAAATTGTCGCGACGTAGAGGTTTTTTAATTTTTTTTTGGTACTATATTTAAAAAATTACCAAAGTTGAAAAAAGGAAGCGAAAATTACTTTTATTTTCAGAAGGACGCCATTTTGTGCAACATTTTTTTTTCAAATCGGCTACGTCCATATAATTCTACATCCTTGTTTAATAAGAATTAACCTTATTTTAATGTTCAAAACACCAGGAGGATTGGAATCACGTCAACCAAGAGATACCTTTTGTTTAGTTTCATTTTTTTCAACTATTACTCTTCTCGTTACGAAAAATGCTCCTAAAAATAAAAGTATTTTTTAGACTAATCTTTGGCTGCTGAGCACGAAACTGAAAATCAAAAAATTATCGTCAGTAACTTCCCCAAATCTCATCTGATTTGGACAATCTATATATTGTTGGAAAGGTTAGTTGATTACCTTCTGAACAACGGGCCACATGTGTTAGTCGGATGGTTGGTTTACGAGATATGTGCTCATAACTGAAATAATTCCCCTCTTATAAACGTGTTTTTCAAAGATTTTTCGAAAACGCTTTTAAGAAAATTTTTTCATTTTCAGTTTCTTGTTCAACAGCCGAAGATTAGTCCAAAAAATACTTTCGTTTTGAACCAATTCGAAATTTCCAAATTTCGTTTGAACCCAATTTTTGTCGAGTAGTGAAATAGGTGAAGTTGTTCACTCCTCACTGGAGCATAGGGCCTCAACAAGACTCTTCCATCGTATACGATTCTGGGCTGTTGTTTTTGCGCCGTCCCATGTGGTATTGACAGCGGCTAGTTCGTGTAGGGTCGACCTTCTCCAGGTGTTTTTTGGGCGACCGCGACTTCTACTCCCTTGCGGGTTCACTCCCTTGCGGGTTCCAGTCCAATGCTATTCTCGTGATGCTGTCGGGCGTATGAAGGGGTTTCGGAATTTTTATGGTACTATTTTTAAAAATTATCAAAGTTAAAAAAAAATTAGGAAAAGAATAACCTCCTTTTCAAAAAGACGCCATTTTGTGCAAAAGTTTTTTTCAAATCGGCTACGTCCAGATAATTTACATTCTTGCTTAACCCCATTTTTATGTTTAAAATCACCAGGAGGATTGGAATCACGTCAACCAGAAGACAAATTTTGTTTGAGTTCCCACTTTACTGGCCTCTAGCGACTTCAACTTTGAATTTTTTTCAACTATTATCTATACATTTTTATACTTTTCAAGTGTCAAAAAAAAGTGATAAAATCGTGAATAGTAAAAATTATTACTGTTTTTTTTATTACGCCCGTAAAATCAAATCAAAATCGAGCTTCTAGACTGGAATATCCCCTTAACCCTTTCGCTACAGGGGAAAGTTGTGTGGGTATATTAGCAACATTCCATAATACATTTTTTAAATCACAAAAATATGAATATTTCTTTATTTACTTCAGTAAAAATTAAAAAAAAAGTATCTAAAATGAAAGAAAACGTCAAATTAAAAAGCTATCTAAAGTTTTCTGCTTCTTCTTCCTTTACTATGTCAAGATATACCATTAAAAAACGTGTATACTTGCCTTCTTTAAACTTTAATATTCAGTTTATTAATTTCGTATTTTTCCTACAACTTCAAAATATTCTAAAGACTAATAAAAAATTTATTCTTGAAACCACAATGGGGCCGGACGTCCACAAAGTAGCAAAGTGTCATTTGGCAACAAAAAAACGCGAAAGGGTTAAGCCGAATTTTAACTTTTATCGAAAAAACATTGTCTGTGAGTAGAAGACTCTTTCAGAGACACTAACATTTTGACCATTAGAGTCCAAAGATTTAATCTCAAAATTTTTATAAATTGAGATTTTTCTTTTAACCGAATATTACAACCAAACATCATTCGGAATTTGAAAAACTAAGAGTTAAAATCAAAACTCTACCTTATTCCATGACAATTTGTGCTTTTGTCTCAAACTCCAATTTAAATTGAGTGCCGAGAATGAGCGAACTTCAAACACATTCAACTTGACTCTCTTTCAATGGTTGAAAGCTAGAAAGCAGCGATCGTGTAGTTCCCCTCTCGTTTGCTACTCAGTTGGTCTTTGTCATGCAGGCAGCAAAAAGCAACTTGGTACTACAAGTTTGTTGTGGTTGTTTATAAACATCGGCATCATGTGGTCGATATTGCTTGTTGAATATTTGTCTATGCTTTTTAGGATATGAAAAATTCTGTTGCAATTGAAAGTGAAAAATCGAATTCATTTCAAGAAGATAAAAGCAACTAAGAAGGTAGTCAGAGGGTAATGAGTTCATATTGCCCCTCGATCTACAAAAGAAAATCTTTGATTTCGGTCTCTGAAAACTGAAAGTAAAACTAATTGCCTCAAATTCATTGCAAAACAATGAACGTATATTCTCTCTAAGTGCTGCGTTTTCTTCTGACTGAGAAGAAAGTGTTTATATGCAAAGAATGAGGTTCCCTGCCCTACGCAATTCTTGGTGTTAATCTTTAATGGAGCTGGTCTGGGAGTGAACTAGAAAGATTGACTGAAGTGTTTAGCCAAATTTTACATAGACACATATTTCCAACAACACTGTACAACAGCATATTTGCAAAACATTAACCATGGTATGCTTCTGAAAATGGCATGACATCGTATAGATCGTATAGACATCATATAGATTATTTTTGCCCCTCAAAGTAAAACTGGGTCCAACATGTCTGAGTAGTTTTTGTGAATCTGAATATTTATTAATTAAAAGTAAAATTTAGCAGATTCCTAAAGACTATTAGTTAGTAAGTTAGTAGTCAGTTTAGTTAGTATTTATAAAAACTTGAAGAACTGGATAATCGCTGAGGAGGTGTATAGCAGATTCTTCGTAGTCTTCGTTCCTGCAACATCTGCCGAAGTCACTACACAGCAGACACAGTCTTTTGACGTGTGGCCAATGCAACAATGTCCAGTTGTGATTCCGAACTCCTATGGAGGATTTGTTAAGAAGGATCAAGTCCTTGGATCTGCTTTGGTCGGTCAAGGCCAGATCTTTCTTGCCGTATTTGCTTGTTTGTTCGTGGAGGCATCGATTACTAAGCCAAAGTTTCTTGTTTTATAAAAATATGAATTTCTTTTGTACACATATGAAAACTTTTCAGTGGCATTCATAAAGAGGGGTTTGGATATTCAAAATCCCTATAATTGGCTTTCATAAACATTTTGGATGGAAAGTGGTGGGTGGAAAGAGGTTTCAAAAGATATTGAATGATACTGAACCCTTCAAAATAATTGTACTGAATCCCTCAAAATGACATTTTGTGTGCACCAGTGACTTTCACTCTCTTTCATTACCCTAATTTTTCATCTTTTCTGGATTTTTTTTTTCATAATAAGCTTTTACTGCATAAAATATTAACAAAAAAATATTAATATTAAATATTAATTAATAAAATATTACCATAAAGTCTTTGAGGCAAATAATTCTCATTGAAAAAGGGCATCTATAAACAACAAAATTTTGTTAAAACCTCCCCAAGAAAAAGTCTTAAACACGAAACTTGCTTTAATAGTTTTTTCTAAAATACAGTGGACGTCCAGTATAACAAACTCTCCATTTAACGAATTTTCGATTTAACTTACGGCCAAATTTTTTCCATTCAAGGTTCTATATTACGAACAAAAGTGAAATTTGCTATTCGATATAACGAATATTTATGTTGTTTTTCACCCTTTGAACTGTTTTTATTTAATCATTCACATTGTTTACAATAACAATGAAAGTTTGGTTTCGTCAAGTGAACCTCAATTGTTTTTGTTTTTGTAACGTTTAAACTTTCAAATTTACGGCAAGTTACCGACATTTTCAAATTCTGTTTGTATGCATTGCTGGTCATTTTCACAGGATTTGTTTTGCGTTCGGTCGGCGTTTTTCTTTTAAAAGTTAAAATTTCAATAACACTGCACAACTTATAGAGAAATTTTGCCTTCAATATTTTCCCATACACAATTACCGTAAAAAATTAAGTTTTGTAGGAGATTTAAGTACCAATTTTAAATAAGTACGAAATAAACACTTAAACACATTTTCAGTTTTGGCTTAATTCTGGCGTTCAAGTTAATTTCTGAGCTTTGATGTATTCAGAGTCCTATAGTAGAATTTTATGGCGAATAATTTCGTGATACATTTTGTCCTTAAAAAGTCCGCTTTCAAAGGACATTTTTGGCATTTTAGAAAAAAAGGGTCAAACTGCCCCATACAAATAGGAGCTACAGGGTTAAAATGTTCCACAAAAATGTTCTTCGTAGTATTTTACATCAAATTGCTGAACACATCATAAACCTAAAATGTGATGTTACATGGGTTTTGTATGCCAATTCACCATAAGAATATTGAAAAAGGAGAATATTTTGACCCCCCTAAAAAAAATTCAGACGTAAACTTTCAAAGCGCCAATACACGTATATTTTTTTTGGCCCCCTCTATCAGAACCTTGTTATTTTTTTTTGTGTTGTGCATTGTGATCAATCAAGAAAAATGTCAATGAAAAAGTGTTTTTCTCAATTTTTTATTGGGTTGTGAGCGCGATTAAAACTAAATAACACAATTAAGAAGAGTGCACTAAGAAGCTAAACCTTTTCTAATTCCACCTGGGGTCAAATAGACCCTAAAGGACAGGCGGAAGGTTGAAAACTGAATATGTGAGACTAATTTCTTTAAGAAGGATGGTTTAAAACAAAAAACTTTCGATCGATTTAACGAATTTTTGGATTTAACAAATTGGAGGTTCAACATAAGATTCGTTATATTGGACATCTACTGTATTGAAATATTGAAAACAAAGTTTTGTGAGTTGAGCAAAAGTCTTTCTAATTGAAAAATTAGCATCCAAATGTAGCAATGGTCTCCAAACAATAATGAGAAATGGTCTCCAAAGAATAAATAAACCTAAGAAGTCCTCTATTAATAAAGAAAGTCCTCTTTTAAGAAGAAAACATTTACATAAATGAAAACTTTTAAAACTGAACAACAACATACCAAAGTTCTTGTAATGTTTGTTTTTGTTTGCGGTATTGTAACATGAGTTTGACATAAATTGTTTTTTTTTTTCAACGTCAAACTAGCCTCAAAGCTGTACATATCATCAAATTATACTCCGATATGAATTTATAAAACGACAACTAAACTCAAAATCTTTTTTTTTAGCATTTCATACATTTTTTTGGATTGGAGTGGATTCCTGTTAGTACGTAACTTGCATTAAAAAAACTAAACAATCTAGCAAATAATTCATAAGGATTTCACTATAGAGATAAGGATTTATGTAACAATTTTGAAGAAACAATTTACATAGCCAAATCGGTATAAACTATCATCAGAAAAGTATAAGTCTCAGAACTTTACGCAGAAATTTACACGCACAACGTGTCTGACAAGAAGTTATGTCCAAGTACCAAAAAGTTTGTATGAGATATAAATTATTAAAGGCATTTACGAGCCAAAGTCTGTGTTGTTAAAAGGATTCACCAGTCCAAGTCTGTAAAACAACTCATCCTAAAGCGTAATGTTATATATAGAATACTTTCAAATTTGTCGCTTACGTCACTCGAAGCTTCTCTCAATGACTTTGTTTGCTACTTAAGTGTAATTCTTATGTTCTCTGACTCATGGTTTGGTTTTATCTTTACTGCTTTTTGTTTTGTTTTAATTTGTGTTACCGCCATAAGCCATCAGTCTGCTACCGACTCATCAAGTTTTTTCCCCATTTTTTGCAGTCTTCCCAGTTTTTCGAGTGCACGCTACCTCGTTTCGGCCAACCGCTTCGTTCCAGTTTCCATACACACAATTTATATATATTTCGTTGTTTACACTTTTTATCTTCATGTCTAAGCGATAACACTGCGCTGAATAATATTTATTCAGTTTTGATTTTATTTTTGCCACTGCATTCCCATAGGAAACTAATTAAAGCACACATCTTACTTCTACACTTCTTTGTTCTTCCAACACAATTTGCTGGACTTTTTTGTTGCAATATTTTTATCGCAGTATTGTTTGATTTAATAATTTAGTCGATAGATAACCTAGATAACCTGTTATCTGTACCAGAATAATTGGGGCACTTGTATTGCTTTAAGAGTTTGAAGATTTATAACTTCTGCTCATTACGAGAGAAATTTTTAAGCTCAATTGGATCCACACACTGAAACATTTCTACAATTTCTCTTAGTAGTCTTTTGTACATAAAAAAGCCAATAAGCTTCAAGTTTGTTGTCTTCGAACAACCAAAACGAGTTCATTCTCTGTGCCTGATTGACACTTTTGTGCGACTGATTAATTCATTTCGCACATTCAGCGACAGCACACAAAGCCGTCCATTTAGTATGAACCGTTGCCGCAGTCCGTTGATTTCTACAGTTTTTTCATGTAAATATTTTATGTGTGTCATTTTGCTTTCGAAGGCGTGAAGCGGTTTCGGTATGAGACCTTTGAACAGAATAAGAAGAGCTGGAAGTGATGGAGGACTCAGCAATGTCTCTTCCAGTTCAAGTTCAGCTGACTGGAGCCTAGCGAGCGACTTCTTCACGCTTACGGCCAGTCTGTCTGTGTGCTGTCTGTCTGCCACTTTAGCTGTGTTGGTGCTGTACGCGTTTAATTTGCTTGCTCGCACTTTTTATTATTTTTACTTGTTGTGTGTTGTTGGTGTCGATTTTTTGCTGCACCTCAGTTTGACCCTGAAAATGTTTGCACTTATCGCTGCTTGAACTTTTGCTTTTTTATGGTTCATTTTATTGTTGTTATTTGTAGTTTTGTGACTTTGACACTGTACTCGTACTGTGCGCTTCGTGTTTGTAATCCACTGTGCAGCATTAAATTTTAATGCTTCACTGCATTAAAAGCACAAATCTTATGCAGTCGAGTGAAAATTTATTGCCATTTAATTATGCTTTGTTATTTGTTTGTTATTTTTACAGCAAACGCAGATCAAATTTGCACTAAACGTGGCTTAGAATAATGCTGATGTGGCCAATTCTGCGATCAGTTGCAGCACTTTGCTGGTTACTGTTGCAATGGCGGCGACTCATCCACGTTTGGTTTGGTGCTGTTGCAGCAAAAATTCCTATTTTATGCGAAATGTGAAACGCGGCGTTTTATCTATTTGCTCTCCTCGCTTTTTGTCAACGAGAAGCAAACGATGTTTGCTTGAAATGTGAATTTTTATTTACTTGAATCTTGAATAAAGGAATGCAGACACACACTGCCACACGGACAGTCTGGGCTCAAGATCTTTGAGTGTTTGAAGACACAAAAACTGAACAGAAAGAGAAGAATGGAAGGCATTAAGCGTTGCAATCAAAGCAACTAGAACGCTTTAGCAGATTTTAAGGAATCTCGATTTTAAAAGCCATTTCAAGTACCTGAATTTGGCTTCCTCTTTCAATACTTTACTGTTAGATTATGTTAAAACGTTGTTTAAAACAATGAAAAGGTTTTAAATTTAGCTGACAACAATGTGTGTGTATGTGTGTGTCAACAATTGCACTGTTCTGCTGTCGTATTCGCTGTTATGGTGGGTCGCATGCATCAACTACAATTGCTGCCTCGTTTGGGCCAACAAACAATACGTCGCTCAACAACCTCAGCTGTCTCTGTCGGCCCTCCGGCTGTCTGTGTAGTTCTACAACTGTCCACTTCTGAGACAAATATTGTTGAAAGCGTGTCCAAGTGTTCTGATGTTACAAACACAACAATTCTTTTCAAAGTGCAATAAATTTTCTCCAACACCCAGACAAATCTGCAGGCATTTCTCTGGTTTCATTTTGTTTCTGCTCACTGGACTAATCCCTCTAAGTGATAGCAGTGTTGATTCAGTGATAACTTCACTATCTGCATTGCAGAATATTGAAAATTTATTCAAATGTTATTCAGAAACATTTCACCAGTCGTCTGGCGTCGACACTTCTAGCAATCAGCTGCCGCCAAAGCAATGCACACATTTTAACGCTCTTTGTGTGTGTATGTGTGCGTGTTAATCTGACCTTGCCGCATTCATATTATCCACAACAACAACAACAACAAAACACACAGCCCGTACTACTTATCAACTAATCTCATTTATGCAATATTTGTGTGCACGCCGCCGCCGCTGTCTGTCGATGTTCAGTGACCTTACGGGTTAATTCAATCGGCCCCCTTTGCTCCGCTCTGCTATGCTACGATAAAATTTGCGCTCTCTCTCCCCTACAAAGCGAATGCACTTTATATTTCAAATGCCGCCAATGACCCAACTGGCAGAGTGGGCGTGCACGCCACCGCTGCTCTGACTCGGCCGCCGCCACTTGTTCGCCGTTAACTGCAAGTCAGCGCCTTCGTGTCTTTTGTGTTGTTGTTATGTTTCGCGTGCGCCAGCCGCAGTGTTCTTCATGCGCCGATTCGATGTGGTTGTTGATGTTGATTTGATGGTTGTTGTTGTTTTATTGTTTCTCTATTTTCGTAGCTCTGTTGTTCACATTAATTCGCTGCTTTGTGTTTTCGTATTGAATTTGGCCCACATTCGGTCGACAGCACAACTCAGCATAAAACACTTTTAAAAATAACCACCGCCAGCAACAACAAAAACCGAAACAAAAACACTCTGCACCAGCTCCAATCTGCTTCCTCTTAAACGACTTCAATTGAGCGACCGCACTGTGAACGGCCAATGACTTTTCGTATTTCTTTTGTCATTTCGGCGAGTTTACTCGGTCAGCATTGGCCGCATGTCACTTGTCGCTGCTCGCAGCCCAGTTCCGAGGTTCTATTTGCAGCACATTGGGAGCATCACACAGTGGTTCGTTTGCTTCCCAAATGCTGTGCAAGTGGGCAACGTTCAGTGGCCCTCAGCGGCTGTCAGCGACACTTGCAATGAGCTAAAGTCGCAGTCGTCGACCTAAATGTGGCATCTTCTGTGCTCTTCCAATAGCTGCGCCTGCGTACAACGTTTCTCACGCTTACGGCCTTCTCTGCTGTTCAGTTCTGTCTGCAGTTGCGGCTCTTTTGGATTATTTATGCAATTTTCGTAGTGAAAGGGAAATCAGTGTGGCGCACTTTGTGTCGCTTCAAGCAAGAAACGTAAACAAAAGCCAATTCCCATATGGTATCTCAATTGTTTTTGCTTTGCATGAAAAACAGAGATACCGGTAGTTTAAAAAATTGCCGCAGTGCTGAGCATGTTTACTGACATAAGTAGTCAAAAAACAAAGTCAAATTAATTTTTGTACACAATATTCGGAGCGAATTTTTGTATGCCACTATCGGGACGATTTCTTTATTTGATGTCCTTTATTTGAAAGTTTGCATCTGAATTTTTTTTAGGGGGGTCAAATTTTTCCCCTTTTTGCGCATTCTTATGGTGAATCGGCATACGAAAACCATGTAACATCACATTTTAGGTATATTGTGTTTAGCAATTTGGTGTAAAACACTACGAGGAACATTTTTGTGGAGCATATTAACCCTGTAGCTCCTATTTATATGGGTCAATTTCACCCTTTTTTTCTAAAATGCCAAAATGTCCTGTAAAACAGGACTCTTTAAGGATAAAATGTATCACAAAAATATTCGCCATAAAATTCTACTATAGGTCTCTGAATACATCAAAGCTCACAAATTAACTTTAGTAGTAGTAGTAGTAATAGACTACGTCAAATCTTATCATGCAATCCGGTCCTTCTTCGAAGGAGTAATGAATACCGCCAGTAATTGCTTCATTAGCAACAATTGCCTTTGCCAAATTGTACATGAAAAGTTACATGTGTTCAACGCTCACTAAAACCACAAAAGCTGCACACACACCATTACACAAAATATTGAATTATAGAGCGAAATTTTCACAAATTGCTCAGCAATTATATTTTATTTGTTTTTATTTTCATCTATTGGCCGCAATATTGCATGCTTGCTTTTAGTTCTTATTTTTCTTTTTTTTCCAAAAAAAATTTTATGTATTTTTTCTACAGCTTCAACTTGGGATTTGCCTGTTGCAAAATTGACAGACCAAATAATTTTCAGTTGACATTTTGCCTAAATGGTCACTATGGCAAATTGAGGCGCTCACTTTGTGCAATTAAATTGAGATGCTGTATTGTAGTTGTTGTTTTTTATTATTATTGCCGTTGTTGCTGTTGTTATTGCATATGGCTGATGCTTGTCGAGAGCACCAAGTCAACTTTATTTTATTGAAAGATTTATTGCTGCGGTTAATTGAAGGTTGTGTTGCTAGTGAGACATTTGCAATGTTGGCGTGTCGTACCAGAATTTTTAGGTTAAGGCGAAAGGTAGTTTGACTGTTGTTGTTTTTTGTTTTTAAGTATATTTAAACATCAAATTGGTTTTGTTTGCAGGCGATTGAAAAGTTTGTAGTGAATGCAATTTGAGGTGTTGAGTTGATGTTAGCAGTTTGTTGTTGTTGTTGTTGTGACACGATGAGATGCTATTAAATATTAGTTTATGATTGTGTCGAATGGTTCCGTCATTAAAATTGGTGTTTCAAAGTTTATCGAATATAATTCTTACTATGTTTTTTATTGTTTGTTTCTATAAGAGCTCCTATGATATATGTGAGTGTGTTTGAATACTAAAAATTGATCGAAAATGATTTATGAAGATTTGCAGTTTTGAGGCTCATTGCCTCCAGGAAACCAATCAAATATGATTTTCGTGACTATTTTGATTAAAAAAATTCCATTCCATTTGAATGTTTTAAACATTTTTCAATTCCATTTTCATTAAAATAAAAATTCTATTAATTGTTTATCTCACAGAATGAAAACAACAAAAACGTTGATGTTCTGTGCCAAAGTACAAACGGATGAAGAAATTCATTGGTGCATTAATCACTCCAACTTGAAATGTCTATAAAGTACAGTAAAACCCATTCGAACAAGTAACTTCACTCGCAACATATTCTACAACAATACTTTTGCGTTTGCGGCGCATCGACGGACGAGTCGTGCATCTCAGTATTGACGTCAGAAACAATGACTGCGTGTTCGTGATATATCAAAAGGCTTTTGCGAAACATTAACGGAAACACACACATACACACAAAGCCAGAGTCATATAAAGTAAAATGCCTAAGGTTGCAGCCGCCAAGTTGAAGAGGTTAAAATGAGTTATTTGGGTGCCCGTATCGGCAATCAGACATGGCTAAAAGCATTTGGCACGTTTCGTTACCGTTGCCGCTGCTGTTGCTGTTGCCGTTGTCGTTGCCGTTGTCGGTGCATCACAAGTGTGTCATCCGCGCCGGCCGGCAAATGCCGCCGGTGCAGCTGTTAACTGCCACAGGCGTAACTGGAAAATTGCTGTGTTTCCTTTTGACTGAACGACGCGTCTGAGGCGTCTTTTTCATTTTTCGCCATTTCAAAAATTATGTAATGACTTTTGACGACTGCGGAACGTTTCTCGCCGACGACGCCAGCACAGCCAGCAGCCGCACCAATCGCCGTTCGCCATTAGCCATTTTTCCACGCCAGTTGTGTTGTTGCTGCAGTGACACACGGCTTAAAATTAAGTCTTAAAAATGTGTTTGTTACTTATGCAATTGCACAATAAAATTACCAAAAAAAAACTAAAGTTGCTGGTATTGTTTTTGGTAAATAAAAAAACAGCTATGGATACATTAACAGTGAATAGACTGAAAACAAAATGCAAGTTTATTTTGTTTAGATCGGCACGTAGTTGAGCCCCGGCGTGTGTTGTGCATAATTTGCTTTCACTGCTGCCACACGCCCACAGTGCAACAACAATGTTAGTATTGTAGCATAAAATAGCAAGTAAATAAAATGCATCACTGCATGTGCATGTTGCGGAACAGAGAAATTGAGCTCACAAAAAAAACCAAAACAAAGAATTAAATTTAAAATGCAAAAATATATATAAACAAAAGAGGAATACAAATATGTACCTATGTACCGTAAAGTGCACTGCGCCCTTTTGTCAAACCAACATTTGTTTTAACCCATTTTCCGAAACGGCATTTTAAGTTGAGTTCTGCCTGTTGTTCCGCTTTTATGATTTCAGATAATGAGCAAAATAAATTATAGACTCATTTGAGGGTTTGAAAAAGAATTTTTATCTATGTAAATATTATAGAAATTAAAATTAGGGTATAAATAGAAAGTATATGTGCAATGTACATTAAAAATGTTTATTGTATTTTATTGTATTCATTGGCTAATCTAAACTAAAATAAAATTAAACAAACATAAATTAAATTAAAACGGGGAACAAATTTTGAAATAATCAGCTATTACCAGGCAGCTCATAATCAGCAATCGAGATTCCCCACATGTCAGAAATGCAGTTCTTACAATAGTAAGGATAGGTTAAGTTACTATTAAGTTAGACGAGTGTGGCCAGATCGAACTAAAAATCAAGCCTAGAACCTCTGGTCTGAAAACCCAGACGCCAGATAGAAACTATAGAAGCCCAGAAGTAACTATGCAGCTGGTATAAGTTGCCATAACATTTTCTTACGATATTTCAATTAATTTGAATGTTATGATGTGTACAAAAGGATTGAGACACGAACGCACAAACCCATAAATCGAACACAGAACAGCTGGATGCTGCAAGTATTTACAAGTACAAGTTTTGAAAACACCTCTCTGAAGCATACAGTAGGGAAGAATTTTCAAAAACGTCATATCGCTTTATATATAGAAAGTATCATGACAAATATATATTTGTCAGAAAAGTTTATTTTTTGCTTAAGGGGAGGTTCTCCTCTTTTCGGCCGAAAATAAAGCGAAATTCTTTCATTTACTGTCGGATAATGAAACGACTCACGAATAGACGGTTTTGATGATTTATTAAGCCATCTTTCTAAAATACAAGAAAAAAATTTTTTTTTACAAAATCCAATATGGCGGCCCAAAAATGGCGGGTCTTGTCAACCTCTGCAAGCGAGACATTGTTCGGAAACGTCAAGGCTGTAGCCACTTGTAGTGAACTGAAATCAAAAATTTTTTTTTTATAGTAAAGAATATTAAATTCCCTATGACTTATACCTATTTTTGAATAATTTTTATAAAAAATCATCTAATTTATGCATAATCATAGAAAAAGTTCAATTTTTACCATCTTTTTTTCGACTTTTCTTTTGTTAAAAGACTATTATTACACATTTGTTTATATTTGTTTTAGGTATAAGTCATATAAAAAATCATACCCTTTAAGAAATGCTATAGATGAAGTCACTCGGATAAGTAGATCATGAGTTACGCTTGACGTTAGGATGAAAAAAATGGTTTTGAGATAAACGCGTTTAAAGTCTTTGGCCGCGCAGTAAAATAGCACCAGAGCGTTCCTCCGCGCGCGAAAGTTCGACGCATCAGAGACGCTCCTATGCGATAAATATGCTGCGGATCGAAAAATCCTTTTGCACACATATTCTCGACATTCATACCTTTCATTTCATCAAAAAAAAAAAAATTGATTTTTTGAAAAAAAAAGAGGAGAACCTCCCCTTAAATCGAATAAATCTCAAATTGTCAATGAATCAGAACTGATACACTTGATCAGTTATTCGCAACTCACTATGGACACTAGGAAAGTGGTCATATTAGATGTGTTGTTGCCAATATAAGTAGCAACTAATTTCTAAAAATAACTTCTTTTAAAATGTTCTTCAAGTTTCAAACGATACAATTAGGATTATTTACTGTCAATAATTTTTTTTTTAATGTCGCTCTTTTTTTCAAAAGAAAGATAGTGTCATTCTACCTGGTCGACTTGTATAACTTCACTTTGCTCCTTCATTCTCTTTTACTTTTCACTATTTATAAACGATTTTCTTGAGTCAGTTCTTAATTTACATTCTGCCATTCTCTTAATTCTATTTAATTCTTATTCTATTTAATTTTTCATCCAAACTACTGCATTGTCTATAATAGCTTAACATGTTTAGCTACAATGAGAACAAAAATTTCAGAATAATCCACGGAATGTGCCCTTCACGCAGTTTTAGAAATATCGAGCATAATGCTTAGATGATTTTTTTTTAATTAAAACAATATACAAGAGATCACATTTGCCATATGCGTATTAGCACAGAATAAACAGTATACAGAAGGCGCATCTGAAATAATTTTGCGATTTCATTTCAGACGCGGGCGGGAAGCAACAAAGGTGAGGAAAATGTAAAGGGAACCGAGAGAGTAAGCGCGAATTGATGTATTGTATACGCATAGATTCGATTTTTTTTGGGCTTTATTCTCATTTCGACAACAACACGCAATGTTGTTGCGGCTGGCTTGCGCAGCAAGCCAGCTTGGCTTTACTCGTGCACATTGAAAGTGGTTGATTTGGCAAAGCAATCGCCAAGGCAAATTCAATAGGTAGTTGCAGCATTCTTTGATAATTAGCACAACATTGTAGCAATAGTTTTCCACTTATTATCACTTTCTTAATGCGTCTTGGTTGTTTCAATATTTAACACATATATTTCATTGTAGCCATTTGTACTTTTTACAACTTCTATTTTACAAGCAGACCAAAAGAACTTATAAAATCCCTTGAATTTTGGTTTTTCCCGTAGTGCTACCACCTTATGTGCCTTGGCGATCGCTGAATCAATTTTTCTATGAAACTGCCTGTCCACTTCTTGTTCTTGTTTGTCAAAAAGCAAGCGGAGAGCGAGCACGAGCCAGCACCAACATGCAAGCGGCACATCGCTTTGTTGCCCAACAACAACCACAGTGTGTGGTGAGCGGTCGCAGCTTCTCAGCTTACGCTCTCGCGCTCTGTGTGTTTTCGTCCCTTTTACTGCTTCCCCCGCATCCACAAACGGGTCGTACCGCTGGAACCCGCGAAGAAAATTTTCTTTACACCAGATGCGCATTCTGTATATTGTTTGTTCTGTGGTATTAGTCACAGCTAGATAACTGAGATCTCCAATCCAAATCATTGATATTGTGATCCTCTTTACATTGTTGGGTTGTTATCTTTTTCCTCTACTTGAAGTAGAGGATGCTGCCAATCGATGCTGCTTTTCTCAAAGAACTTTTCTGTAGACCTCAGTCAACAATTCTTGTATAATTTCAAAAATCAAACGACAGCTAAATTTTCCAGAAAGTACTGAAAAACTGCGAACCCTTGTGTAAAATAACTCCATAAACTTGAATCTTCTCTTGCTGGGATTTTGTTTCTGCATATCCTTTAAGCCAGGTTCCCAAAATGAAGAGGAAGAAGAAGAAGAGACTAAAACCCACCTTCTCTACTCTGGAAATTCTTAGGTTCTCCCATCTACGAAAACTTGAATAACACTACTCAACAAAATATGGGTTCATCGCGTGCTCCTAAAAACAAAAGTATTTTTTAGACTAATCTTCGGCTGCTGAACACGAAACTGAAAATCAAAACATTTTCTTAAGAAGCGTTTTCGAAAAATCTTCGAAAAAAACGTTTTCTCCCTCTTATTTCAGTTATAAGCACATATCTCGTAAACCAACCATCCGACTAACACGACTGGCCTGTCGTTCAGAAGGTAATTAACTAACCTTTGCAACAATAAATAGATTGTCCAAATTCAATGAAATTGGGGGAAGTTACTGACGAAGATATGTGAAAAAAATTGAATTTTGTTGACCATTTTCAAAAATTATATATTTTCGAATGGTTTTTTATAGATAAAATAAATGAGCTCCTCTGGTTTTAAGATCTAAGATGAACGATATATTATTTGATCAAATATTAAGCCTGGCATTAAAACAATTAAAAGAAAAATGACAAAGTTATAATGCACGGAGTGAAAACACCAACTTTTCATTTATTACACCGTGCGAACAAATTTTTTTATTTTCCCGAGACCCATCCAAATGTTGATACAGACGTGAAACTAGAGGTCATTTATAATATCCTGGCATAGTCAGTTTTTTATTTTCTGACTCAAAGTCCTTTTTAAAGGACTTTAAAATTTTAAGGATATACACATTTAAAATATTTTTGATTTTCAGTTTCGTGTTCAGCAGCCGAAAATTAGTCTAAAAAATTTTTTTTTTTTTATGAGCATTTTTCGTGTCGAGTAGTGTAATCTTAGTTCAGTTAGCATCAAGGATTTGCTGGGGTTTATTTACAAATTGGCTTGTGTAGGCTCTCCGATATGCAATAACACATGCAGACACTTTCTCCTGGTATTTTCTAAACAACTGGTTGTCATTCCATTTGGAATGATTTGTCAAAACAACGAAACTATTTTTGAACACGACAGTAACTTTGTTTTTACGTGTCTTAGTAGAAATAAAGAACAAATCTAATTAATTCAAAATTATGCGCCAACAACTGCAACACTAAATATAAAAAGAGAAAAAGTTTATATGAAAAGGGAACAAGAAAGAGAAAATTAAATTAACAGCGTAAGCTGATTAAATTTCTTAGGAACACACTGAAGGTACTCAAAATAAAAAGAAGGTTTCATGAATCGCTACGAGTAAGTGATCAGTAATCGGTTTTGTATTGTTGTTGTTGTACTTTTACAAAAACAAAATATACGTACAAAACTATTAAGGACCGAACGAACAAGGTAACGAGGTTAGTGTGAATACACCTATTAAAAAGCAATTCTAAATTTGTTGTTATTTACAAAGCAATATCAATCCAGCTTCAAGTTATTTGCAAATCTATACAAATTTTATTATAATTTTGAAAAAGATCAAAAGCCATCAAAATTTCGCAACCTGCACATCTTTCCATAATTTTCCCTAAGAAATCTATGTGGCATCTCTTAAGTTATAGTATTTTTTACGGGTATTTATTTATCCAGTCTAAAGCAACAAAGCGTATACTGTCAATGTTTTGGTCCCAATTAATGATATCGAAATGCAGCAAGAATTCCGCTTAAATGCTTCGAAATTGATTTTGACTTCTGTGCCACAATTAAAGCGTAACGACGGCTGTTGCGTTGCGCAGGTCACGCAGCTGGCCATAAATTTTTGCTTCACTAAATGCAACACGTGTGTTGAAAGATTAGTTCGAAGTAAAGCAAACAGCCAAAGCGTTGAAATTGCCAACAGATCACAAACGCAGCAAAAGTAGCGCAACTTGCGTACGTGTTGCACTGTCGAAAGTCAGCAACACCTGTGCGTTGTGATTTTAGAAAAACAACAAAACAACAGCACAGATATAGATTTAAATACTGCAATATGTGTGCTATAGTCAAAAAACAACAACAACAAAAACAATAATAACCAACACATATATAAATGACAGCAATCAGCACCAGAGAGCAGGCAGCCGGCATTGGCGTCATGACACGACAAATCGACTGGTTGGAGCAACAATTTATTGTTGTTATTGTTGTTGCAATAGAGAAAACATTTAATCAAATATGCCAGTAGGTGGTTATAGGCGGTAAATCAAAAATGTATGTTGTAGTAGTTGTAAAAAACAACAACAACAACAAGAGCTGAAAATTCTTGGCATATCTGGCAATAGCAGCCTTGACAAGGCCGTTATTTGCATTTTAACGCCAATTTCAGTTTGGTCCGACACAAATTGGTGGCTGACAGCTTTTGGCAACTCCCAGTGTTGCATGATTTTTTTGGAATTTTTTATAGTATTTTATATGTAAATGTAACATGTGTACAGGGTGTCTGAATAAAAGTGCTAAGACAATTATTGTTTATTTATTTATTTTTATGTTATTTTTAGAACTGTTTTAACTCTTGTGTGCCCACCCACTTAAAACCTCATACTTGAACCCCCCATGGTCTGGCCAGACCATGGTGCAAAAAAGAGGATATTCGAGGATTGTGCTGGTTAATATATTTTTTTTATATTTTTGTTGATGAGTTTATATATATCTTAGTATGTGTGAGTGTTTGTCTGCGTATGTTTGTGTGTGTAGGCCTGCCAAAAAAAGCTAGAAAGTGTGAAGTAGTAAAAACACCTAATTCAGTCGATTAATTACCGTTTATTCCGATAAAAAATTGGAATATACATTTTTAAAAAATTAAATAAAACAAATAAATAAAACATTTTTAAAAAATAAAATAAATTCGAAGGCAACAACGCAAAAATAAACCAACATTTCAAAAAACTTCAAATACTTTACTCATGCATTTGCATCACGTTCTTCACCAATGCAACGATTGCACCGATAAAATGCAGTGCCATGACTCAAACACATTGAGTTTTTGCAATGGACACATACAAATCTAGTTTTGGTGTATCTTTTGTCCTTAGATTCCTTACATTGTTGACAATTTTGTTTACAAGTTGAAGAAGATGCCGAATCATTTGGAATAGTAGGTGTTGTTGGCTGTAATTAAAAAAATAATAATCACACAAAACTACAAATACAGCATTTTAAAATACTAACCTGCACGATTTTACCAAAAAAGGATTCGATTCCGTTTCTCGAACTAAACTGCTTCATCACTTCTTTGTTGTTCATCCTGTCCTCAATTTGTGGTATGACAAGTGATTCACAAAGAACATTATAAAGTTTACGCCGCGCATCAGTATTTCTATTCGGTTCATTCTCATTACAGTAAATGAAAGTAGCCAATGCCATGATGTCCACCATATTGAAAAAGAAAGCCAACGGCCATCTAAGAGTACGTCTCTTGCAACTGTACTTTGCCAACATTTGATCCATCACATCAACTCCGCCTTTGCTTTTGTTGTAGAATAGAATTGGGTCTGGTTTAGCAGCTATATTTGGTCTTCAATTTTCAAGCATTTGTTGTATATTTGAGTCGTAATGAACAGTGGACAAAAGAATAACTGATTTGTTCTTTTTTGGTACATAGGACACCATTGTAATATTACTTTCGTGGAAGCCAAATGTTGTTGTTTGAGGTTTACGAGTTTTACCTTTTTTAAATTCCAATGGTATGAATCTTTTATTTGATCTACATGTACCTACATAACTCAGACCAATGTTCTTCAAATGCTGTACTCCGCTCAATGTAGTAAAAAAGTTATCTGCACAAATTGTCCTGCCAGTGTTAGCGTATTTAGAACAAAGCTCAATTAAAACTTGCTCTCCTTGACCTACAGCTCGAGGTGCATCTGGTTCTCGACCAGTGTAAAATATACCTTTCAACGGAAAATGGTGTTTTGCATCACATGACCAAAATATTTTTAAACCATACTTTGCTGAAAAGAAAAAGAAATAAATAAGTTAAGTAGTAACAAATTAAATAAAGTCAAGAAATTACCTGGCTTATCTGGATTGTACTGAATAAACTTTGCTCTTCCACGATACGGGAACAGTTGTTCGTCAACCGTAATAGTATCGTGCGGTTTGTAATTGTGTTGCAAATTTTGATTCAAAATAAGCCAAACATCCGTTACGGATGCAGCTCTATCATTTTTCAATCGATATTCTCGTGTATTACCATTATCAAATCGTATAAAACGCGTGATGGATTGGAATCTGTTGCGAGCCATTGTTGCTCGGAAAATTGGAAGATTCGAAGTTTTCCATAATAGTGGACAGTGTTGCATGTTGTTACTCGTTACCCCAGCCATAATTAGTAATCCAACATAAGCGAATAATTCGATTTCAGTGAGGTTTTTCCACACTTTTGGTGGCTTTGTTGGATTATTACGATTGTATGAATCACAAGCAGCTGTTGCTTTTCGATTAGTCTCTATGATTGTAATATATACCATTTCTGGTGAGAAAAACTTTTTAAAAACTTCTACTGGTACAGCGCATTTGTCAATTGGACCACCTCCGCTTTGACGCAAAATGTTATGAGAACGAATTCTACCACTTTGTGGCTCTTCTCTTGACCACTTAGTCCCATCTTTACCATAAAAAAAACCAGCCGGTTCAATAACGTGCTCAGCATGTTGTTGTTCATACTGAACTGATCGAATATCGTCATCATAATCCCCTTCGTCATCGCTGTCTTCCTCTTGAATTACTTCAACGACCATTTCTTCATCAGCATCAGAAGCTTGGTCGTCTTTAGCGTCCAGAAGATAATTTTCATCTTCGTAATCATTATTTTCAGCAGAAAATGAATTGATATTTTCATTTTGATGCTCTAGATCATTGGCTTGTGCTATTGCTTCTACTATTCTTTCGTAGAAATCCTCCTCTTTTATTTGACCCCTGCGACGAAGATCAAAAAGGATGTCTACCTCGTCCTCAAAATTCCATTCTCTTCCTTCCATCTTAGCCGCACGAAACACCAAATCCAATTGATAACAAAACCAGAGTTAATCCGACAAATACTTCTTTTCACTTTTGGAGCACAATTGAATTGTTACAAAAAATCGACCACCACCAGTGAATATTCGTAATTGAATGCCAATTTTGACTTTGTTCAAACGATCTTTTGCAACGAAAATAACCCCATATGCAATTAAAAGTCGCGACGAGTGGAAAAACTTGGAGCAGGTAGATTTTTCGTCAACTAACTTATGACATGATCACATGGGAGCGCACGAAAGAAAGGCTTCAAATTGGGTCAGATGAAAAAACCTAGTTGAAGCGCTATGCTCCGTAGGAGGCAGAATAAGGAACAAACGGAAAAAACCATTTATAAACAATTCTGACACCAATTATGTCGCAAATAACAAAAAACACTGAAAATAACAGGCAACTTTGTATGAAAATACACCAGGTCTGGCCAGACCATAGGGGGTTCAACTAAGGGGTATAAATACGTTTTGCACGATTCTCGCCTTGTTTTTGTAAAAATTTTGTTCATGTATTGGTTTTTGTGCTTAGAAAGGATCAGTTGAGGATATCATGAAATATGAACCAGATAGCTTTACTACAACCTTACTAAAAGTGGACCCAAAGTTCAATATGGTCTGGCCAGACCTGGGTGGGCACACAAGGGTTAAAAATAAAATTTTTGTTTTATTTTTAGAATTGTTTCAAAAAGAAAATAAAAAATTAATAAATAAACAATAATTGTTTTAGCACTTATTGTAAGTTATTATAAATTATTATTTATTATTTTTTTTTAATTTAAAAAAAAATTTTTTAATTAATTTATTAAGTAAAATTATTATAAATTATTGAACTAGTGATTATAATTTTATTGCATATAAAGTAATCACATTTCAATTAATTATGTAATAAAATTTTCGGCAAATGGTTTCTGCATTTCTGATCAGAGACCATCGCTTATTTTTTTTAAGTCATTTTGACAAAGATGTGGCTTTATCTCAGCCTTGAGTTCAGTTTTTTGTGATTTATTTGCATAGACCAAATATTTCATTAAATCCCAAAGAAAGAAATAGGACAATTTTTTAACTACACTGTTGACATCGAAGTTTCTGGAAATGATTCGATCTTGAAAACTTTGATCCAATAAATCAAATGTTGCCCAATGAAAGCGCATTCTTCCTGAAGGTGAATATTTTTTACTTCAAAATTGGAGAGTTAACCTTTTAGTGGGATAAAAATTAACCTCAAATGAGATAAAAATTACTTATATGAAATTCAGGGACTGATGATTACAAAGCTTATCAAACAAAACAGCAACTTCTAACAACAATTCTTTGATCCCCCATTGTATTTATGTGGTTCTTCTTCTAAGCTTCTTTGGATGGTTTATAGCTTAAAATACAAAATTACAAAAAAGTTTTGGGTGAATATTTTTTAACTTAAAAAATTAATCTGAAGTGATAAAAATGTCTTCTATGAAATTGTAAGAGTGACGAGTACAAAACTGGGACAACAGCTTGTAACAACATTACTTCGATCCCTATTGGATGTGGTTCTTCTTCTTCTTCTTGTTCTTCTTCTTCTTCTTTGGATGGTTTATAACCAAAAATACAAAATTACAAAAAATTGTTTCTAACAACCCGAAACACAAACAAATCATTCGAGTGTTGGCAAAGGTTAAGCCAACGCTTTCGCCTTCACCGCGCTTCACCTTCACACAAACACTGCCATTGCAATTAATTCGCAATAGATTTCCCCGGTTTTTGTTTCTCGCTGCTGCAGCAATCCGCCATACTTGTAGAACAAATATTGACGATGCGGCACGTACAGCCGTGGTGCGCCAATTTGGCGTTTCTAACCGCAAGCCAGGCAACTTCAGTCTTACGAAACGTCAAAGAAGCTTGCGCGCAGTGTGAGTTTTGTTTTTGCCATTTGCCGTTTGCCATGTTTTGCTGGTTATTACGCAAAGTCAGCAGCAGCGTCGGCTACTGCGGCGCTGCCGTGTATGACTTATGTCGAAATTAAGTACACTAAAGGCAGTGGCCGTTGCACAAGTGGGAAATTGTTATTGTTATTGCTGGTTGCTGGTGGTTGTTGTTAGACTTAACATAAATTACAAAAACCAACTTTGCATGCACTCGTAGCGACTAAAAGTGCTGGGCGGCAACACTGCCGCCACGCTTGTTACGATTTCTACAACATTTCAACTCTCGCTGCAGTTCTGCATGATTGGCTCACTAATTTTGTGTGTGCTTTGCTCACTTTGTCTTGTTTGTTGTTGTTGGTTTTTTTTTGTTTTCGTTCATTGTTTGTTCGCATTTGCCGTGAGTAATACAGGAAACACGTTTTTTCGATTTGTTGCTCTTTTGTCTCGCCTTGTTTTGGTTTTTGGTTTCGAGTTGGCGTCCGTCTGTTCATTCATTTGTCCGCCCATTGCGGCTCAAAGAAGAGGAAGAAGTCATTGCACTTTGGTAGCCCTCGTTGAAACAGGGCGCTTCCATATGCATTCGGTGCCATCAACGCTGGTCCATTACGTCAAAAATTGATGCACGTACAAGCGATTTTGATTTGCTTACCGCACGTTGCGCATTTTACGAACTGTGTGATGCGGCGGCTTCTACGCGCCAGGTTTCCGTGCGGCTGAACTTTGGCTTTGTGCTTTGCCGCCGCTACCAGCCGGTGCGGCAAAAAGGCGTTGTTGTTGTTGTTCGTTAGGGTTTAGGAATATTCGAATGAAAGATGCTAGAAACGTACAAAAGCGTCTTTATTGATAGAGAGCGGAGCTATGGTTCAATCAAATATTTATTAATGTGGCATGAAAGGCTTAAAGTTCGTAGCTGGCCAGAACAAATTGGCAGTAAAGAGGATAAAGCAGCGTTAGAAGTGCAACGAAACTCGTGGGTGGGTCATTTGTATTGAAATTAGTTCGAAGAAATTAGAAAATTAAGAAATTAGAAATTAATTCAAAATTAGACTTAGACTTAGAATTAAAATTAAACTAAAATTAAAATTAAAATTCAAGTTAAAATTAAAATTAATATTAAAGTTAGAGTTAAAATTAAAACTAAAACTAAAATCAAAATTTAAATTTAAACTAAAATTAAAATTAAAATTTGAATTAAAATTAAAATATCAATATCAAAATTTAAATTTAAATTTAAACCAAAATTAAATTTCAAATTTAAATTTAAATAAAATTCAAATTCAAATTAAACGTAAAATTAAAATAAAATTCAAATTCTAATTAAAGTTAAAAATAAAATTTAAATTAAAATAAAATTTAAATTAAAATTAAACTTTAAATTAAAATTAAAATAAAATTTTAAATTAAAATTAAAATAAAATTAAAATTGAAATTAAAATTAAAATCAAAATCAAATTAAATTAAATTTAAAATTTAAATTTAAATTTAAATAAAATTCAAATTCAAATTAAACGTAAAATTGAAATAAAATTCAAATTCTAATTTAAGTTAAAAATAACATTTAAATTAAAATTAAATTTTAAATTAAAATTAAAATTAAAATTAAAATTAAAATTAAAATTAAAATTAAAATTAAAATTAAAATTAAAATTAAAATCAAAATCAAAATCAAAATCAAAATCAAAATCAAAATCAAAATCAAAATCAAAATTAAAATTAAAATTAAAATCAAAATTTAAATTTAAATCAACATTAAAATCAAAATCAGAATTTAATTAAAATTAAATATATATTAAAAAATATTAAAATAAAATTAGAATCACATTAAAATTAATATTTAAACTACAATTACAGTTACAATTAAAACTAGACATAAACATAGACTTAGACTTAGACTTAGACTTAGACTTAGACTTAGACTTAGACTTAGGCTTAGACTTAGACTTAGACTTAGACTTAGACTTAGACTTAGACTTAGACTTAGACTTAGACTTAGACTTAGACTTAGACTTAGATTTAGACTTAGACTTAGACTTAGACTTAGACTTAGACTTAGACTTAGACTTAGACTTAGACTTAGACTTAGACTTAGACTTAGACTTAGACTTAGACTTAGACTTAGACTTAGACTTAGACTTAGACTTAGACTTAGACTTAGACTTAGACTTAGACTTAGACTTAGACTTAGACTTAGACTTAGACTTAGACTTAGACTTAGACTTAGACTTAGACTTAGACTTAGACTTAGACTTAGACTTAGACTTAGACTTAGACTTAGACTTAGACTTAGACTTAGACTTAGACTTAGACTTAGACTTAGACTTAGACTTAGACTTAGACTTAGACTTAGACTTAGACTTAGACTTAGACTTAGACTTAGACTTAGACTTAGACTTAGCCTTAGACTTAGACTTAGACTTAGACTTAGACTTAGACTTAGACTTAGACTTAGACCTACTTTTAGACTAACACTTTTAGACTAATACTTTTTAATTATTAAATAAAATTTAAACACAAACCTTTTAAATGACCGCCACATTTGTTTTATTTTTCGAGATTAATTGAATCTTTGCGGCTTGACTTGCTATCTCACCAGATTGTTTCAAGGCCGTTGCCAACACTGCACGTGTGGCATAGCAACAACAATAAAAACAACACAGATAGCGCCAACCACAGATATGTATGTGGCGTGTCAGTCAACGAGTTGCACGTACAGTCACAGTGATTGAAGGCCAAGTGAGGTTATCGCGCAGCAGCAATGACACGCAGCAAAGGTGTAAAAGTTGCAAGTGCAACAGGCCGAATGCAAAATCGCATAGCAACTGAAGTCTTACAAATGTGAGCGCGGTGACGCAGTATGCACGAGCGAGAAAGAAAAGGGAACAGGTCGTTGATTGCAGCTCAACTTATTGACACCTTAAGTGCGCAACCATACTTGGGTCCTTCACACATCTCGATTGTGATTTGTTTTGCAGCACAAAGGAGGCAAAATGTTAAAATTAATAGGCTGCACGTTTGTTGCCATTGCTGTTGTTTTCTGCCATATTAAATTTCATTGCTGCAAGGCAATGGCAGCAATGAGGTTATTGGTAACGCATAAACCAGCTACAAAAGACTGTTGACTGCTGACTTGTATCGAGCACACACATTTAATAATGCCAAGTACAGCTAATATTCATCGAAATAATGCAATTTAATGCGCACATGAATACAATTAAAAATCACCCTAAGCGCATTAATTACATTTCAATGCAAAAGCGACCACAAAGCGTTTTTTACATATGCAAAGTACGGGAGCGCTGCGACTGCTGGAGACGAAGCGGACGACCTCAAGGCTGAGATTTTATTGTGTTGGTAGCTGTTTTCACAGAGGTTAAGGTTTTCGCTCCCAAGCCTAATGAAATTATCGACGTTGGTGTTTGTTGTAAAATACTTAAGTGGTAATTTCATGCTCGACGCTCGGCCGGCAGCGGCCGTTTTGCATTCTCATTACATCAAACAGCGCGCAGACAGCCTCAGCGCTGCAAAGTTTCGCTTCGACATTTTCAATTATTCGCTTCCAAGAAGCATGAAGCAAAAATTAAGCGATCAAGTGTGCAAGTGCACAGCGCTGTAAGGCAGAGCGCGGACCTTGACTGTGCCGTATGCATTACTGCACAGTGGCACGCAGAAGCGGCTCGGATGCGCGCGCAGCAAACTCCACAATGAGTGGTGGTGTTGATGCTGAGCAGCCGCAGGCACTTTTGCAGTCGAAGAGCTGAGCTGAAATCAATGTCAATGTCAGCGCTAAGTTTGAGTGCTAAGTTTGAGAAAAATAACTGTTTAAACGGAGCGGAAATCAATCGAAATCAAATCAATCCAAATAAGTTTGCACATATTTGAATTTAAGTTTGTATGTGAGTTCAAGTTTTTTAAGTAAATTCAAGATTGAGTTGCGAGCCCTTTAAAACTTTCGACAGCGAATTTAGTTTTTTATAAATATTTTTCTATTACATAAAGGTTTATTAAAATGTATGGAAAAATACAAAATTATCACTTTATGATTTTATTTAAACATTATTAAAGAAACAGGGTTTTAATTAAACGCGCCCAATTCGTAGACTTCAATTGGAACACAAACTTTCCCTGACTTTCCAAATTATTATGAATTTATATGAAATCAGATCGTTTGTATCGTCCGAACACAGTTGTTGACAACCATAGAAATATTCTCTATTCGTGTCGCTGCCGTCTTCGAGCCATTAAGCCCTGAACACATTGACCACGGCAGCCACAGGACCACATCTTTTAAATTATAAAATCAGAACTTTCATATTGAGACTAAAAAAAATTATGATTGTGGTTATGTTGCTGTGGTTTGCATTATAATCAAGTAGCTGTCTACACTAGGCATCGCAATCCCGGGATCCCGGGATCCCGGGATCCCGGACTTTTTCCAGTCCCGAAAATCCCGGGATTCAAATTCTTTTATCCCGGGATTTTCGGGATTGCAAAAGATGCTTCAAAGTTCAAATGAAATAAATTTTAAGGCACAAAAACCCAATTCCTTATTTGAGGGAGAAGGGAGGGGATAGAGTGCGTCTTTTGCTTATGATTATTTACTAAGCATTCAACCAACAAGTGTTGAATCTGAAGGATGTTTCTCTTCAGCAGGGTTCATTTGAAATAAATTTCGCTCTAGATAAGAGAAAAAAACACTTAATGCCTTTGTATTTTTAAGATCTCAGTTTTTAGTTAATCAAAACGCTTAACTTTTTATCGAAATAATCGAAGTAAAACTAAAAGCACAAACAAATTAACTATTTCATTTTTTTTATCAAATATGCATATATATGCACTTTATGATACATCGGTTGCAAAGTAATAAGTTATGTTTAAGTGTCATTTTTGGATAAAACAAAATGCTGTGAAACTGAAGTTAAATGTCAAATGAAAAACTTTTAAGTTAACTCTTCAATTCCCAGTGTCACCTGTAGGTGACAGATGCTTAATATTTGTTTTCCTACCACATAGGTTTATATTTTAAAATTTTAACACTTGTATAGCAAAGTCAATTAGTAGTACTTGTTTATTTAATTTTCCTACCAACACTAGCGATACGTCATTTGTAAAATTTATTCAGTTGTTTCACGCGTAATTAAAGCAGTGCGAGTTTGTGTGGTTTCTTTCAATATAAAAATTAGGGTAGTTTAAACATTTTTTATGTATTTTTTTGTCTTATCCAAACGTATCTAAGCTCTTTTATTTAAAAAGAAAATTTTCTTTTTCACTATTTTGGACATGGGAATTGAAGGGTTAAACAAAATGTGATTAAATTCAAGATAAAAAATCTTGAAACTACCCAAATGTGATTAAAATGTGTCCATTTTTATGATAAATATATTATAAACAAGTATTTATGCAATTCGGGAAAATTGTTTTATTAAAAAATTTGTTATATGAATCCCGGGATTAAATCCCGGGATCCCGGGATTTGACTTTTCAATCCCGAAAATCCCGGGATCGCAAAATGGCCAAAAATTGCGATCCCTAGTCTACACGTTGAGGTTGAAGCCGATGTCATCTTCCCTTTCATCACCCCTGTCGCTGCCATCTTCAATGTATTCGGGTCTTTATGCCCGCGAGATCTTACAAATAGTAAAATCAGAATTAAAAAAAACAAAATTATAAAATCAGAATCTTCCTATGGAGATCAAAAACGTATAATTTTGGTGATGTTGCTACTGTTTTCGTTTTAATCCAGAAGTTGACTACACGGGGACGCTTGAAGCTGTCTTCAATGTGTTCAGGTCACTAGATGATCTTTTTGGATCTTGTTTTCTGCCTTGTCTAAGCAATATGACAGAAGCTGAACTATTTGAATTGCTAAACTTAATCAAGAAGAAGAATTGCTTATTGAATAAAGATATTGCACAATAAATACAACAAAAAAATGTAAAATTTTCATGAGAGGTAAACAACTTTTGATACTGCAGAAGCAACACAATTAACACTAGAAGGACCGCAAGTTTTCCATACCTACAAAGACTACATATCCGCTTATATCTCGAAAAGTACGCATCAGATTTGGCCAACTTTATTGTAGAAACCTAATTGTAGAACTAACTGTAGAATCCACTAAAAAATGTAAGTCATCAAAGCAAAAGTTGATAGAAATTCTAAGTAAAGAAAATACAGAAATTTAAAAATGAAAAACCGTCAAAATGACGCAATGGTATTTCTAGTGTTAACATAAAAACATACATACAGTATTTTTTAGTTAAAGAAGAAAGTGTTAAAAAAATTAAATTTATGAAATAGTTAGAGATGTTTCTGTGAATTGATTTAAGAAAAAAATCTAATTTGAAAATTTTTAAGTTTTTCCTCTTTTGGTACTTAGTAGTTTCCGACCCAATATTCGTCTTCGGCTTTGGTATTCGGTCCATATGGTCAGTTTTAAATCTTCGGCTTTGGCCAAAATACTTTCGAAATACTAGCCGAAGGTTTTCGCCCTGTAATGCAAGTCAATTTGCTTTGTTTCGAAGTATTTTATCAAATATCGGGTTTTATCGATATTTCGGACTCAAAATTTAGATTAATAAAAATTATCCCTAATCAGCTATTTATGTCAATTGAATTGTTACATTTTTTGTGTTTGTTGGAAACGAAACTCTTAGACTGTTTTTGGTTTTTTTAATAAAATGAATATAGAAATGTTCATTTATTAATTCTTAGTTCTGGAACAAATACATACATATAGAATGGCTTAATTTGATCAGCATTTTTCCTTAAAAGAACTTTTATTAGTTTTCGGCTTCGGCATAATATTTTAGATTTGCCGAATATTCGGCATCGGCCAAAAATCCACCTTCGGTCAAACACTAGTATTTAGTGTGCAATATGAAAAGCGGCATTTGAATATTTCTTCACCTATATGAATGTGCTATTTCAGGTCTTCGAGTAGAAGAAATCTTAGTAAAACACGATTTTTCACACTTAAGTATATTTTCAAATTGAATATTTTTAATCATTGAATAAATAAAAATCATCATTAAATCCACTAGTCCAACCTCTATTGCCTGCCATAACCTCAATGTCGGGTTTTCCATTTCTTATTCATTATTTTTTATTCGATTGAAAGCAACACTAATCACCAAACGCCATTGCAGCTTCCAGCCTTCAAGATTGTGTGGAGAAAGTGTACATAATTAGACTTGACCAAGATTGCAGCTACACAAATACAACAATAACACTCAACTGCAAACAGTTGTTGTAACTTCTATTGAGCGCATGTGTGAACATGTGTGAAAATCACTCGATGGCTGCGCGCGGATCAATGATCGTAGCTGAATAAAACCGAGTGCTGCGCTTGTAAATTAAACACGCCGCTCACCGTTGCCAGCAGAGGAAGTCACAAATAAAAAAAATTAAAAAGCTTAAATAACAATAAAAGAACAACAAGAAGCAAGAAAAATCAACGCCGCACAAGTGTAAAAGTGCGCAAGCGCAGCCGCTTCGCTATTGGAAAATTGATTTTTACACTCTTTGTGTTAAGTGTGGTCACTACACCAACAACAGCAACAACAATAACAACAACCAAACCAATGGCCAAAGCCAAAACGCTGGCCGCCTGCCAGAAGATAAAAATCTGGTGGCGTATGTGCGATGCCGATAGCAAAGTGTTGTATGTGCAAATTTTACAAAAACACTCACACACACACACACGTTGCGATAAGTTTCGTGATTAATTAGGTGAGAAATTAATTAAACTCGAGTTTTTCTTCGTTGCTTGCGTTTTTCTGCTATGAAACAAAAAATGCAAAAGAAATTAAGCAGAAAGAAATTTACGATGCTCGTAAATGTGGAAAATGCTTTCAGAGTGGCTTCGGTTTGAGATTTATGGCAATTGTGCGCTACTAGAATGTCTCGAGTAGCGCTGGCAGTTTTTGTTATCACCATTGTTGTGGACAGCGAGCGACAACTCAAGCCACAACTGCAGCAACAGTGCCAGCTGGGCGGCACCTGCCGTTTCCACAGCCAACGTGTTTAGTTGACTTTTGCTGCTCGCAATTTGTATGCACATGTGCGGCCAACATTTCGTTTTAAATAGCCATCCACCAGAATTAACATAACGACGTGCCCGGCTTGACGATTTGACGCGCCAATAAGCCTATGCGGCATGTTGACAGCGAAAGCCTCAAACAACATGAAACAACAGTGAAGTCAAAGAAAAATTTTACCATTGCGAGCAATGCTTCATATGTAAAGTGACAGTTGTAAATAGTTGTAAGTAATTGGTAAAAGTTTGGCGACCATCGTGCACAGGCAATATTGAATTTTTCTAAAATATTTGGTTTGGTATTTTTGCTAACCCTCTAAGTGCCAAAGAGGCGAACATTCTCAATTGAAAGAAAACTTTGTCTTTTGTGATGTTTCGATCTAAGAAATCTTGTAAGATGTGAGCTATGAAATTGTTTGATTTAATTTAACACTAGAAAGACAATTGGGGTCATTTGGACCCCAATTATCTGTATCTGTATTGTATTTCCATCAACTTTTGCTTTAATGACTTTTATTTTTTTATCGGATTCTGCAATTAGTTCTACAATCAGGGTTCTACCATTGCAATTAGCCAATTTCGATGTGCACTTTTCGAGATATCAGCGGGTATAATGTGCAGTCTTTGTAGGTATGGAAAATTTGCGGTCTTTCTAGTGTTAATTTCAATTATTCTTCATAGAAGTGAATAGGTCTGTTTGGGAACTTTTCCAGTAAAAATTTGACTGCAACTAAATTTGTGCTCCCCAAAATAAAACTACCAAAAAAAATAAACAAAGAAAAAATTTTAAAAACTTGCGAACTTTGAACCCATTTTGGGAGCTTTTCCAGTAAAAATTTCAGTAAAAATTTCCAGTAAAAATTTTCCATAAACAATTTTCCAGTGAACATTTCCAGTAAAAATTTTCCAGTAAAAATTTTCCAGTAAACATTTTCCAGTAAAAATGTTTCCAGTAAAATTGTTCCAGTAAACATTTTTCCCTTAACATTTTCCAGTAACAATTTTCCAGTAAAAATTTACCATTAAAAATTTCCAGTAAAAATGTTTCCAGTAAAATGTTTCCAGAAAAATTTTTCCAGTAAAACTTTTTCCAGTAAAAATCTCTAAAATAAAACTAAGTATTCAAAAAAATAAACAAACAAAAATTTGAAACAACTTGCAATTTTAAAAATTTCATTCCGATTTTCTAAGAAATGTTTTATTTAAAATTTATTTTTTTAATACGAGGACTAATTAGTATCTAAGTGAAAAAAGGCACGGAAACTGTCTTCGATCAAAATCGATGTTTTCCTTATAATTGCTGATTAAAATTTGATTATTTTTCAACACTTTCACACCCTCGTAGCCATCTGAACAAATCTAAAAGTAATTTGTTGTAATATAAAATCACTAATTTTGTCTCTTCAATCATTGTGTTAGGGTTTTGCACTAAACTAGTTATTTTTAATTTTTAAATTGATATAAAATTTAAGAAAAAATTTGAGAATGTGAGGTTTTTTCAATGCCTGACTATTTTTAATAGAAAAGGCGTGGTATGGCAAACCAAAATTTTTTTAGAAAGCCAATAGATCTTAGTATAATAGAAAAACCATAAACTTTAGATTGCACAAGTTTATTGTAAAAAAAAACTACAAAGCTTACACAAGTTTATCGTAGATTTACGATTTTTTCTGTAGACCAAATGAAAACATAAATAAATAAATAAAACTAAATTTATAAAAAATTAATAAATAAAAATAAAATAAAAACAAAAACTAAGTAAAAAAAATAAATAAATAAATGAACAAATAAAAATACAAATATTGCTCATTTCTATGATTCATTAACGAATCAAGGATACGAAATGGGATAACTCTTTTTTTCATCAGATTGATTTGACATTCACAACACACAGGAAAAAGGGACTAGACAAGGGGTTAAGGAAGAAAAAGTTTCAAAGATTCATTAGAGATTTCAAGTTGTACGAAAACTTGCGTTCAATCATACATTTTATGCAAATTCTTGCAGCAGGTATAATTAAGGAAGACGAATGTTGACCAGTAGTCTCAAGAAAACACAATACTTATGCTGGTTCTATTTAAATCCCAATGTATGAAGAATTTATTTGTTTTTCGGCAATCGATCATATGTTTTTCTTGTTCTTTTTCATACTAGCTGGAAGTTATTGGCAACAATTTCCCCAGTCGATACTTGCAAGTTCTCGCAAAATGAACTGTCACCTTATACTTTCAATTTCTCTCTCTCGTTATACGAGATTGGACGTACACAAACAAAATCCAGTAACATTTTGTACAAAATTTTCATACTCTAACAAACCTTCTAAGGTTAAACCTTTTAGAAACCAAAAGCGATTTTGAGGTCAATTTACTAAAACGTTTCCTATTTTTTTATATTCAATTTTATTCTCAAGCAAACATTATGTCTACAACTCTGAACTATCCTCTATTATTTTTACAGCAAAAAATCGGTACCTAAAGGGTTAATATTAAACGCCTCGGTTCGAAGAGTTCGGTCACCGTCACGAACGCTCATGTTTTGCATGCCACAACAGTCAACCAGCCTTAGGTCTATTCGCATTACAAGAACTCATAATGTATGCAGCACATTGATTGTCTTTTGTCAGTAATTTATTGTTGATTTTCTGCCTTATGCGACGTAAATAGCAAATCACTACGGACACACTGACTTCTTGGAAACAGTTGACATATTCAATAGTTCTATCGATAAAGGTTTTCCTGTAGTAGATTTCCTTATCGTACAGTTGGGACTGTTTGTAAATGTTTTTCTGCAGTAGATTTCCTTACGAGTTACTGGGCAGATGTGTGCATTGAGATCCAAGTAATTAATTATTATTTTCTATTCCAAACATTCAATTCATACAAATATCCAAAATTTCTAGTAAGACTATTCAGAATCAATGTTTGTACAATAAGGCCGGGAGAAGTATATTGGACTTCTAACCCAAAGGCCGCAGAATAGATTTATACCTGACTTCAATATGTTTCCCATCTCTTAAAATTCTCCCAGTCAAATTCTCCACCTTTAGAAAAGTTATTTATCTTCTCAACTCCAATCAGTTGTGAGGACCAGCAAGCAGAAAATTTTCATATCCAATAGCCGTAGTAGCGCTACAACAACACCACTAATAGTACCAGTTCGGACTAACGAAGATATGTCGCAGTGCATATATCATCCAAAAACAAGATTATCAAAGACACAAACCTCTGCATTATCAAACAACATCTCCTACACAGCAGCAATGGACGAACGAAGAACGTTTCTTCTAGGGGACGACAGAAAGTCAATCAATCACGTAAGACTGTCAGCGATAGGCTAATCATCCTGGAAGGACTTCAATCATTTAACGTAATAATAAAAGTAAAAAAAAGGCATTGTTGAGACTGTATGAAGACATCTCATTCACTCCCAACTGAAATAAATAACTAGAAAAAAATTATTAATTGTAACTCCATGTATATTTATAAATTTTTACTATTTAAAAATCAACAAAACAAAGAAGTAAGTAATCAATAGCCGCAATGATTCCATTTGGGTCTTTAACCCTTTACACTCCGAATTTTACCCTCTGTCTCGATATTACTTTTTGGTATTAAAATCATGAAACAATTTTAACTTTTGAAGTTGCCACACCTCTTTGTTAGTTGTAGAATTAGTTTACTTTTGAACAGTTTTAGCTTAAGACGGGTTAAATAAATTTTGTATGAATATTTTTTAGTTACAGAAAAATTATTTCATATTTATGGCAAAATACAAAACTATTACTTTTTGATTTTATTTAACCATTATTAAAGAAACAGTGTTTTGATTAAACGCGCTCAATTCGTAGACTTCAATTAGAACACAAACTTTCCTTGATATCGCTGCAAATTATTGGAAATTATTTTGCGGATAAAAGTAAAATTTTTGTAATTTACTTTGAATTCACTATTGAAATATTAATTTGTTGGTGCTTACTTAAATTAAACCCATAAATCAATCGTAGCTTTTGCTATAACATGACAAATAAGTGTAGTTGCTGTACAGGTTTTCGGCACCAGATAATTTGGATTGTTCTTTCGATTGAGTCTTTAAGAAAGTTTGGATTGGCCGTGCATTCTAATGTTAACTCAATTTCTATTTACTGCGAACTCATATATCATCCTTTTAAAGAAATTAAGAAATTATTTCTAGTTTTTCGTGACAACTTTCCAAGAACTTGAGCATAGTTTTCTTCACACATATTTAGCATAATTTTCTATAACAGAAAACGAAAATCACAACGATTCCATTTGGGACTTTAACACATTTTAAGCGGGTAGCCTAGTATATGAAACTATGCTGCGTAGCGGGCATTACTTGCAAAACAAGCAAAAATTGCGCGATCCAAAATAAATAAAACTTGAAATTTATGAAACTAAAATAATTATATGAAATAATACTTTCAGTTGTATATGAAAACCAATCCGGTAAAAATACCGTCTCCCGCTTTTAAAGTGCCTACATTCAAAAGGTAAAAATACCCGCCCCGCTTATAAGCAGCAGTTTTCACAACGGGTAATTTTACCCGGCCCGCTTTTAATGTGTTAATATATCTTCCTTTCATCCGCCTATTCCATTTCTTATCCCTACTTATCACTTTAGTTCAATCTGTGTAATCTCTTCTGTTTTCTCAAGGCCAAACAGGAAATTATTTCTAGATATCATGACAACTTTCCAAGATCTTGAACAGAGTTTTCTTCACACATATTTAGCATAATTTTCTAAAACATAAAAGGAAAGTCACAATGATTTCATTTAGGTCTCTAAGAAGGTTGGATAGGCCGTGGATTGTTTACCCAATTTCTTTTTACTCCCAACTCATATATCTTCCATTTTTCCCTCTATTCCATTTCATATCACCACTTATCACTTCAGTTTAGTCTGTGCCTTGAAGCGAAGCACAAAATGATTTCTAATTTTTCATATCAGTTTTCCAAGATCTTGAACAAAGTTTTCTTCACACATATGTAAATATTTAGCATAATTTTTTATAACAGAAAACGAGAGTACAAAAGTTATCTCTCAATCTTTCAAATTGATTCATCACAAACTGACCCAAACTCTAACAACAACAAGACATCTCATTTTAAGAGCGCAACTCTATATTACGCGCTGTCAAACCGCTGCCCACAGAGTGAAAATGCAGTCTAAAAAATTCTATACAAAACGATTTTTGTCACTTTCACTACTTAACCCTTTGATTAATGATGCTGTAAAAATGTGATGCAACCAATTCCGGAGTTTCGAATTGTATCTATAAAGTCGTAATTCATTCGAAGCAGCTGAAAACCGAACAAACAACTAAGAGATTGTATACAGCTACAAGTTAACACCGGATATTGTGTGACTGTAGCGTCCAACATTTTTGGTTTAAGAAGTCACAAGTCAGAGTTGGCTCCTTTTACATTAGATTTGTATGGCTGACCAAGTGATGACAAATTGCCAGCGACAATTTATTTACATTTTCATATTTTCCTGAACATTACAAAGTTCATTCCGAAACACAAACAAACATGCTACGAATATGAAAAGCCATAACAAAAGCCAAAGCTATAGTTAGACAAACATTGTTAAATGACTGAGCGCATAACAATGAGGTGGCAACGCACATAAAACGTTTGATGGATTGCATTGGTGACGTGCGTCGTAACATTGTCGATTTGTTGTCGACCCAGACAGCCAGCCAGCCAGACATATTGAATAAATAAGTGCCGTCGCACTAATAAGTAGGGAGTGCATTGTACGTTCAGCGGTGCGGCCACAACTTTTGCAGTTTTTCAGAGCAGAGTTCCTAACTTGTCAGACAAAAACTTTCGGTGTGCGAGATTATCTGAATTTGCATTTACTTTCATTCGAGGACTGCACACTCCACACCGCATTGCAACTAACCAAATTCCGCCCAGAACAGAGTAGCGAATGTCAATGCTTCGCTGCACAACTCACACACACAGCCGCCATTGTCTGCTCCAGCTGCGAACGAACCGTGTCCCGCATCAATGGCGCACGACCGCAACAAAAGCACAGTCAATGCGCTCCCGAGCAGCCAACGAACAGGGCGCGGCCGAAGTCTGTCGTTGCTGAGATTGTTTGACTTTCATGCCGCGCCGCCCAAGTCCCGTTGCACAAACACGCCGCGCAGTCGCCTCGGTTCTCGCGCCCGCCCCTCATTCTCATTAGGCAACGCTGTGGTGTTTTTGTTGGCCATTACAACGGCAATGAACTTTTACATTGTTGCATTTATGTTGCACCGTCGCACATGATATACCGCAAGCAAAGCAGTAAAAGTCATGCGTTAATTTATCCCAAAGGAAAATCATTTCGTTTATTAGTCAACATTTTGTGCTTCGATGTGAGTGTGTGTGTGTGTGTCGCAGTGTTTGTATGAACTGCAATTGAGTGGTGGGACTTGTATGAGTTGTTCACAAGTCAAACGGACTAATAGAAGTTTTCTAGATTTTAGTGAGATAAAAATTTTAGAACACAATAACTCACTAAAACTACCACTAACACCAGGAATCCCTGAAAGACTTGGAAAATGTGTTTGTTAATGCAAAAAAATGCAAATAATGCATTTTGGAAAACTTTACTTCTTAGAACCAGAGATAAAACGCAACTTCTTTCCATACATCTCGCGCAATTTGAACTCCTCAATTATTCTCTGCTAAGGTAGTTTTTCTGTACTTTCACCTGGATGTTAACCAACCATTCTTTCCACTACAGACTTTACAACAGTAAACCTCACTAATAATCAAATTTTCTCAACGATAGTGAAAATTTTACAAATTCGAATGAATAAAATCTTGTTTCTCCATATAAACTTTCAACCCATAGTTGACCCCATTAGGTTTTGATTTTCGAAAAAATGAAAAACACGTGTTGAATTATTTCTCACCAAGAGTACTTTTACCAAGTTTGGAGACAATTGGTCCATTAATTCATGTTTTTTCACAGTTTCTTCCTACAAACCCTTAACTCATTGTTGACCTCTTTAAGTTTTGATTTTCGAAAAAATTAAAAATACGTATACAAATATTTCTGGTTTCAAGTATCTTCACCAGCTTTGAAGTCAATGGGCCCATCGGTTCATGGTTTTTGCGTAGTCTTCCCGTATATAAACCTCAACTCATTGTTGGACTCGTCAAATTTTGATTTTCGAAAAAATAACAAATACGCAACCAATTATTTTGTATTTAAAGTGTTTTCACCAAATTTGCAATCAATAGGCCCATTAAATCGCGTTTTTTCATACATCACCCTAACCCATGTTTTGCCCTTTTAGACCCCGTATTTAAAAAAAAACTTTTTAGCTAAGGTTCATTTTTCAAAATGTACCTACACTTTAAATTTCATGTTCTTAGCTTCAGCGGTTTGGGTTGGGCGATGATGAATCAGTCAGTCACTCAGTCAGGACAAACACTTATAGGACAAACAACTGTATAGTAGAGATTAAAATACATTTCATACCATTTGAAAGTTAAATATGTCATTGAAATGGCCTTTGTGGTTTCTTTTACAGGACTCAACAGTCGTTGTTTTGACTAAATCGTAAAATCGTGGATGCTACTAAAAGACTGAAAAATGTTTGTCAACTGAAACCGTTCAATCTACTATAACAATTTAACTATAAACGTTTTGAAGTATGCGAAAATGTAAACGAACAGAACACAGATTTATATAATTAACAACTATTAACAATTTTTACGCATTTTTGAATGGTAGACTATAAAAGACTATTAACGTCGTATATTTGTTGCTAGAGGTTCAATTTTGTATGACTTTGTTGAATAAGTTGGACTGGATCTCATCAATGGTTCAGTTATTCAAACCGAAATCAGTTTTTCAAACCTCTAAACCATTAAATCAATCAAAAATGTTAAACCATCATTTCCGTTGTAAATTTTTTGAAGTTTGTGAAAAGTTTTGCAAAGCGAACACAAATACTTTGAATGAATTTTAAGAGTTTCAACACCCTGTTGAATGGTGACCTATGGCAGAACATAAAAGTCAAGGAATGAAAAAGCTGTCACCGGAATGGTCAGATCAGTTAGATGTCTAAGTTTGAACACACAAAGCTGTTGAAAAAGATTTTTTAAAATATGAGCTTGATTCAATGTCAACTACAGCTTCATAATTTATTGCTATGGTCACATTTGTACAACGTGTTCTGCAGTGGCGTACACAGGATTTCATTGTGGGGGGGTAAGAGGGGTTTTCGTATAACTTTTGAGCCGAATGCCATTCAAAACCATGGCAGGGGGGCGGGTGGTTTGAACCCCAAAACCACTCCCTGTGTGCGCTACTGGTGTATGTTACTGTGAAAGGGTGAGGACTAACTATTATCTGAAAACACTTACGTACATATTTACTTACTTATTTATTTACTCACTTATTTACTTACTTACTTAGTTACTTCCTTGTTACTTACTTATTTAGTTGCTAGCTTACTTACTAACTTACTTGCTTACTTACTTACTTACTTAAATAACTTACTTACTTACTTATTACTTACTTACTTGCGTACTTATTTCTTACTTATCAGTTCTCTAAAAAATTTAACAACCGTAAATACTTACTTACCTGTTACTTACTTACTTACTTACTTACTTACTTACTTATTACTTACTTACTTACTTACTTACATACTTACTTACTTACTTACTTACTTACTTACTTACTTACTTACTTACTTACTTACTTACTTACTTACTTACTTACTTACTTACTTACATACTTACATACTTACTTACTTACTTACTCACTTTCATACTTACTTACTATTTGCTTACTTAGTTCTTACTTATCAGTTCTCTAAAAACTCTAACCACCGTAAATAATTCTATATTTCTATTGAACATAACTAATGCTACTATTCGAGACTTTTTACTATCGGCAAAATTTTTTTTTGATTTTTTACTTCTACCTACTATCCAAGACTAGACTAGACTTACCTACTTACTTACTTACATTCTTAAATTTCTTACTTACTTACTTGCTTACTTAGTTCTTACTTATCAGTTCTTTGAAAACTCCAACAACCGTAGATAATTCTATATTTCTATTGAACGTAATTCCATATTTCTATTCGAAACTTTTTACTATCGGGCACAATTTTTTGTACTTTTTTACTTCTACCTTCTATCCGAGATATCATCGGGCAGTACCTTTTTTTAACTTTAATACTTTTGATTGTAGCCTAAAAATTACAAAAATCGTGAAAATCTGAACGAAATGTAACTTTATTTAATAAGAAATATAAATTATCTGATTATGACCCTGACCACTTCGCATAATTGAAGTTTGACTATGAGAAATTTGTCCGAGAACCTTCATAAGACGATCCTCATATTGGTTTGTCAACAAGTCAAATATTGGAGATCACTTTCTCAACGCAATCGCACATCAAGTTAGAATTTAAAGAGCCAGAACTTTAATTTTTCCACCTCTAATGATTGGATTTAAGATTTTCAAAAGGATCTCACTGATCCAGTGTTCAAAATGGAAGAGTTTTAGAACCATGTGTAGAATTTGTACAAATCTAAAATTTTACATAGTTTAAAACCAACGACACTTTAAGTGCTTCTAAACTGCTTCTGACTACTTCCAAACTGATTCTACAAATTCAGACGCACAGTACAACTAACATAATTAAATTATTTGTTTGTATTAAGATTTCCTTCCCATGCTGAACGCCGCAACGTCCACCACTGTGCTTGCTTTAAGTTTTTCTTCTATCATGACTGCTGTTATTTGTTTTGTTGCATCTACTTACTTATACACACATCAATATGTATGTATGTATGGTATGTACATTCATTGTACAAGTAATTACAAATGTTTGTTTGGACTTTCTGCAACTCAGCGCAGCTCGCGTTCTGCATTTCAAGTTAGAATTTAAAGAGCCAGAACTTTAATTTTTCCACCTCTAATGATTGGATTTAAGATTTTCAAAAGGATCTCACTGATCCAGTGTTCAAAATGGAAGAGTTTTAGAACCATGTGTAGAATTTGTACAAATCTAAAATTTTACATAGTTTAAAACCAACGACACTTTAAGTGCTTCTAAACTGCTTCTGACTACTTCCAAACTGATTCTACAAATTCAGACGCACAGTACAACTAACATAATTAAATTATTTGTTTGTATTAAGATTTCCTTCCCATGCTGAACGCCGCAACGTCCACCACTGTGCTTGCTTTAAGTTTTTCTTCTATCATGACTGCTGTTATTTGTTTTGTTGCATCTACTTACTTATACACACATCAATATGTATGTATGTATGGTATGTACATTCATTGTACAAGTAATTACAAATGTTTGTTTGGACTTTCTGCAACTCAGCGCAGCTCGCGTTCTGCATTTGCTGCTGTTGCCCAGATTTCATGACTGCATCTAAAATTTCGCTACTCTGTCTGCAACGCCGACTGCACTACACGCACACACACACACACACATATACTAAACATCAAATATACGAGTATGTGTGTTTGTGGCTGCGATTTTCCTAACTGCACTTTTAATTTTTCCGCTTTTGCTGCATTTCGCATTTTGCCATTTTTCATTTGCCGCCACACAAACACATTACGCCACACAAATACAACTATAACTACAACTACAACAACAACAGTAACACGTTATTGCAGCCAGATAATGAGTTTTTAATGAAAAGGAAATTAATTCTCATCATGGCAACAAAAATTAACTACTATTAATTTCTGCACGCCTGTGCGCCGGCAGTCGGACGTGTCATGGCAGCCGCGAAGAAATTTCTATGATTTATTTATCACACGCTCGGTGCACATTTGTCTTTGTATTTTTACGTGCAATTTTATTTGTTGTATTATTTTTTTTGCAGCCATGGTGAAAAATCAAATTCAATTTTAATCGCTTTTAACCTTTTCCAGCAGCGTCGCGTCATGTGATTTTATTGAATTTTTGCAATTCGAAATTACTTTCCGCTCGACGCGGCAATTGTCGCCAGCGCTGCTGTGCTTATTCTCGTTTTTATGTTTTATTTTATTTTTAGTGTTTTTTTTTATTTTTTATTAGTTTGTTGCTTTTCAATGCAACATTGAGTCGAGTGTGCCGGCAGCATAAATCAAATTCTGGCTGCAATAAATTTCTGCCTGACATTTCGATTTATTGTGGCAAAGTTGATATTGGCAAAAAGTTGTGAAGAAAAGAACACCAAATGATTCCTGTTCGACGGCAGCAAATTTAATCATAAGAATTGTTTTTGTTTTTCTTTCATTTGTTATTTTCTCAAGGCGCTAAATTCGTGTTTGTGTTTATTTTGTTTAGGCTGCTGCTGGCTACAGTTTGGTCGGTTTTAAAGTGTGAACTTGAAATTGGCTGATCAAATGTGAGCGCTGAAATTGAATTGAAATTGTGTTGTCAGCAAAAACAATGAGACTTGACGACGAAGTATGAAAGATTAGTAATTGAAAATGGAATTCATTTGAACGGTTGGATTAAGTTTGTTTTTTTCTATATTGGTTCATTGCTCAAACGGTTTTGAGTGCAATCTTTTTGAAAATACTTGCGTGGCATGTTAACTAAATTTCCACTTGCTTCGGTCAAATTGATGCAAATTTATCAAAAAGTAGCTAAAGAATTTGGTCTGAGGAATAGACCTGATATGACTTTCTCCTAAATCTTAAAAAAAGTACTGAAGTTTCCTCCCAAAAGTTAAAAAATCCTAAAAAAATCATCTAAAATTTTTTAAGGATTGACGGATTGAAGACGATGGATACAGATGTCCTCAAAAATCATTCGATGATCTAATTGACCTAACTAAAAAATCATCTTAAATTTTTTTAGGATTTTTTAAACAATATATATCCTACATATAATTTTTTTTCAATGCAGCCTTTTTTTATTCATCTTCAGCTTAACTACAAAAACTTAACAAAAACAAATTAATTAAACAAAATATGCAATAATTGGCGGGATTTCATTGTGACAGCAATAAGTGAGAGCGAGATAGAACAAACTTACACTTTGTAAGCTTACAAATTTGTATAACAATAGGGTGCTTTGACTATTAAAATAGTTGCCAAACTATGTTTTGTTGCCAGTGTTCCCAACACTTCATACTTCGTTATCCAACAATCTCCCAAAAATCCACTAAGGATCCGAAAAATCCCCCAACATAAAATATAAATCTTCTAAACTTTCTCCTAAACAATTCTTCCTCCTAAAAATTCTCCTAAAAGGCCAAGAATCTCCTAAATCTCCTAAAGAGAATATCTCTTGATCTGGCAACACTGGCCTAACTGTCTCAGTGCTCACGGGTCAAAGAGAGACTGAGCATACATTTTAACGACTTCTGTCGAGGGTGCAGCTCCGAGGAGGAGGAGGAGACCGTTATCCACCTGTTGTGTCGACCTCATTAGCCAAAAGAAGACATAAGCTTCTCGACTCAGTTTTCTTCATTATTTTAACCGAACTATCGGCTTTGAATATCAGGGATATAGCCAGGTTTATAATGGAATTCTCCAAGTTCTTCACTGTGATACTACAATGAACCATAATCTGTGCTCAAGTGAGCTTTTCACATAGAAGGCTTCCACTCCAACCTAACTTAACGTAACTAAAATTATCATAGTAGCTCAAACATTCAACTTAGCACAGTACTTAGCACTTGTTCACGTCCTTTAGAAAGTTACTCGCCTTTTGAAAAATCCATTGTCATAGTGATAGCTTTTGCAAAGACTTCAAGCCTGACTTCACTTACTCACGTCCAATATATCACATTCAGGCTCGGCTTGTTGTCTTTTAAAAGGCTTCTTGATTCTTTTCAAAAACCTCAGCAGTTACTTTGTGCGCCTAAGTAATCGCTTTTTAGCACAGCAATACCAAAGACTTCAAGTCTGATTCCAGCAAAAGCAGTGCAGGCACACAAAAAGTTATCCACCAACTTGTTTCAAAGGCAAAGTTCACTGGCTGTGGTGCCAACTACTTCTATGTGTTCAGCCCAACACAGAGGCCTAAGAAATTACCTGCGAGGGACTGCTCAGAAAATAAACCAACAAATAATTTACAAATAATTTTGTTGGGCAAAATTAAGTCATTTTATTCAAAATTAGTATCCTTCTGCTTCGGTACAACGTTTTGCACGGTCAGTTCATCACGGTCACGGTCATCGAATAATTTTTTTGAGGTCATCTGTATCCATCGTCTCCAAGCCGTCATCCAATGTCGTTCATTCCCTATTGAATCGTTTCAACATCACGATATGGTTGTCCTTTCATCGACAAATGCACTTTACCGAACCGATAAAAGTCATACGGAGCCAAGTCAGGTGAGTGAAGCGAATGGTTGATGGTAAAAATTGAATTTTTGAACAAAAAATCAGTTACCAAGTTGGATCGATAACACGGTGCGTTATCGTGTAACAGGCTCCAGCTTCCATTTTCACGGCATTGTGGCCTCACACTACGAAATCAACATTGACTTTGCTTTTGACTTCTCAAGACGACTTTTTTTCGGTACCGAATCGTGCTTCCATTTGGCACTGTGTCGTTAAATTTCAGGATCATATTGAAAACACCACATCTCGTCAACAGTAACAATTTAATATTTGAAGTTTCAATCTTTTTTTGACTCCATGATGATGTCTTTGCAATGTTCAATTCGCAGCGATTTTTCGTAGCTGGTCAATTTGTATAAAACAAAAAGCGCACGCACACCTTCCGGAGATGTTCCTTCCGTGAGATCGTCCTTATAAATGAAATATTGCATAAGTGTCGCATAACTGCAATTTCTCTCGGCTTGTCATATTTTCATGTTAGTTCAGATAGTCTATAAACTATTCTTAAAATCACTAAAGAGTCATCCCGACCAAAGACTTACTTAATTGGTCAAAACAACCAATTACCGGGTTACGGAAAAGCCACAAAAGTTCTCTCCAGGCACCTCTGCTTTGCTAACGTTTTTACCAATTGATGATGGGACATTCTCAACTTGGTCCTTCTACCGGCGAAGATGGTATTTTTCTTCGCCGTAGACCTCCAACTACCACATCGGACACCTTTTTCGGCGGAGCTTTATCTACCAAACGAGAGACAAGGCCAAACCAGCGTAGCCGCCGGTTGTTTATTTATTGATTTATTTAGTTTATTTATTTTTTATTTATTTATTTGTTTATTTATTTCTTACGACTAATTATAGGCCTATTCCATTATAAACTGTTTGTTGTAAGTAAAAAAATATAAAAAAATGTTGAGTCGATGTGCTGCGTCCATGTCTTTAAACAGTTCAGCCAGCTCGTCGTTTATTCGTATTCCATAGCCGTCGCCAATACGAATAAGTCCGAAGCATGTGCAGAGCTTCTTCCTCTCAAACATCCCAAATCCCGATATGTCTTTTTTTGAACAAAGAATCAGTGCTATATTACATCCTGCGACAAAAATTAAAAAATTTTAAAACATACGAAAAAATCTATATACTCACCAAACTAGGGGATCAAATGTAGAACAACTGGGTTTTTAGTTTTTCTCTCTGAGGTCAGGATTTTTTTTTTAAAGGAATTTCAAATTTCTAGGACATTTTTTTTTCAAAAAATTATTTTAAAAATTGATCGTAATGTAGAATAACAATATGAGTATCACATACAAGAGAAAAGTCCTTAGAGTCTGAAAAAATTTAATGTTTTGGTGTAAAAAGACGAAGATGTATTGAAAATGTACTTTTAAAGCTTAACCCTTGAATATTTTTGGAAATTTCCAATAGTTTTTTTTATAATGTAGGTATTCCTATATCTATAATATAAGGACTAATATGAGAAAGGGGAACTACAGTTTTGCGCCAAATCCGAACGGTGGTTGGCAGTTTTTCTTTCACACTTGGAGTTTCTGCCATTGCCTGTCAAGAGCGCATTTGTACGATTCTTGAAATTCTCATCTGCTTCATGTGGATAGCGATAGAAGTCGCCTAGTCTTTCACCAGCCTAAGCTAGAAATCGAACCTAGGGCCTCGGTATAAGAAGCCAGCGCGCTACCAGGCCTATGAAACCGGTAATTATTTTTGAAAAAAAAAACCTTTAAAATTTTTCCCATTGCTTTTAAACGTTTTCCGACGGTCCGACGGTCCGACGGTCAACACCCAATTGTTCTGCGAGCTATTCTTGCGTTTGGCCATCATCTTCATCGAGCAATGCTTGCTTTGGTGGCCGGCCACGCTCCTCGTTTCTCACATCAAAATCACCACTTTTAAATTTATTGAACCACTCGTTACACTGTGTGCGACCAAGAGCATGCTCGCCGTAAGCTTCCACAAGCATTCGATGCGATTCAGAAGCGTTTTTCTTCAAATGGTAACACAAAATTAACTGTGTCCGCAAATCGTAATTTGTAGGCACGTAATCCGACATTTTCCGGAGCGTCAAACAATGCGTTGTTGGATGAAACTTGACAAATTGTGAACTGAATATTGTTGACATATGACAGAAGAAGTAAACATGACATTTGGTACGGTTCCGAAGTTTATAAATATTCGGTTATTTACCGCTAGATGTCGTTACCGTTTCATAGGCGCATACCTGGTACTCGCTGGACTATCGAGGTCGGCTTAACCACAGATAACTCATCAAGTAGATGTTCAGCGGCCAAGGACAACATGTGTCCAAAAGTTCGACAAATTTGGCCTCCGATAAGAGCTTTTTGACCTCTAATATAATGAGTTATCTGTGGCTTAACTATCAAAGTTACTTTTACTAATTCCTTACTAATTCTCCTTACGGGATCTGAGCAAATGACACCTGCGGCACCTCAGTTGTTGGTTTGGTTGATTTTATTATTATTAATAAACTAATCAAAGCTCAAACTAATTATTTATGAAATCAACTTTTTATCACAAACATTTCCTGCAACAAATTACAAAAAACAAAAACAACAAAAAAACACAAAATTGTCTTTAATTGAACGCACTCGGAACGCATTAAAATCGCATTTCATTGGAATTGTGGGCATTTTAGGTCATTGCTGTCGTTTTATGTGCCGACGGCACGTGCTTTGGTTGCTCTTTCGTTTTGTCTGTCTGTCTGTCTGAGTGTCTGAGTGTCTGCGGTAGAGAAAAAATTAACCAGAGTTGGTTGTTATTGCTTCACACCCAAAAACTTAATTGCAGTATCATTTTTATTAACCTTTTATTCGTTGACGCTGCACCGGCGGCGTCTCGCACACTTATTCGTACTTGTACATTCAGCCAGTCAGTCAGTCAGTTGGTCGGTTGGTTGGTTGAGCTGGGCATATCAAATAACGCATTACCGTTTGTTTGACGGTGGCGCATGCTGTGACAGCAGCTGTTGCTGGTGTTGTTGTTGTTGTTGGTGCTTTAGTTTAATTTACCATGTTTATTGTCAACACTTTGCTGGCAGCAATTTTCCAAGCTAATGCACTTCAATTTGAACTTGTTTTGTTGGTCGTTGTGGCTGTGTGGATTCTTCTTTATTTTTTCTTGTTTGTTTTTTTTCTTTATTTTATGTAAACTTTTTTCGCAGTCGACTTCATTTAAGTGCGTAATTACTTGATTGTAATTGAAATTTAGAAAGCGTAACAGTTTACGGCAATGCCACCAAAACACTCTTATAACAACAAAAACATTCAACGAGACAGCAAAACAGCTGTGTGCACCCTTTACAAATGCTTTGCGGAGTTGATTTTGTTTGTGGTTAACTTTTGGTTTCTTATTTTAACTTTAGGTGTAGTCAACACTAATTGCAGACTTGCTGCTTGCTTGTGGGTGGATTGTCAATAATGGTTGAAGTCTATAACAGAGAGGGTTAGTATCTTTATGTGTCAAATAAATGACTACAAATAAGGTAGGAGCGGCCATGTTTGTCGTAAGGACAATGAAGCTCCAGCAAAACAAAATGCTTGATGCAGTATTTGGAGATTAATAGGGAAGAAGAATACCGTGTCTCCTGTAAAAGGACCAAGTTGAGCAGGACCCAAATCCAAAGTACAGGCGCCTAGAGAAAATTTTGCGATCGGTCATAACCCAACTTAAGTATTTCATTAGAAACGTAAAAAAAGAAGGATTTCTTTTGCCTCACAACGCACTGAAGCTGAAGCACCCAAGAGAATTGGTTTAAAAAGTTTGAAATCTGAAAATGTCTCAATGGACCCTTAGACTTTCAAAGCAAAAGTGCAAAGTCATTAAATTTATTGGTGTCATGGACACCAAACACTTCACTTTGCAACGTCAAATCATGAAAGACATTTAATGAATGCCGACAGAGCTTGAAAAATCCGATCTGCTATTAAGCGAAATTACTAAACATTCAGTGAGTCAATTAAACTTTGCATTAATTTCAATTATAATTATACTTTCTGTCTTATGTTATATTAAGAGTGCCAGTTGATTCGGCCCACTCAATTCAATTCAAGGTACATTAACCTCGTCATAGTCAACGGTCACTGCGCGTGAAATACGCAAAATACGCTCAACTATCCACACGCAACTTAATCGTAATTATCTGCCACACATATTCATGCACACATAGCATTGCAATCGTGCGTGTGCGTAACATTATTTGAATAATGCATTCAAATAATTGGCCATTATCGACAATGAAACACACTACGAGCTCGCCACACTTTCGTGGCTTCAGCATACAATCAGCCAAGCAATAAACTAATCAACTGTGCCAGCCAACCACTGCAACATCACCAACGCTTTATAGACTCACAACTTTAACAAAAACGCAATGGCGATACTCACAAACTGTGTAAACTGCCAGAAATTCTTGCCAAATAATCACAGCCAGGAACTGGTACACATTCTCAAAGAATCTAACATTGCCTATAGTGAACTTAAAACTGCAATTTTCTTAGTTGACTTGACTTGCATTAACCAGAATTCTAGGGTTAATGGTTCATCCCATTACGTCGACAACAACAATTTTATTGCGTGTGCAAATAAGTTCGCACTTTTTTGACCGATGCCGATTAATCGGCCGGTGAACTCTATTTGGAGGATTTTTTTTGGCATTTCAAAGCGTTCGCTATTCAGAGAAATCAGTATAAATTTGTATATTCATCGTCAGTTATGATTTTCCTGCTGGATTTTCTGGATTTTCACAGAAAAAAAATTAAAGAATATCTGTGCTGAAGTTAGCTGAGTAATAGGTAAACCTAATATAAGAATAAGTAAGCTAATATAAGAAAGAAAACAAAAATATAGCTAACTACACTTGGTGCACCAGCGACGCTTGTAAGGGAAAGCAGGCATCGATGCGAAATCAGCGCACCAAACCGACCTTAGCGAAATCCCTAACCATTCTGCTGTCACCTACTTTACACAACAGAGGGCGCTATTAGCGGTAGCTTACAACATCGAAGGTATCGTTCCTAAGCGGCAATGGATGACAGCCCCATCACTTGGGGCAACCTAAGGACTACCTATCACCTATCCTGGCAGTAAAACACAACCGATGAACGTAACCAATACAAGGCAATGTCTTGGGGAGGCCCTATGCTCCCGAGAGGCGTGAACTAGAAAAAACATAATAGTTAGTTAGTTAGTTGTTCTTTATTGACATCAACTTGTACAATTTAGAACAGACGGCTATGACAAATGTCATCAGCCGGATTTCTTACAATATTGCTTGATTGAATAATTAACTAATTAATAATTAACTAAAAAAACATAATATAACACTGTGCGACAACAAGGACGAAATTCAGGGATGTGGTAGTGTACATATTAGTCCTTAAGATATATGTTTGTCAAAAAATACCATTGGAAATTTCAAGGGATATTCAAGGATAAAGTTTTAAAAGGACATTTTCAATACCTCTTCGTCCTTTTACACCGAAACATTAAATTTTGTAAAACTCTAAGGATTTTTCTCTTTCATTTGATACCCATATTGTTATTCTACAATGCGCTCAATATTAAAAATAATAATTTTTTAAATCAAGATGTCCTTGAAATTTCAAAGTGCTTTTAAAAAATATCCTGACGGCAGAGAAAAAAACGAAAAACGTAGTTTTACTACACTTTGCTTTTAGTTTTACTACACTTTGCTTGTAGTTTTTCGAGTATACCGATTTTTTGGTGTGTTTTGAAATTTTGGGATTTTTGTCGCACGGTGAAATAAATTTTTAAATACAATAAAATAAAAATTGTTGTTTATTTTCAGCCATTATTGATAATGATGAGAAATGAAAGCTCACAAAATCGATTTATAAAATGTTCTTTTGAAAACGGACCGAACTAATTTGTACACCCAATACTTTCTTAGGTTCTTAACTTCTCATTAATTTATAAGATCAGAAATTGTTTAGCTTTCTACAAAATTATAAAACTAGTCAAATCTAATCAGTTCACCCAACTACAGTGCAATTTAATACTCTCTCAACTCAACTCACTCGAGCAATTCGCAACAAACCTCGCACACTCTGCTAGTGCACCTAAAAATAGTGCAACAACCAATGCTCCAATTCCTTCAATTCCAGCTCTCTAACAATTCCTTACCCAGCAACCTGTTGACACAATTCCCTACATTAAGCCAAAAAGAGCCACAACAACAACAACATAACCACCCAGCACAAGAACTAACAACACAGTAAAACGGCACAACAATTTGTGCAATGCTGACAATCGACAAGCGGCACAAAAAGCCATTACGGCAACCATAAAAACAACGAAAAATGCGCACAACCACACGCATACACACACACACGAACACAAAACCAGACACGCACACAGCCACACTCCCTTCTACGCCTACTAGCAGGAAGTGGAGCCAACGGATTCGCGGAAAGCAAATAAACCACCGCAACAGTCCATATAGAGTGCGGCAGACGAGTGTCATTTCCTTATAAGGCAAGTGCAACAACAACAACAAAATGAATACAACAGATGCAGCAGCAGCTGCGTTGCCAGGCGTAGAATGTACCATAAAGTTGCTACAAAGTAGCAACAATACAACAATCACAACAACAACAACAACTGCAACAATCATAACAACAACAATGCGTGTAACAACAACTATGACGATGACGACAACGACAGTGTTCAGCGCTTTTAAATGCTTTCGAGCGGCGGCCTTAACCGCCGTCAACTCGCCTAGTCGACTGTTGTTGTGTGCGTTGTCGTTGCGCATTTTTGTGCACTGCAACTGCCGTATTCTCAGTTTCTGTGTTCCTTGTTGACTCCTCGTTGAGTAGTTTTTCTGATTTTGTTTTTTTTTGTAATTTATATTTTTTTTCTCTCAAAGCATCCCGAGAAGTGTTCAGCATTCTTGATGTTATGGAGCAACTTGTGCTCGTTAGTGTTGGTGTTGGCGTTATACTTGTTGTGGTTGTTGTTGTTGTTGCACTAGAAACGGCGCATGCGCGCATAGTTGCCTTTATCGGCAATGTGGCAGCGTGAAATGCTGTTGCACAGTTACAGTTAAACGACCTTGCAATGTTGCAGCGCGCTTCGAACACGCGGCCATACATTCATTGTATGTATGTATGATTGCTTTGGGTGTTTATATGTACATGGAGTAGGTATACGTAGTGCAATGAGCAACCATTGGGAATCTTCTTGCCTCCCAATTGAAAAACTGGTTTCTTTGTACATCTTTTCAATACACACACAGATTTATTTTGATGCAGAAATGAGATGATTTTCGTCAAGAATTATATTTTGTTTTTTGTGGCATTCTGACTAGAAAAAAGGACACACAGGCTAATTCTATTCAATTAGGATAAGAAGCAGATTGGTAGTAAAAAAACAAAAAAAAACTATTGTAAGTCAATAAACACTTAAAAGACTGCAAGTTTTCCATACCTTCAAAGACTACATATTCAATTTGCTGATATCTCGAAAAGTAGACATCGAATTTGGCTAATTGTAGTTAGAGAACTTGAATTTAAGAACTAATTATAGAATCACATAAAAAATAAAAGTCATCAAAGCAAAAGTTGATAGAAATACTAATGAAAACACAGATATTTAAAAATGAAAAACTGTCAAAATTACCCCAATGATCTTTCTGGTGTTAAGGTGTATCTTCTGTTAAAAAAATACCCAGAATTTCACATTCAAACAAACCCGCTTGAAATAATATCAAAATCTTTTATTTCTTTGTCATCTGGTGCTCAAACATCTGTTTTAGCGCCATTGGTCGATAGCTTCTGAGTGATGGCTTTATAAACAAATCAATTTTTGTTGTGTTCTGCTAAGTTCGCAATGTCAAATGTCAAAATGTAGTTGAGCAAAGAGTTTCTGAAATTTTGATTTTCGTTGAAAATTATAAAAGGTAGCCTTGGGGGACTTGAAAATACAAGTGTACAAGTGGTACAAAGAATTTAAAGCGGACCATACTAGGGTTAATAATTTTCTCGCACCGGTCGTCCATCTACCAACGTAACTGACGAAAACATAGAAAAAGTTTAGAAAATGCTCCTCGCAGTTCGTCGATGAGAATCAGGGAGATAGCAGCCGATTTCGGTTTCTCATTCGTATTGGCTCAAAGCGTTCTGAACAATGTTTTAGGCTTCAGACAAGTAGAAGCGTTGCTTGGGCTGCGAGTACTGAATTTGTTGTATGCTACCTAACCTAATCTTACCTAATGCTTCGGTAGGGAAGGATGTGTGCAGCACAAAGACCGCACTTCCACTCCGAGGCCAAATTGGTCCATTACGAATCCCTTCTTAACTACTCTGAAGCTAACCAATCAGTCCCAATCCGAGGCAAACCAGTTCGACCTCTTGAAAAAGGAGAGCAGATCCAAAATTCCAACCTTGTCCGCTAGGAATCTTGACCCCAGGGTACGGAGTCGGCGTACCTCTGAGTGGAGATCAGCTCCTGTACTTTCATCCGTCTTAGAGCCGTCGGTGAAAACGGTGATGGACGCGAAGTGAGTTGCTGTACCAAATTTCATCAATATATCTTTTATAGTTTTCGAGATACTGTCAACTTATTATTTGGTTTGTATGGGAGATGGGCGTGTCCGTGGGGCGATTGAAATAATTTTTGGCGTATTAAGTTCTCTTTAGAATAAAATTATATATACAAAATTTTATTGTCGTACGACTATTCCTTCTATTTTTGTCCTTCGCTACTATGGACTCGCGACACTGTGCGGTGGTATCCCCCGTTTCTCCCTTGTGGTGAGAAGTGCGAGTGTGAAATGCGCTCGTATCAAAATCCAGGTATGGGATCCGATCAGGCGCGGATCCAGAAAAATATTTCGGGGGGTTTTAAAACGTAATTCTTTAATATTTATAAAATGCTTTTTAATTTGTATGTAGTTTTATAGTCGATCCAAATATTTCGGGGGTTCAACCCCCCCCCCCCCCTCCCCTGATCCGCCACTGGATCAGATAGTCCGTAATGGAGTGCAGCTGATGTTCTGTACCCCGCCTAGTTAAAAATAAATGATTTCTCTAAAGAAATGCTTTCTTTGAAGCAAAAATTATAGACGGTATCATTGCCGATACGAGACATGGGTCTATGAATATGAAATCGAAGAGAACCGATTCAAAATCAAAATTTCGTTCAACGTTTTTCTTAATTTCCATCGTATAGTCCACTTCAAAATTCGTTTGTCAGGCCAGACAGTAAATAAGGAATATTACGTGACCGTATGAAAGCATTTGATGGAAAATGTTCGTCGCACGAGGTCAAAATTGTGGAGAGACAATTTGTGGTTTTGTCACCACGACAATCGGCTCACATATCTCATCTTGTACGCAACTATTTGACCAACAACAACGTTCGTACCGTCCAGAAGCTTCGTATTTACTCGGCATGACTTCTTGCGACTTTTTTCAATTCCCATGACTCAAGTTACCACTTCGCGAAAAGAGAAAAGCTGAAAGCGATCCTAAAATCAGATTTGAGATTTGAGATGATTTAAATTTGCAAGATTTGAAATATTTGTTATGCTTACAACGAAAAATAAAAAAAATAATTAAGAAAAATAAAAAATAAATAAAAATAATAATTTGAAGCAAATAAAATCAACTTTAATGAATAATTAAACCGTTTTTGTTTTACTGAAGAATTCGGTGTACTTTTTGATCAGAAGGTATGGGGAAAGCTTTTGGGAGCATATTATTTATAACATGGAAGATCTGAAATCATGTTTTGACAGAAAAACACCAACACCGACTGACTCAAACCATTGTCGAACAACAACTGCGCATTCAAATTGGTTGAAATTTGATAAGGAATTAGTCGAGCACCTGTTTTGTCATTGTCCATCACTACAGGAACAACTACTCCGGACCCTTGGAGCCAGGTTCTTCGATGAGCTTACGGAAATAGCTGATGCGGATAAACGATCAACATAATTTCCTCGCCAAGACCAAATGGTTTCCAAAAGATGCCGTCTGGATCTACAGGGATCCCACAAGATAGGAAACGACACCTGTATTTTTAAGAATGAGAGGATTCACAATGAGCCCAATGGGGTCTCCGGATGAAAGTGCATGCCGCACACTTCTTCAATCTAGCCTAACTTCTTCAACCTAACCGCACACTTCTTCAATCTAACCTTCTTTAATCTAACCTAACGTTGGCGAGTACTTTTGAAAAGGAGTGCAAACAGATTCTTTTTTAAAGTGCTATAATTTTTATGATATGTTGAGATCGTAAACTTTTGAGGACACTTTTCAGAGCACCGTTTTCTCTTACATCCCTTAGCATGGTTTTTATTAAATTTTTTCTCAAACAAAAATTACTCCTAATCTTCTAAGCCACCTTTAGCAATTTAATTAACAAAACACAAACTAACAATCAGAGATTTAAAATTTTGTCATTGCCAGCTGAAGCGACTTATAAAACATATGAATTGTTTTGATTAAGTTGCAAAAAGATGTTCAGACTTGATAATTTTTTACATGAAACTTGTCTCTATCCATCTGAGACACAACGCTAATTTTTCTTTCTCTTTTCTGCTTTCGCTGTGTCGCTACATCAAAGTCGACTCATTTAAGAAAAGACCAGACAAGTGATGCCAATCTAAAATAATTAATAATTGGTTTTATTATCAACTCGGTACAAGCGGCCATCTAAAGCTGAACTTATATCTGTTTGTGTGTGTGTGTTTATAAACTGACAATAACAAATAAACACGAGATTTAAACATTAATTTCGAATGCCTCATTAGGTACTAAGCGAAAAAAAGGCATTGTTTTAGTTAGAAGCAATAAAAAAAAATTTTGTAAATTAAGAAAAAGCACCAACGTAGCTGAGAGTTTCTAAGCGATTTGTATTTGTACTTGTATTTGTTTATTTTTAGTTTTATTTTTTCATAGCAGCTTCAACTTAAATACTAATTTATGTATTTCTTGCTGACCATTCAATTCTCAGCGCTTTGTAGTGTCAGCAACAATTTCGCTTTTTGTTCATTTATTGAATTTTGTTTATTTTTTATTTCATATCAATCACTTTAATTACATGTAAGCTGTGTACATGTGATTTCCCTACAAATTGTTTTTTCACACTTCTTTCAAGCGAACGAATCAGCCAACGCAACCCAGCAGCACTCACAGCATCCATGTTTATAGAGGTTTTTTGTCATAAGTGATTTTTGTGCTGTTGCTGGCTTATGTGGCATTTGCGCACCGCATCGCTTACACCTGCACCCTCAATAAGTGTAATCAAATAATCGTGTAATCAAGTGATCGCATCGCATAATACAAAAAGCATGGCACTAATGCGATTTTCAAGGAGTGCCCGCCAACGTTTGCCGTCCCAGCGCCATGGCGTGCAACTTGTAATTTCTAGTTTGTTGCTCAAGTCTTTTGTTTCGAAAATTCATCAAACGCAAACACACACACACGCACACACAGCCAGTGCGCGCAGTTGACATAAAAACGCCAAAGTGTGTCACGTGTTGCTGTTCTCTATCTTCTTTCATTGATGTGTTTTTATTGGCAGCCAATTGAAAAATCTTTTACATAATTTTGCATATTGACATCGTCGATCGGCGACCAGAGACCAAAGCAAAAGCTATTAGCATTGTTGTTGCGTTCATTATGGCAATCAGTCATTGTGCTCTTACGGCAATTAAAATAGTCGACTGTACGCTGATCTTTCAGTCATTTGTTTGACTCTCAAAATGAAAGGGAAGCTTCGATAACTCGACATTAAATGCCCAGTTTTCACTTCATTATTGAAAACTAATCAAAAATCTCATTAGCTTTTACGACAGTCCATAGCGAGCCCTATTAAAATCCCTCGCAGCCTGTCAAGCACAACTGACTAATTTCAATTTTTAACCTTCGACCAATCAACATTTCACATACGACCAGCGCGCCACGGGTTCGCTCATAAATTTCAACATTTCCAACATAAAAGGAAATATTCTCACACTTTTGTGCCAAATGTGGCACATGATGCGCTCATTAATTAGGCAGATTATGCAAAAAATAATCAAGTTTGAAAATTGTAATTTTTTTTAGTTCATTTTAATGTGGTTTTCATACGTTTAGCGATTTGATTTGATGAAGCAATAAAAATCATCAAAGCAGCAAGAAGCGCGCAGACAAATCACAGCTGTTAAGTTTATGGACAGTGGCCAGAAAAGCAGAAATGCTGCGGACAGTGAAAAAGAGTGTGCAAGTGAAAGAGTGAGAGAGTGTGACGACCGCGCCAGGTCGTCGCTCGTTATGCGTAAATGAGCATTAAACATTTACTATTCAAAAGGTTTATATTGCTGTTGTTGTAATTGTTGCTTTTTTGTGCATTAAAGATTTTTCTCTTTCGCATTGTCTTTTAATTTGCTGAATAAGAACACATCGGAAAACAATTAAATAAATTATGCAAAACGTATTGACCCACATTTTACTAAAGAGTTCGGTTCTGACTGTGCCATCAACATCAACCGACCAAAAATACAACAATAACAACCAAAAATACATTAGCTTGCCACCCAATATCCATTTTGATTGTGCGCTGCGAATTCGCCTTATTGCTGCCAACGTTGCTGCGGACTTTGCATATTTACCGCTTCACTGAGTTTGACTTTTTTGTTTTATCTGCTGTTCGTGCGTTTGTTTCACTTTTGCGGTTTCGTTTAGTTGTGTCGAAGCTAACTTCCAACAATATAAAACACGCAGCGCCGCGGCCGTTTCTGATTTGTTGCTGCTAGTTGCAGCTATTTGCCATTCTTTTGGGAGAGGCCACAATGTAAATTGGAACTTGGCACCGTTTCTGACAGTTTTTGAAGTTTGGCAAATAACAGTTGTGTGAAAATGGGAGCAACAGCTTTTGTATGCTTTTCGCATGCAAAAACAGCATTCAAGTTGATTCAATTGAAAGACAAATGTTGCAGCAACATTGTTGCTAAACACAATAGATAACTGAAATGAGTAAATAAACGCTCATTAGGAGTTTATGTTTTGTTCTTGACGAGATTTTATTGATTTTATGGCATTTGCATTCATTCATTGCTTTAACTTTAAATTGTAACAAATTTATTATTTTTAGAGACGCAGCCCTTTATACATTTTTATAGAATTTTCTTCCAGTAAAAGTAGCCATTATGTGCCTAACCGATTTCGCGTGAACCGTATTTGCGGTTTTTTAATGTTTTTATATTTAAATTAAATTAAATATTTTGTCTTTTGACTTTGCTTACACTAAAAAGTTTAACTTCTTCCAAAACTCGATTTGAGTCAAACTTGAACGGCACTTTGTATCTATAAACTGACCCAAGTGTCATGTGAACTAATGAAATCTTTCTCCAAAAATTGTCCATTATGCGATAACATCACAGATCTACACTCGCCAGTTGCTGTAAATCGCTTTGCCAGTGCAGCAACAACAAAAAACTGCCCAGTCCAGTGTCTGGTCCAGTCAACGATGTTGCACGAAATTGCGCAAATGTGGCAATAAATAAGACAGAGCCACATGCCGCACACACGACGCCCAGGGGCCGTTTGCTGTCTCTGCTGTGGCCAGTCTCGACGGTGTGTTGCGTGCCGCATCGAAATGGAAAGTGAACACTTTGAGCAGTTTTGTGCCTTTGATTGTTCAAACATTTCACTGCGTTTTCCAAACAATTTTCAGCAATTCTCAGCTTTATATTTTGTGCAACTTTTATTTAAGAACTCATAAACTGAAAATTGTTCCTTTTTCCTACTCAACCAACCAAATCCAAACAACTCAACCCAACCCACAAGATTGGTTTCTGACATCTAATTTTCGCCTTACGATTTTCAATTTGCCTATCTTGGCGGCTCGCTGACTGTCTCTGTACCACTGTCTGTCACTTTTTGCAGTTTCTTCTTTAGCCACTTGCATCAACCGCTAATTCGAATGCGACTGTCTGCATCTACCAGCTTAAAGTTGTGTCGAAAATTGTGCGAAAAGCCTATCCAAGTAATTTTTTCCAGTTACTTATGTTTATTTTTCATTTTTTGTTTTTTGGCAGCTGTCAAAACTGCAAAACGTTTCTATTTATTTGCAGTTTCAGCTGCATTTTGTTGGTTTCCTCTACGTCCATTAGTATATTTCACTTTCAATTTCCTTATTGGCTTTTTGTCATTGCGCATTTAACACTTTGCTGCAATGGAAAATGTGGCTTTTTGCTATGAACAAATATTCAGTTATAATTAATGTTGCTCATAGATGTGGTAAACCGCACCTCAACAGCATTTCTGGCTTAGCCTAAAATTTTGAAATATTTTTGTTGATGTCAAGATGGGAAATGCAAATTTTTCATATCTAAAGAAAACGAAATAAAATAAAATAAAATAAAATAAAATAAAATAAAGTAAAATAAAATAAAATAAAATAAAATAAAATAAAATAAAATAAAATAAAATAAAATAACATTAAATAAAATAAAATAAAATAAAATAAAATAAAATAAAATAAAATAAAATAAAATAAAATAAAATAAAATAAAATAAAATAAAATAAAATAAAATAAAATAAAATACAATAAAATAACATTAAATAAAATAAAATAAAATAAAATAAAATAAAATAAAATAAAATAAAAAATGAAACAAAATAAAATCAAATTCAAATAAAATAAAATAATAAAAAATTACATAAAGTCAGATATCATAGACCTGACAATATTTTGGATGACCATCGAAAGTAGGAAGCACCCATGATTGACATACTCAATCAACTACTCACAAATTCAATTTGATTTACTCAACTAAATTTGCATTTTGCGCAGTTAGGACAAGTTTTGGGCTTTAATCGTCAAGTTGGTGGTTGCATATTGAACCAGTTTATTGCACAAATTTCAATATGGGTGGAAAATGTCATTCAACTTTCGCTGCACTTATTGCACCATGTGAGACAATGAGGAAATGCAAAATGCTTTAACTGGAAATCTTTAATAGCAAAATTATACGAAAAAGTGAAAGTTTGTTAATCTAAATAAAATCGTTCGATCGTCGTTTTCAAAAGAGATCAAAACTGATGTTTCACATTTTCTTTTATCTCAGCATCTTAAACTGTTAAATGACAGGCCAACTACCGTTTGAACCAGAGCAGATTAATGTGCACCATATCGCAAACTTTCCCAAGCAATCAACTAATCTTTCACATTCTTTTCAATTCGACATAGCGACAATAACTTCACACCGCCGCTAAGCGTCGCACTGAATTCCAGCGCAACATGCAACCGAGCGCCACTTCTTAAGGCACTTAGTGTCTTCCCGTAGAGACTTCAGAGAAGAGACTTCACTCTTTCAATGCGAGCTGACACTGAAGCGGCAGCGACATGAACCGCGTGCTGCGACACGGTGCAAACGTGTTGCGGACATAATTGGAAAATTGTTTCCCAAAGCAATTATGCGCCAGCGAACAGCAATGCTAATGCTGCAACAGAATGTGGCGCAGAGAAAATGTCCACAGCACTGCCGAGAAAGAACTGCGAAACGCGAGCAATTTGCACGGACGCGTCAACGAGCGATTCATCTCACCCTCGTCCCATTGCCAACTTCCCACGTGGCCATCACCGATGCCACGCACAGGTGGGGCGGCAAGTGCTGTCGATTCTGAAAACATTCTCATGGCATGCGAAGCGCCACTCACCCGCTTCGCTGACTGGGGTTCTTCTTTGCCTTCGAGCTGCTGGGATTAGCACGAATTGAATCGAATCACTTTGTTGCTGTTGCTGTTGCACGCCCAGTTATCATCACGTTTGATTTAAATCAATTGCAAACGTGTGGAAAGTGCAATGCGCAAATCAGCAGCAACGCTTTTGATTGGTGGTGTTTGTTGCGGTTGCAACACAAAATCAACAAACACCATCAACAACACCAACAAACGTAGGGCGGCATTTCATTTCTGAGACCATATTTTGATATTTGTTTGGACGGTAACTTCCAAGTGGAGAAGCGATTTTCGATGGCGCCTAATCAAGCACAATGCAACAACAACCACAACTGATGGTTTTTTACTTCGTTTGACGCACATGATCGATGCCAACTCAGTAGCCCACTCAACAAAACTTAACAAGCAGCACAACTGACTATTCGGCTGCTCTCAGCGAGATTGTTCGATATACATACGAAAAGCAAAGGCTGCTGCAGACACACTTGCAAAAATATGCGCCCAAAAACATTAATGTTTACACATTTTCAAGCAACTGAATCCAAAGACAGTCGAGAGATTCATACAAATTCATCAAATCTTGGCAACTTTACCAGAAATACTGAGTGCATTTGCATAATATTATAACGAAAATCAATTTTTTCGCGCAGTGCAGCCTCACCAAACCAGACTCATCAATCTTTCAATTGAACATACAAAAAACGTGCGCTGCCTTGTCCTGCCAACACTGCGCCAGACGAATGTTTTTGCGCCTGCGCCGCGAAGAGCCGAGAACAACCACACCAAAACGCGCTGTGCTGTGGTTGTTTTGATTATTTTTGGTCATTGTTGTTGGTGTTGGTGCATTGATAAATTGGTGAAGCGGTGAAAGATCAATAGGGTATGAAATTTCGATTCCTGGAATTGAAGGCCAACCACAAGCAAAAAGCAGAGGCGAATTATGGATGCAAAGCGTCGCTATCACACTGGATGTCGCTCTCACTGGCGCGAAGCAGAATCATTGTGTAATTTTGTAGCTTATGCAATCGCCATGGCTGCAGAAACAACCAAGACGCAGTTGAAATGCTGCCACAATACAATCATGCCTTCGAGTTTGTTGTTTAAGTCTTTTGATTTTCTTGAATGCGGCTGCTGTTCTTGTTTCGCTGTGGTTTTTCACTCAGTGTTTGCACAAGAGGTGTTTTTCATGCATTTCATGCCTTTATGTGCCGTTCCATTTAACGCTTAGCGGTAGCCCGAATTAAATGCTGCAATTAGCTGCAGTGCGTTAATGCGCAGATGCTGCTTCGATGCTAAGTGGAGCATCCCGCGCTGGCGCTGCCACTGCACATTGCATCAAGTACACAGCACATAAATTAGTGTATGTAATATTCATGTTGTTGGTGGGCTTTTTGTGTGTTTATTGCATATGAACATGCGGAAGTTGTCGGCGTGAAGGCAGCAAACAACATCATTTTTTTCTTCATTTTTTTGTTACCATGTCCGACCATTTCTTTCTAAATGTTGGTGCGTCGGTTTGTGTTGCATGTCGGTCGCATGCGGACATTGAACCAATTTTCACCCCCAGTTGTGGGCCTTTTGCACCAACTCGATTATTACGTCAACTGCATTATCTCCTGGTTTTGCTATCTTCACTTTTCCTTTGCTTTTTGTTGCCACGTATGTTTCTTGTGTTGTGGCTATCAGCCACCAAATTGCTGTTACATCATTGGTTGAAGGTTATGGTAGGCAATTTATTTTGTTGACAATAATAAAACGCTGTCACTGAACCATTAGAGATATGCAAGACTTATTATTGAACTTTTTGCTGCTTGTGCTTTTGCATATTTCCGCAAAGGAAATTCATATTTATTGAGTGACTTAATTTGTTACTATTACCTAACTAAGTGTAGTTTGTAGTTAATGAAATAACTTTCACATTAAAGTAATTAAAAAATAATATCATAAAATCCAATGATTACTAACTAAATTATTGCTATAGCCGTTTTATTTAATTTCTTTTAATATTTCAAGAGATTAAAATTCATGTAAATAAATTGAAGTAAAAAACATTTAAAAAATTGAACTGTTTTGAATAGTGTGCGAGATTTATTCAGACAGCAGTCAATCAACTCTCCAACAGCAATTAAACGGCAAAGTGCGGCTCTTGAATGACACTCAAAAATCCATTTGAAAACTTAACATCAACCTTTCACTACGCCAACGAGCACTTAGCACAAAAATATGGCCCGCTTCATTCAACTTTCAGCTGAAACCATCTCCGTCAGCATTGAAGCGCGCAGCGCAATGATCTGTCAATGAAGTTTCATACATTTGATGAAATCATGTCTCATCGAATGACAAACACAAATTTAAATTGAACTTGTGGACTTTGCATACTTCCGTCATTTGCCAGGCGAGTCACTGGAAATGTCAACAAAGCAGTGCAATGAACTCAGGGCTTCTTAGTTCCATTGTAACGTAGCGTTCTTTGTTGTGTTATGGCTAATATTTCCACACTTCATATAAATAGATATATACGCAAACCTTTTACAACCAATACTCGTGTAAACACTGCATTTACTACGCAGGCAGATTTTTTTTGTAACATTTCCTGCCAGTTACCAGTCGCCGCATATTTCAAGCCATTGATTTATTTCACAAAGTTTAAGTTTTTCCGGCTTTCAGCGCGCCATTCCGCCTCGAACCAAACCAAAGATTAATGATTACCGAACGACGTGAAAAATCTTTGAGATATTAAAAACATCACGAACATTTATGCCTTCATGGCGCACAACCCCCAGACACGTTTTCGAAGAGATTTGTGGCGCTGCGCGTTTCATGTTTCGGTGCAGCTTTATGAAAGTCGAAACATGTGTGCGACTTCCTGCATGTAACATAAGGCCAACGCCGGCATAAGGAAGCCCAAAATCGAATTCGTTCGAAACAGCCTACCTGGTCTTGATTCTGTGCTCTGGGTTGTTGTTGTTTCGTTTGGTTGGTTGCTGGGTTGGTGCAGGCGCGCTGTGTGTTCTTGAGTGGCTGTGGGCAATGGCGCATTGTACTTCATTAATTCTTTGAAAAATCAATTAATTTGGTTTCGTTAATGTTTTGAACGAGTCAAGTTGCCAGCGGAGGATGCAATACAGATGTGAGAGACCGCCCAAAAAGTCAAAGTTGCCTTTGGCGTGCAATACTTCCTTGAGGCGTTTTTTTAGAAATAGTCGTAACGATCGCAGGAGATGTATGGAGCTGAGGGCAAAAACGCATTAGGTGGGAGGGTATAGAAAGTTTGTGTTTTTGTTACTATATTCTGACAATATACATTACTGTTGCATGAGTTCGATTTTAATATGTAAGCCTCTAGATTTGAGAAGATGCGTAGACATTCTAAACAAGACAAATCGCACGTGACAGTTTGATGTTGTTTGAGTTTTGTTTTGGTGAGTTGGAAATGGAATGTAAATTTTTAGCAAATGTAGTTGAAAAAAGCTGAGGCGATACAGTGGAAGATAACATAAGGAAAATGTTCAAAAATTAAAATATCATTATTCAATATTTTAATCTGTGAAGCAATATTTTTTTATAACAATTAATGTGTGTGTGTGCTTTTAATATGGATGAATGTGCGGCTTAAGAAAATAAACAAAATTTGTCAAAAGATCATCCCAGTCCACATAGAATTCTAGGTTCGCTACTTCTTAGCCTCTTCTAACACGCTTTTCAACTAACTCAAACTACTCAAAAGGCTCTCTTGTTCTCTCAAACAATCATTGCTTCTACATCTCAAAACAATCTTCAGTAACTTCTTTGACTAAAAGAGGCTTGAAAACGCAACAACTGAATGATGCAACGCCTGGCATCGAAATATCCAGACAGTGTTGCCGGATCAGCAGATTTCCTCTTAAATTTAGGAGATTTTTGGCCTTTTAGGGGAATTTTAAGGAGGAAAAATTGTTTAGGAGAAAGTTTAGAAGATTTATATTTTATGTTAGGGGATTTTTCTGATCCTTAGTGGATTTTTAGGAGACTTTTGGCTAATGAAGTATGATGTATGAAGGAAGTATGACATATTTTGGGAACTATTTTAATAGTCAAAGTATCCTATTGTCTTAAATATTGATACGATGAGAAATTCTGTGCCGCAGTGTACGGGAATGCCTTCTCCGCACGAATGTTTTCCAAGCATACTTTTAGGCATGCACTGTGAAGTACAGCAAAACTGTTATAAATTCGCTTGGTATAGTCCGATATGGCAGGGATGGTTCTCGAAATGGGCTGTGCGAGAATGGTCGAGCGCTTTCCAATTAGAAGTTGCAAGAAACTTCGGCGCGATAAGAAAAGTAGTATAAAAGCAGCAGTGGCAGCGCAAGGGGTCGAGTCTGTGTTGAGCGAGCAAAGTGGTAACAAGTGTAGATACAAGCGAAGTGTAAATTCTGTAAATAAAGCGATTGCCAGTTTTGACTACGTTTTGCTGAGTAATTGAAGTTGTTTTATTTTCAAATACAATCAAAAACGAACCGTCGATAACGATCTGTGGAATTTCGTAACATTTGGTGTCAGAAATTGGGGATTGTATTACTGAAAGTAAAATAAAATTATAAAAACGGAAACATGGTTAAACTGGAGCTGCTGAAGGTTGACCAGCTGAAGAAGGAGCTGGCTGCCTGGAATTTGCCGACTGCTGGCGGTAAGGTGGAGTTGCAGCTGCGTTTGCGAGAGGCGTGTGAATCAAGAGGCATTGATTGGGCTGCACACGAGTTCGGAACGCAGGAACAAGAGGCGTCGGCCAAGGTGGAGGAATCGCCTGCTGGTGCTGCGTCGATGCAAAGTACGGCTGCACCGGCTGGACCACTACAAGCATTAGACATGAGCCAGCTAATGAGTGCAATAAAAGGCATGTTCGAGACTTCCAATCGTGAAAATCGTGAAATGTCGGCGCAGATGGCAACGAAACTGGAAACCGCGAATCAGGAACTTTCGGCGCAAATGGCAGCGAAACTGGAAACCACGAATCAGGAACTTTCAGCGCAAATAGCAGAGCGAATGGAAACAAAACTCCAGGAAAATGCGGAAAAATTTGAAAATGCGAATCGCGAGTTGTCCAGCAAGCTTCAGGAAAATTCTGAGCGCTTGGAGCAGAAGGTGGAAGAGATTTCAGACAGGATTAATGTGAAAGTTGAGCACCTGGAGACGCGAGTAGAACATTTAGACAAACGAGTTGACAGTCTGGAGGATTCGGTAAACAGAAAAATCGACGAGCGGCTTAGAGAGGTACAGCCACGAGAATGTTTGCCGCCGATTCCGGAAAGTTTCGCCACCCGAACAGAAGTGCCTACTTATGATGGTGCTACGCCGTTCGATACATTCAAACTGCAATTCGACTTAGCTGCTTTGGAAAATCAGTGGACCGATATCAGGAAGGGTCGGAGATTGGCACTGGCGCTGAAAGGTCCTGCGGCTGAGGTAATGAAATCAGTTCCGGAATGCTCGAGAAGTGATTATGAGGCCGTCATGAGAGCGTTGGCAGCGAAGTACAGCAACGAGCACAACCATACGCTGTACTATTGTGAGCTGAAGAACCGCAGGCAAAGAGCCAGCGAGGCGCTGCAGACATATGCAGCAGACATTGAGCGGCTCGTACAGTTGTGCTACCCAAAATTCGGCGCTGATGATCTCGAAAGGATGAAGATTGAGTCGTTCATTGAAGGTCTTCATGATCCCGAGACACGTCGCAGTGCGTTGATGATGGGCAAGCCGACATTTAAGGAGACGGTGACCAGCGCGATGACATATGAAGCGACATGGATTGGAGGCAATCGGTATGCATCTGCAAGGATACGTCAAATCCAGCCGGACAGCGACATTTCGATCCAGGCCATAAGCTCTGAGACACCGGGCAGGCCACGGGTTGTCTCCTCTAAAGTTGTTTGCTGGACATGTGGCAAGCAGGGTCACATATCACGAGACTGCCGCCAACGAAAGAGACGTTCCCGTTCTCGATCGCAATCGCCTGAAGCGAGGAATACTGACGATCGAGGCCCGGCCAACAAGCGCAGGGCTGAGGACGACGAGTCGTTAAACTAAAACGGATCAGCCCAAAGGGGCGTGAGCTGATCCCCACAACCTGCTGCCCCACCGTCCTTGTCTCGCAGTTGAAACGACAACCCAGCAGCTTGACGATTGAAGGAAAGATAGATGGAAAGTTGTTCGTGTTGACACTGGATACTGGAGCGTCATATTCGATCATAAAAAGGAAGCTTCTGAAGAACTGGGAACCACTGCATGGCATACAGCTGAGGACTGCGACTGGCGAGCGTGCGCCGGTAAGAGGGAAAGTAACAAAAACAATTGCTATCGGCACCAGCAGCCTGGAACATGAGTTCATCGTCGCGGACATAGTGGACGACGTGATTATCGGCGTCGATTTCATGATTAGGCATGGTTTTACGCTGGACCTGAAAGAAAATGTGCTGAAGTATGCCAACGTTGAATTCCCCCTGCACACTGGCTATGAGCGAAGCGTGGCCGTAAGGAGAGTTGTCTCGTGTCAACATCAGAAGATACCAGCGAATTCCGAGGCGATCGTGTGGGCGAAAGTGGACGAGGACGATGGGACAAGCCGGCTGTGGGTTGTAGAAGCGCCAAAACAGGGATACGACAACATAGTAATCGGACGTACATTAGTGGAACCCAAAAATGGCAAAATACCAGTAAGGATACTCAACCCACTGAACACACCCAGATATGTCGAAAAAGATGCGGTCATTGGCGAGTGTAGAGAGGCTGAAGCAGTTGTCAATTGCGAAAGCAGTCCACCCGGAGGAAGTAAGAAAAGCGGTTCTAACATGGACGCCATACCGCAGAACCAGTGGAGCAGCGAATTGACAGCCGAGCAGAAACAGAAGGCGCGGTCACTCCTGCAGCACTATGGGTCAATATTTGCGACGGAAGCGGGCGGAAGAACAGCCATAGTGAAGCACAACATCGACACCGGAAATGCGAAACCAATCCGCCAACCGCCAAGACGAGTTCCTCTGGCCAAGAGGGAAGAGGTCGCAAATTTGATTGAAAACATGCATACAGAAAAGGTCATAGAGTCTTCGTCAGGTCCTTGGTGCTCGCCGGTCGTGCTAGTCAAGAAAAAGGATGGCAGTACCCGATTCTGTGTGGACTATCGGAAGCTCAATGACGTGACCAAGAAGGACAGCTATCCACTACCTCGGATCGATGACACCCTGGACACACTGTCAGGCACACAGTGGTTTTCCACACTCGACTTACGCAGCGGCTATTGGCAGGTGGAACTTGCGGACCAGGACAAGGAGAAAACGGCTTTTAGTGTTGGCGACGGTTTGTGGCAGTTCACCGTCATGCCGTTTGGACTCTGCAACGCACCAGCAACATTCGAGCGGCTAATGGAGCGTGTGCTGAAAGGGCTGCATTGGCGGACGTGTCTGGTATACCTCGACGACATAATCGTTATGGGCAAAAGCTTCGACGACCACCTGGAAAAGCTGAAGGAGGTATTTGAGCGAATACAGAAAGCCGGGCTTAAACTCAACCCAAAGAAGTGCTCGCTGTTCCAAAAAGAGGTCAAGTATTTGGGTCACACGGTTTCCGCTCGCGGAGTACATACGGACGAAGGCAAGATCACGGCGGTGAAGGAGTGGCCCCGGCCACGCAATCTACACGAACTCCGCAGTTTCCTGGGCCTGTGCACATACTACCGAAGATTCGTTCCAGGATTTGCGAACATAGCTGGCAGCTTGCACAAACTGACGAAAAAGAATCAAGCCTTCAAGTGGGGTGAAGAGCAGGAGCAGGCTTTTGCACGACTGAAGGAAAAACTGTGCACTGCTCCAATTCTGGCCTTCCCCGTTCCTGGAGAGATGTTTGTGCTGGATACAGATGCAAGTGGGCATAGTATTGGCGATGTGCTGTCACAGATAATAGATGGCCAAGAACAAGTGATAGCATACTACAGCAAAATTTTGTCAAAGCCTGAACGCAACTACTGTGTGACCCGAAGGGAGTTGCTCGCAGTACTGGAATGCGTGAAACACTTCCATAAATACCTGTATGGGCAAAAGTTTCGCCTGCGCACAGATCATGCGGCATTGAAATGGCTACTGAATTTTAAAGATCCGGAAGGCCAATTGGCGCGGTGGATCGAGCGGCTGCAGAGCTACGACTACACGGTAGAGCATCGCAAGGGTAGCAGCCATGGAAATGCCGATGCCTTGTCACGCCGTCCGTGCAAAACCGAATGCAGGCATTGTTCGCGAGCCGAAAGCAAAGAGCAGATAGTGGACGTACGATTGGTCAGCGTTCTGCCAGAGGAGGAGTGGTCTGCGGAGAGGATACAAAAGGACCAGCGCGAGGATACGGATCTTAAAAAAATCATTGAAGGCAAGGAGCAAGGCGCACGTCCAGACTGGCAGGAGATGGCCGGTGAGAGCCCGATCGCGAAGGCTTACTGGGCGCAGTGGCAAAGTCTGCGGCTGTCTGATGGTTGCCTATACCGCGAGTGGGAGAGTGAGGATGGCCGGACCAGTAATTCCCTAATTTTAGTCCCGAAATGCAGGATCAACGAGGTGATCGAGGCATACCATAACGACTCTAGCGGAGGGCACCTAGGCATCACAAAAACTGTCGCCAAAATAAAAAGGCGATTCTACTGGGTAGGATGCCAGGAGTCTGTCGCCGATTGGATTAAGAGCTGTGATCGATGTTCGGCTGCGAAAGGGCCAACAATAAGATCTCGGGGCCGCATGCAGCAGTACAACATGGGAGCGCCCTTTGAGCGAATTGCCATGGACGTCGCCGGGCCATTCCCACTTAGCACTCAAGGCAACAAATATGTGCTGGTGGTGATGGACTATTTCAGCAAATGGCCCGAAGTGTATCCTATTCCTAACCAGGAGGCCACCACGGTCGCGGAAATGTTGGTAAACAACTGGGTGGCCAGATTTGGAGTTCCACTGGAGTTGCACTCGGATCAAGGCCGGAATTTCGAGTCTCTTGTATTAAAAGAAGTGTGTGAGCTACTAGGAATAAGGAAAACTCGCACCTGTCCTTTGCATCCCCAGTCCGACGGCATGGTGGAACGATTCAATCGAACACTGGAGGAATATCTGCGGAAAGTAGTAGGCAGGAACCAAAAGGATTGGGACACGCATATTCCGCTGTTCTTGATGGCGTATAGGTCAGCCCCGCACGATACGACATCACTCACTCCAGCCCGAGCAGTGTTCGGCACAGAGCTGAGATTGCCTGCTGACTTGAAGTTCGGAGTGGTCAGCACGACGGAAGGCGCTAAGACTGATTACGCAGTTAATAAGCGATCGGAGCTGGAAGAAATCCACCAGTTTATAAGGGACCGTATCCAACTGGTCAGCGATAAGATGAAAGCCAGATATGATCTACGAGCTAACACAGCGGGGTTCCAAGAAGGCGATCTGGTAATGCTTTACAACCCGCAGCGCAGGAAAGGTTTGTCTCCAAAGCTTCAAACGTCATGGGAAGGACCGTACAAAGTCGTGACCAGGATTAATGACGTGGTGTACAGGGTTCAACGCTGCTGCAACGGAAACGCCAGGCTGAAAGTAGTCCATTTGGAGCGCCTGGCGTCTTACTCCGGCGGAGCCTCGGTACTTGTTCGGGACGAACAAGTCTAAGTGATGGGCAGTGATACGATGAGAAATTCTGTGCCGCAGTGTACGGGAATGCCTTCTCCGCACGAATGTTTTCCAAGCATACTTTTAGGCATGCACTGTGAAGTACAGTAAACTGTTATAAATTCGCTTGGTATAGTCCGATATGGCAGGGATGGTTCTCGAAATGGGCTGTGCGAGAATGGTCGAGCGCTTTCCAATTAGAAGTTGCAAGAAACTTCGGCGCGATAAGAAAAGTAGTATAAAAGCAGCAGTGGCAGCGCAAGGGGTCGAGTCTGTGTTGAGCGAGCAAAGTGGTAACAAGTGTAGATACAAGCGAAGTGTAAATTCTGTAAATAAAGCGATTGCCAGTTTTGACTACGTTTTGCTGAGTAATTGAAGTTGTTTTATTTTCAAATACAATCAAAAACGAACCGTCGATAACGATCTGTGGAATTTCGTAACAATATTTGTAGGCTTACAAATGCACATGTTCTCACTTATTTTTGAATGAATGAATTGAAATTACGCCAAAAATTAAACTTTTAATTTAATTAAATTGTTATATGTTTTGTTTTTAAGATTTTGTTGCTAAGCTGAAAATTAATAAAAAAAAGGCTGCATTAAAAAAAAATTATATGTACCTATTTTTATTTTTTATGAGAAGTTTAATTCCTTTAAAATTACGCAAATTATAAGAAAACATTTAGGACATTTTTTTAACTTATGGTAGGAAATTTCAGTATTTTTTTAAGATTTAGGAGAAAGTCATTTTAGACATCTGGCAACACTGTATCCAGAGCTCTGCTTTTTTAATTTCCCATTGCTTTCAAGCTGCTTGCCGAATCTCAGTCAACTGTTGTGCAACTTCTTAGTCCGCGATTAGTGTCTCAGTTGTTGTTGCCGCTGGTTCCGCAAGCGCCAGTCGCATTGTAAAACTAGATTAATTAGCACACGTGGGTGTTATGCAACTAATGTGCACTGTTATTGCATTTTTCATACTAAACGCAAACTTTAAAGTTATTGACCTACAAAATCGAAACCATTCACCACACTGCACCCTGCCCGCTTGCTTTGGTTGTGGCAGCCAATGCGCGCGCATAAACAACCGACTGAGCCAATGAATAATTGGAATTCGAATAATTGCTATTCGCATTCGAATGGTTGGTGGGTTGAATGTGGCTCGGCGTTTGTGCGCTCGCCGGCACAGTTAATTAGATTTTTGCTATTTGCACTGCGCGCCGATCAAGCGATTAATGTCGTTAGCCTTTTTATGCGACAGTCAGCCGGCACGCCGAAATGAGCCAATTTATGGCTTTACCGTAAAAAGCCGTAAAATGGACACTTATGGCAGCTATTAAAACAGCAGCAATATAAAGTTGGCATTTATTCAATGCGATTTTTGAGATTGGCGCGATATGCGCACAAATGTCGATTGCGAAATGTTGTCGCTGATAGCGAGCTGCCGTTATGCCGCTCCGATTCATTGACATGTTAGCAATTAAAAGTTGAGAGCTATATGCGATTGACAGATTTTCGGCACAGCGATGACGAACTTAATTGTGGCCGTATTTGTGAGAATGACGATTGAAATCTCAGGCGTCTTTGACGGGTTTGAAATCTTCTGGCTGCAATGTGTTCATTTCCATTTTAAAATTTGTAGACCTGTTTGGCGTTTTTTCGTCTCACCACGACGGATTCAGAATTATGGATTTTCCCTTAAAAACTATATTAAACCTTAACTGAAGTTAGGCTTTGTTGCTATCGTTCAATTCAACCAGAGTTATGAACCTGTCATGTTACGTTCAACGATATATATCTGTGGCATTTTGACAAAACAACCTAAGTCTAATTTTCAAAATGTTCAGGAGAGCGAAAAAACTGATGAGGTGCAGACCAAATCTCATACAAAACTCGAGAAAAGTTGAAATTATTACGTCTCTGTAACCAAATGTCATAGAAACAAACCGATTACACCAAAAGAAGCGTCTTTAAATTGTTTCTTTATGATTAAAAAAATTGGAAATTTGACTTAAGTCGACGTGCTAAAGCGGTTTTGCACGTAAGTTTAAAGACAATGGGCCCAATAAATCGAATTTCTGCATACAACACTGTATGAGCGGTGGCACGCCTCTTTTATGTAATGTCCAATCCATTCCTCCAGTCGAAAGTTATGACGCAGTTGCATTAATGTGCGAAACAATTTAGTCATAAAAAGATATTCCATATTATAAATTTAGGTTGTATGGAAGGTGCCACGCCCACCTGTCGGGTCGTATTCATACTATATGGTTTACCGAGATTTAGTCAAGACAAGCACTTTCTGGAAGATTTAGTTCAATCGGCCTTCTAGTTTTTAGTTTTAGTGTCGTGTGACCAACAAACAAATAAACAAACAAACAGAAAATCATTTTTATATACATATGTATATAGATAATACAGTTGACATGTACGCAAATTGCTTTTGTTGTTTTTTAATTTCTTAAGACACTTAATTAACTTTGCATCTAAATAACTTTAAAGCGTAACCTTGAAAACGTCAACGTTTGCACAATCAAAGTGTAAACAATTCTTAAGCCCAATCATTGATAATAGACACCTTTGGGTAAGAAAAGAAAGACATGAATGATAGATTGACATTTTTTATTTTTATAACAAACTTTATAATGAATGACTACTACTCACATTAGTATTAATGAATGAAGTGATTGATATCAATAAATATGTCTATGTATGTACAAAGTGAGCTAAAGTCATGTCATAATGTATAGTAATGTTTGTAAATGGCATCAAATGTTATTGTATTATTAATGCTTAAATATAGTAGAGGAATTTGGCGGGGTCTATAGATCCCACTTTCACCCTGGCAGCTGAGTCTCTCCCCTTATAGATCTTACACCGTAATCCAGGTGGAGTTTTTACAATAACAGAAGACTCTGGGATTTTGGTAGAGAGGTGTAAATTTTCTTTGTTACTTAAGCGAACATCAAAGCAATAGTGAACCTTATTACTAGGTCCAACTTAGACGACGACTGCAAAGATTTCTTCATAGCTTTTAGCTTAGTCGAACAAGTAACACCAGTTCGTGGATCCACCTAGAATCAAGGATAATAAATTAAAGGATATACAGCGGTTAATTCGCTTGGAATAGTCCTCCTCCAGATACTTTTCGGTCATCCTTTACTTGTGGTCATTTACTTGAATGAATGAAGAGGATGTGCTGCTCCTGTTCGGCTATCTGAAAACTACGACTTACATACTTAGGGGTCCCGTTCTTTTCTGGGTTGAAAGAGGTTCTAAAGCATGACATCAAGTTGCTGCTGAACTTCGCTAGGAACAACCGCATTCTAACCGATTCCTTTTACGTGGATACGCAGGAGCTAAGGAGCTCCAACTGGTATCGCTAGGACCCAATAGGGTCTATGCGTGACCTACTTGGTCAGCCTGCTTACCTAACCGTTACTTTTGTTCATTTTGGAAATCCATTCAATCGCCATTTTAATTTAACTTAATAGCTTAAGCGCTTCTAAAACCCATTGGGAGACTAAATTGTTTACTTGAAAGTTTTTTGTTTTTCTATGCTTGGAACCAGTGGCGGATCTATAAAACTACACACAAATTAAAAGGCATTTTATAAATATTAAAGAATTGCTTTTCAAACCCCTCCCGAAATATTTTCCTGGATCCGCGCCTCCTTGGAACGACTCGAATATAGACATTAAAACTCTAGTAACTGTAGAAAAACTGTTTATATAAATAATGACTGATCATAACTAAAATTACCTTAAAATTAAACCTCATTTGGCGCCGCTATGGACCCGCAATTGTTCTCTGCTTGGAACCTAACCTCACCTTCACTAATAACTCACGCACTGAATAACCTCTTAAGCTAGAAAACTCTTCCACACAATCGCACAGTATTGCTTCAGTAGCACTTGAGGTGCAGCCAACGCCTAAAGCGACTTCTCGCCTCCTCCAGCGATGTGTTCCTCGTCTCCGGCATGGTGATACAGAACGCCGCGAAGAACACAAACATCAGCACACCCACCGACATGCAGTACGCGTACATGCTGTACGTTCCAAAGTCGAATGAGCAAATCACAACAATGTGTATCACCTGCTGCACGACGAGGCAGCAGGCCACCAAGTACGGCTTCAGCTGCAGCGGAAACGCCTCGCTCAGATACACCGAGGAGCTGGGCGCAAACAGTCCGCCAAAGTACTGAAACACCTCCGAGAGCACACAAACCACGGACATGTTGTGCTCGTTGTATGCGCTCAGCTCGTCATCGTACTCGCTGGCAATGCAAATGGACAGCACCGACGTGAGCAGCAACGCCACCAGCGACACCAGCTTGCGACCGGTCACGTCGAACATGTACAGCGCAGAGAAGGTGCCGCCCACGCGCAGCATTGCAAAGATGATGGGCGGCCAGCTGTACTCGCCCATCACCAGCACACTGGCTGCAGTCATGGCGTTGTTCAGCGGCAGCGAGAAGCCGAACGCCACCACGCTGCGATACAGCGCCATGCGCAGCAGCGCACTGTGCAGGACACTGTTGCGCCAGCCAAAGGTTTCGGTGGCCACCACGTAGCTCTTGCGCTCGTCCAGCAGCTGCTGCAGTGACGCGTCGGCTGTCGATGGCGTTCGCTGCAGCTGGCGCAGACAGCTGAGCGCCAGTGTGTCGTCGCAGCGGCGTATGTGATAGACGGGCGACTCGATGACGAACGGCAAGCAGACGTAGGCGAGTGCGCCGAAAATGATGGCGAAAATGCCATGCACCCGATCGGCGGCGAAATGCTGCGACGGCGACCACTGCGACGTGTAAACAACCTGAATGACTATGCCGACAGTGAGGCTGTTCTGCTCCAGCCACAGGCAGAAGTCGCGATTTGCAGTGGCGGCAATCTCGCTGGCGTGAATCAGAAAGACGACGCTGGCAAAGCCAATGGCGAAGCCGTTGATGTAGCGCGCCACCACCAGCGCAGCGTACGAGTAGGGAGCGCTGGTGAAGATGATGCCGCCGATGATGACCAGTGCGGCGCTGACGTGCTGAGGAGGAAGTGCGGTGTGTGTTATTTAAAAATTGAACTTGAAATGGGCGCAAATCGCTTGTTGACTCACCATGAAGAAACGCTTTGAGAGGGATTTGACGAGGGGCGCAGAAGCCGCGGCGCCCACAATGTATCCTACGAACCAGCAGAATCGCAGATGTGAGGTGGTCTGTACATGTGTGTGCAGATTCCAGCCGAGACCGAAGGCCAAACTCATGCCGCCCGGTACGAAGATGAGTGCGCCTAAAGAGGGAAAGTGTGGGGGAGACAAAATTTAGGGATAGTAATTTCAATTTAAATCCAAGCAATTGCAAATAGTTTTTCAAATTTTGTGTCACTTTGTGTTTTATGTTCCATTTTTTGTTTACTTCATTGCACACACAACTTTATAAAAATAGTTTTTTTTATTGTTATTTATTTTATTTAAGAACATTCATAGAAACTAGAATCACTGAATTAATTTTGTTCAACTAAATAATTATTTTTTTTAATTCTAATTTTTTATTTTTAATTAATTTTTATTAAAATATTAATTTACACACACAAAACTTTATAAAAATAATTTATTTTATTGTAGAATATTTAAGCACATTCATACGAACTAGAACCACTGAATTAATTTTTTTCAACTAAATATTTTTTTTAATTTTAATTTTACTTTTTTATTTTTTATTGATTTTTAATTAAATATTAATTTAATTTAATTTAATTTCACTATTTCACTCATTATTTTTTTTATATTTCACTTCACCTGACATTAGCGCCATCCACTGCGACATTGTCGGCAGATATGCCACCTTCTTCTCATAGGAATCCGAGCAGATCACTGTGATCGGCTCACTTTTACTCGTAAACATTCTCGACCTCACTTCACACAAACTGCCAACTTGCAAATGAAAGTTGCTAAACTGTCGATGTCACGCAAATTGTTACCACTTGCCGCAACGTTTGTAATTAAACAACTGAACGATTGCCACTGTTCTTTTGTTGTTTTTCGCACAGTTGCGACGCCGAACGTTGCGAATGTGCGAAGGTAGCGAGACGTGTTTATCAATTTTCATAGATAAAGTGGCATCAGTGTGGCATTAAGTTGTAATGACAAAAGTGCCGTTATCGCTGTCAAGCGGCGTGTTGAAAGGTACACATTGTGTTTGGCTGTGTGTGTGTCTGTGTGTGTGTGTAAGTTATTGTTAACGGTCAGCTCGCGTGGGTGTTAGTCGTTCGGCGTTTGGTTTGATATTCAAAAGAAAGAGAAATTTTCAAAAGCTGAAAAATTGCCAGCAAATAATAAATGGCTGTGGGTTTGGCGGTTGACACTTTATTTTGTCGCTCGATACGGAGTTTTGTGGTTTGGCTGTTTGTGGTGAAGGTGTCAGCGACGCGTTATAAATTGCTCAATTTTAATAACAAATCCATTCATGACGTACGTCAGTGTTGCTTTGAGACATGCAAATGATTTACGACGCTTCATGGAAAAGTGGTGAAAATATGCTCACGAAGCAGTTGCACTGGACTCGAAGCATATTTAGAACTGCTAAAAACACACACATACATACGTTACATATATTTCGTTTGCCTAGAATTTATAGATAAATCTTTTGTTGTAATAATTTTGTCATGACATCAAAGTTCAAACACCTTGACTGGTCATTTGGGCTGCGTTGGCTGCCTGCACTCACCAATTTTACATGATTATTTTTCCATTTTGCTTTGTCCAACCAGAAATCGATAAAAGCGGTGTGAAAAGCATTAGCAGGTCTTTAAATTTTAATCGCACATAAAGATTGTGTGACGGTTGCTTGATTAAAATTTCCGTGCTGCCCACCGTCGAGTGATTAATATTGGAAATTCAAAGAAATTAAAGCATTCTACACACACATGGAAAAATTTTATAATTTGTAATGATTTACAATAAGCTTGACGTGTGCGTTTTCATTGACTTTCATTGGTGACGGCTGCGCAGAATTGTTCTGCATTGCTTTGGGCGGCAAAAGTGATTGATGACTGCTCAGTGCTGGCAAGACGGCTGAGACGTGAGAGAGAGTGCATTATCAAATGAAAGCGCACCGAAATAAAAAATATAATAAAATACAAAATAAAAAAAATAATTAAATAAAGATATTGTGACGGCTAGGGTTTGATATTTTGGGCTCAAGTATTGATAAAAAGTGCTCTATTTAGTATCAAGATTTGGTATTGTTGCTCTGGGAATATTACAAAAAATGTGTAGCAAGCAGCAGATGAGATTTTGTTAGAGAGAGATATGAAAATGCAAATATGAATGTGAAAGTTTTTTTATGAATTGTATGCGGATGCCAAATGTTATTCAGATTCAATTGAGATTCGAGCTAAACATTACTTTAACTAACTTAAGAATTTTGTAACATAATAAATTATAAGAATATCAGTTTTTGTGATGATAGGAAATGTTCAATTGAAATAGTCTTGAATTTATATCTGAAAACATATAAAATAATTTTTTTTTAATTTTCATATTTCCATAAGTTTTTTCTTTACTTTTTAATTGAAATCCTGTTGAATTTATATCTGAAAACATATTAAATAAAATAATTTTTTTAAATAAAATAATATTAAATTTGAAACAAATTAAAGCCACAAGTCATTTAGAAATTATTGAATAATGTCTCAAAAAAAGCTGTCAAGTACTAAAGCACTCAGTTTGCAATGCCTAATATGGATATCTATTCTGTTTAGTATTGTTCCAGTCCTAGTTTTGTTACTCTTCTTCATTCGCTGCTCATGAATTATAATATTCAATTAAATACATTTATATTCCTAAATATGCGAGCGCCAAGTCATTTTGGTGCTGTCACACTTTATCACAATGACAGCCAACACAAATTGCATTTTTTGCAGAATTCGATATCTTAAATGTTGATTCTCAGCTTTGTTCCATATAAGCGAGCGATTTGTACTCATCAACTGAACGACTCTACCTGTGACCCACTGCAGTCACGCTGGCAGCCAATGTGTCTTTTTCAAGTGATTAATTTGTGCTATTTTCTGTATTTGCTTATTTACATTTTACAACAAGCAAATAAAAAGCTTAACTAACTGTTAACTTTTACTCAGTTTTTATTGGCAAAGCAAACAGACAGACCAGCGCATGCACACAAAAACAAATAGAACAACTTTTATACGAACGCGTCCAAAGAAACGCTCCGAGTGGCCTTTTGTTCTTTTCAAGTGTATAAATAATTTTTGTTTTTTTTTATTGAAAGTTGGTTTTCAAAATCAGCTGCCAATGCTGTGCTTGTTTGAGAGTTTCCCAGTCACAGCTCGAACCATGACGCTCCATCAATCATGGCCATTGTTGCGGCGTTTAGTGCTACGAAACGAAATGCTTTGGTTCTTGTCACTGATGACTTCGGTTGTGATTGCTTAACGCCACACAAATGATTGTAATCGAGGCATTTTAATTATACAAAAGCGTTGTGTCCAGTTAGTGTTGTTGCATTGCTGCTACCTACTGCAGAGATGAAGACAGCCGCTATGGCAATTTTGCTTGGCCATTGACTGGTCGATTGGGTCTTTCAACTTGCAGAATGTCGGAAGAAATTTTGCAGTAGCTCAAAATTAGAAATAAGGTAGCGTACATGGGGGGATAAACGAGGTTGAGAGTAATGGGTTTTGCAGACCTCACTGGTAGTGAAATATGTGACATGAGATAATGAATTAATGCCATGAATTGTGTTTGGAATGGGAATACATTAAGTTCGAGACTTGATCATTAACTCAATTAGCTCTAAATGGTAGAAAGATAAGATTTGATTTTTTAACGAAGTTGATTTTGGTAGCCTCAAAATGCAGCCGCCGCAGCTCAGCTGGCTAGTGCGTTGGGCCGCGAGACAAGACCCCGCGAGTTCAATACTCTGTTGCGTTAACACCGAAAAAAAAGAAAAACAACAATTTTTCTTTCGGCGGCTGTCCTCTCAGCAGGAAATGGCAAACCTCTGAGAGTAAAATTGCCTATAGAAAAGCTCCCAACTCACCGTTCGGATTCGGCATAAAACTTTAGGTCCCTTCCAACCCTGTAGCTAGGCCTTAGTCTCGTAATCGGGCTATCGTGCCAGTCAAGAAGAAGACGTTGATTTTGGTAGACTCACAAAGCTTCAAGTTTCTTCTTTGCATTGCAAGTTGAATAGAGGAAGTCTTTAAAATTGTCTTAGCACTGTTCCTTCTGAAAGGTTTATAGCTTTTAGCTATCCAAAAGATTTTAAGGCATCTTTTATTCAAATCTGTGAAGGCTATTAAGCTCGGCAAAATCCTGACCATGGTAAATCGGATCTTGGATATCGAACCAGGCTACAGGACACAGATATTGAGCTTAGAATGGAACGAAATCGATGACGAGGTCACAAAACATCAAATGATCAATAAGTCTCAAATAGTCGTGAGAATGTTCACTGATTGTATACTTCACAGGCGGATATTGAACCAGGCTATGAAATAAAATACAGACCGTGTATACGTGAGACCTAAGAATGAAACAAAATGGCTGACCAGATGAGAAGAAGTCAAATTATCAAGAAGTCTAAAGTAGTTGTGAGAATGTCCATTGTATACTTCACAGCCGAAACAAAATAGCTTCCCAGATGATAAGATGCCAAATTGTCGAGAAGCCTAAAGTAGTTGTGAGAATGTCCATCAATCGTATCATCCACAGCCGTTGGATATCGAACCAGATGACAAAATATAATACAGATATTGAATACCCAAAAGCTTAGAATAAAACAAAATGGTTGACCACATAAAAATACTTCAAATTATCAGGAAGTATAACTATTTGTGAGACTATCTGCTAATCTAATATTTCACAGCTATTGAATATAGGACCAGGCTACTGTACTATAATACAGACATTGAATATGCGAGACCTTAGAATGAAACAAAATGGCGGACCAGATGAGAAGAAATCAAATTATCAAGAAGTTTAATGTAGCTGTGAGACTGTCCACTGATCGTGTATTGCACTACCATTCGATATCAGAACCAGGCAACAATAACTAAATCTTTAATTTAAACAAAATAACTAACGGAATTATAAGAAGAAGAAGTCTAAAGGAGACCATTCTCAAGGTCAGATCATGAAGATAAAGGCGAAAGTCATATGATGCAATATGCCCTATGCAACTTATACGCCACCGATACTAAGACTTCACATCATTAAAAATTTACTTACAATTTTCTCTCCGTTGGCGCAGTAAGTGAATATGGAATGCAGATTAAATACAACAAAGAGTTGTAAGACTGGTCACTTCTTACAACTAATCATATATAAAGAATAAACTTAAATATAATAAGGAAGAAGTTTGATGGAATTCGTTTAATATAAAGAAAGGCCAAGAATAAAATACTCAAACAATTAAAAATTTTCTACATTTAAAGTATTCTCCATTGATTCGCATTCTTTGCATAGTCCATAGTAATAGACTAACTTTTTATTAACGTAGTTTTTAATGAAATCTTAATTCAACGACTTTGAGTAATTACGACATCTTACTTGCCGACATTGTTTTGGACGAACAAGCAACAAGTCAAAATCTTGCAAGTAGGAAGTCGACTGCAATGTCTTCAGAGTTGACTAACCTCGTTAGCTTGTATCGGCCTGTCGCTGACTTTGGCTAATTATACAATTACTGAGTTAACGACGAGCACTGCACAACTTGAACAGTTGCCGCAAGAGTTCAATTAACTTGTATGCTAATGAAATGCAATGAGTCATGCAACAGCCAACGCGGCCCCTGTCGACATCAATACCCAGAATTGTTCAAAATGAGTCTCATTTCTCTTCTGCTTTATTTACCAACCCATTGTGTGCATTTTCGCATCGCATCGCACACAATAATCAACCACCAACAACTCATGGGAGACAATTCCGTATTGTTTACATAGCACCTAACGGTTTGCTGCTGCACAAACTTGTTGTTGTTGCAGGTAGATTTTTTTTAGCAAGACATCATGTCGATACCGCCGACGCACAGTGCTTTTAAGACACTTTACGCTGCTTTTGTGACAAAACGTGTGTCTGTCTGTGTGTCAGTTTTGGCCCAAATCGGCCAACCGTAGTAGGCAGATTCTTTGTGTGCACTTGAAACTGTGTTGGCATAATGAGACATGTCCGAGAGGTGCTCGAACGTAATTCGAGTGGCTGCACTCCAGAGTTCAATTCACCTGAAATGTGTCGGACGTGCCGAGGCGTTCGCCGAAAAAGCTTTGTGTGCGCTGCACTGAGACAAAGCGCAAGCAGGAAGTGCTGACCACGTTGTGTTTTCACTCAATGTTAATGGTTGTTAACTGCGCGCCGAAGTGTTCATAATATTTAATTATAGTCATCGATATAGGAAACCAGACAAAGCAACGCCAATTTATTTCGAAAAATTTATTTTATTAAAGCCTACACATGTTAATTGGCAGAAATTATTGTTGAGTTTTTATGATTTTTTTTGAAGTTTTTTATGTAGACATTACACGGACCATATCAACACTCGCGGAAGTCCAATCAGCGTCGGCTTCATGCCGCTAAACCGCTTCAAAAATTTGTTACATTTCGCTGCACAATTATGATAGCAATAACAAAAACAAAAACAAAGGCATAGAAAGCAAAAAGTGTCGCGCTAAATCTTCCGCATCGGCATCAGTGGAACAACAGCGGCAACAGTCGAATGAAATTGTCAACCGGCGCAGCGAGTGATGTAACAGCAATTTGGTGGCTGATTGCGAGCAGTGTTGTTTAGCAAATGCACAACGACAAATACAAGTTGAAACAAGCCGCGACAGCAGCTACACGGCCAGCCATACACACAGACAGACAGAGAGGCGGACTGAGAGGTAGGCAATGCTGGTAGACAATGCAGTTGACGTAATAATCGAGTTGGTGCAAAAGGCCCACAACTGGGGTGAAAATTGGTTCAATGTCCGCAAACGACCGACATGCAACACAGACCGACGCACCAACACTCGGAAAGACGGTCAGACATGGTAACAAAAAAAATGAAAAAAGAAAGATTTTGTTTGCTTTACACCGACAACTTCCGCATGTTCATATGCAATGCCAGCCAGCCACAATAAACACACAAAAAACCCACAAACAACATGAATATTACATACACTAATTTATGTGCTCTGTGCCCGATGCAATGTGCAGTGGCAGCGCCAGCGCGGGATGCTCCACTTAGCATCGAAGCAGCATCTGCGCATTAACGCACTGCAGCTAATTGCAGCATTTAATTCGGGCTACCGCTAAGCGTTAAATGGAACGGCACATAAAGGCATAAAATGCATGAAAAACACCTCTTGTGCAAACACTGAGTGAAAAACCACAGAGAAAGGAGAACAGCAGCCGCATTCAAGAAAATCAAAAGACTCAAGCAACAAACTCGAAGGCATGTTTGTATTGTAGCAGAATTTCAACTGCGTCTTGGTTGTTTCTGCATTGATGGCGATTGCATAAGCTACAAAATTATACAATGATTCTGCTTCGCGCCAGTGAGAGCGACATCCAGTGTGATATCGACGCTTTGCATCCATAATTCGCCTCTGCTTTTCGCTTGTGGTTGGCCTTCAATTCCAGGAATCGAAATTTCATACCCCATTGATCTTTCACCGCTTCACCAATTTATCAATGCACCAACACCAACAACAATGAACAAAAATAATCAAAACAACAACACAGCGCGTTTTGGTGTGGTTGTTCTCGGCTCTTCGCGGCGCAGGCGCAAAAACATTCGTCTGGCGCAGTGTTGGGCAGGACGAGGCAGCGCACGTTTTTTGTATGTTGAATTGAAAGATTGATGAGTCTGGTTTGGTGTTGCTGCACTGCGCAAAAAATTTTAATCTTAGCTTAACAAAATTATACAAATACACTCAGTATATCTGGTAAAGTTGCCAAGACTTGATGAATTTGTATGAATATCTCGACTGTCTTTGGATTCAGTTGTTTGAAAATTTGTGAACATGGATTTTTTCGAGCGCATATTTTTGCGAGTGTGTCTGCAGCAGCCTTTGCTCTTCGTATGTATATCGAACATTCTCGCTGAAAGCAGCCGAATAGTCAGTTGTGCCTCTTGTTAAGTTCTGTTGAGTGGGCAACTGAGTTGGCATCGATCATGTGCGTCAAACGAAGTGAACAACCATCAGTTGTGGTTGTTGTTGCATTGTGCTTGATTAGGCGCCATCGAAAATCGCTTCTCCACTTGGAAGTTACCGTCCAAACAAATATCGAAATATGGTCTCAGAAATGAAATGCCGCCCTCCGTTTGCTGGTGTTGTTGGTGGTGTTTGTTGATTTTGTGTTGCAACCGCAACAAACACCACCAATCAAAAGCGTTGCTGCTGATTTGCGCATTGCACTTTCCACACGTTTGCAATTGATTTAAATCAAACGTGATGATAACTGGGCGTGCAACAGCAACAGCAACAAAGTGATTCGATTCAATTCGTGCTAATCCCATCAGCTCGAAGGCAAAGAAGAACCCCAGTCAGCGAAGGCGGGTGAGTGGCGCTTCGCATGCCATGAGAATGTTTTTATAATCGACAGCACTTGCCGCCCCACCTGTGCGTGGCATCGGTGCTGGCCACGTGGGAAGTTGGCAATGGGACGAGGGTGAGATGACGCGTCCGTGCAAATTGCTCGCGTTTCGCAGTTCTTTCTGTGCAGTGCTGTGGACATTTTCTCTGCGCCACATTCTGTTTCAGCATTAGCGTTGCTGTTCGCCGGCGCATAATTGCTTCGGGAAACAATTTTCCAATTATGTCCGCAACACGTTTGCACCGTGTCGCAGCACGCGGTTTATGTCGCTGCCGCTGGTGCTGCTTTGCGGCGAATGAAGCAGCGAAGACTAGAAAAAGAAGTGCACTGTTTAAAGACAACAACGAGTGCAAATTTCTTCATAGAAATATGAAAAAAGGCTCGTATTACAATTAATTACAGAAGCACACTTGCAAAGGCATTGTGGCAATGTTGGCGTCGTGTGGCAAGTGGCTTTAATTGATAATTGCGGCTAATTCAACCACAATATTTATAATTTTTTTCAGCTTTAATTGATATTCTTAGCTGTTTAGTGCGTTTTATCTTAAAAGTAAAACTAATCAAATAAAACCCAATTGACATAGGTATTCGAATTTTTACATTAAAAAAAATCAATTCAATTGAACTGAATTTTTTCATAAAAGTCAAAGCACTTGAAAAAGGCCAAAAAGCCATCTACCCTCTTTCTCTGTAGACAGCAGTAATCATTCGTTGCTCCACCTAGTCCCTTATTTGTCGCAATGCTGCTCTGTCGGCAAACAAGCCCAAACTTTCACTTTTCTTCTAAGAAAACACGCCAACAACTGTACGCAATTTTCTTCTTCGACTCTTTTTTTGTGTCTGGCCGAAGGAGCGCTTTTCCTTTTAAGTTTTTACAAGTTGAATGACACCTTCCAGCTGCCATTCGCGTAGCATGTTAACAGTTAGGCGTGTTGCAGCAAAAAGTCAACAACAAAATGTTGCAAGTAAGTAATTGAAACTGGTCTAAAATGCCAAAAACGTCGACCGATAAGCTAAACTAACCGTCTGAAGTTGTAGCTGTGGTGCGTTGTTTTCGCATTTCATTTAGTTATTTTTTGTTATTTGTTGTTGTTGCCCGTAAATGGGGAAATTTTACTATATGACATGCGATGTGTTGTGTGCCCGTTGCAAATTGACAAAAATGCACGTTTTTAGCTGCAACATTAGTGGCCACATTTGTGTCGGCTCAGACATTTCGACTTCAAAATGCCGGAACCACAAAACTTTCGCTTAAGTGAACAAAATTTATGCACACTGCATTGCGAATCTGAAGTAATGAACAACAAAATTTTCACTTTTGCATTTTCCCATTCATTATTATTGTGTTTCTCGGTTTTCACACCTTTCGAATACTAAAACGAAAACGTTCAATTTCATTTAATGGATTTGCGGGAAAGTCAATTTATACAATTTCGATGATTTTTGTTGAACAAAATTTTTTAGATGTTGAAAAGTGCACACAATCACAGCTTTTAGAAAACATGAGTGAAATTGTAATAATATTAAAAAAAATTTAAAATAATAGGTTAGCTTAAATTGTAAACTTAGGATGCTCGCATAGGTCAGTAATGACACGTTGTGTTACCATTAGTAAACAAAGAACAAATGTGTAAAATTGATACCAAAAAATTTGGATAAGATAACAAAGTGCGTAGACAGTGAACTTACTTTAACTCGGAAGCCAATCCAATAGATTGTGAGTACCAGTCATGCACGCAAGGCAAGTTTTGGGAGTCCAAAACCCTCCCTCTCCTTGCAACTTGCACAAATTTTGGATGAAACATATAGTTCCAACTAGTATTGGGTTCAAGAGTTGTGCACAGATTACCAAAAATAAATCCTGTGTGCGCCACTGGTCATTGCCTTCAATACTAAAAGGACCATGTTTAAAGGACAGTCCCAGTCATTACACCGTGCAACAAATAACACTTTTGTCGAGACCCATCCAAAAGATTATACAGGCGTGAAATTAGAGGTCATTTACAGTAACTTGGCATACTTAGTTTTTCATTATTTGATCCAATGTCACTTTAAAAGGACTTTTCAATTTGAAAGAAATAAATATATTATTTCAAGAAATTTTTTTAATATTTGCGTTTGTGCAATAATGACGATATGAGTATCAAATGGAGGAAGAAAATTGTCGCTTTCAGACTATATTTCTTATTTTTGTCTTTCAATACTACAATATATCAGTAAAGTCCATTCAAAGATCTATCTTTCGATTTCCTTTAAGTTTTCTAAGAAATCCTTTTGGGAAAATTATATGTTTTAGATATTGTAGTATAATACTTCAAAATTTTATTCTTCTATTCTAATTGGTTCACAGTTAAAAAATAAGTTTCCTTACACAGGATTATACACAGGAATTTTGTATGGAATGCTCAATAATTTTTAGTTTATGAAATTATTTAGATAGAAAAAGAAATTTTTGAGGCATTTTACTACATAGTTTTTATACAGAACGTTCAAAATAGAAAATTTAGTCATAAAGCGGCAAATTCTTTCTTTTATTTGGTACCCAAATCTTTGTCATTGCGTAACTGCAAATATTTTTGAAAATCTTTAAATTATGTATGTCCCTGAACTTTAAAGCCCTTTTAACCCTCCGATGGGCAGTAAATAGTTACTACACATTTGCACTTTGTCGTCTGGCCAGACGAAAACTGGGCGAGGCTTCTGACAAAGGTAAAGCACAATGACAGATGACGTTAATTTTGTTAATATGGTAGGCAACATATGTAAGTATATATATATACAAACTATGTTCATATATACTAACTTAGCTACCCACAAATATACTGTAAAAGGGAGATGAATCTGTGAGTTTTTTATTTGTTTGAACCATTTCGTCGGGCCAGACGACAAAGTCCATCCGAGGGTTAAAAGGACAACGGATCAGATAATGAAAAACTGAGTATGCAAAGTTACTATGAATGAATAGTTTCACGTCTATATAATCTTTTGAATGGGTCAAAAGTACCGTTGCACGGTGTTATTGCAGAACAGAGTTGGCAATCAGTCAGTCAGTAAGTTGGCCAGAAATAGATTAATTGCTTCTACCTTTTTATCTCTTTACTCTCATGTAATGTGTTCGCTGGTGAGCTGTGGTTATGGACCTTGGAGACACCTTGGCTTCTACTAAATTTGATTGAACTGGAGACGCTTCCAATTGCCTTAGAAAAGCTTTACGAAGGCAATGATTTCTGTTGAGACCAAACAGTTGTCCCGATTCACTGCCATTTTGCAACCTATAAAACCTATAGAACTTTCTTGGCCTTGCAAAAACAAAACTATGAAATTTCTTAAAATTACACAAAAACTAAATCACTAATAAGTATGCGGTTTTAGCGGTTTTTTAACTTGAACAAACGCGCAGGGGATGACCCCTATTAATGCGAAGCATTGTGTTGGTTCAGGAAGGAGATGAAGGAGAAGAAGAAGAAGGAGAAGAAGGTTAGGAGATATTGATTGGTTATGAGTGAATTGGTTATGGACTCTTGCCTTGAACCCATCGAGATCATAAGTTGCTTATAACTTAAACCAATTTGCATTTAAAAAATTCCTCTTCCCACCATTGCAATATTTTACTTCACTGCCACTGACCATTGAGCACTGTGAAAACCTTTCGAAACTATTCATTTCCTTTTTCCGCATAAGGAATTAATTTCCAATTTTTAGGTGTGGTTTTTTGCCAAACATAAAAATCAATTAAGTCGCACATTTGGCAAACATAAAAGAGCACAAATGATAAACAGCCGCCAGAAAAATCCACCCAATAAGGAAATCGAAAGTGAAAAATGCCACAATGTGAAAAGCAGTCAACAAGGCAAATAAAATGAAAACATTTTGCACTTTTGACAACGGCAAAAAGTTGAGCGCACTTTTTATTCAAACAAACATTTTTCAATTTTTCTTTGCTAAATTTAAGGCGGCAGTTAAAGGCGAATTAGAGATAGACGCAAGCCGATAACAACGGTCGACCAACGGCCGGACAGTCAACAGTGGACAGACCAATCGAATTTAGCAAAAAGAAAATTGCTCAATTACGAATGCGTCGAGCGGTGCAGCCAAAGCGACCGACAAACGTAGACAAACGAAAAAGTGAATATTTTTTGGTTGAAAAGCACACAAAACGCAGACTGAGAATGTGCAAAATTGACAGTCGGCAATAATGGAAAATAGGCAGCAAAACTTGTAGACATTTGGCATGAGTGGGGCAGATGGGAAGCAAAGAGCAAACGTCTGCGCAAACGTTCACTTTCCATTTCGGTGCAGCAAAAGCGCATTGCATTGCACGCGACAGGCTGCAGACACTTGCAACATTAGCGGCAGCGCCTGCTGTGCGCTGCGTGGCTCTTTTTTATTTATTGCCACATTTGTGCAATTTCGTGCAGCACTGCTGGCTGGCTGGCCGACTGGACCAGACACCGGACCGCTGGACCATTGGCCGCAGCTGCTGCAACTCACTGTCGCACTTTGTTTGCCTGTTGGCGGCGCAAAATTGTGCTAAAGGTTGCAGCACCAGCGGTGACTGATTCAATTTATCATTTTCTTTAACATTTATTTTATAAACAGTATGGCAACACTTGTCGTACAGATGGAAAAAAAGTAGACAAACATATTTTAATATGTTAGACAATTTCATGTTTTTTACTTTTACAAAATATTTATTGTTAAAAATGTACAAAATATTTATTTTAAAAATATTAATGCAAAAATGAATGAATTAAGAAGTAGCGATCATAGTGATTATATCGCAATCGATAACTTTTGTAAACAAATTTAAATACATAACCAAACATAACGAATTGTTGCATGAATCTCTGGACCAGCCAGTCATATAACAACGACACACCTGTGAAAAAATTCATTCATTCATTTCACTGACGCATTGACAACTATTAAATTTTTCCATTTATCAAGGTTTCTGAATCTATTTTCTATTTCTATATCTCGTAAGTTTATCAACATAAGCAAAGACCTACCTTTCAGACCAGTTACCACTCTTTTTAAAACAGCTTTCGAATGGTTTTCGAATCCCATCCCCAAACATAACTGAAATCCTACTCCACGTTGCAAAAAACATAAAAGTGCCTGTTTCCCTAACTTTGTAACACTCCTTCAAACTTGTCAACCTCTGAATTTTGTTTCAATTTATGAAAAAATTCTTTGAAGTTTTCAAATCAGTAGCAAACATTCCTAAAATCTTACAAAAACTTGCAACAAATCAAAAAAAGGAGAAAAACAATAAATTTTCTTGTTTTTCGAGGCTCAATAAAAATGTTTGCTAATTTTTTACCAGCTTGTATGATTTCAGTTTTGAATTCATAAAAACAAAATAAAATTTAAAATAATAAAATAAAATAAAATAAAATAAAATAAAATAAAATAAAATAAAATAAAATAAAACAAAATAAAATAAAATAAAATAAAATAAAATAAAATAAAATAAAATAAAATAAAATAAAATAAAATAAAATAAAATAAAACAAAATAAAATAAAATAAAATAAAATAAAATAAAATAAAATAAAATAAAATAAAATAAATTAAAAAAAATAACATAAAATAAAATAAAATAACATAAAATAAAATAAAATAAAATAAAATAAAATAAAATAAAATAAAATAAAATAAAATATAATATAATATAATAAAATAAAATAAAATAAAATAAAATAAAATAAAATAAAATAAAATAAAATAAAATAAAATAAAATAAAATAAAATAAAATAAAACAAAATAAAATAAAATAAAATAAAATAAAATAAAATAAAATAAAATAAAATAAAATAAAATAAAATAAAATAAAATAAAATAAAATAAATAAAATAAAATAAAATAAAATAAAATAAAATAAAATAAAATAAAATAAAATAAAATAAAATAAAATAAAATAAAATAAAATAAAATAAAATAAAATAAAATAAAATAAAATCAAACAAAACAAAACAAAAGACTAACAAAATAAAAACCAAATAAAATAAAATAAAAACAACGAAATTAAATTAAACTAAAATAAAATAAATATTAATTTAATAAATCATAAATCAGTTCTTACTTCAGTTTAATTTTTAAACAATAATTCAATTTCCTTTTTCTTAACTCATCAGATTGTGGCGCCAGTGACACTCATGTCTAAAATTCACACGTTTTACTAAATTTTTTATTATTTATTGTTTTCATACTTTTCTGACACAAAACAACTGTGTCAAGCAACCATTTTGGCAGATTCTCACAATCGCGACGCGTGAAAGCAAATCACCTAACAAGCGCCAACAGTTGCGTGTAAACAAACATGGAGCATCGTGTAAGATAATAAATAATTTTCAACAAAATTATTACAACAACAAAGACTACACCCACGCATACATTATGTGGGTCATAAACTTCGCATATTGCCAACACTTCAGCGAAGCGTAGAAAGCACAACAGCAACACAACAACTACAACTGCCACTCGTCTTAAGTGTTTTAGTACACAAAAAACAGATGCTGGCTGTATACAATTTTTTGCCATTTCCATTGCCTTGCTGTTGTTTTCGGCAAACTAATGTCTTATCCATAGTCATAACAATTATTCAAAAAAACATAATCAGCCGCGCCATCAATGAATGGGAAGCCGCGCAAGCTGCCTTCGTTGCGGTTAAAGCATGCAAAAAAAAGTTTAAATAACAACAATTTCTTAGAAATGAAATGAACAAATTACGCTCCTGTCATAATTTGCAAACATTAATGAGCATTTACGTTCGGTGTCGTTAACTTTAACGGGTGTGAGAATCTTTTGGCTTAGCAAAACGACGCGTTAGCCGAATCGATTGGTCGGTTCAGCTCATTGGTGGAATCATTAGAGCTTTCGTTGGCTGGACTCTCAATGATTAATGAAACCATTCATTAGCCGGAAATCTTACAAGAAGCACAGATACACAGATGACCACAAGAAGAAATGCAAGAAAATGAGAATTGCTGACGCAGTATAAACTCAAAGCAGTTAAAATCATAGAAGCATTAAAACATTTCAATTACTTATCAAACCTAAATTGTGCGAAAACTGAACAACTGAGTTGTGTGATTTTTAGTCGCAATATCACAACAGCACAGACTGTGGCGCACGCAGGATTTTGTTTCGGGGGGTTATGTTATCATATAACTTTTTTGAGAACTTTGAAATAGAATAAACTTTAGATGTATGAATGTACAGACTGATATCCAAAACATGTATGTTTCCGCTACCTAACATATTTTGGTCCTGAATGTTCAAAATAGAAAATTTATTTAAAAGGAGACAATTTTTCTGTTTTATTTGAAACCCATATCTTCATTATTGCACAACCGCAAATATTAAAAAAATATACCTTAAATGTGTATATCCTAAAAGGTTTAAGGTCCTTTAAAAATCACTTTGGGTCAGAAAATGAAAAACTGACTATGCCAGATAAATGAGCTCTTGTTTCACGCGTATATCAACATTTGGATGGGTCACGGTGTAATAAATGTAAAGTTGGTGTTTTCACTCAGTGCATCATAACTTTGTCATTTTTCTTTCGACTCCATTGACGGTAGGCTTAATATTTCCACAAATAACATATTTTTCATCTTAGGTTTTGAAACCAAAGGAAATAATTAATTGTAGGTATCTATAAAAAAACATTAAAAAATTTATGATTTTTGAAAATGGTCGAATAATTCACTTTTTTACAACTTTCATCGTCAGTAATTTCTCCAAATCTCATCTGATTTGGACAATCCGTACAGGAGTTGAAAGTATTGGAGGGAGTTGGAACTGCAGTCAACACTGGACGGTGCTGAGTATCAACCAATGGTATAGACTGGGTGACTACTGTAGTCGCGGAGCTTGCTTGCTTGTTACTACAGTCACCTCTCAAACTATTAAAGCTATTGAGTCCAAATATGTTCTTCAAAGTCGGTCAACTATGGAAAGGCTTGTTACAACCCACAGACTTCATGTTTATTAGGTGCCGAGCATAAAGGCTTAGAGGGGATATAAGACAATAGGCACAGTTGCTAAGAGTGGTGTCAGACTTCCAGCTGAGCAGATCATAGGGGTATTGATGTCACTTCTCACTTTCTACGGAGACTTGGAGAACAGCATGAGAACAAAATAATGCAAAGATCATTTAACCAAACAAACTTCGGTCAGGCTGTAGAACAGTCATAGACGTGTTAAGAAACAGTGCCCCGTTTCTTAGCGACTCATGCGACTATACGATAGGTTTGACAGACAATGAAAGTTGCACAACGCGCTTTGGGGACATTAGAGATGTCCTCTGCTTTTGCTCCGCCATCTTAAGAGGACACTTGACAATCTTGGGGCACTTGAGTTCGTCGGACTACTACTGACTTATTCTGTGCTCAAAAACGTCTCACTACACTTTGAGCTTTTGTGGTCTACAAAGAAATTTGTAAGGATTTTTGAAAAGTTAAGGCGACTTGTCCTGTTGGGTTGTTTAGTTGTTTGTTAAAAAAACAATTTGCTGGAAATTTGTGCGAGACACAAGTTAGAAAATGATTACTAAGTGTGCATGGAGACAAAAAAGCGTAGACTAAAAAGTCTCCTTGGAGTACAATTTTTTTTTTTCAAAGCACACATTTATAGCCACACTGAAATTTGTATACATTTCTTAATTATAATTATATAGAAATATAGAAATATAGAAAAAAAAATTATATAGAAAATATATTTTCAGTTCAAACAATAATTTTAAAATGTCGCACAAAAGTTTCAATGTTTATCTTGCCAACTTTACAATTTTCTCCATTACAGTAGACGCTCACAAGTTCGAACTGTCACAAATTCGAATCTTCCGGAAATTTGAACCTCATATTTTACAGCATTTAATGCTCTAAAATTCGAACTGGCAGTTCGAGTTTGAGAGCGTTTCCTTTTCTTTTTTCCCCCTCCCTGTTTTGGTGTTTATTTTGCTTACACAAATTGAATGAAAAAGGGGAATCATCAAATTGGCTATGTTGGGCCGCACGTATTGAATTTTTTTATCCTAAACTAATAAAGTTAGAAGGACAAAAATAGAGGATGTGGTAGTGTACATATTAATCCTTAAAATATATTTTTTTCAAATAAAATTATTGGAAATTTCCAATGATATTCAAGGAAAACGTTTTAAAAGGACATTTTCAGTACCTCTTCGCTCTTTTGCACCAAAACATTAAATTTTTTCAGAATCTATGGATTTTTCTCTTTCATTTGATATCCATATTGTTAGTCTACAATGTGCTCATTTTTAGAATAAACACGTCCTTGAAATTTCAAAGTCCTTTTAAAAAAATCCTGACCTCAGAGAGAAAAACTAGAAAAGCAGTTTTACTATATCGTTTTTTTCATGTGTTTTGAAATTATTTGATTTTTGTTGCACGGTGTTAAAACGTATGTAAACATTTGGCATAGTTTCTATTTAAAAGTAAAAAAAAATTATTAAATGTGGAGTAAACGTAAACGTTTTTGTTTAACTTTGGTCGGTAAAATTAAAAACTTTAAAAAGTTTGATGAAATTGTTCGGGCATATCGCTTAGCTGTGGATTAATAGATTATATGGAAATTTTAAGCAACTATTAATAAGAAGTTTTGATGCGAATAAATCGTATTAAATTTGTTTAACCCTTTCGAACCCTGTGTGGGTCGATATTACTTTTTGGTATTCAAAACATGAAACACTTACCTAAGAAGTGTGCCCACGATTTTTTAAGAGTTCTAGAGCTAGTTTACTTTTAAACAATTTTAGCTTAAAACGGGTTAAATAAATTTTGTATCATTGTATTTTAATAACGGAAAAATTATTTACTATTTACGGAAAAATACAAAATTATAACTTTTTTATAATTTTTACCATTATTAAAACAGCAGAGTTTTTATCAAACGCGCCCAATTTGTAGATGTAAAGAAAAAAACTTTGCGTCACATTCAAGTAATTAGTCGTTTCAATATTTTTTGGACTTTTTACATGAATTAATAAACGTCCAGAAATTCGATCAATTTAGAAATTCAAACTACCACTCAAACTACTTGTACAAAGTGGTTTGAATTTGAGAGCGTCTGCTGTATTGCAATATTTATTTCACAAAAAACTTTTTGTTTTCAGTATTTTTGTTATACAATGGCATTATAATCAGTCTTGATGCAAATAGAATATCTAAACAAGAGAGAAATTAGTTCCCTCCAACATTGCTTAACCCAAAAAATTTAGCCTGTAGACATTCAGTATAGAATCAGAAAGAATTCAAATGTAGCCAAAAAACAATTGTTTCGTCAAACTGTTTAATGATCTCTTTCATACACAACAACCAAATCATACAAACAAACAAACGCAACAACTGACAGCTCCCGCAATTTATTGCTTTAATAAACTCCCGTCAGATGCCAGCTTCAATTACACGCGCTGCAAGGCTATCAATTACTTCCATCTTACGGACATCATTGCGCACAATCACACACACACACACACAAGCAACTGCTGCCATCAGCCAGAAACCAATAAAAGCGCCACACATTTATTAATGACCCAGAAACCCAAATTTGCTGTACGCTTTAGCAATCCAAACACACAACTCAATGATTTATACCTATGTACGTTTATGTACATAATTGAATGTACTTATGTACGTTTTACATAAATACGAATATTTCTATCAGTCTCGAACAGTCGAAAGCTCTGGATGGCGGCTTGTGATGAACACGCGCCGCAAATGCTTTGTGGCCAACGCACGCACCACGCAACGCTTGCACGTCAAATTGCCAACAGCAGCAACAATAACAACAACAACAATTGCCACGAAATTTATCTGGGCAGACTTTTCGGCAGAACTTTGCATTACAAAAGCAAATAAAAACGTGACACACTTTTTGCCCGCATGTTGCTTTTTTAAATGATTTTTTAAGAAGTTTGCATGTGGCGATGGCAGCGCCTTCAATTGTCAATTGGGCGGTCGACGGCAGTGAAACTTTAAATGTGCAAAAACAGAACAACAAAAAAAACAACTCATTGCTTACCCACACTTTGGGGGCGTTTGTATGGATCAACACCGTGAACAGTGGCACACCCACTGAGATTTTATAAAAAAAAAGAAAAAAAAACCTGTTTCTGCTTTCAATTGTTCTCTGCTCTTGTTTGAATTGTTTTGTTTTGCTGTTTGTGTTGTTGTTGGTTGGCATTCGTTGTGCTCATTGAATTATTTCATTTAGAATTCATGTGCAAACGATTGTGCTAATGGTGCAAATAAACAACAACAACAACAATGGTAACATTAGCATTAGAACTCACAAATGAGCTTGCAACGTGCATTGCACAGCGTCCGGCGTCAGTGCGATCGACCACAGCGAGTTTAGAATGTAATGACAGACGTGTGTTGTTGGTTGGTAATTATGATGACAATACGATTTTTTGTAAATTATGGCACTATGAAAAAGTGATTGTGCTAGTCATTTTTTCCACTAATTATGGTATTTGCCTGCAGAAGAGTAAAACCAAAAAATATTAATTAAAGAGTTGAAGTGAGATTAAAGGCATTGTTGTCCACATATACATAAATACTGCGTTACTGCAATTCGTACAGAACTGACGAAAACATTGAATTTGTTTTATGACCCAAATTTGTCGATTCAATGGATTCAAATCTGTTCGAGTGCTCAGTATGCTCTGAGTTTGAAGTTATGAGTCTGAGCAACATGCAGTTTCAACAAGACGGCGCACAGTGTTGCGAGTGTGGCCAAAAATACAAAAAGTCGATGTTTCAAACATGATATTTTTTTTAACATACATGGTGAGATAATCCTCCCAATACGACAAATCCAAAATATTTCTTTAAACAAATAATAAATGTAAGCAGGAGCCATCCACAAAGTTGAGCCTTTTCTTGGAACACATTTTTGCCAGAGCAACTCACTATTTTTATGCTAAATGTAAGTAGCATTTTTAGCTTACAGGTACTATGTATGGATACAAATTACATACGTAAGAAAAATATAGAGTTTGGGCAAGTAGGTGCTACTTTTTTGTTTTGTTTTGATCAGCATATGCGAAGTTACGTTGCTTTAAAAAAACCCGGCCTGGCTCACGAAATGTGAGAAAAATTGCTAACTTTGGGAGACGATAAAAAGAAAACGTCTCAATGCATCTCTGCAATGATTAGTGCAAAACAAAGCCACAAGTACGACCTTTCAAATAAAACAAAATTAGCTGCGTCGACCTGCGTCCCCACCTAAAATTGTACTTCTTGTAGTGGCACCTACAGTTAAAAATTGTGATTTTTTCGAAGTATGGCTTGGGACGCACAATGAAAACTGCGACAAAACAGCTGTTACAATGGTGAGCTATATAAAAGACAAGGTGGGAACTTTGTTCGTATCTTCAAAAGTAGGCAGAATGTCACGCCCATTTTAAAAATGTAAATATTTATACCAAAATATGGTCTCACAAGCTGAAAAAATTAATACACGAATTCATGAAGGAAAACTTTTGGCCACTTAATAAATATTCTCCAGCTGCCACGCCCACTTTTAAGGTTTAAGGAAGCTTAAAAATTAAAATCACATCGTAGAACGGTATTGTAAACATTTAAAAAATACAGTTGTAGTTGTAGTAAAATGCGAATATTTTTGAAAGTGGGCATGGCAGACCACCCATTTTTCGTGTGAGCTTTTTTGTCATTATTTTAAGCACAAATACAAAATTTCATAATTCTATCACTAATATTAAGCAAGTTATTTCAATATTTCAGTTCCTTTCGTAAGGGGGTGGGCGTGGCAGTGGTCCAATTTAAATGATTTTTTGCAAATTTCTTAATTTTGACCCCGAAAACGATCTCACCAAGTTTCATCGAGATAGGACAACGCTAAGTATTTTTGGCCACAGCTTATATGGGATCGCGACACTGTGCGGCGCACAGTGTTGCGAGTTCATATAGCGGAATGACAAAAATAGAAGGAGTGGTCGTACGTAAACGATAAACGACGAATTTGGTATACAGTTATCGTATAATTAAAGAACTTACTCTGCAAAATTTCAAAGAAATTGGACCAAAATTTCGACCACCTCCCATACAAACTGATTTGAAAAAACTTTGTATTAACAGTGAAAATTATCTTAGTTCATGAAAGCAGCGTTCATAATATTTGTATTTTAATATACATTTTTTTATAAATAGGTATATAGATAAAATGCGCTTTTTTTCAAAAGTGATTGAAAATAAAATCTCGATAAATTGCTCCACAGCTGCTCAGCAGTTGCTCTTGGAAGTTTAAAATCTTGGACTCACCCCCACTAATTTCCCTCCTGAATATTTCTTTCGAACAAACCTACCCCGTATCTCCAGCATTTAATGAGACTCCCATACAAAATCATTGTTTTGAGAAAGTGGGCTCCCGCTGCTCTCAGGTTGGTCCCGGACGTACCATATGTAAGGCTGACCCCCATTTATTTTCTCTTCCAAATGTTTTTTCCATACAAACCTAACCACCATATCCAACTCTTAAGGTGGCTTATAGATCATTATTTGACCGATTGCTACCAAACCAAACCAACCAAACTGTGAAAATATCGAAAAAAAAATCGATAACTTGCATTCGAGCAAATATGCGCAGCTTAACCCATTAAAACCTGACCCCAGAAGGGCTTGTGCGATTTCCATAAAATTTTGCACAATCTTAGTAATTGACCTAATCAAGAAAAAAAATCAAGAAAATAATTCATACCCCCACCCCCTGAACCAGGAGGGTACGTTGCGCAAACGCAATTTGGGCCTTAGTCACATACAAAACATAAAATTAAAAAAAAAAAAATTTTTTTAAACTTATTTTTAAATAGTTTAGCATTACAAAATGCAGCCCACAAAGGGATTTTGATAGGTTTGAAGAATAAGTATTTTTAATTGAATTTCAAAAATTCCCCAAAAAAAACCTTTGACTTTGGATCGAAAAAAAGATATGAATATTTAAAAAATTTTGAAATTTCGGTATGGCAGAATCTAAAACGATCAATTCGAATCCAATTCTATCCATTTTCAAGTCTCATATCTTTATGAATTACTTAATGTAGCGAAATTCCCAAACGTTGCGCAAACGCAACGCTCAGGGCTTAATGGGTTAAACAAACAAAATATCAAAAAATTTCGAAAGGGATGAAACGATTTTTTTTTTTTTCACCTTTTAAGTTTTAGCTCAGTTTTTTTTACTTGTGGTGAGAAGAACTAGCGGAATTTTGGTCTTGTTAGACCTAAATTGCATTAAACTTAAAACAACAGTAAGTTTTAGGGACTAACTACCAGGTATGCGCCTATGAAACCGGTAACGACATCTAGCGGTAAATAGCCGAATATTTATAAACTTCGGAACCGTACCAAATGTCATGTTTACTTCTTCTGTCATATGTCAACAATATTCAGTTCACAATTTGTCAAGTTTCATCCAACAACGCATTGTTTGACGCTCCGGAAAATGTCGGATTACGTGCCTACAAATTACGATTTGCGGACAGAGTTAATTTTGTGTTACCATTTGAAGAAAAACGCTTCTGAATCGCATCGAATGCTTGTGGAGGAAGCTTATGGCGAGCATGCTCTTGGTCGCACACAGTGTAACGAGTGGTTCAATAAATTTAAAAGTGGTGATTTTGATGTGAGAAACGAGGAGCGTGGCCGGCCACCAAAAAAGTTTGAAGACGCCGAATTGCAAGCATTGCTCGATGAAGATGATGGCCAAACGCAAGAACAGCTCGCAGAACAATTGGGTGTTGACCGTCGGACCGTCGGAAAACGTTTAAAAGCAATGGGAAAAATGTTAAAGGTCGGTAGATGGGCCACATGAACTGACTGAAAGGCAGCAAGAAAACCGAAAAACCACTTGTGAAATGCTGCTCGCCCGGTACAAAAGAAAGTCGTTTTTGCATCGAATCGTAACTGGTGATGAAAAGTGGGTCTATTTCAAGAATCCCAAATGAAAAAGATTGTATGTTAACAAGGCCAGATCGCTTCGGAAAGAAGGCCGTGCTATGTGTTTTCTGGGACCAACGTGGTGTCATATGGTATGACCTTTTAAAACCTGGTGAAACGGTTAACGGTGAACGTTACCAACAACAATTGGCCGATTTGAACCGTGCTATACGCCAAAAACGCCCAGAATATGAAGCCAGGCAACACAAAGTGATTTTCCTCGATGACAACGCACCACCACACCGCACTAGAGCCACCAAAGAATTGGTTGCATCGTACAACTGGGAAGCTCTTGCTCATGCGGCTTATTCACCAGACTTGGCGCCTTCGGATTACACCGTGCGACAACAAATTTTACACACGAAAAAATCGGTATACTCGCAAAACTAGGGGCCAAACGTAGTAAAACTGCGTTTTTAGTTTTTCTCTCTGACGTCAGGATTTTTTTTAAAAGGACTTTGAAATTTGAAGGACATGTTTATTTCAAAAAATTATTTTAAAAATTGAACGCATTATAGAATAACAATATGGGTATCAAATGAAAGAGAAAAATTCTTAGAATCTTAAAAAAATAATTTGTTTGGTGTAAAAGGACGAAGAGGTATAGAAAATGTCCTTTTAAAACTTTATCCTTGAATATCCTTGAAAATTTCCAATATTTTTTTGGGAAAAAAATATATCTTAAGGATTAATATGTACACTACCACATCCTCGAATTTCGTTCTTCTAACTTTAATAGTTAAGGATATAAAAAATTTTATATTTCTCATTATAAAACAAAGATATATTGCACCGTACGACAAAAATAGAATATTGAATTAACTCATGTATAAATCGTTATGCTGCTAATACTGGAGGTTAAATACACTAATTCTGCAACTTAAAAATTGCGTTTGAACCTAAGTATATGTTTTCACAAGACATTGAAAATTAAAAAATTGAGTTTCCTTGGATAAAACTCATCCAAGAGTAACAAGATAAATGCATGAGGATACGTACTTACTGTGAATACTAGTGCTCATAACTTAATTTAAAAGTTAACAATAGTCATTTAAAATGCATTTTATGATTGATTTATTTTGAAACAAATTGTTTAAGAAAAATGTACATATGCGTTTACTTTGCCGCTTATGTTTTTGGTACGTGTCACGGCACAGCGACGAAGTAGTACCTATCCTAACGGGCTTGAAAAAGGGCTTCTCAAAAAAGCAATGTTTTTTATGCCTATGGAAAGGTCGACGCCGTGAATTACACTATATCAACCACAAATGGGAGCCTCGCATAACTCATCAACTTGGCCGCGACAGCATCGATCGTTGCCTCTAGTCCCTTCATCAAAAATAATACTTCCACCGCTTTTAATAAAGTTAGGCCTGATTCGACATTTTATTCGCTCTCTTGACGCAGATGGTCGAGCTATTAATTATTTGAAACTACTTTTTCCACAACTAAGCGATGCAAAGATTTCCGCTGGTACGTTACCCGATTGTAAAACTTTGTTTCTATTAATTTTTATATGTTTTTCAGGGGTTTTAAACGGGCCACAGTTGAAGAAATTATTGCAGCATCAGAAGTTTGCTGATCTTTTGAAACCGGTTAAACTAACTGCGTGGCAAAGCTTAAGCGATGTAATAAATAACTTCTTAGGAAACAAGAAGTTTTGAATTATAAAGAACTTGTCCGCAAGATGATTGACGCCTATCGCGAAATGGGGGTCAGCATGTCTCTCAAGATACATTTTTTAGAGAGCCACTTGGACTTTTCCCCCGGAAAATTAGGTGACGTTAGTGATGAACACGGAGAGCACTTCCACCAAGACATTGCACTAATTGAAAATCGCTTTCGGGGAAAAGATATGTGCCACATGCTTTCCGAAGATTGTTGGTCGCTGTGCCGTAACACGTACCAAAAACATAAGGGGCAAAGTAAACGCATACATTTTTCTTAAACAATTTGTTTCAAAATAAATCAATCATAAAATGCATTTTAAATGACTATTGTTAACTTTTAAATTAAGTTATGAGCACTAGTATTCACAGTAAGTACGTATCCTCATGCATTCATCTTGTTACTCTTGGATGAGTTTTATCCAAGGAAACTCAATTTTTTAATTTTCAATGTCTTGTGAAAACATATACTTAGGTTCAAACGCAATTTTTAAGTTGCAGAATTAGTGTATTTAACCTCCAGTATTAGCAGCATAACGATTTATACATGAGTTAATTCAATATTCTATTTTTGTCGTACGGTGCAATATATCTTTGTTTTATAATGAGAAATATAAAATTTTTTATATCCTTAACTATTAAAGTTAGAAGAACGAAATTCGAGGATGTGGTAGTGTACATATTAATCCTTAAGATATATTTTTTTCCCAAAAAAATATTGGAAATTTTCAAGGATATTCAAGGATAAAGTTTTAAAAGGACATTTTCTATACCTCTTCGTCCTTTTACACCAAACAAATTATTTTTTTAAGATTCTAAGGATTTTTTTCTTTCATTTGATACCCATACTGTTATTCTATAATGCGTTCAATTTTTAAAACAATTTTTGGAAATAAACATGTCCTTCAAATTTCAAAGTCTTTTTAAAAAAAATCCTGACGTCAGAGAGAAAAACTAAAAACGCAGTTTTACTACGTTTGGCCCCTAGTTTTGCAAGTATACCGATTTTTTTGTGTGTTTTGGAATTTTTTGATTTTTGTCGCACGGTGTTATCACATGTTCGCATCGATGGGCCACGCATTAACGGAACGGCGCTTCAATTCTCACGCAGAAGTCAAAACATGGATCGATGATTGGTTTCAGGCAAAAGACGAAACATTTTTTTGGCGAGGCATCCATAAATTGCCTGAGAGATGGGAAAAATGTGTAGCTAGCGATGACCATTACTTTGAAGAATAAAATGGTAATCATTTCCTCACAATAAACGTCACAATAATTACCGGTTTCATAGGCGCATACCTGGTAATTGATTTTGAAACATTGAACCTCAAAGTGAAAGCAAAAATGTGCTGTTTGTACTCAATTTTTTCTTTTAACGCTGTGAGAGTATACTTTAAGAGCTCATAACTTCTATATTATCCAATATTTTTTCTTAAAACTTGGGATTTCTTTCAATTGAAATATTTCTAACAAAACCTCATACTCAGATTTTTGTGGTTATAACAATGCATTTTGGCATTTTTGTCACTACTCGCAACACTGTGCGGCGCCACATGCCACATGACGCGAGCCATTTTGGTATTACAAAATTTTTAGTATTAGAAGAAAAAGTGCCAGGGTTCGGTATTTTCAGAGTTTCAGCAATTCTTTTGATTTCCCTTCCTTTTAACTTTAAAAAACAACCATAGTACCAGCAAAATACCTAAAATGACATTGTTTCTTCTCCTCGGTCAACAATTGAGTGATTGGATTTTAATTTTACTTTTTCCAATAAAACAGCAATTCTTTTTTATTAAATATTTTAAATAACTAACTCCATAGCTTCATGAGCGCAATAGTGTCCAACCTATTCAACTTCGTTGCCAACTTTTAAACATACAATTATATAAACCCAACAGTGAACTGTCAGCAACTCACCAAAATCAATATTTAACCAAAAGACCCAACACAAAATTTAATATTATATTTTCATATGCAGCGCAAATTTGAATAACATAGTTTGCAGATTTTGTTCATTAAAATTGTTGTGTTTTTGTAGTTTTTTAATGACCTTTTTTTAATGTGCCAACCAGCAAGCACTAAGCAATTAAAGCCCATAAAATACGCAGCATCAAAATTGCCAACAACAAAAATTGCCACAAAGCGTCGGCACAGTGCGACGAATCATTAGCAAAAAAAAACGTGCGCGCATGCGCACGCGCCCATTGCCTGCGTGCAATAAAATTAGGCAAATACTAAAAATCCATACATCCCAACAAACACACACGCGCATTCGCACAAAAAGCCATTTAAACAATTGCACAACAAAATGCCGCAGACGTACCTGACGCAAGCGGCCCTCGTGCCAAGCAGCTGTCGGCTGTGGCAGCCGTGTACGCGCTCCATGCGCGCAGCGGTGCTCACCAAATACGGAAGGCGATGCCTAAGTAAATGATTTGCTTTAAACAATTTTAATTGTATTTTTTTCTCGCTTTTTTGCAATTGTTGTAGTTGTTGCTGAGAGTTATTATTTCCATTAGGCTGCTGTGTTTTTATTACATTCCGATAATTGAGGCGCTTTTGGCGACAGCATGAATTGGCTTTCAGCTTTTGTTGCTTCTGTGTGCCCATATAGGCGACAACGTTATTGTTTACTGTCATTTGTTTTTGCCAACAATAGACAAATGCACAGACCGGCAAAAGTTGCTCAATTTCCCATTTTCACTTATGGTTACAATCAGGCGGCGACACACAGTCGCTTATTTTCACAATGGCACAAATTAAAATAGAACAAACGATTCTTTTGTACTAAAATGGAAAACGGAAATGGCTAAAAAAAATTGGCGGGACTTCAATACAGTCGACGATTGGCTTTTTAGAGCTGCCGCATGTCACGATTTCTCAGAGAGAGCACGGATTTCAAACACGTTCATTGATATTGCTGGTATGGTCATTTTTATTGTATTTTTGGTTTTCTGATTAGAAGAGAACGAAAGAAATCACTCTTCATTTCCGGTTTCAACGCCCATTTCTTGCCAGAAGTAGACTTAAGTTTTTTTGACTGCTTTTGTGTACTTTCAGGCACTACAACTTAACTTTACCTAATCTTATCTGGCCAAACTTAACCTAAGATACAAAACTGTCAACAATAACAAACATTTCCTATTAAGTGAAAAATATTCAAAATTTTTCAAATTATCATAAAAAGCCGCTGAAGTAACGAAACAAGTCAAAAACAACTTTGAATATAAAACTGAAAGGTAAGTACTTTTTCTTTATTTATGTTTCTCTTTCTCGTTTCTCTAAAAGGCATATTAAATCAGAATTAGAGAAAATTTTAATCTGTTCCAAAAATGAATGAACCAAAATGAATAGCAAACCCCTACGAAAAATAGTTTAATTAAAAACGAAAAATAAAACAAAATTCAAATTCAAATTTTTCTCAGTTTTAGTTTAAAAAAATATTAACCAACCCAAAGCATCGTGGATGCCGTTTGAAATATATTCTGAACAAATTGAAATGAATTGCAAACATTTTTAAATTTTCTAAATTTTTTCAGTTTACACTCAGAAAACTAATTAATTGAATATTAATTTATTAGAAATTTTAAGCCTTTAAAAAACTTATCGAAAACCAACAGCCACTTAGCACAAATTTCAAACCCCAAAAAATGCATAACACTGTCCTACCTACCCCTCACCAGAGCATCCCTCTTCACCCCATGCCAGCTTAAATATTTTCGAAATATTTTCAAGAAAATATTTTAAAGAAAAATTAAAGTTATTTAGAAAAGAACTAAAATCTAGTTAAGACCTAATAACTTTTAGGCGGTAGAGTTTATTTTAGCAAAACTCTTAGGCTGGCAATGCTGTCACTTAAGCAAACGAAGGCAAATCAAAGGCCAGCACAGAGTTGTTAAAGGACTGCAAACAAATTAATTTTTCTATATGCGCCCAGCAACTGGCTCAATGAAAATCTTTTCAATAAAATAACCAATTTAAAAGCTGTTTGGCTTTTATTGCCAAAAAATCTTGTGCGACAGCATATCTAACAAATTATTCACCTTACTATGCATTATACATCCCTGCATCTATGGCTCAAAGCACATCAGCTGACTTTTGTTTACAACCACAAAACACACTTTTTCGCACTTCGCCACCTTTTTCTACTTTACTTTATTTAGTTTTTTTATCAATGAAAATAGCGCATTTTAACCACAACTAATATCAATGGCAACTTCATTTGATAAACTACTCCAGCAACTGCAGTGCCAATTTTTGTGCTGCTACCCAATTCACTGCATCGACTGGCAAGTAAGCAAACCTACTTCATTCGGCATGCTTCAAGTGTAAAAAAGCAATTGCATTCAATTGTAGCAAATACCTGTTGATCTGACCTGGGAACAGCAGCAACAACTCATTGATAGTACCGCCAATCATCCGCTTAATCGAGCTTATCCCGTAAAAGTGGGCTACCAGCTGAACTTCCTCAAACGGCTGCTGCAGCTGCTGGAAAAGCATCTCGCCGAAGTGCACGACGCCATCTATGAAAGCTACTGTGCAGTGCAGCAATGCGTGGCGCAGGATGCTACGCAAAAATACGCCTACAAACACTACCTGCTGCCTGCATTGAATGCCCAATTCACGCTGCGCGAATCAAAGAGTTTCGTGGCTGCCGGCACTACGGGTCTGTGCAGCTGGCAAGCTTCACTGGCACTGGCCGACTATCTGCTGCATCACGTCAACATAGTAAAAGACAAAGCTGTGCTGGAGCTGGGCGCAGGCACAGGGCTCTGTGGGCTGCTGTTGGTTGGCTGCTGTGCCGCCAAGCAAGTGCTGCTTACCGATGGCAGCCAACCGTGTGTGGAGCTTATGCGCGAAAATGTGCTAAGGAATTTCTCCCACGCTAAGGAAACCACGCCGTGCACATTTGTTATTGGTCAGCAAATGTTGAGTGTGGGCCAGCTGGGTTGGGGTGAAATTGCAGCGACGCAGTTACTGCATGATTTCAAACCAGATGTGCTGCTGGCTGCTGATGTGGTCTACGACGACAGTGTCTTTCCTGAACTCTCACATGCTATCGACTACGTATTTAATTTGCGCCAAAATGCATGCAGCATGTTGCTGGCAGCAACTGTCCGGAATGAGCAAACGTTGAAGAAATTCTTGGAACTTTTGGGTAATGGTTTTGACTCTATGGAGAACGCATTTAATTTAAAATTCTTTAAAAATTATACTTGCAGCTAATTTAAAGTTTGAAATAGAAGAAAAAAGTGTGATACCACTGGAGCAGAGCTATTTGTATTGGGATCGCACAACGCCAGTGAAAATCTTAGAAATAACTAGAAACAGATAGCGACTCATGAGTGGCCGGCACATTGTGCAAATGACAGAAACGATAGACAATTATATTTATGTTTTGCATAATATTTGGTAGTCATAAGGGTTTAATACAGTGCGTTAGCATCAGCAACTTTACAATAAATTAAATTTATTAAAAAAAAAATTATTCAGTCTAACAAAAAGCTTATTTTCAAAACGATTGTTCTCACATTTTAAAGTTCTTTTTTCGCCTTCTCCAGCTTTAACTTAAATAGTTCTATCTGCACTTCGCAAAGCTGGACTTGCTTTCTGGTCAGTAGCAGTTGCGCTCGTTTTATAGCCTCGTCCAGATTTTTCTTTGACCTTTTGCCAGTTAATCTTTTCGTTTTTGACATTTTATTGAAGTGTACATTATACTTGATTGGCTCCGCTGTTACTGCCATGTAATCACTGTGGCAGTGACTGTCCAAGGAAGCGGAAATTTTTCCGTTATCGCAACTGTTAACGGAATCACTATACTGTTTGCTACTCGTCGCTGCATCGCGCTCGTACTCATCATACAAGTCTAAAGTGCTTTCCTCCTTTATTACAGTCACAAAGTTCGCTTGCGGCTGTGTTTGTGGTGTCTCACACAGACCGTCCGCACCTTCCGCGGCGCGTTTCTTCCTGCTCGACTGTTTAAAGTTGCGATATTTTTCGCGTAGCACTTTTGCCGTGCGAAATTCCTCCTCGGTGAGCAAGTTGAAGCGGCATGCTATTTCCTCCCAAACGGCTTGTTTCACAGACACAGATTGGTTGTCCGTTTTCGGGTTCTTAATGATGTCCGTAAACTCTTTCACCAGCGACATTAACAATTTCGTCTCTGTTGGTGTAAAGTTGGCAGAACGTTGGCGCTTTTTTCTGCAATTATTCGATTTGATTACGATTTGCAAAATGTGGCAATGTGTGTTGGCTGTACTTACATATTTGACATGTTTTTTCTCAATTGATTCAAATTTCCGCGGTTAAAATTTGGTTTTTCAATTAAAATTTCTGCGTTAAACGCTGAGAAGTGCTCCTCCCGATGGTTTGCATGCGCGAGCGTCCACTCGCCAAGAAGCGACCAGTTTTAACGCGGAAGGCACCGGACTCGCTAATCACACGTTAATCAGTAGTTACCATTGTTTTCACAGTCAAGATAAGTTTATGAACCAAAGATTACCGATGAGAGAGTGCACAATGTTTACAACAATAAAATGAGAATGTTTGCACAAATTTTTAGAATTGGTGCATTCAAAATTGTTTTAATTTTCTCTAAGAAATATCTTACTTTTTTACAAGGTACAAAAGACAGCAGACAACAGTCAGACGCGGTCAGCTGTTGACGCTGACGCGGTTTCCCCACACTGTGGTGAATTCAAGCATCGAAATGGATGAGTGAATGCGTTGGGACGAAACACCGCCAGGGGATTAGCTAAAACATTCGTGCGGCGGAAAGCTATTGACTGACTGAATTGAATCAGAATTTATGTAAAACAGTCGATGTGGATAAGATTTTAGGTGCTGTTCGAAGGTGCAGTTCTCATTGTAAGGCACAGCTTTCTAGGCTCTTCAATTGTTCGGACTTTGCATAATGCATTGCCAACAAATTTTAATGGTGTTAAATCGAATCAAAATTGGCGTTCAAGCTGAGAACAAATCGACACAAAATAGTTGATAAAAAGTCTTATTTATGTCGTAAAGTAATCGGAATTAGCCACAGCCAGCTGGGCGGCCATTTAAATTATTTCATATTTCATTACTTCTGTGGTCAGAAACGATTAACTCTAAAGTCTATTTAACTCAAATCGACTAAATGTTCGATTAATCGAACAGTAAATTTAAGTATTTTCCATTAATTTTTTTTGGCTGTTTTTTAAACTTCAAACGCGAAAGTTTTGCATGATATGATGGTATGATTAGTACTATGGGATAATATGAGTTAATATGGGATATTTGGTATAATATGGGTTACATATATTCATTTCTCACACCTCTTCCCAGTTGTATGAACTCCCAAAACAAAAGGTGATTTTTGACATAATTTCAAAAGCATCGAAAAACATTAAAAAACAATAATACATATTTTAAAAACTAAATATGCAGTTTTGTTAAAAATTGATCGAACTCTTGAACACGTATTTACATTTTTCTCATAAAATCAATATTACAGCCAGAATATATATTTATAGTTAGGTGTTCGATTAATCAAACACCAAATATCTAAAAAGCAAAAATCTAAAAAAATTTTGTAACCCAAATTTGAATTGTCCGACTTTATTTCACCTTAAAACAAACTGTTTCATTCAGGGGCGGATTCAGAAAAATATTTCGGGGGGGTTTCAAAAAGTAATTCTTTAATAATTGTAAAATGTCTTTTAATTTGTATGTAGTTTTATAGGCGATCCAAATATTTCGGGGGGGTTTCATCCCCCAAAACACCCCCCTGAATCAGCCACTGGTTTCAATCGAATATTGACAAAAAAAATCGACGGGTTAAGTATTCTAGTCTAGAAGCTCGATTTTGAGGTTATTTTACGGGCGAAAAAACGGTAATAATTTTGAACATCCACGTTTCAGTTTCATCAGTTTTGCAATATCAATACTTGAAAAATATAAAAATGTATAGTAGTTAAAAAAAATACAAATTTGGCAAAGTGAGGACTAAAGAAAAAGGTGTCTCCTGGTTGACGTCATTCCATTCCCCCTGGAGATTTGAAACATAAGAATAAGGTAAATTCCTATGAAACAAAGATGAAGAATCAGCTGGACATAGCCGATTTAAAAAAAAGATTTTTGCGCAAAATGTCGTTTTTCTAAAAATAAAAGTAATTTTTGCCTCCTTTTTTTAACTTTGGTAATTTTTTAAAAATAGTAAAAAAAAATTACAAAACCCTTACGTCAAGCGAATTTTGATAGTAGTAAGAAAGTCTCTTACAAATCTCAGGTAAATCGTTGCATTAGAACTTATCTCAAGTTCTAATGCAACCAAATCAAGTTCATGTCAACCGTATCGAAAAACATAGTTTCGAGAAAAACGTATTTAAAGTTGACAATCTCAGTTCGAGCAGCCTGAGTGGTGCGTCACAAAATTAACTATAACTCCGATAATAATTCAAATTTCCGTAAATCCTCTTAGAGACTTATTGTTAAAGGTCTAAACTTTGAAAATATTACTTAAAAAACAATCGATTTTTTTTTATTTCTTGAGACTCCTTAAGATATTATAGCATTGCTCAAAATAGTACTTATGGACTCATGGCGATTATTGCTGTTGACCACAGATTTATTGTAGCTTTATTCCAGTAATATTCTATTTCATTTTAAACCTATCAAGTGGCAGTTGAAAACCTTACACTTTTTACATTACTTATCTTTTGAAGTAAATACTAACTTTAAGTTTAATCCTGCTTACTTTATTCTCTTATTCGTTTAAATTTTTTGTTTTATAATAGAAACCAATTCATTTCTTAGTATTTACACAAATAATAATTACATATTTTATTTTACACTTTCATAAATAAATTCAATCTATAGTACACACATAAATACATACATGAGTACCTACGTTTGTTAAAAACTTGTCGAGCTCAGTAGTGCGCATGCGCGCTTATTGTCGGTATTGAGCCATCTTGCAGACACGTCACGTCGAGCTGTTCGATCTCGTGCTGCTTGAAGATCACGCCCAGCAAGTCGTACTGAATCTCGAAGAGCGTCATGTGGTGCGTGCGCGGCACCTTCATGCCCACCACCAGTGCCAGCAGCGCCGAGATGATAATGTAGACAAAGCCCTGCGCCATCACTGTGCTCGCGTCCGTCGAATAAAAGTAGGAATTCTTAGAATTCGACACAAAGTAATAGTAAATAACGCTTGTGCTGAGCAACTTCAGCATGTACGATATGTAAATCATGACTTCGGTGAAGCGAAAGTGTGTCACTTCCAGTAGTACAATTTGCAGATTTGAAAAGGACATGCCGAAGAAGAAGAGTATAAACCAAAACGGCACCGTTGTCTTGACCGAACTGCAAATGATCATTGCCAGCACGGTCAGTATGATCAGGCAGAGCTCGCTGGCCACATAATGCACCTTGACGCTGACGAAAATTACACAGACTGTGCAGAGCACGCCGCCAGCAAACACCACCCACAACATGGCGTCAATGTGTTCCACCTCGGTGAGCCGTATTGCCGTATTCATGACGAACCAGAATATGAAGTAGACGAAGAGCGCATACTGAATGGCCTCGGTGAAGATCAGCAGAAACGTCACATTCCACTGTTGGCTCTTGGTGACGTACAGAAATTTGACGCGCTTGAGAATGTCCTTGCGCTTGTCGAAGATGCTGCCATTCGAATTGGCAATGCGAAAGTTGTTGTCCATTATGTTATCGCACTCCACCACGCCCAGATAGTCCAGCACCTTGAGGCCAATCAACACGGCCAGCATAACCACCGAGACGGACAAGTAGACGCCAGCAAAGTCCACATAGAAGCCGGCAGGCACTGGCTTCTCGGCATCATTGCCATTCTGGTCGGTGTTCTTGGTGTAGCCGGTGCCGATCAGACTGACCGCTGAAGCGGTGCCGAGTAGAAAAATGGCAAAGCAAATGGAAAGCAAAATGACGCGACTGCCTTTGTGCAACGTGGTGTGCAGGTGGCTTTGGCCAGCAATGAAGGTGAAACTGTAAGCCGCATACGAAATAAACGCACCGACATTATCTACAAAAAGAAGAAGAAGAAATTGAATGCATAGTAAGACAAGATTTAGCCAATTGGACGGCTCAACGGCAACGGTCAAGTAAGTGATTCCAATATTACTTATACGCAGTGTGAGCCGGTGAATTGATGAAAGTTTGAGCATCTTTTCATGCTTTTTGAAAATAAACATAACATAAAATAAATAATAAAATAAAATAATAATAACAAAATAAAATAAAATTAAATAAAGAAAAAATAAAATTAATTAAAATATAATAAAATGAAATAAAAATAAAATAAATAAAATAAAATAAAATAAAATAAAATAAAATAAAATAAAATAAAATAATAATAACAAAATAAAATTTAAAAAACACTTTTTTTCAATAGTCCGATAAAGTCTCTGATACCAATTCATTGAATCAATTCATTCCAATGTTTACCTAACTGAATAACAATTTAGAGTTTTTCATTCAACCAAAGCAGTTGAATTACTATTCCACAACATTTGAAATAGGGCGGCAACAATGAGTACCATCCTAATTGTGAATAAGAAATAGATTTCTAGGAAAATTTTCTTTATGCGTGATGAGCACAACCCAAGAGGAGAAACTCTGGGAATCAAATTTTATTTTAGGAATTTTTGAAAATATGAAATTCGAACTTCTATGCGTGAAGATAGTCAAAATAGATTAACAGTTTCTTTTGCTCGCTAGAACGGAAACGCGCCTTGACTCTATCTCCCCCTCGTTTGTCGTTGGCGCTCTCCTCGAGTCTGTTAAACTGGACCTCAAACGACACTATCTGAACCTATCGAGCAGATTGTGGTTGAACGAACCCGGAAGAAACCGTTTTCCACCTAATGTGTCAATGCTCAAGTTTCTTAGTTCACCATTATTTACCAGCGTGACGGAACTATCTCCACTGTACATCGGAGAAATAGTCAGGTTTATATTGAATTCCTCGTGGTTCTCAGAGCGTTAACTCGGGGGAGTTGCGCCGTAAAACTGTGGTATCACAATGAGCCGCATAAGCGTGCTTAAGTGTGCTTTCATGTAGAAGGCTGCCACTCCAACCTAACCTAACCTAACTGTTTGTATGTAGAAAGGTAATTGAAGTTCACAGAATGTAAATAGATATTTACATATCCTATAATCCATAGTAATCCAGTATCCATGGTTATAGTGCGGAATATTTATTGTATTATTGCAAAGTCATCGATTATGTCCAATAAACTAACCGTTTTTGGAAGCAGAATTCAAAACTTTTTTATTGTCGAATAAATTTATTTTTCGGTTAGACTATTTATTCGTCAGATAGTCACTATCTGACTATTGAAAAACGCAATTTCGGTTTATTCGGAAAGTAAAAATTATTTGCCACCTATCTGCTGCTTATCTGACCATTGAAAAATCGGAATTACTTGTATCGACTTCGATTACAGATATCGCCGCATAGATTATAAAAATATGACTAATCGCTGTCATGTATAGTTGGGCCTGTCTATTTTGTAATTAATTGGTTTCTAAAAGAATGAATACTTTAGGAAGCGCGCCCACCGAAGGTAAGAAACCACGCAGCTTCCTACTGAGATGACACAGTCGCGCTGCATAGTGAATGCATTGCGAGGTGCTCGCTTGTCGCTAGACACCGCCGATGACTAATGGCGTCTGCAATTTTTAACATCAGCGCGCCAAACGCTAAACGGGGTCTACGTCTAACTTCAACGTCAACTTTCATACAGACACACTCACACTATCTACGTACATATGTACAGACAGTATTTTAATGCTTTGCAGATAACGCATAGTTAGTAGCAAACGTCCATTGTGGACCTTAGCAAATGAAACAAATAATGATAAATATGACTGTTCGCTGACTAAATATGTGAGGCTTTACTACTTTACTCCCACTACCAACTACGCTCTGAGAACTCACCGTAACCAGTGACAAAGTAGAAGCAGCTAGCCAGCAGATTGAAGGCGCCAGCACATATCAGAATGTTGAGGTGCCAGAAGATGATGCGACCCTTGAAGAATTTGACCAGAAACATGGCCGCTGCAATGAGGAAGCCGCTACATGCGCCCAGTATCATGGGGCCGTACTCGGTGAGGCCCGCGTCGACATTGCGCTCAGCTACCAGCGAACAAATCGTATAGCCGAATATTAGACCGCAAGGCAGGAAGGTCAGGCACACTTTTTATCAAAACAAAAACAAAAACAAAGAAAAACTTTCATTGTTGTTCTTGGGAAATATTCACAGTAACGCACCAACGAAGCTGGGCGCAAAGAGAAAAAACTTATTGACGAATTTCTCCCACAAATTGGCCATTTTACGAGCCATTTTGCAAACTGCTGCTGGCACAGAGCGCTGCCACACTACGATCCCGCGTTGTTGTTGGCGAATGTGAGCGTTTACAATTAACGTGTAAGATCGATGTTGTTGGCAATCACTGATGCTGTTGTTGTTGTTGCTGCTGCGCGTTCTTTGTTTTGTCTCTTACGAGCGCCTTCAACGCGCTTTCGACGCTTTTACACGCTCAACTGTGCCAGCCCGAACCAACACCTGTCGTCTGCCGCGTACGCTGAGCAGTGGCGCATTTTGCTTCGATGTTATTTTCAGTCTTTTGTTGTTGTTTTGTTTCTCTGATAAACAGTGATAAGGTACGCCACTCGGCGTTGCCGATAAGATAGTGTCGCTTCGGCGCACATTCGGCACGGTGTGCGGCGCTGATGGGCGCTGATCGTAAATTGTGGATTCCACGCGGGAGTGACACTTCTTCGGCGTTGCGGATTGAATAGGGGATTTTCGTTGTTTACGACTTTACAAAGGATTGCGGATTTGTTGTTTTTGTGCATGCAACATGTTTAACCTTTTCGACCCCAAAGTTGCCTGAGAGCAACTTCACCTATTTGTCATCTTATAGCAAAAGCTACGATTGATTTATAGGTTTCCTTTAAGTAGGCACCAACAAATTAATATTTTTAGGAGTGAATTCAAAGCAAATTACAAACATTTTACTGTTCTCCTCAAAAAATTTCCAATAATTTGCAGCGTTATCAGGGAAAGTTTGTGTTATAATTGAAGTCTAAGAATTGGGCGCGTTGGATTAAAACCCTGTTTCCTTAATAATGGTTAAATAAAATTAAAAAGTGATAATTTTGTATTTTTCCATTAATATTAAATACTTTTTTGTAACTAACCAATATTGATACAAAATGTATTTAACCCGTTCTAAGCTAAAACTGAGGCGTAGCGACTTCAAATGTCGTGTGCACACACATACACACACACAAGGGTTAATAGCATGCAAGCTTATTGTTAGTTCGTTAGTTCCAATTACAAAACTGTTCAATTTTCGATTAGTAAAAAGATTTATTGGCATTTCGCGCGTACAATCCGAATTTCTTACACTAAAAATTAACCTCTCACATTTACGAAACTTTTCATTTCTCTGAGCTATTTCAAGGTCGTTGTTGCTCACGCTTTTCGTTCGGGCTCGCGCGGATATTGCTGGAAAATGCGATTCCCCTCCAACTTGATGCACTTCACCTCGTTCGGCTGCAGTTCGCGATGCAAATAGTAGTTCGAGTGCCAGATTTTCAGCTGTGTGACCGGCGGCAATTGTCGCCGTATGCCCAGCAATCGATTGCGCACATCGATCAGTCCGTCCGAGCGCGGCAAAAGCCATCCCACCAACGCAATGCAAATAATTGTCAACACCATTGTGGCAATGCCAAAGCCCAACAGCTCGCGCCAGGTGTCATCCGCTTTCGTTTCGTACTTGAGCAGCTCGACGGCGAGCAGCTCCACAACAAAGGCCAAGCCGAGCGCCAGCTCCGTGTACAGCAGCGGCATGCATTCCACGATCAGCTGCAGCGCCACACTCGAGTAGACACCCATGCACACATAGTAGAAGCACAGCAAGTAGAAGCAGTTCTCCGTGGAGTAGTCATTGTAAACGCCCAAAATGGCTGCCGTTGCTGTGACCTTGATGAGGCCGAACAGCAGATAGACCAGCTTTGGTCGGTAGCGCGCAATCAGCGCACAGCCCACGGCGCAGCCAATTGTGTAGAGCAACAGCGGTCCGTACAGATGCTGTGTGAACAAGTGCGCAAATGTGGAGATCCAGCTTAGCTGTATGAAAGCGGACGAATAGACCAGTGTGCGCTCCAGCACAATCAGCACCGCAATGCCCACCAACCACCATTGGCGATTCTTGGTGAAGTGAAAGTCGTTGCGGCCCACGAACAGCGCATAAACTGACTTGTTCGGCAGAAACGCAATCTTCTCCTCGTTCAGCAAATTGAACACCAAATCGCAGGATTGCTTGTAATTTTGCAGGCTCAGATGCTGCAGCAGCTCGTTGACAACGACACCGGCGAGCATGGCCAGCGTCAGCGCCAAGTAAATCCAGCCGCTGTATTTGGGCTCGAATTCGTTGAAGAAAGTGAAACCCGTTGTGATGCCGCTGAAGTAGAACGTGTTGCCAAGTGCAACACGTGCAGGACGGTAGCCGCGCGAAGTGCTGCGCAGACTGATGTAGCTGTAGCAGGGTATGAACATGGCGCTGAGGCCAATGAAGCCGAAATAGAAGCAGATGTCTGCAAATAGCAATAAAGAGTATTTTATGAAAACATTGGCGAAAAGCGATTCTATAGCACGCACCCAGATTGTCGCTGATCATGAAGCAGCCACTAATCAGAAAGCACATCAACGCATAGAAGATCACATAGAAGTGGTCGTACCGATATTGTCGCTGTTGGTGCTTCTTCAGGGTCCATAGCGCTGCCAGCGTCAGGGCCACGGCAATACCCACCAGCGCATACCAGTGCAGCCAGAGGTTGTCGTAGACGTAGGCGAACTTCAGGTAGTAGCCAAAAAAGTAGCCACATGTGAACAAACAGCAGAAAACTGACAAATAAGATCTCTGACATTACAAAATATTTGTGACCCACATTTATTTTACTATGTATACGCACCCAAGAAGTCGGAAAAATAATACATATTGCGTGTCTAGAGACGAGGTGCGTCTTCACAACTGGTTGTGGGTATTGCTTTAGAGTAACTACGATTTCACTATTTGAAAATCAATTCATGATTCAACGCTGAGTTGAAGCGTTGCATGTTCGGTGCGCCCAGATAACAAAGAAAAATGAAAGCAATGATGTTGGTGTTCCAACGAACTTGAGATAAAAGGTAAAACTTTTGTCCAACTGCTTGCACTTGACAACTTTACTAAGGAAAAAGTATATTTTTCATGGACCTGGAACGTTTTGAATAATCAGTTAATTTTTAAGAGCTATTTTGCCTGGACCCCCGTGACTTTTTCTTGTTCCCAAAACTGAAGAGGTCGATGAAAGGACGACGCTACGCTACGATTGAGGAGATAAAGACGACATCGCAGGAGGAGCCGAACAAGATCACTAAAAATAATAAAGTGCTTCGAGGATTGGAAAAACATTGGCACAAGTGTACAATATCTGATGGGAATTACTTTGAAGGAGACAAAATATATATTCATGAATAAATAAATACATTTTGAAAAAACACAAAATTCGCTATACTTTTTGAACAGACGTCGTATTTTGTGCCATCTGTAATGTTTGGTTAACAATGATGGGTGATTCTGCGTCCTTCAATAGGCAGTCGTTCACATCAAGTTGCCCAGAGAGACTCGGATCTCTTTTAGTCGATCCGTTGCTTTGGTGAAGCGAAGGCTGTAGAGCAACTCGAGTCCAGTAGCTAATTCCCCATTAAAGTCAAAACACATTTGCCAGGAACAAAAGAAAGCTGGGTCGGCCTCATTGTCCTGTAGACACATGTTGCAAATAACAATGGCGGAATCATGATGACATAAACAAGGTGAAGCAAGTAGATGACATACCCTTAGTACAAGAAAAACTTATCTGAAAAACTGACATTTGCAAAACAAATTTTCTCAAAACATGAAAGTCTTTTTCTTTGTTCGCATTAATCTACTTATGCCTGGTGCATCAAACAATCAATTTAATTATTATTGTAGTGCTTCTATCTAGAAAAGCTTCTATCGATGAACGTCTTATATCATTTTTTCAGCGTAAAGATATTGCCTGTAGTCGTATTTATGGGCAACTGTGACTTATAATGCCCAGGCTCCACTTCGGAACTATAGGTAAGAGTCTGCATTATTCCGATTCGTTGGCGTGTTGGTAGATACCCAAGCTGCTTAATTATTGGTATTGAATAATAAAGAAATATGAAACCCAAAATAAATAAAAAATAAATATGTCGATTAACATTTATGTTAAAAAAAACATTCAATAACAGAAAGAAAATTGAAACTCTTTACACTCTTAAGGCTTGATTACACGTAACGAGTCGAGTGACAAGACAGCAACTTGAACGAGTACTCGTTTCGTCTAAACAGTAAGGCGAGTTGTTGATTGAGTCCGTGACCGATGAAAGTGGCGAGAGAGTCACTAGAATCACATTTTGTTTGCTAGGCCGAGCGACCACTACTTTACCGTTACATTTTTCTCTTTTTCGCAGCGATTCGCGGAATCGCTTGTCACATGCGGAATCGCTCGTAACATGCGGAATGCGTCACATTCGCTCGGTTGAGTTTAATTGCGCGAGTTGCTTAGTTCATTTTGTGCATTGTGAAACCGAACTGACTCGCCACGTGTCAAAATACGTTTGAACAACTCGTCGCTTTTTCTCGCTATCCCAATTCTTTCGGCCTAGTACCATTTTGATGTCTCGTCACTCGACTCGTTACGTGTAATCAAGCCTTTAAGGCGAAAGAATTGGGATAGCGAGCAAAAGCGACGAGTTGTTCAAACTTATTTTGACACGTGGCGAGTCAGTTCGGTATTACAATGCACAAAATGAACTAAGCAACTCGCGCAATTAAACTCAACCGAGCGAAAAGTGGTGTGTGACGCATTCCGCATGTTACGAGCGATTCCGCATGTGACGAGCGATTCCGCGAATCGCTGCGAAAAAGAGAAAAATATAACGGTAAAGTAGTGCTCGGCCTAGCAAACAAAATGTGATTCTAGTGACTCTCTCGCCACTTTCATCGATCACTGACTCAATCAAGTACTCGCCTTACTATTTACACGAAACGAGTACTCGTTAGAGTTGATGTCTCGTCACTGTACTCGTTACGTGTAATCAAGCCTTTACTTTAGAAGAAGAAGTTAAAAGCGTATTTTACAAATGTAGAATACTTTTTAGAATTAAGCATTTAAACAAAATTTTAAAAGAAAAAATAAATAACAAATCATTCTGCTACAAAATATGGTTTCGAGTGGTATTCGGCTCAAAAGTTGTACGCAAATCCTTCCCTAATATAAAATACTGTGTGAGCCACTCACCTAAACACTGATTGTTTTATTTTCAAACGTTCATGTTTTCAAATAAGAGTAATCCCACTTTGTTTATAGGATAGATAGGATAGGATAGCTAGTTGGGCATTTTTTTTAATTTTGTCCACTTATAAGAGATTTTTGAATCAAAATTAGTTAATTAATTAATGAAATTGTTGTGTCTGCAAAATTAGTCCGGCTATTGAAGCTAGCCGATTATAAGGAGGAATTTCATTGTACATACAAATTGAAATTTAAAAAATAAAGTATGATGTGTACAAAACTTCGTAAATATGAGCTACCAACTGTAAAAACAAAATTTTACGGTGCATCTCTCAGATACAGTCTTCATTGATATCTTATCATCAATGTCGAATACCTAAAAACAGTAATTAAAAGTGAGTTTTCCGTTAACCGAAAACACACAACCAAATGGCAAGAAGATCGCAATGGATGTGCAACGCTTTCGTAAAACATACTGACTCATTTTGCAAATAGAGCTGAGAACAACAGAATCGATACTACTGTAATGAAATGAGGACAAAGTGGGTAAATCAATTTTAAACAAAACTAATTGAATTTTCATTTATTAGTAAAGTTTTCAATAGTGTCCGACCGAAACATTTTGCATTTTTTTGGCCGAAACTGAAACCGAAACCACTTTTTTGGGCTGAACCGAAACCGAAAATTCGGTCGGACAATACATAGTTTTTACCATACTTGTGACAAACTTTTTGGAAATCCTGCGGCAATTTGGCGAAAAGACCAAAAATCTGAGAAGTACTTCAGCACCTCTAACCTCAATTCCCAAACGGCTTTGGTTCAATTTCAATTTCAAACGATTCAATAAACGATTTCAATTCAATACAATTTCTGACATTTTGGTTTTTTCATTTTTACATTTGCATTTACATTTTTACATTACATTTAATTTACATTTACATTAAAATAATTACATTTAATTTAATTACATTTCCTCAAACATAGGTTTGGCACATAAATGCATATCGAAAGCAGAAATGTTTGAACTTTTGCATGTACAATTTTTTTCACAAGCTACATAGTCCTTTAAAATCATAAAAAAATTAATAGAAAATTTATTACTGCAGTGTATTGCCTACCAAAATTTCTTGAAAATCACAACAAACCAACCACCTCCCAAAGCTTTAATTTATGAAACGAAGCTACCAATTTTGGTCCAATTGGACTAAAACGGCAACACTGCTCGCATCCTTATCGAAGGCGAATGCGTTCAGTGCGCAGGTACAAATAATTCTGCATTCTCGCGCGCTTTTTCATGAATGAACTCCACTTCAAGTGACAGCAGTTACGCGCAATGCACCATCTCGCTTCCTCTAGCGCCCAGCGTCAGCGACCGCAGTGGCCCGGCAAATATTTACAATTACAAGTTTCGCAGCCGAGAGTCGTTCCAGCTGCTGCTGCTGTCACGCCGCCATTTTCGAGTGTACAGTATTTCGGCGCATTGCCGCTACACCAACACACACACACTCATTCTCACAGTAAGCACTTCCTACCCCAATTTTATTACCCTGCCATCAATTATACCTTCTCGCCACTGTCGTTGGCTTTCGTTTGCGCCGCGCTTTGCCAATATTCAATAAGAGACTCGCATCAAGTGCAGAGTGAATAGTCCTCGCTCCCATTTTCCGCATCTACTCCGGGCAATATTTTGTTGTTGATATCATTTTTGCATACAAAAAAGGGTATTTGACAATTCACGGCACTCAGTCAGTCAGTCACTCACTCACTCGCACGCACGCACATACACACCAATCGCCCAGTTTTATGGAAAATCGTTTGTGCAAATGTCGACCCGAAAAATCCGTGTAGACGTGGAAAGTTGTTAGACGAAAAAGTCGCCATGTAGCTGAATGCACTTGGATATACTTTAGCGCTGCATTGATAGTTGTTATCGCGAACGTTGCATAGATGCGGAATCGAACGAACGAACGGTGTGAATGACCAGCAGCCATGTACACGAATTGGTTCAACAACTTGAGTAATCGCAGTTTGGCGATAACGATTCTAATTTGCATATCCCTTATCTACGTATCGTACACCTTTAATTCGTGCCTCTTGACGAGCATTAGTCGCACCTTTCAAAAGGTTTGCACTGCTCGGCTGCCCACAGAATTTCGACTTCAACTAATTGACACACTTTTCATTTTACAGACACCACTGCGAAATCTGTTGGTCTCGGCCAATGCCCTCTCGGCGTCCGCACAGACTACCCCGGCCACAGCAGCGGTGGCACTAATCGTCAACGAGCGGCGCCAGGCAACTGAGCCGCCACTACGCAGCCACGGCAGCTCGGTGGTGCGCATTGTGCCGCTCGAGAATGGTGCGGCCAGCAGCAACAACAGCGCCACGCACCAATCGCTGGATGGTTCGCCCAAGTATCGCCTGCTGCGCCAGCAGGGCTTGCGGCCGTCACGTCATCTGCCAGACACACTGATCATTGGCGTGAAGAAGAGCGGCACACGAGCGCTGCTCGAGTTCATACGGCTGCATCCGGATGTGCGTGCCGCCGGCTGCGAGGTGCACTTTTTCGATCGACACTATCAGCGCGGGCTGCGCTGGTATCGCCACCACATGCCGTACACCATCGAGGGCCAGATTACGATGGAGAAGACGCCCAGCTATTTTGTGACCAAGGAAGTGCCCCAGCGGGTGCATCACATGAATCCAGCAACAAAGTGAGTCTAGTGAAATTATCAAAATCAATACCGAGAAATTGTTGGCGTTATATTGAATTGTGCTGTGCAATCAGTGGAGAGATTTTAAAGCTCACTTAGGGCTGAAAGACCAAGCAGTCATTCATGTCCATAATTGGCGCTCTTGGTGCCCTTTTTTTGATACTACTTGGTACGTTTTAGTATGAGCAGTAAAACTTCAAGCTATATGTCCATGTTTTTCAGTTCTTAGAGCTGTATTTCAGTGATTTCTGTGTTGACTCACAAGTCAGAGAATCATGAACGGCAAGTCGGAGAATCTTGAAAGATTGATTTCCTACAGATTTTTTTTCAGTGCGGTTTTCTTCGCATTTTTCCAAGACTTCCAAGACAAACTTTTTAAAGTCTTTTGATACAATTTACTTGAAGTTTGGCGCAAACATTTGAATACACCGGTGCTCTCAATTCTTGAAGCTGTAAGTGATTTTTGTATTGAATCACAAATCAGAAAATCATGAACGTTGGTTTTCCAACTGAATATTTTTTCTCACTATGGTTTTCTGTGCAGTTTTCCAAGGCAAACTTTTTAAAGTCTTTTGACACCGAGACACTTCCAATGATTTTTAAGTTGAATCACTAGTCAGAGAATCATGAAAATTCGATTTCCAATTGAAAAATTTCTCAGGGCGACTTTCATCGCAGCATCTGAAGTAAAATAATTGTTTACGAAAAAGCCGTTTAATACAAGTTAGTGAAACTTGGCTTAAAAATTGGAATCCGTTTGTATTCTTAGTTCTTAGAGCTGTATTTAAAAGAAAGTTTGTGTTCTAATTGAAGTCTACGAATTGGGCGCGTTTGACCAAAACCCTGTTTCTTTCATAATGGTTAAATAAAATCAAGAAGTGATAATTTTGTATTTTCCTATAAATATTATATAATTTTTCTGTAATTGAAAAAATATTGATACAAAATTTATTTAACTCGTTTTAAGCTAAAATTGTTCAAAACTAAACTAGCTCTAGAACTCTAACAAAGAGGCGTGGCGACTTCAAATGTCGTGTACACACTTATGAGGAAACTGTTTCATGATTTAAATACCAAAAAGTGATATCGAGACACAGGGTAAAATTCGGAGTTGAAAGGGTAATGGACCTTTAGGACCTGGAAACTAACGTACCACTTATTCTTACACAATAAATGTACAACAATTCTACATTCTTATTAGTACGCACTTCCTAAATAATTGTAACTCTTGTGTAAAAATTATTATTTGAATTATTATGATTGACTTTCATCGTTACTAAATTAATAGATTTCATTAAAATTTCCCCTCTTTTTTATATTCTCGTAGACTTTTGATTGTTGTGCGCGATCCAGTGACACGCGCCATCTCCGATTATACTCAGGCGGCTAGCAAAAAATCGGACATGAAACGCTTCGAAGATTTGGCCTTTGTCAATGGCTCCAAATCGGCCGTGGTGGACACCGCTTGGGGACCCGTCAAAATCGGCGTCTACGCACGCTACCTTGAGAAGTGGCTGAAGTATTTTCCACTCCCGCAGCTGCTATTCATAAGCGGCGAGCGTCTCATCATGGATCCCGCCTACGAGATTGGACGCGTGCAGGATTTCCTGGGACTGAAACGCATTGTGACTGAGAAGCATTTTTACTTTAATGCTACCAAAGGCTTTCCGTGTCTGTTCAAGTCGGAGGCGCGCTCCACGCCGCACTGTCTGGGCAAAACAAAGGGCCGCAACCATCCGCACATCGAGGAGGCGGCCATCGAACGACTGCGCGAGTTCTATCGGCCATTCAACAATAAATTCTACCAAATGACGGGCATCAACTTTGCCTGGCCGTAGTCGATCTTGTGCATGAAATCGAAGTAAGAGGATATAGTGCAATTGAAGCGGCAAAGGAAACCAATTGTCTGGCAGCGACAGTGAAATGTGATGTGATGTGAAAAAACACGCACAAATCGCGCCGAATCAATCGAAATGCAATTCCAGTCTTTTTTTAGTAACTATAAAATATATTTGATACTTGACATAGTAGCAAATAATCACTACTAACTATATACACCGGACACATATACAACATATGCATAAATATTATACAAAGATATGCGCAACGACGTCGCTGTGGAAAAAGGAGAGGCTTTTCTCACATTACATAGCTTTACTCACAGACAGCTACAGCCACACACACACCTACACACATACATACAAACACTCAAATCAATAGTTCCTTTTTGCGCTCTGCATTTTGCTGATACTACCGATACGAATACAAAACTAATTTAGTTTCTCTAAATGAATATAAAGTTGTTGAAATTGAGCTTCTAGAACTTCTTCTAACATCCCTCGAAATATTATAAAATATATGCAAACCATGTAGCTTTTAGAAAATCCACAAGTCAAACTAACCAAAAATGAATGAAATGATCTTCCAAAAATTTAATTTTACTAACAATTACTTGTACTAATACCGACTGTAGCGCAAGTTTTAGTGATTTCTCATAAACAAAATTATATATTGCTCAAGCATTACTTGACATACGTACTGGTCCACCCTTTTGTACTCCAAGTGCGTCCCGTAGATATTTAGTAATACTTAGTTTTAATTGATGGCCAAAAGTAGCCGCACTCGCGAAAGTTACCACAATTCTTTTTGGTCAATTCGAATGCATTTAATGTGACATATCTCGCGATTTTATTTCCATTTACACTTTCACACATCAACCAACTTTAGTGACTCGTTGTTTCCAACTTTACTTCTACAACTACAACTATCACAAACCTATATTTCTAGCTGTGCTCCCCTATGCGGCAGCAATCTGCTGCATTCTTTGTCCAACAAGGAATGTTTATTCCTTCATAGGTTACGCACAAAACGTTTGTTAATAGTTTTAAGCTAAACAAATACACATATATACAATTTTCTCGTTTGAAGTGTGGCGGCGCATTTCCAATTGCAATATTTGTCTGCGGAAATGTGATTTGGAGAAGCAAAGTTTATTTTGCATATTGCAAATGCTAAAATCAAATTTTTTATTAATAGAATTTAGTGCATAACTATACGTAGGAGAGTTGAATGAAAATACGCACGCACACATATATAAATAAACACATAAAACATCCACGTAGTGGTGTACGAAAACCGAAACTGCAAGTTGAAAGTATTCATAAATTTGTGCTTTTGAATTTATGAAAAATAAAAAGAAAACATTAAAATAAACAAACCATATAAACTAACAAAAACAAATATTTTATTTTAATTATTTAATGAACAAAAAACAGCATGTCCTCTGTTTCAAGCCCCCTTTATCATCAGCTTTTTGGGACAACGTTTGGTAGTATTGGGGCACATGAGTTCATCGGACAAGATGAAATGCTGACTGTTGTTTTTCCTTTTCTGGTATTCGCCACAAATGCCATACAACTTCCTAAACTAACTCTTCGAAGCATTTGGACTGATTTAGCAACTTTCTATAGGTCTGATACAATAATAACCGACAAATTCGACAGCGGTTCATGCTGCAAAATTCTGAACCTTCACCTATTCTTCAGACTACTAGGCCACTGCAACGTCTTCCAAGCTGCCTGGCTCAGATCAAATGCAATCTTCCACTGAGACATCATCACTTATATCGACAGCCAAAATGCAATACAAGCTTTACCCTCCACTGCCGCTCATCTCTAAATGTACAACAAATGTAGCAGTCTTTACTTGAAAAATTCATCTGGAAAATGCATACTTGACTACACGAACAAAAATGTAACTCGGCAATGCATATCCGGACAGGAAATTGATCCCACGAAACAAATCCTCAAATCCTCGAATATGAGTTTGGATTGAGCTCCGCACCACAACTATTGCGGCACAAAAACCTATTACGCTGCATTAGTATCTAAGAAATTTGAGGTTAGGTGGCTGCTTTTGAATGAAACCTTGGGCCTTTATGGCCCCTTCTTGTAATATCACAATTTAACCCTTTTGAAGTGTACATAAAGGGTGTGCATACCAAAATCGGGACAGTTTAAAATCCCTGTATCTTTTAAAATAAAACTCTTTGAAAAGTAAAATTTTAGATGTAAGTACTCCATGACTGGGTTTTCAATATTCAAGAAGAGTGATGCGAGGAATTCGACGAAAGAAGAGTTCCGAAGGAACTGATTGTGGGGGTCTAAAAAAGTGGACGACTTTTTCGTGCAAAAATTGGTGGCAGGACTCCGATGAAAAGTGCGGTGGATGGCATACAGAGGAAAAAACTATAAATAAATCTAGACTTTAACATACCTTAATCCTTTCAATACTGCGGGGACATATAAGTCCCAGATAATGTTCAAAAATTACTGGCGCGAAAAGTATTCGCTTTTAAAGTGCTGGGATGGGACTAAACAGTAGTCTGTAGTCAGTACTTCACAACACGTGTTTTGGTTAGCATAACCTAACTAATTCATACTTGGTACATGTTCAGAAGTGTAAGCGTGCTCTTTGTGCATACAAAAAAACAAAACTGAAATTATGTAAACATGTTTTTTTACTTAATTACAGCACATTTAGTTCAATTATACAGAAATAAGTTCACTGGCCAAAAGTAGTATTGAAAGGGTTAAAGACCGAAGAGTAGAAAAAAATAAAAAAAAATTCTAGATTACTTCGTTTTATTTTTATATCAGAAAACAAGTGTCCCGATTTTGGTGTGCACACTCCTTACAACACTGTTGTTTCGACAACATGTGTTAGAACACATATCTGAGACTGATTTGGAGGGGGAGGGGCAGCAAACATGTTATTGAATCAAAAATACTTTCACTTTGTATCGCAGAACGTGGTTCAAATTGACTTTAACAAAACTAACCATAATCAATGACTTTTTCTGGTTCAATAACAACACATATCCAAAATAGTCTTTGAAGCAACATCTTTCGCAACGTGGGGTCAAGCGAACAGGGTCGATTTTAATCCTCGCAAGACCCAATGTTGCCTGTTATCCCACAAGCGAGTCTCCCAACATTCCAACACATCCCTGGTTATGGATGGTGTGAGTATTGCGGAATCGGCAGCTCTTGATCTGGGCATGTCCATTAAGAATGACCTTCGTTGGAACGATCATATTTTTGGCGTGTCGAAAGAAGTAGCCAAGTGCCTCGGCTTCTTAAAGCGGTGCAAAAAATATTTCACCCCGTCCGATCTCCGCATTATTTATACCACCTATATCCGACCAAAAATGGAGTTTAACTCGCATCTATGGGCAGGGGCTTCAAAAACCCATTTGGAGCTCCTGGATCGGGTGCAAAACCGTGCGATTAAACTTATAGGGGACAGTAGGGCATCCAGCTCTATTGACTCCTTGGAGCATCGTCGAAACGTGGCATGTGTGGTGTTATTCTACCGATACTTTTTCGGTAATTGCTCAGTGGAGATGAGCAGCTTGATGCAATCACTTCGGGTATTCCCACGGGTAACCCGTTTGAACACTGGCGCCCATGCATTCCACGTCGAAACGATGTTCCAGCGCACTACGCACTACAGGGAAAGTTCGTTCCTGGCCCGAACAGCGCGATTGTGGAATGGTCTCCCTGCAGATGTTTTCCCCAGCACCTATGATCTTGATGGATTCAAGGCAAGAGTCCATAAATTCTGCACCCAACTTCCTCTCTCCCAACCTATATATCCTTTCTTAACCAGCGCAATGCCTCGCATTTATAGGGGTCATCCCCTGCGCGTTGGCTCGTCAAAAAAAAAAAAAAACGCTACGGACTTCCATCTACGTATATGGAAATTCATGTAACATGCAAGTCTCTTTTTGCATTTAACAACTACGTACAAAGTTTTACAAAATCGTTTTTTTTCATAATTTTCATTTGGAAGACGTGAGGAATGTTATATCCAAAGGATTTGGGTAAACTCTTCACGGTTATTGAGCTATAGAGCATTAAGCACGCTCGCTCACGGTGTTTCCGCACGCTCCCTGTGAACTTTAAACGCGTTTTCCCGAAAGTCGTATTTTTCTAACTTGCACGATTTTAAGAAAAGTTTTACACGCATCGATTCGATTTATTTTTTTACTGGCTCAGCAAATATGTCGCTATGAGTAGACATGAGCTTTTGACAAAATATTGTTTGTTTTTCAAAATGTCCACCATTTCGAGAGATTTTTGAATTTTACAAAAAGCTCGTGTCTAAGTATAGCAGATGTAATATCAATTATAGATTAGTTTCATTTTTTGTTGTAGGTTACGTGGTTGGCCCACAATCGTGCAGGGAAATTGATATAAAAATTCTGATAAGGGCAGGTTCAAGGTCATCCCGCACTCGAATATGTAGAAATATAATTTTTATGATCTTGCCACTTGAAAGATTACGATTAAATAAACAAAAAACAAAAAAAAGTGAGTGATATCTTTTTTCGTTCTTTCGTAATAAATTTTGAAAAAAAGGCTCGAAAATCGTGCCGCTACGTAGACGACCCCCTTTTAAATGTTGTAAAATACATTGTTCAATAATATTTGATGTGACAGCCAACACGGTCTATGTTTGTCACAATTTCTCTTGGAGGTTTGTCTTTCAATGAACTCACAAGCTTACATCGAAAGTACTGGAACAATAAACTTAAGCCACAAATTTCAAATGAAAACATGTTTTTCTAAAACCATTTGTCTTGTAAGTTTGTAAAGTTTTAACTTATTCATTTCAAACTCCACCTCTTCTAAAACCTTTTTTAACCCTTGAAACGCAATAATAATGTCTCACCCTTCTCACCATTTAGTAAAACAAACGTTTTATTTTTATTGATTACGCGTTGTTTTCTCATTTCTTCTTTTATTTACTTCATAGATTTTTGCGTTTGTATTTAATTTTCGTTTCTTTTACGCATTCGCATTTTATTGAATAATCAAAATTGTGGTTTACTTTTAAACATATTCGCTTAATTGATGTATAAATATCAATTACGTGCGCCCTCGTGCTCACATACTCTCCTTCCGCGAAAATAGCTTTAGGGATATTGTTCGCTTATTTACGATTCACGCACTCTGCAGTTTTGCGTGGGTCAAATGTACAAGTCACATCAGTGTCGACGCTTGCTTTTGTATAATTTACAAATATAAGTTAAATATATATGCTCGCACTGTACATATTTATCGTATTTATATAATCATGTTGTATATATTGATGTAGGCGTAACTGCTGCTGCGGCCTGTTCAATTTGAGTTTTTTCTCTTTTTCTCTTCGGACTTTTCCTTTTTTCTAGTGTATAGTTAACATAATCACTGCTGTAAAAGTTGATGTAAAAAATAAAAGAACGAATTTCACTTGTTTCTTCATCTTTCTTCATTTATGTAGTTTACTATATGTTTCGTTAAAGTTAATAAAGTCTACAAACTACAAAATGCTTAAACGCTATGTTGTTTGTGTAAAAAGTAACTTATTTTCACTAACAATAAGAAAAATGGTTTTCCAATTTTTCTTCTTATAATTGTTATTTTGTATTTGTTTTTTGTGTTTTGTGTTTGTGTTGTAAAAAGAACGAAAAAACATAGTCATCTGAACTTGGGTGGCATTTCGGCAATTATCTCTGCGCTGTGCAACAGAATACGACACAAAAAATCATAATAGATTTTAAATTAAAAAATTGAAAACTATATATAAACGCACACAACTAACGTAAAATCAAATTGATTTAGTTTATTTGCTATTGAGTTAACTATTTTCTATTTGTAAATGTAGTAGGAAACGAAAACGCAGTTGCGGTATTTCATGTTATTTTGTGGTTGTTGTTGTTTGCTTGAAAACAAAAAATGTGCAAACCCTAAGTGATACGATTTTGCTTTAGATTTCTTTTACGTTTCATGCTCAAGTCTTTTGTTTTTGTTTTAGTTATCATATTTCATCCATATGCTTCTTCAACTGCTTTAGTTGCACTTAAATGTACTGAAGACCCTAAAAATTATGGTAATCAAATAAATAACAGTTTCTATTTGCTATTGTTTTTGTTGATGTATTTTGTTGTTGTTACATAGTGGCAGTTTCGTTATATCGTTCATGCTTTAATTGGTATTTTCCTTGCAGCAGTTGAACTTTTTTTACTTAAATTCATTTTTCTATGACAATTGTTTTAAATAGAATTTCGTTACTTTAATAATAAGCATAATAGTAATAGTAGTAGTTGTTGTTGTGGTTGTTTTTTGTTATTATTGTAGTTGCTGTTGTGCAACTACAACTCATGTACATACATACAGTCTGTTCTATTTTGGAGTGACAGTACTTTTTCGCGGCTGCTGAACAAGTTTCTAAAAATGCTGTTATGGTTTTTATACAATTTTCGTTTTTCTGTTGTCTGGCTGAAACGTTTCTTTAAAATATTGTACAATAATTTTAAAGTATACAGTAAGTAAAAGTCATTTGTATTCGGTTGTATATGTTTTGGAGTGTAAATGCTGCTCATTCTCAACTGCTGTGACTTGGCATAAATTCGAGTTTACATTGAAATAAATGGCAATTTTAATTCATCATAATTAACAAAATGGAAAGAATCAAAAACGTGTATATTTTTGAATGGTTGGAAATTGAGAAAAGGTTAGTAGTTTACTTCCAATTGGCGCTAAGTGGCGAGAAAATGCACTGCAATGTTTAGTGCATCATTAGCTTCTGAAAGCGGCTGCAAGAAATGTGTAGCTTGATCTGTACGGGTGAAAGCACCCAAGAGTGCTGAAATATACCATCAAAGTTCAGTTCTGTTAAGCAACTCGATAAAGCTGCAACACAGTCGCAAGTGAAGCTAGTGTCAGCTGACCACAGTTTTTCTTGCAATTCGCTCACTGTTCAAATCGTTCATTTGACTACCAGAAGCAAACAATTGTGACCTTGAACAGTTCGGACTATCAAAAAAAATTACACACTCCACTCAATGTTTGTGTTCGTTTGTATTAGTGTCACACTAATTACTGTTTTTGTTTTAATTTACACTTTCTTAAATGATTGCAAAAGTTATAAAACTTCACATGCGGTGGTGTTATTGAAACTTTCTGTTAGTTTGCTCTACGGTTTCTACTTTCATTTTTACAATTTTTATAGCATGATTGAGATTTATTCTTTTGGAAAAACGTAATTATAATAAATAGAAAATGCAAAAATACATTTAGATTTAATTATGCTTAAGCCGAGCGTGAAATTTGCATGATTTGTTGGGATATACAATTTTACAAAAAATTTAGTTCAATCAATTTTTCAAGGTTAGATTAGGTATCGCAGTTTGGCTGTTGCATTCTTATTTGTTTTGTTTAATTCTCATCTGCTATTCTTTACATGTTCCCTCTGGCCCGCCATATGTAGTTAATTTTTATTTTACTCGCATTATTTAATATGTAAACATTCTTATCAATTCATAGTTTTTTTTCCATATACAATTTTGTCTCTCAAAACTGCTTTCAAGCCCAAAACGCAGTATGTCAACATGATCAAACAATTCGGGACAATAATTTCCATGTGCTCGTACATTCATCATGATTCGCTTATAGCATTCGCATAGTTTGAATCTTTAAAATTACCTATGTTACAATTTTGTATACTCTTCGTTTAGAATTTATTGATCGAGTTGCAGAATTCGCCAAACAATAATCAAATAAGTAAATAGAATGTACCAGAAAGCATTTGATAGTTGAAAAAAAAAAACGAAAAGATTATCATATCATTTCAAATTAGTATAAATTTAAGAGCCAAATTCATAAAACAAAATTAAAGTGCATTTAAATCAAGATGTGGCAATGAACAGCACTGCATGCGAACCAAAAGAAAACTAATCAAATCAAAATTAAATAAATACAAACAAGCCAGCAATTTATTATCAGCAGCAACACATAAAACCAACAACTAGTTAATACGCAATGCGGCACTAGGCCAGACTAAAAATTGAGAATATGTTGAACGCTTACGATTCCGGTTTGGCGTCCGACTTTAACGCCTGCAATCGTTTCTCACAGTACAAACTGCCGATGGGCTTAGCCAGCGACGCGGCCAAACTCTTCGTTATTGTCAGCGTCGTGGCGGCAGCAGAGGAAGCGGGCGAGGTGGCCGACAGCTCATCGCCGGTTGCTGATTTAGCAACAGCACCGCCTTTGGCAGCATCGGCTCGCGCCGACGCGCACCGATAATCGAAGGGCAGATCCGCTGCAAACGGTGAAGTGGGCGAGGTGGCAGCGCTAGCACTGGCAGCAGCAGCAGAAGTAGCACTACCGCTACCACTTTCACTGCCCAAGCGAGCGATAGCAGCTTCAGTTTGCCAATTTGTGCTACCGCGACTACGATCTGTAATGGGAAATTTATTTTTCGTACAACTCAGGTCCAACTCAAGCGTATAGAAGCGTCCGCGAGTATACTTTTTGTTCTCATTCTCGATGGGCTTGCTGATGCCGCTGCCTGTGCCAGCGCCGGTGCTGATTGTGCTGCTGCTGCCCGCATTCGGATGCGGATGACTGCCGCCGATGCTGATGCTGGTGCCGAGATTAACGCTGGCCGGCCGATGACTTATCGTGCAGACGCTGCTCCGATTGCTGCTGTTCGTTGTCTGGTCGCTGCAGTTGCTGCTGCTGATGGTCGGCTGCGAGGCTGTACTTGTGCTCGTGTTGATGCACGAAATGATGGCAGTGCTGGAGGCGGGTGTAGTGGAGAAACGCTGCAGTGCGGCGCTGTCGACCTCGTCGACATCGCCGTGAGCGTCAGCGTCGCCTTCACTGTCATCGCTGTCGGAGGTGATGCGCAATTCGTTCGTAAACTCCCGTTGAGGGGGTGGCGCCGCCGGTGGAGGCGCCGTCGTTTTCGCCGTTGCACCAGTGCTCTTGTTACTCTGCTTCTCTGTTGTGCTTTTGCCATTTTTCGAGTTGTTCAGTTTACCTTTGGCCTTGGTATTCTTGTCCAGCTTTGCTGAGACATCCTGTAGCAAATTCTCACAACTCGTCTCGTACACGCTTGGCAGAGGCTGAGATTTCAGGTGAGACGACTTGTGCGACGGCAGAAAATTCGTAACCACGGTGATGGTCGCGGTTGTGGGTTTGTTAGCACTGCCACCAGCGTGGCTACCGCTGGCGCTGGTGCTACTCGTACCTGCTGCGCTACTGCTCAATACAGCACTGTTCGAATTTTTTACTGAGGAGCTAGCATTCGGATCATTGATTTCCAAATCACTGCGCCCCGGCCGCGTTGCAAAATCTTTCTCCTTCTTCGTGAGTATATCCGTGGGCTCCACGTAGAACGACTCGAAATTCAAGTCCAAAAATAGTTCTTGCACAGATCGCCTGGCATTCATGCGATAACTGCTTCGTCCTAACGTGCGACACACCTCCGAATAGAGGCAAATGTCCTGAAAGGAACCGGGATGCTTCTGCTTCAGCTCCAGCAGCGCCATCTCTGACTGCTTCGCGACAACCGGATTCGCCATCCGCTGCACGTTGTACAGAATGTTGGCCGTCAGCCGATCGGGCATACTTTCCTCGCTTAGTATGCTTTCCGGAGAGTTGAAGGAGAAATCTGACAGCGGCATGGTGGAGGAGCTTTGCGTGTTCTGTTGTTGCTGTGGTTGTTGTTGCTGCTGCTGATGCGGCACTTGCTGCTGTGCCTTGGCAGTCGCTTTACGCGTGATCACATTGGACACTTGCATGCTGGCCGCCGCGAGCGCCGCTGCTGCATTCGAGTACAACTCAGCGGCTGCATCGCTGACGAACTGTTGCGCATGCGCGCGGTTGCGTCTTGCCCGTGAGCAATGCAGACAGTTGCTGCGACCGTGCTTGGCACCGAGCCATTTGGAACGTTTACTCACCGACGACACGTCAGACAGCGACGAAATCACCGACGACTCATCGCCAGCCTCATTGTTGAGTGAGTCGTTGAGGAACTGCTGCTTGGCCGTTAGTATGTTGATGTCCATCAGATCCTGATCTTGCACGTCCAGTGAGACATAGGTGCGTGAATTATTGCGGGTGGGGAAGAGGTCAAGTAGTCGTTTCGGAAGACAAATGCCTGCAGCAAAGCAATTACAAATTCATTTTGCATTGAACCACACAAGCCGACTTATAGCTAGCAACTCTACTATTTATTAATTTAACAGAAAATCAACAACATCCTCCCCACTCACCTGCATAGCAAGGCCCTTTGGAGTCGTCTAATGATAGAAACTTTGGTGCGGCTAAAGTGGGCAGGGTGACTGGCTGCAACTCCTCGAAATCTAGACGCCTGCAATTGCAACAACACAAAAGTTGTAGATGGTCTTTTTGTAGGTCAAGACCCATTCAACTTACGTCAGCATGCGCAATGATGATTGTCGGTCGAGGCTGCGCACTTTGATGCGTCGTTGCGATTCGAATGAATACTTGCGCGGTCGCATAGCGGTGAGCGCAGCGTATGCGACGGGATCAATGATGTCATAAAGATCAGCGGCCGACTCTGAAAACGTGGGTCGACAGTAGCGTCGCAACGAACGCAGCTGCGCATAACCTCGAATGTCCATGGGACTGAGAGCACACTGCAAGTAGGTTGCGCCCAGAAGTGAGGTGCCACGCACCTGCGCAGTGCTCTGTTGCGGCAAATCCACCATCAAGTTCGACATACTTGGTATGGGACTGAGTGGAAATTGCTGAAAGTCGCTGTAAAAACAATTTGAAATTTAAAAAAGATATTAAATTTAATATCGTATGCTGCATTTTGCTTAAAACACTCACCCTACTCCGGACACGCGCACTGTTACCGATTCACAACTGCTTACGCCGGAAGTATTCGAATCAGTGCAAGAGTTATAGCGTATACGATGTTGGTGATGCGCAGCAGCCGCCGCACCGCCAATCAGGCTAATCACATCGGTTGTCTTTGACTCGGACAGGGAACGCTGGTGTTTGCCGTATCGCATATGCGTGCCCTCAGGCAGTGTTTTCGATTTGGCAGCGGCGCTAACAACCTGCGACTGCTGTTGTTGCGATTGCTTGGCCGCAGTTTCGTCGCCCGTCTTACTGCTCTCCGCGGTGGTGTTGGCATCCTGTGCCTCCGAGCTGGCACTGGCACCGCCACCCTCCTTTGTTGTGCTGCTGCTGCTCAGCAGCAAATTCCAATAGCTGCCTGTGTAATAGGAACCATCAATTTGATCTTCGATGCCGGTATAGTTGTACGGCGGCATATCCTCATAGTGATGCCGCACCGGTGTGTAATTACTCGACATCCAGTCTTCGGGTTGATGCACCGGCCAAGTGGTGTTCCGATCGTGGCGCACACTCAGCCAGTCTATAGCAAGAAAATATTTTTAATGCAATTTACATTGTTTGACAAATGGATGGCAAACTTACTTAGTTTAAAAAGTATATTCGCTCCAGCATTTGTGCCACCAATTATACCCAACACATTGAAGCAGGTGGCACGTACTGAGTAGACATCACATTTTGTAGCCAATATTACCAATTTCTCGTATATTCTGTAAACGAACACAAAGCATTGATCCGAGTATTTAATACTGAATTAAATTTGCTCTCACCTCGGTGCAATTTCCATGACATATTCAATTCCATTGGCGTGCGTTGATGCATGGCCTATTGCCCATACTGCTGCCTTTAGCTCCAGACACTCGGCATCGTCGGCGCATTTGCCATGGTTCACAACATCGATCAGTTGCTCCAGATCGCCATATTCGCGCAAAGCTGTTGTTCCCTGCGTCATTTGCACCATTTGCCCGTACAAGTGAGGTGGGATATTCGGCGGGATGATAATGGGCCGCGTGTTGCAGTTGCGTCTGCTGTAGTAGCCGTCCTCGTTGCGTATGTGCAACGTTAGACTGGAATGTGTGTCGGCCTCCACTAGCAGCACATATCTTTAATTGAGAATGCAAAAGAATTGCTTCTTAAGACAAATTCACTTTATAATGTATCGTTATGCACCTTCTGTTGTAGCCATTCTTCCAGTACTCGATGTCCTCCTGGATGCGCGCTTTCGGATGATTCAGACCACGCGATAGTGAATAGTATCGCGCCATCAACAGTCGCCCCACATCGCCCAGACCCTTCAAATGCGGCCACGCACTGACTATCTCCTCCAAATAAATCTGCAAAACAATAATTTAATTAAATATATTTTAAATGAGCATCAGCTGGCAGTTACCTTCTCATGGCAGGCCTCTTCTAGCACATCCATGGCCGCCAATACCACACTACGATGGCGATCTTTTGTCTGCTGTATGATCAGCGGTATGCCCCACACCTCAAAGTTGGGTATACGAGCACGCAGCAACACCATAAGAAATTGCGTTGCATAAAGCCGCCCGGTGCGTATCTTCGCGGCGGCCAAAGCCTTCTTCAGCACCTTTCGCGTCACCGAATCGAGTGTGTAATCCAATCCGGAAACTATCAACTTCACGTAGCAAACGTGATCAGTGTTGCGCACCAAATTTATGAGGCTGCAAGGTAATATACATTTTAGAAAATTGAATACCATTGAGTACAGAGACAACGTACTGTTCGAACACGGCCGTATTGGTCAGTATACGGATACCCTTTTGTACGCGACACATGCGACCGATATACAAAAAATACTGCTGACACATTGTATTGCTCATGTGCTGTGGACTGAAGAGGCAGTCGTGCACCCGATTTGAGGTGCTCACCGCTAACAGCTGCTGGCTGATGTCCGTGAAAAGGTCCGTAAGCAGGCGCATGCTCTCCAACTGAAACAATAAACAAATTTACCAAAAAATAATAAAAAATTGTTTCCATCAATTTTTACCTCATTGGAGGCCAGCAGCCAGTCGATCAGATCCAGACCGGCAATGACAAACGGCGGCACAACGCGTCCCTGCACCAGATCCTGATGTGAAAAACTATTGCTGCTCGGCTTGAAGTAGTGCACCAGACGTTTTAGGAATCTGCTCGTCTGGTCGTCCATTTTACGCATCGAATTCGACTGCAGGCAAATTCAATACATTCTCATACAATGCCGCACACAATGCATGCAAAAATACGTACCCTCAATATGGTAATGACCACCTCCCAGTCCCACGTATTGCTATCCAAATTGGCCAACACTTCGGAATCCCGTATCAGCTTGGCAACGCGTTGATTTTCGAAGAAGGTGAGGATTTTCCGTTTAAAGCGAAAACTCGAACGTCTCGACGAAGACGCTTGTGAGTTCGACTCATCACTCGATGAGACAGACTCCAAGCGCTGTCGATCCAGAGTGCCACCGTAAGCGCTCGGCAGTTGACCAGCAACTGCGGACATGCCGCTCGTTTGTGTTTGATCCTGAGCGTTAATGTTGCGTCGAAAAAGGCGTGTGTGTATTAAGGCTGCGTCAATAGCGAAACATACAAAAGTAGCAAATCAGTAAATATATAGACAAAAAATATTGGAATAAGCCAAGACACTCACATCCCGCCTGTATAATACTATCCAAAAATAAACTACACGCAGCCGGACGATTTCGTAGCATTTTTTGGTAGTTTTGTAAAGCTGATATTGCTGCGGTGGCATGTTGATTACCCTGAGTTGCATGCGATATTAGTGTTGGTAGCGCGGGGCTAATGCTGCAAATGTCTGCCGGTAAATGCGTATGCATTAAATGCAAAATTTTACCTAAAATTAAGAAAAAAACACAATAAAATTTGTTTTGACATATAAAAGTGAATTGCAACGCACCGATTAACACCGTAGCGCGCACCGATAAATGCGCATCGTTCGACACAATCACCTCGACGAGTGCATTCAATAGACCAGTCTCTAGAAAACAGTACAACAACAATGCCAAATGCTGTTCACAAGCATTTGGTGCACATGCTGCCAAACTTGGCAATATGCAGCGGCCCTCCATGGCAACGAAACCATTACTAAGCAGCCAAGCGTCCTGCAATTTTATATTTAAGCAAAACTTTTAAATGTTTTACAAAAATATTCAGCAAGGCATTACTTGAAAATCCGACGGATCCACAGTCTGTAATGCTACTGAATAATCATCCGTCCAAACTGGTTGTGGAAGACCCAATAGCTCATAAAGCAAATCCATTATTGCTTTCTGCAAGTAAACAGTCCAATTAAATTACATTTGAATAAATGTTTGCAGAAATTTTTACGTACTCTAACTTCAACTTGATTCAAATACAAAGCGTCTACTATTGCTTTCAAGCCAGACGGCTTGCTGGGATCACAGAATTCAATGGTCCCAGTCCAGGTGCGCAGTACGGACAGCAGCGCCAAGCGACAGCTGGTGTAGCGCAGCTCTCGTGCGTCTCTGCGAAAAATGCAAAAATCAACCAAATTATAAGCAATTTCATCAATGCATGCAACCAACAGCAGCACGCACTTGTTCTTATCCATGATGCCTAGGCGGTAGGTAAAATCGCAGTAGGGTGCCGCCAGACAATCCAGCCGCACGCCCGATATATTCCGCGTCTGCGGCCACTCCAGCAAGTACAGCAGCACGCCGCACAGACTCTCCGCAATGCGTGGATTATGACACTCCAGAACATTGCGCGTGATGGCGGTGACACCGCCACAAACGACCAACAGTGTCGGATTCAGAACCCCAAACTCGCACAGTGTGGCCAGGCAGGCGCGCAACATGTTGTCGCCACCATCGATTTTACTGTTGGCCAGCGAGACCAGGCAGCGCACCAACACCGGACTAATGTCCGCCGGCGAGATGGTGAGCATTTTGCGTATCTGCAACGAAACGATACAATCAATGCCAAACTCAATCATGAATGCCAATGCCGAATGGCAAGTTTACCAATTTCAACGCCTGCACACGCTCGTCGTCATTGTTCAGCCGCACATCGATGGAACGGCACAGCAAATGCTGCAGCTGCATCGAATTGAAGATTTTAATATCCTTCGGCGAGGCGAGCACATAGCGAATGGTGCGCAGAGCAGCAGCGCGTACCTGGGTGAAAGTGTGAATCATGGAGGCGCTCAAGCTGAAAATAACACACAACAAATGGCAACAAAATTAACATTATTCAGGCAATTAGAAAAGCTAAAACATGAAGAAAAGAAAATAAAGACAAATACAAATAAAACAAGCTGAACGACAGTCGGCTAAACTCACCAATAGAGCAACTCTTCCGTGGTAAATCCCAGACCATTTTTCGGTGTCTGCGCTTCGCCTTCCTGCTGGCACAGCGTAGCGAGGCCATTGAGCAGGAAGAGGCGCCTGGTATCGCGTGTCTCACGGCAACACAGCGCCGTGTAGATATCGTAGGCATTCTCAGCGGCTGATTTCTTTGGATCTAAACGATAAGAGTCTTCGGGATCTTTTGAAACTGTAATCAAATAAAGAACACAAAAACGAATGCGGATTAACATTAGCTGCATAGACCATGAATATGCAATCGAGACCGCCGAGCGAATGGCGGTGGCCTCAAAATTGAGGCAATTTAGCAAAATGTACAACGAATGTACATGGCATAGGAATAGGAATAGAGCCATTAAGATGCGCTATAAGCGCCGCTAATTGTGCATAATTAAATTACAAATCGCAGGTATGCGTCTACGTCGAGCACTGTCCGACGCTGAGCGGCAATGACGGCGATAGTGCGGCCATTTCGACGGCGAGGAAAGTGCATAGCGGCAATTTTATATTTAATTTTTTTTTTTACAAAATTGCTTAATTACACAATGTTGCAATTATCATGCGACAGCAGACTAATTAGCTAGAATTTTTTGGCTTAAATAAGAATGCAAAATGATTGACTGGCATCAGGTAACCTGGAGTTAATAGACACAGTTAGGATTCAATTCAAATCAGACCCTAGTTCAATGTGAAAGAGCTTACCTCAATTTGATAATTTAATTTCATTTAATTATTTTTAAAATTATTACATTTTATTTTATTTATTAAATTTAATTTATTTTAATTCAATTCAATTCAATTCAAGTTAATTTAATATAATTTAATTTAATTTAATTTAATATAATTTAATTTAATTTAATTTAATTTGATTTAATTTAATTTAATTTAATTTAATTTAATTTAATTTAATTTAATTTAATTTAATTTAATTTAATTTAATTTAATTTAATTTAATTTAATTTAATTTAATTTAATTTAATTTAATTTAATTTAATTTAATTTAATTTAATTTAATTTAATTTAATTTAATTTAATTTAATTTAATTTAATTTAATTTAATTTAATTTAATTTAATTTAATTTAATTTAATTTAATTTAATTTAATTTAATTTAATTTAATTTAATTTAATTTAATTTAATTTAATTTAATTTAATTTAATTTAATTTAATTTAATTTAATTTAATTTAATTTAATTTAATTTAATTTAATTTAATTATTTACTTTAATGTAATTTAATTTAATTTAATTAATTAATAATTAAAAAATTTAAAATTAAATTAAATTAAATTGCCTCTTTAATTAAATTAAATTAAATTCAATTAAATAATTAAATTAAATTAAATAATTAAATTAAATTAACATAAACTATATTAAATTAATTACATTAAATTAAATTAAATCATCAAATTATTTCTTCATAGAACTGAATTTAATTTAAATAGAATTGAATTTAATTGAATTGAATTAAATTTAATTAAATTTTAATAAGGTTTGTGGAATATGAATTGGTTGGTTGAATGCAGTCAGATTGATCTCAAAATTTTACAGAAGAATATCCTCTACGATCATCTTCCCAACTGTACTCAAGGCTTTTTAAGTAACTTTTAGCATCTCTCATCTCCACGCACTATGCAAAGTCTCTCATCTCAAATTGCCTGTCCTGTCTTCAGCTGCATTGCATTGGGGGTAGCTGCACGCAAATGCGAACAAAAAGCAAAGGGGAAACACATCCTATATGCAAAACAGCTCCCCTCCTCAGTTTGGTCGTTAGTGTCGTTTAGTGCAATTGTGTAGAGCACTCAATGTACAAAAACAAAAAACGCACGCATATTGATTACTGCTAACGCACACAAGGGCCAACATTTGCAATGCTTGTACAATTACTAGGAGTGCTGGCAAAGTGTTAAATATGGCACAGCAAAGTAAGACTCGAATGGTGATAAAATCATTTCACACTTCAGTGTTGAAGGATAAAGCACAGGACACACTTTTGAGCGGCCCTTCGAACGCTCTTTGCAATTGCAGTCGACTGCAGTGACAATGCAGGCGACAACTTAAGCTGTGGCCGTTTTTAATGTTGTTGTACTTTTTGTTGTTTTTGCTGCTGTTGCATACAATGAAATGCGATATGATTCGCACATGTGCGAAAAACGAGGTGTAAAAAATCAACCAAATATCGAAACAACCTCAAGCACAACAACAACAATGGTCACAACCAAAGTGATGAAATGATAGAAGAAGAAACCAAACTACACACACACACACACACCGCATTGCCCGCTGGCCACTCACCACCACCGCCACCAACCAACCAACCAAAGCCGGGCGGTGCAAAAATCAAGAGGACGACATTCGATATGCAAAAAGTAAAACCAAAAAACCCAACCGAAAACCAGATGAAATGAAATGAAAGCAGCAGCAGCAGAAGGAGCAACAAAGCGGCGCTGCGAATCGCATTACAAAACTTCCACAAAAACGCTGCAGCATGAAGGAATGAAGGCAGCGAAAATGTGTAACAGCCAAACACGCACATTCGGTGCATAGCGGGGCGTACATGTCCGTGCGTCGGTGTGCGAATGTGTGTGTGTGTGCGTGGTCGAAAGCGCAGGCCAAAAGTGCAGCAGTGCCAAAAGAACACAAAAACAGCGCATCAATGGCAAAAAGGACACAGCAAAATGTGTTGAGGCAGGACCGCTGCGCGTCACAGCAGAAACCACGACCCGATAAGCACAGTGAACAACAGTCGTGAAGGATAAGAAAGGCGTGAAATCAACGGTCACTGCTGCATGCTGTGGACAATTGGCAACAATCGGCAGGAATCAGCTCCAGATGTGGTAAAGGAGGAAAATTAACCGTGAAAGGTTAATGAAACAATAAATCCATGGAAAACCAGTTGACGTTGAAAAATGGGAAAATATATAGAGAGTGAAAGTAGTTCTTGTTAAAGTAAATGAAAATCCGGATTGTTTGATTTTGGGAAATTGTTGGTGAAACATTCAGCAAACGCAGCACTGAGACACTTTCATGTCCATAATGCACTAAGGCTTCTTTTAACACTAGAAAGACTGCAAGTTTTCCATACCTACAAAAACTACATACCGCTGATATCTTGAAAAGAACACATCGGATTTTATTAATTGTGGGAGTTTCGACAGTGCATTTTGATTATTGCTTTATAGAAACCCAAAAGTTGTCAACGTCACAATTTCGATCGTATGGGAGGCGACCTCTGAAGCTTAATTTTGTATTTTTTGTACTGAAGAATGTTGGCAATCGTTGAATAAATCATTCAAATCGCTTCAGCAGTTTCCGAGATACGATGTTTTCTCGCTTACTTAACTACTACATTGGGAAGCCAATGGCATAGAAAATGGCAAATGGAGATAGCGGGAAGGTATGTTTGGAAGAAACATTGGGAAGTGAAAATAAATGGGTGTCGGTCATACATTTGACACGTCTGGGGGCAACCTGGGAGCAGTGGGAGTCTATTTTGTAAAAACGGCCATTTTGTATGTAAGCCCCATTAAGCGTTGAAGATGGGGTGTAAATATGTTTGAAAGAAATGTTCAGCAAAGAAAACTAATGGGGGTCAGTCATAGATTTTAACCCTCTAAGAGCCACTTCTGACCAGCTGTGGAGCAATTTGTCGAATTTCCCAGCTTTTTTGTGAACTTTGACCTCGATGCGACACCATTTAGCCCCACTCTAGCCCCAAAATTTTTTGTCTCATGCACTTTTTCACCAAACCGCACAAAATGACAGGTTGCACAGCATCGAGAACCTATTATTAAGAATCTCCATACAACACTAAATCATGTCTAATATAAAACTATGAGTAAATTTTGTATTCGATAGCGCCCAGAGAATTTCAAATACTTTCCATACATGACAACTAAAAACTTTAGAGTACAAACTTGACTTAACCAAATTTTGTATCAATCCAACTTGAGCTATTTTGCATCGAAAGTTAAAACCATCGCGAAATCGTCTTAACATCACAACTGTCTCGATCGACGAGTCAATGGACTTGCAAATTCTAAAAAACATTTTTATCGGTGCGCCCGTCCATAGACAAATCACTGCTTACGTCAGATACCAAAGTTATCTAAATACGTGCACAATCAAACGAGGTCAGTCAAAAAAGTAAGTAAAGTAATTCTCCTCAGATACAATAAACTTGTGTCAGTGCCTTTTCTATTGCTTGAGGCACTTCGGATTTTCGTTGTCTGGTATGTTCAGAGCTCTTCTAGCGATACAATCTTCATCCCTTCCTGAATTTCATCAGTTGTGGGAACAGGACAAAGTCACTGGAGGTCAAAACCGTTCAATATGACGACTAAGGCATAGTTAAGGTTTTGTTTTTGGCCACAAAAATCACTTAGAAGCATCGATGTGTGAACAAACAATCTATCCTTCATGGAATTTTTCAGTTGTCGGAATAGGAGAAAGTCACTGGAGGCCAAATCCGCTGAATATGATGGCTGAGGCATAATGAAGGTTTTGTTTTTGGCCACAAAAATCACTTAGAACTTAAGCAATCGATTTTTCTAGCAACAAAAGCCAAACACACCAGAAAAGGTCTAACCTTTACATCTGTAAAAAAAAAATTAATGAATATGTAAAATGGCTGATAATGTCCACATAAGTTAAAAAAAAAAATTGTAAATCGAATCGAGTCATCTTTTATTTTACACAAACCTCGTACTTAAGTGACTACGTACACGCACACGTGCAAACAAACAACAATTGACAACAACATAGCGCAGGGATGCAACGCAAATGGCAACGTCAACGACAGTAAAAAAACACAAACGTCAACGTCAAAGCCGGCATCAGTGCACTGTTGTCCGTCTGACTGGTTACTGGTGCTGTCTTGTTGGCCTGTCTATCTACATATCTATGTGTCGTCTGTCGGTGTGACTGCGTAAGCCCGCCTCTGATCAGATATCTGCACGCTGATGCCGATGCCGCGTTTGACGTGTTCGTCCCGCTGTCTGGCACAAAGCGATGTGACAATACACGCACGCGAGCAGCAGGAGGGCAGCCAGACAGTCAAACAGACGTCGGCGGATGCACGGCCAATGACGTCAATGGTGCGCGCGAGGCGGCTGGATGACTGAACGAGCGCCCCCATTATTTGCATCGACCCAATGTGTATGACAACAAAAACAATGAATATAAAAAAAAATAAATCAAGCTTTTTAAATACAATAACAACAAAAACCGCGGCAACAAAATGAAAATGTGAACTGAAATTTATATTCAATTACGTTGTCCATTCATTGCGACAACGCTACCGACAGCAATGACAGCGGCGACAGCCGCAATGTGTGAAATTTTTAACTTGTCACCGTCGGCCACACCACCAACCACCAACGACCAACGACCACCAACAGCAACATCAACACCGACCAACATCAAACACCGACTACAAAAACAACAACAGCCGGCAAAATTTCAGGTTTGCATTACAATCAAGTGTAGTGTGTGCCCTCCGTCGCGCTTAAGCCGCAGCAGCAGCAGCAGCCGCGCATTCAGCTGACACTTCCGTCCGCCCGCCCACAAGCGGAACAATTTTTTGTTTGTGGTTTTAAGATATTTGACGTTTTTCCCCGCTTCGTTTTCGGCGATTTCGTTGTCGCATTGTCTCGCTTAGTTTCATTGCACGACGTTTGACTTTATTTCGGTGCGGCAGACCTACGGAACATGTTCGAAATTTGAATGAATTTGAGGTGATTTGCGCTGGGCGCACTTAATGGCCCAAACTGGCAGCAATCGCTCTGACGTTGCAGCAATTAAATGCAATGCAGCTTTTAAATATCCGCCACAAAATGCACATTTTTCCTTCTTGTCTGCAATAAAAGCGCACCGTGTGCTTGTTTACGCGACCATTGGCAGTGTTATTGTTGTTGTTGCTGTTATTGTGTAGTGGCTATTTGTGTGTGCAGTTGCTTAAATTTAGCTGCACATGCACACGCAGCCCCAGACGAAATGGAATTTTTGAGTAAAAACAACAACAACAACAACATTCACACAAGCAGCACTTTAAGCAATTTTTAAAAATAAACTTGCTGGTCATTCATTCATTTGCCGAGTACTCGCAGTCATTTCTGTTGCTGTTGTTTCTCTTCATGTTTTTGTTGTCAACAACAAACAACAGAATTGCCTGCGCCGCAATGTGTGGACGACATTTAAGGCGGGGAAAGTCCGCAAGAATTGCGCAAAATGCCGATCGTATTACTTATTTAGGGTGTGTGCAGTGCTGCCACACTTTTGAACAATTTTTGGCAATGCTCATAATTTACCATACGAATTTATGTAAAAGATAAAATTCACTTTAAAACAAAAAAGCTGTGTTTATGACAGTTTAAACCAAACAATGCACTTGTGACAAATTTGTTACATTCGGCTCGATTGATTTTTTGAAAACCTACTATAGAGTGGGTTTTCAGAAAGAGTTAAGTTTTCAATGGAAAGATAAACGATCTGAATTGCAAACATGATTCTTTTGGTTTTTGATTTCAGCTAAAGGGAATTATTTCTTTTATTTTGCAACGATTGTTATCAATGAAAATAGTAAAAAGCCAAATACAAACTTATCGATTCATCAACATTCAAATAAACAACTTTTATACAAAATTGTGCCCCAATCAACAGGGAAAATGGATGATTCGCTGAATGTTTTATTGTGTTTATTAATCAACTGAAACTTGAAATAGACAATAAAATATAAAATATGCTGCACGTGCCTCAACGAAACTGATTGATTCAAAAAATAGATGAAGGTATGTTTTCGCTGATTTGAACTCAATTTGGCGCCGTTTAAAACGTATGATTATTGCTACCCCCGAAATTGTCGTTAAAACTAATTTAAAATAATTTATTACGAGCTTCAGCGAAGCACGAGGCATTTAATGGCGCTTTATCTGCACAGCATACCGAATATTAACATCCAGCAACAACACATCACCGCTGAAGAATGCGTCGATAAGCGAATATCCAAGATATAGAGACAAGGTAGTAGCAGTAGACTGATGATTTTTATTTTGTTTTTACTCTTTTCTAATCAGAAAAGTTTTTGTTTATTTTATCTGCACCAAGCACAGCAGCACACTTAATTTTTGTTGTTGTTTTTTTTTTAACAAAAAATTCTTCTTAATTTTTGTTTAAATTAAATTTTTTTTTTTAACAAATTAAATTAAATTTCAATAAATTAAAATTTTTTTTATTTATTTTTTTTTTTATTTTTTTTTTAATTTAGTTTTAAAAATTTTTTTTATTTTTTTTAGATTTTTGTTTGAGATTTTTTTTAAATTTTTTTTTAATTTTATTTTTTAATTCTTTTTAATTTAAAATTTTTTTGTTTTTTTTTTAATTTTTTTTAATTTTTTTTTAATTAAAAATTTTTTTTAGTTATTTTTGAAATATTTTTTTAATTTTTGAATATTTTTTTAATATGAATATAAGCGTTAATGATCGCTTTACGTAAGTAATTGTTTTACTATTTTTACTACTTCTCGTTCTGCTTGTCTTTTATGATTCCATAAACTTATTTCCCACTGCGTTGCCTTTGCTACTATTTGAATACTTCCAGGGCAATCGAAATTGGACAATTCGAATTTAGAAACAATTTTCTGTTATTACTTTTTTATTATTATCCTTTGATGTTAGCTATTGGCAGAAGACCCTAGGTTTGAATCCTAGCTCGGGCTGGTGAAACGCTCGTCTACTTCTATAGCTATTCACATGAAGGAGATGAGCACTACAAGAGTCATGGCAGGCAATGGCGAAAAACCTCTAAGTGTGAAAGGAAATGTGTCAACCGTCGATCGGATTCGGGGTTTAACTATAGGTTCCCTCCCTTCCTTCCACCATCCGCTTGGAATGTGTGTTCTAAAATTTCAAAAAACGGTTTTGCATACACATTTAAAAAAAATTGGTAAAATATTTGGATCAAATGGGCCTCACAATAGGCCTCCGAGTGTGTCTCTTACAACTACCATAACCTCACATAACCATTGGCAGCAAAACTGTCAGTAGTTTTTGACAATGAACCCAACGAAAACACTAACAATATGCACGTGGTTGTTGTTGTTGGGCCAGTGCTACTACCTTGTTAAATATACCTTGCGAAAACTGACATTTCAGCGACATGTTTGCTTGTTGCCCGTACAAGGAAAAGTAAACCAAGGGACGGCAACAATTTATGAGTTAAAAATCTAACGCAAACAAATGATTCAATACCAATTCAATCGATATAAATATAGCACATTGCAGTTACAGCGAGCTTTATTATGTGCGTCACGGCAATAAAAACCAGAAATGAAAAACAAAAAAAAGTAATAATCATTTTTGAGATCCTTTCGCTGATAACGCACGCTGGCTTCAACGAATTGAAAAAAAGAGATAAATTAAAAAATCCAAAACGAATCAACAGGTGCTGCCCGGTGCGTTCACCTTCTGTGCACAGTGACTACACGCACACACATACATAACTTAATGCAAATGTAAGCCACCGTACACTCGGCCTACCGCAGCTGTTGCTCACTGCGAATAAAAATTGCTTACATAGACAGCAACTTCTGCAACTTGATTTCAAACAACCAATAGTATTTTTTTTTAGCGATATTTAATTCTTTTTTTGCAATAATTTTTTAGCACACACTTTTAGTTGTAAAACGACACTCACTGTAGGGTTCTTAGCAACACTTGATTACCGAAATATAGAAATTCTAAAACCACAAAACTTAGTCGCACTTCATTGATTATTCATTCATTATCTATCGAAAATAGTTAAAATTTCTCACTTGACATTCTTGTTGTGGCTGTTGTTGTTTGTGTGCTCAAGTATTTAATATACAATAGCGGAGTTCACTCTTCATAGCATTTTGAGGTGTAAATTTGATATCGAAGCAATTTCTTAAATTTCGCAATGTTTTTGCAAGCAGTTGTAGCAACGAATTGCTACGATAGCAACTTTGCGCCTAAAATGCTATGAAGAGTGAACTCCGCTATGTGATTGCTTAGCGTTTTGCTGTGTGTGTGTGTGTCTGTTTGTGCGAGCACTTCTTTAGTCATGATCGAAAATCAAAACGATGACGACGCACTGCTAAAAACGACAGCCAGCCTCACTCACTCAGCTGGCCAGCTAGCAGAATAGTGCGTCAATACAACGCAATGCGATGCGATGTCACATTATTTTCGGCAACCAAACATTTCAATTTGTTCGATATGCTGCGTGGTTGCTTGGCGTTGCGTCGATGGCGTGGGCGTGTTGTACGCCACTTTTGGTTTTTATTTTTAGCACCGGATCACAATCATTTCACAGATTACACAGTATCGGTTGGCGAGCGATGAGCGCCGAGGGGAGCACATGCCGCATAGGCATTCAAGCGTAGAGGCGGACAAACACAAAAAAACGTTCACGTGACTTTTGAGAACCAGTAAATTATTAACACAGTGCAGCAGAAGTTTTGAGGTTTTGTAGAAAGTTTTAACGGCATTAGAAAATTTCCGTTGCTGGACAGAAGAATAGCAATTTTCGGAATAGTTTAAAGAACAAGCAGAGCTGTGAGTGAATGAATTTTATAATTTTATTGAAACATTCTTTAGATGTGTTCTTTAATAAGTTGTTATCTTATTGTTTTTAAGGTAAAAAACTCAGCATGTTTTTCGTTTGTGGTACTGACTTTTGGTGGGCAAAGATCACCGGACCGCTGGCAGAACGTAGTCGAGAACACAAGATATATAATGTCTATTCAAAAGCACTTTTATTTGTAGTACTTAGGAAATCTTTAGTCAAATGTCAAAACACTGAAACACACGTGCCGAATTATTGGGTTGGGTAAAAAGTATTGAGCGTTTTCTATAAAAAATTCACATACTTTTTTGGAGTCTGGTAACTCTAGCTAGATGGCGAAATTTTAGGATGACCTTCACTAGGTCCATCTTTACCATAACTATCCGTATCAATGGTTTTGAGAGATCTTAAACATTTACTTTTTTGTGATTTTTTTTTAAAATCAATTTTCATGGGTAAAATGTTACCCATTACTCCAAATATTGTCCATTCTTTTCGATCTGCCATTTTTCGGCCAGAACCATTATTCCCTTGTTGTAAAATTCCGGGGGTTTATCCTTGAAAAACTGTCCCAAGTGCCTTCCGCAGTCCTCTTTTGAGACCAATTTTTTTAAGCAAGAGTGTGTTGAAGAGATCTGAGCAAATGGTAATCTGAGAGTGCAATGTCAGGAAGGTGGATGCATTAAAACTTCCCAGCCAAAGTCCTTTAGTTTTTCGCGGGTCAACAAAGATGTGTGTGGTCTAGCGTTGTCGTGATAAAACACAACACCTTTCCTGTTGATCAATTCCGGCCTCTTTTCCCAATTTTTTGCTTCAACTGCATTAATTGCTGGCAGTAGAGGTTGGAATCAATCGTAGTAGCTCGCAAAGTAGCTCGTAATGGATTATACCCTTGTAGTCCCACCAAACGCACAAAGTCAACTTCCTTGTCATCAATCCTGGTTTTGGGAGCTTCATCCTTTTTGCACCAATACCGTTTTCGAACAACATTATCGTATATGATCCACTTTTCATCACCTGTTACCGCACATTTCAAAAATGGCCCGATCTCGTTCCGTTTCAAGAGTGAGTTGCAAATGGAAACTCGGTCCATCTAATTTTTTTCACTTAATTCATGAGGCACCCAGACATCGAGTTTCTTTTTGAAACCAACTTTATGCAAGTGGTTTAAAACGGCTTTGTGGTCATCTTTAGTTCATTAGCGATGTCATGACTGCTTACATGACGGTCTTCTTGAACCTTAGCCAGAATTTCAGACTTTTTCGGTGATAGGTCGACGACAGCGACGAGCATCTTTTACTTTCAAATTTCCAGATCGAAAGCGAGCAAACCATCGTGGCAGTTGATTGAGATAGAGTATGTTCACCATAAACAGCACAAATCTTTCACGCGCCTGTGTTACGTTCTACTCTTTAAATGTAACGCATTTTTGCCGTCATTTCACTCATCTATGCTTTACAATAACTTTTAACTCGACGCATAAATCTCAATAAAATTTCGCAATTATTCAGCTGATTTGTTTTTTTTGCAAAAAGTTACTAGATGTAGCTAACCGTTGCAAAGTTATTACACTTTAAAGTCAAGTGAACGGAAAAAGGCTCAATACTTTTCCCCAACCCAATATTTTGACTTTCGTTCGTTCACCAACTTGAATGTCAAAATAACTATTAATTCATATTTCTCTATTTAGCATTGTAACTCAATTTAAAACTTTTTCAGAGGCATTTTTACTCTCCGCCAGAGAGTACAGAATTAACACCAGAAGAAAAGTTATTATGGCTGTATTTTGTTGTTGGGAACAGTTGAGAAACGAACCTGGGGTAGTGAATCTCATTAGACAAACGTTGCAATGCACTAACCAGGTGAACTACAGAGGTCAATTGCTATAAAACAAGGCAATTTTTTTGAAATTTCAAATGTGTCACAACTGAGAAAATATTGAAAAGTGTGCCCGACCAGTCCAACCTTTCTTAAAGGCCCATACGGAATCGTGTTACAAAATAGACGTAACATTTTTTCAATATTTTCAAAATATAACGAATATTTTCAAATAAAACGGTAACGAAAGTGTTTCCCTCAGAAAGCGATTTAACAAAATAATAAACAATCACAATAGAGTCATTTTGGCTCCCTTGGACATTCTAATCTTGAACATAACCATTTATTGAAGCCCACTGAAAACTGGGCCATTGTTTGTTTTGGAATGGGTAAAAAATTTATTTATTAAAAATTAATTAATTTCGATAAAATAAGCTTAAATAACATGTAAAAACTTCCATAAATACCACTTCAAGATATTAACTCTAGAGAGACCATTGTGATCATTTTGACGGTTCTTCATTTTTAAACCTATGTATTTTCTTTTCCTTAAACCTATGTTATTTTTCTCTTCGTTTACTTTGGTGACTTAATTTTTTTATCGTGAAAATTTATTTTTGTGAAATTAGCCAAATCCAATGTTTCGAGATGACTTGCAGTCTTTGCAGGTATGGAAAACTTGCAGTCTTTCTAGTGTTAAAATGCAACAAATCAATGCACCACTGCTGACAGAATGAAAATTCCAACTTCGTAGAATTCATAAGTTTGTTGCAATGTGTAACCAGAACAGCACAATCGCAAATCAGAATAAAAACTCGCCACGTGATAACGCGACTTTTATGTTTGGCAATTAACTTTCCTGTTGTTGACAGCAAGAATGCGCGTAAAATATAAAGAGAATAAAAGCGGCATGGAAGAATGTTTGGAGAGCATTGTTTAGTTGCTGGAGATGTAATGTAAACTAGCCCAGTGAACAAAAACACTGAATTTGTTGGTCTAAAATTGTCTCCTGTCTCAATGAAAACAACAGATTTTGATACCTTCGCCTGTTATTAATTAGGTCAGTTTTCTGGTTTTATACAAATGATTGTTTACATAAAGTGTGTTGTTGGTGTTGTTAATGCTGTTATTGCTTGTTTCTCGATTGTCTTTAAATTAATCTTGGCCAAAACGTGGCGTTGTCTCTCCTGCTGTTTCGACTGCTTCAGCTGGCGTCTTTGTGTGTTGGTTTTCACACTGACTGACTGGCTATGTTGTTGTTGTTGTTATTGCTATGACTGGCTGCTATAAATATTCCATTGGCCAAAAATAATTTGGCCAACAAGAGTTAATGCGGGTATTTTAAGTAATTTTGAGTGAGAAGTATTATTCGTTTTTCGGCAGCAACAAAAAATGTATCACCGAACGAAAACCATAAATGCGAACGAAGCATAACAGAGAGCGTGCTTAACGGTACGAGCAAAAAAAGGAAGCAAGTACGAGAAGGAGACGAAGTAGTGGAGCCAGTAAAACAACGATGAAGGCTGAATAGAAGAAGCAGCAATGGAAACAACAGCAGTGGCAGCAACAGACACTGAGGCGAATGCCCTCGTTGCAATTTCGGTTGCCGGCTGTGGCTGTGGCGGCATTGCTGACGAAGTGGGCTGAACTAGCCGACATTGTTGTTGCATTTTTCGGTTAGTTTTGAATTGTATCTTCTGCTTTTTTCGCATCTAGTGTTTTTTAATTACTTTTTTATAGTTGCCACGCGCATGTGTTTGTACGTGTGTGTGTGTCTGTTTAGCACAAATTTTCTCAGCGATCAGCTAGTTGCTTTCTACTGTTAATTACCGTTTCTTAACGCTACTATCGAACCCCCTTCCCCCGGCCGCGTCGGGCTTATCTGCACACACCTTGGCAGTTTCATTGACTTTTAGTTGAATGACTTTCCGACAGTGTGGCAATGGTACTCGGGCCAGGCGTTTCGAATGGAGGGGCAGCACCACTCACTCAAATATTGAAAATAGGAAACATTGCAATGGGAAACATTGCAGCTCTGATTTTCTTCTACTCGGCATTTTCAACTGAACACTCCTCATCCCGCTCGAAACTTATGGCCGCCGGCGCCTCTGGTACCAGTACGCGGCGTTCGACGCTCTGCTGTGGCCTATTTGATGTCTTCTTATTGGAATTTCCGGTTGATGAGTGCATGCATATGGCAATAATGTTGCTGCCATTCTTGTTTGTTGTTTGTTGTCTGCTGCTCGTTGCCGCTTGCTGATGTGTGCTATGACTATGGGTGCCCGTGTTGTTGTTGTTGGTACTCTGGAAATAGCTCATTCGGCGAATTTGCCAGCTTTGAAAGTTGTTCTACAGGCACACAACATGACTCACCGGGGCGGCCAACCGGCGCATCGAACAGGCCGTCCCAAGTGCTTCACATGGCCTGTAAAAGCGCGACAAACGGATTTCATGGAATTTACACAATAAAAGCAAAAAAACATTCAACATATAAAAATAATAAAATCCACATCGTTGTGGAATGTCAAGTGTGGAGTATTTTCCTCATTTTCCAAGTAGACAGCACTTTGCGCTGATATCTCGTGCACTTGGAGACGCTTCGAGTGAAATCGATCGTAAAAAGTTTATGTGCCGATATGTGTGCGTGTGTGCGTGTGTATAGTATGTGTATGTGCGTGCGTGCGTGCATGCGATTTGAGCGATTAGCGATAAGAATTTGAGCCTTCAACTTGTGTTGTTTACCAACGCCACAACAAAGCAAAACAAACCCACAACGAAAAACTTAAAACTAAAACAAAGAATGTTGTTCGAAAGAAATGTCGCTCATTAGTGCATAAAATGTGCGAGTGTGTGTGTACATGTGGTTTAAAGCATGTGCACACTGCCAATAATTAGGTCAACTGGATAAAACATATAAACGAAAAATGGAAAAATTACATAGGCCAAATTTATGATACACGTGTAGTGCCGATCGTTGCCATTTGTTTGATACAAATAATGAAATATAGATTTTTGATGGAGCGGCACAGTTCCAAGAAACATTGGCGGCCGATTGGCAAAATATATTCAGTAGCAATCTATCGCTGTCTATGGATTTCAGGCAAATGAAATCAATTCCAACTAAATTTTAACTTGTGTCGCACGAAAACATTCCAGCAGCGCCGGAAAGCATTAGCTGATCGTATATCTTTCCGAATAAAAGCAGAGATACGAATGATAGGAAGCAATCGCTGTGAGAAGAAATGCGTTTATTGTGGTTTTTGGAGAAAAAACAAATCTGGGAACGATTGGTGATGTGACGTGGTTGGTCTTGTATGGAGTATTTTTGAGAAATTATTATAGATATTTATAGTAGATTCGATAAATTGACAAAAACAAAACTCATACATGAAACAAAAGGAGTTATTTTATAGGTTCCATTTGGTAATGACGTTTATTGGTCACAAAATGGTTAGATCTGGCAACGATATTATCAATTGTGCTCAATCAATCAATCAATCAATCAATCAATCAATCAATCATCAATCATCAATCAATAAATCAATCAAGCAATCAATCAATCAATCCATCAATCAATCATTCATCAATCAATCAATCAATCAATCAATCAATCATCAATCAATCAATCAATCAATCAATCAACCAATTAATCAATAAATCAATCATTAACTGGATTGCCTTTCCATCATGAATAGACTAACGTCAGAACAAGGCTTGCAAATTGCGAAAAATTTATTTTGTTCAGTTCGGGAATGTTACCGTGTGCTACGTCCATTTTACGCTCGACGTCCATTTTATGGATCGTAGCATGAAATTGGGATACCTTAACCCTTTCGGCCCCGAATTTTACCCTGTGTCTCGATATTACTTTTTCGTATTTAAATCATGAACACTTGTCTAAGAAGAGTACACACGACATTTTTAGTGGCCACGCCTCTTTGTTAGAGTTCTAGAGCTAGTTTACTTTTGAACAATTTCAGCTTAAAACGGGTTAAATAAATTTTGTATTAATATTTTTTAATTACAGAAAAATTATTTAATAGTTTTGGAAAAATACAAAATTCTCACTTTTTGATTTTATTCAAACATTGTTAAAGAAACAGGGTTTTGATCAAATGCGCCCAATTCGTAGACTTCAATTAGAACACAGACTTTTCCTGATATCGTTGCAAATTATTGGAAATTATTTTGGGGATAACAGTAACATTTTTGTAATTTGCTTTGAATTCACTTGTAAAAATATTAATTTGTTGGTTTCTACTTAAATCAATCGTAGCTTTTGCTATACGATGACAAATAGGCTCTCAGGCAACTTTGGGGTCGAAAGGGTTCAACTGCGCACCGAAAAAACAATTGCCGTTGTAAAGCGTGGTATTGTAAAGGATCCAAATGGGTCGATTCTCCATCGCGCGCAAAAACTAGAGCTGTGTTCACTTGATGGAAATTTTCCCGTCAAGTTCCCGCCCTATGACCTTATAACATCCAGCTGGTTTAGTAATGACAGCGCCATTTGTTCGATCAATGGGCTCAAAATCAACTAGAAGTCAACCGACTGTTTTAGTGCATTACGCTGCTCAGTGATGAGGATCAGTTTTGGTTCACTGGGCATGTCGATAGTGCAAATATTCACATTTGGAATGAAGAGAATCCACGACAGATTGGGTGTGCTTTGAAAAATGAGAAAGGCGGGACTGCCGATTATTTTGTGCCCAAGTGTTGACTGAAGTCATGTTTAGAAGCCAAACAACAAAACTACCTGTTTAAAGAGAATAGATAACGTCACTCATAACAACAATTTTTATATTCTCAATTAAATCTTTTATTTGTGGAAGCTTAAAGCATTAAAAAAGTGTCAAAAGTCAATGTACATACAAACCCGAATATTGCGACTTTGTTTGAGTAACTGACATTTTCTGATCTTCCAACTCTATGCAAAAATATACAAAAAATTCAAAGTACTGTCAAAATTTATTTTAGACATTTTATAATGTATCTAAAATATTTATAATAACTAAATTTGTTTTTTTTTTTTGCATAGTTCATCGACAACAGAAATTCTTCAGCCATTTATATCACATGATTTATTTGTAAATAAATGTAACGCTGCACATTTCCGCATAGTTTATGCAGTGAGCTGTTTATGCATTTCAAAGCTCCAAGGCGCCTATAAATATGAGTAAACAAACGCTCAACGTGTTTTTAATAGCAAAACGCATGTGACTTAAGCTTGAACTAATTTTCTTTCGAATTGATTTGTCTTCGTCGATATGACTAGCTTTGCAAAATCATGCTCAAGTGTCTGTCAATAAAGCGTACAATCGTTACGCAAAGCAACAACGATTGTAACATATCTACTATACGAAAATATTTATGAATTGTGGTTAAAAAATACGATCAAAACCAAAGTATATCAGCAGTCGAAACGCACTTTGAATGGCCCTACAAGTTAGGTGCGGGTACGTAGCGCCGTCAGTACGCACCGTTGCCGCTCGATAAGTGAGCATTGCCGCCGAGATTATGGTTGATGGTTTGTTTGTTGATTGCTCGCTTGGCCTCTGAGGTAAGCAATGCGTTGGCGCTTGTTTTCGAAAGCGCTGACAAATAGCAGTTGAACTTTCAACAACTCGGCGCCGAGTGGGACGTCGCATAAAAACCCCGAATTCGCGGAATTGGCCAAAGACAAATTGCATTTTGAATTCTGAGCGGGATTTACAAAAAACCACATATAATCAACAAAGCGAAGCACTGCAAAAAGCGAGCAGCGAACGCAGACACGCTGCGAAGAAGCGAACGAACCACAGCAGGCAAGAGTGCGCAACACCGAATCGCGATAGTGCCGAGGCGAATTTTTTGCCATCGTAATCCTAACAAATAGCGCAGATTAATTTCTGAAATAAAACAAACGCAAATATTGTAAATATTTTTTATTACTCATACGCAGCGTATGACACGCTCGACAGCGGCGCCTCACAGTGTAACGACTTCATATAACCTATGGCCAAAACGAGTTAACGTTGTTCAATCTGAATGAAACTTGGTGACCATATTTTTGCAATAAAAATTTAAAAAATTTCCCATATGAATTACAAAAGTTAGTTTGGAATTGTTTATCAATATTACTGAAAGAACTATTAAATTTGGCTGTTAAGCTTACGATCTGAAAATCACATCAAAAATGGGCAGTTTGACGCGACTACTTTCATATATATGAAACGCTTCCCACAATTTGACTTAATGGAATGCGATTATATCGCCACACCTACATAAATAGTACTCTATTATAAAAGTTATAAAAATTTATGTATTTTGTTCAAAAAATCGTTTTTTTCGTCAAAATATATTTTTTATTTTTTGCTTGAAATTATTTTCAAAATTTTTGTCAATATTTAGAAGCCCCATGTCAAAATTTGGGTGTTTACTATATCGAGGTGTTCACTATATCGAGGTGTTCACTATATAGGGTGTTCACTATACCCAGACAAGACTGTATATAAAAAGTTAATTTAAAAAGAGATTACAAATATATTCATTTGAACTTTAAAACTACAACCTGTCACAAATATATTTGCATACTTTTGTCAAATTTTTTTTTTATATAAAAAACCTTCGCTTTAGCAGTTTAGAGTTATTTTCTTTAAGGAACGTGCGACTGCAAAAGCTCCACAACACAAGCTTCAAACTTTAAGTTCAAATATTTCAAATTCAAATAACACAAAAATTTTTAAATTGCTACAACGACAAAACCCTTATTGTACACTTTATGATGTACTGTGTATTTTGTAGCGATGGTAACTTAACCCATTGCTGCCTAATGGGTAAAATTTTACCCATGAAAACTGGCTTTTTAAAAAAATCACAGAAAAGTTCGTGGTAGAGATATCTCAAAATCATTGATAGGGATGGTTGGGGTAAAGATGGAACTACCTTAGTCTAGTGGAGGCCACCCTAAAATTCTGCCATCTAGCTAGAGTTACCGGACACCAAAAATTGTGAATTTTCCGGAGGTGGAAAATGTGGTGAAACGTAGTGGCCCTAGAACCTCACAAAAATCTGCTTCCTAACTCACCTGTAAACAATACTTCTTTTGCTCACATGTTTAGCTGATCGCTTTAAAAAGTATGGAAAAAAGCTACCATTGCTGCCTAATGGGTATAAAATACCCAATGAATATCTCAGCAACGTGCAGAGAGAGAAAGCTGAAATTTTGTTTATAATCATTTTGGGTGAATTCCAGGTCGTGTATGAAAGTTTATCAAAATCGTATGGACGTAACTGGTACCCGGTAGCAATGGGTTAATTTAAAGTGCCTATTGTTTTCTTTATCTTTTCAATTATCTGAAACAGCTGCTATTCAAAAGCTTTCAACTTGATCATTCGAACCATTTTCTAAATTTTCATAAATTTTTTCCATGAGTTTTTTTCAAGTATGTTTCAATAAATTCGAAAAAGAAGTTGCTTATTAATATCTGACTAAATCGACATTTGGAACACAAAATATCAATATCATTATTTATGTGCATCCCTACCCAACCAAAATGTGAACAGAATCAGCTAATTCTCCAAATACAGAAAGTTACAAGGGAGTCATTTACGATCTCTTGTAAAAAGTAGTTGTTGTAAATATTTATCACAAATACATCAAACTGTGAATACCCCGATTTTTTTTTTTTTTACTTTCAAAGTTTTATATTATTTGCATTTTCCATTGCAAAATTGATTTTGCATATTTTTGGCCTCACTTGCTACACTGTGCACCACTGCAAGTTTATATGGAGTGCGCGCGGGCAACAGCAGCTGCGCAGTGGCAGCGGCAGCGTGTGACGCCAAAATGGAAAAGCGCAAATGGGTTAATAACTTGTCAATTTTGTTGTGGTTGCTTTTTTGCGCTGTCATTCTGCTATTAGCAGCAAAGGCAACAACAAATTACAACAACGGCAACATGTGTCGTCGTAAATATTCGCATAAATGCGCATCAAACAGAAAGTCAACAACAACAAAACCATCGACACAAGTGAAAATGCTCGCACAAGTGGCGAAATACTCGCAGGGCGGTGGGTCGCAACGCTGAGCGTGCGGCAGGCGGTAAGCGTACATAGCGCACATAGCGCGGCAGCAACACACCAGCACCAGCAACAACAACAACACCACAAGTCAAGGTTTCTTTTGTTGTATTTCACTTTACACCGAATTTCTTGACGTTTCCTTTCGCTGCTAGCAATTCATTTATTCATTCATTCATTCATTTGGTTATTTATTTGTTTTATTTTGTTGTTGTACTTTTTCGTCATTTCTTTGGCGTTTTGCGCATTGCTTGCTGTCTCATTTTTCGGTAAGCGCAAATTTTGTGAAATTTCCATGACACAAAACTACGACGCCAACTGCGACTGCGACCGCTACTCCGATAGCGACAGACAGCGCGTACATCATCAACGTCAACGAGTGAACTCTAACGCGAACAACGCGGCCAACGGCCAAGTCAGCGCAGCAGCAGCTGAGCTGCCAACGTCATGTGCCATGTGCTGTGGTGACTTTAGGCAAAGCCGACCACGCGATTGCCAACTTGTGGATATCGCTAGCGGTCGAAATTGTTCCAGAAACTCGGCAATTAGCAACGAGGACGTTAGGACAAAGAAAAGGAAATCAGAACAAATGCACTGCAAGACACTTGAAAGGCTGAACTTCATGTTAAGACATTTGTTTTATGTCGGTGGGCATTGCATATCGAATGAGTGCAGTCATTTAAACTGAAGGCCAAGTTTCGGGTGTTGAGTGACTAATTGACATCGCGGACCCCTGGCGATTCCCTCAGGTAGAAGGGAAAACTATCGAAGTTGAGCTCCTGCTGGCAAAGTGACACTCAACAGCCCAATTTGTCAAGACATGGTAGACTGAAAGGATGCAAATTTCGGAGATTGTGAGCTGGCAGCCGCTCAAAGGAGAAGGTGACAAGGTAAGCTATAGAGAATGAACCGATTTGCATGCTTTATCTGTAGAATACTAATGTCAAGTGTGAGAAAGAGATGGGTTTCAAACTGTTTCCTTTTCCATGGTTTTCAAATACTGTTATGATCAACATCCGCCATGTTTGTGCAGAATTCAACCAGACAATCGCAATTTTTGCAGACTATCTCAGGAGACAGGTCAGGAGGAATGGGAGATCCAGTTGCAGAAAATAATAAAAATAGTAGAACGATGCGCTGATTGCTGTCTACCATAGTTATAATCACAACATGAAATATATTGACTATACTAGCTTTTCACCATTAGAATAAATTAGGTTAAGTATGGTTGTAGTGGCTGCCTCTGTATGAGACACACTTAGGCCTCTATATTGGACCATTGTGATACCACAAATTATAGCGGTTTGAAACGTGTATCCAACACTGTTTTATCAACATGTGTTACAACACACATTTCAAACGGACAGGAGAAGGGAGGGAGAGGTCCTACGTTAAACTGTAGGCCGTTTTTTACAATTTTTCCTTTCACACTTGGAGGTTTTGCCATCGCCTACCAAAGGCGCATTTGTGATTCTTGTAATTCTCATCGTCTTCATGTGGATAACGATAAAAGTAGACGAGTTTTTCACGAGCCCGAGCTAGGATTCGAACCTAGGACCTCAGTAAAAGAAGATAGTGCGCTCCTCGCTGGACTATCGGGGCCGGCTCCAATTAGAATAGATTAACAAAAGAGAAATTAGGATAGCTTAGCCTAGATTTAGTTACAGCAGAACATTATGAAACATTAAACTATATTTTGATGCAGCAGAAGGCCAGCATTGGCTTACCTGAACCCCGTTGCAAAATTGTATTAGGTCGATGGAAATTTTTTTAGGCGGTCTAGTACTAGAATATAGATCAGACACCTTTCGAAATTGCAATTTGTTTCAAAAATTTCAAAATCAATGTTGTATCTATGTAAAATATTATTTTGGATTTTTTCTAAACTAATAATTGAGTAAAATTCAGGCCATGCATTTGGCGCATTATTTGTGCGTTCGTGTAATCGTAAAAGGGAGAACGTGTGCGCAAATTTCGATAGTATTCCGTTTTCATGGAATCTAATTAGGTCGCAGTTATATTGTGCGGTGTACAAGAGTGTGCTTTGACTTTTGGTTGATTTTGTTCTCTGTGCTATTTTCCATTTTTGTGTTTTCTTCGTTCGTTTTTTGTTCTTTGCGAAAATGCGAAAATTAATATTGTTATGTTGTTGTTTAATTATACGGCCCCTGTGGCCTTTACCACCTTCACATACAAACATTCATAGATGTGTGTTCATGTACATACATACGTACGTACAGTATACAATCGTATAATCATACAGACACACAACGGGGCAACAACAAAAATAAACGCATACGCCACATTTCACCTCATTTCATTTGAAACGAAAATAGACAATAAGATAAACAGATAGACCAACCAACAGACAGACAGACCGATCGACCGACAGTCATGCCGGCAGGCCAAGCAACAGACCGACGCACGCTCGGACGAACAAATGAACGGCGGAACGACTTGACTGACTGACTGACGGGCACACTCGTGCGTTTCGCAGCTACCATGTTGGCTGGTTGGCTTGGTGGCTGGCTGGCGAAAATTTATTTGCGATTTTGTCTTGTTTTACGAGCCTCAGCACCTCCTGCTTCACAATCATCAAGCAGCACTCCCTCTGTACTCCTCCTGCCACTTCCTCCTGGCGCTGTCACACTGAGTCGAGCGGTGAGTTATGCCGAGAATTGCGCTGTACCGAGTTCCGCCGCTGAGCGCTGGTGCCGGTGCTGTGTGCTCCACTTACGCATTCGCCTCAATTCATGACGCTCCGCTTCAGCACGATTCAGTCAACTCAGTTCAGTTCAGCTCAGTTCAATTCGATTGGATTCTATGCTGTGCGGCGTGTGCGCCGAACAAGTGGATTGAATAGTAGGATTCGTATCGTTTCGTTTCGTTTGTCTCGCATTTGCTGGCTGGGTAATGATTCTGCCGCTGTAATTCCTCATTTTATTGCGCTCATTTTTTCCATTTGACGTTATGGCTTTTTCACTGGGTAAGGCAATGTGCCCTCATTATTTTTCTACGCGTTTCTTTCCTTTTTTAATTGCGCTGCGTTTTGGGAAAGCGCACTCGATGCGTGCGTGTCTGCCTGTGTGCAGTGCAACAACAGCCACTTGAGCTGCACTGCAAGTCGTCTGCTGCTCTAAACCTATTTACCTGCGCGTCTGCCTGTTGATCTTCAGCAGAAATGTGTGTGTAAGGTGAAAAAGTCATTTAGTGTTTGACTCAGCAAGAATGCACCACAACTCGCATAAACAGGTGGCGCTTGGGGGTTTAATGGTGTTTGCATTAATAAAAAAGTTGGTAATGGAGTTTTTTATTAACAAATTATATTTTAAAACTCAAGTTGTGGCTTTAATTTGGTGGTTAGTTCATTGGAACGCTGAAAAGTAGCACACAAAATAATAAACAACCGTTAACTTTCGGATGAACGGAAGCAGTGGCGGATTCAGGGGGATATTCGTGGGTTGAACCCCCCCCCCCCCCCGAAATATTACGATCGACTTTATGACTACATACAAATTAAAAGGCATTTTATAAATATTAAAGAATTACTTTTTGAAACCTGCCCCCCCCCAGAAATATTGTTCTAAATCCGCCCCTGAACGAATGTATAAAAATCTCCCAATCCCCCCTAAAAATACTATATTCTTTCAGTAGTTGCCAGCAAATGAGTTTTCTGCTTAATTATAGATCATATCTGATCGGCCAATATATAAAAAACCCAAATAAAACGACAACAGAACTAAATATTAGGTTAAATAAAAACCAATCTCTAAGTCAAGGCCTATAGCAGGCTAGACCACCAGGCCAATCAAGTGGTTCTTTAAGAAAATCCCAAGCGAGGACGTCTCTAAGTTTTCTATAATAAAGCAACAAAAACTAAAAAGCTAAAAGCATCTACCCCCTTCGTCGGTCCAGAACCATTCTGTGCTCTAGGTAAAGGATTCTTTCCAGGAAAGACGAGATAACCATCCGGAATCAATAAAGGGAAAATCAACCAGGCCTTGAACATTCCAAGATGCTTATTGGATCTTACAACAAGAAAAGGTTCGAGGAATGTATGAGTCTCTCAAAGAATAATCTAAGGATTATCACAGCTATATTGACAAGGTAGTAGGTTCTGTTTGGAGGACAATGAAACGGCAATACACGTACTAGGCATATGCCCTGCACTAATGCACAAACGGAAAAAGCATCTGGGTGATTTTATTATACCAGGTTCGGACTGGGTTTCCAGAAGCTTAGGAAATATAGTAAGATTCCTCTTGCTTACTGGACTCACGGATGAACTGTGAAGTCCAAAAAGGGGGCACAATAGATCTCTTAGGTCGCAGTGCGCATTCCCCGCCAATAATAATTAATATTCGAAGCTTAGTTGCTTTAGACGGTCAAGGTCTAGTTTTAACCAAACCTGAATCGCTTTGTGGTCTATACTACCTGCCGATGTCGTTTTACTGATTCTAGAAAAAAAGGTAATATTAAAGGGGATACGCAGAGCTCGGCCAGATTCTTATTGATCTTGTTATATAAAGGGATCTGTATTTAGTGGGGATACACCCAGCTCAGCCAGATTCTAATTAATCTTTTTCGCTGCTGGGTCAGCTCATCTGCTCTTGCAGGTATCTAGAAAATACTTTAGGGGTATACCCGATGTCTTGCATAACCCTTGCATATTGCAGAAGTTGCAGATTATGCAGACTTTTGCAATCCGTACAATGATGCAACAACAAAATATAGTCAAACACATATCTGCAACTTCTGCAATATTTGCAACACCGAAACCCATGTTTTGTATAAAAGTACAACCGTGCATCAGCTGACTACAAAAGCACTTTTAATCAAGAAATCAACAATTTTTGAATTTTCGACTGTTCGCGGCATTTTTTCAATATTTGAATTTTTGGATGTTCTCAAAGTCTGGCAACTTCAGGGTTGCAAAGATCAGTTTCTGCAAGTTTTGCAATGTTGCAAGACATTATATTTTGGTATCAGGAGCGCACACAGAATTTCATTTGGGGTATTCTGTACACAATTTTTGAACCTTATGCCATTTCAAGCTATATTCGCCACGCATAATATTTATAAGAACAAGATCGTTTGAACTGCGACCTTTGTACCCAAGAGGGGCATAAATGTAGCTGATTTAGATTGACAATAGAAATATATTGCACTCAGAAAGCATGAGAATATCTCTGGCAATATATCGCTCCTTCGCTGCAAGAACGTCATAACTCAAAAAATTTGGTTTTTTAGTTTATGGCAGCCCTGTCTGCATATGATCTTTTATTTGTCAAAACCTCTGTAAAATATTCAATACTTTGCTCACAAGACGACATGAAAAATTTGTTGATACCTGGAACTACCTGTAATGGTAAATTTTAAAATTGAATTTTCTCGAAATGATGTAGTTTTGAGTTATGACGTTTTTGCAGCGAAGGAGCGATATGTAAGTTATAAAATACAAGTTTAAGTAAATAAAAAATAATTAAAAATATTTTACAAGACTTACCTTCGGCACGATATTTGCTTCTCTTCGGATAACGCCAACTGGAGGCCATAGCTGCATTTATTTGAGCGCCTTCCGGCCGTGCGGTGGACTATAGCAAGTTGGCGGTGTGAAAAGCGTTTGCGCCACGTATGTAGCGTTGTTGTTGTCGCAGGTCACACAATCAGGACAACAATGCTGCGCCGACAATGCTGAAGGCAATTTTTCCTTCTGCTGCTTTATTGTAGTTTGTTTATTGTTGCTTTACGACTTTTTGTTTGTTTGCTTATTGTTTGTTTTTGTTGAGGATGTGTGTGTGTTGTTGCAAAATCAATTACAATTGAGGTATATGCATAAGACGTGTAATAATTGATAATAATGATAACGGTAATAGTAAGAGCAATGGTAGGCGTGTCATTGGGAGGTATTTATGTACGTAAGAGGGCCACTTTTTATTAGCTATTTTCGTTTTATTATATCTTCTGATGAATGTTTATTATTATTGTTGTTGTTCATTGCACTTGGCGCACTAAAATTATGCCTGCCTGCTCGGACAACTGTCTGCGTGCGAAATTTTATTGCTTCTCAAGGATATTCGATTCGTTGCACCTTTTTAGGTAAATCTTTGCACTTTTCGCTTATATCACTAAATCTGCTTTTAAATTTCACTCCACTTTAAACTTTACTTGTACGCAGAATTTCTTATTTATTTTTTACTTTTATTTTATTTATTTCTCAGTGTGGCGTACTTGCTGCGGTTGCATCTAGAAGAAATGGAAGAAATTTACAGATGAATAACGGTTTTCTTGCATATTGCCGTTTTTTTCGTGCTATTCCACTATTTTCTGTGAATGTGCTTTGAGGGTTTTCCGTTTTTCCGACACTCTTTCCACTCGGTAGCTTTCGCTTGCGTTTTCCATTTCAGCGCTGGGGCGCTGCTGTTATGCTATCCACACACAACGCAGCCACCACTTGAAGTTGGTGGCCTTCCCAGCCGCCAGCCCACTTCGCTTTTACTACTACAACACACACTACTACGGCAACTGTGCCGACTATAAGCGCCGCTGCGCTTGTAATTCATTCAGTGACAGCGCACGAAAAGCCGACGTAACGAGTGAAATGCAACAACAGCGGCAACAGCAACAAAAATGCGACATGCAGCTTCAACGTGCCACACAGTCAGACATCATACCAAGTAGCCGCCGTTCGTTTGTACTCACAGTGGGTTCAAGCGTACCAAAGACGGATTAAATTTTACTTTTATTTTAGTAGTGAAGCCTTTTGATTGGTTCTTACTTTGTTGTTATTTACATATTCTATTAATTAACTTATTTTTTTATTCATATACTTTTCCGTTCTGTTAGAAATTTGTCAAAATAGAACCATAGTGCAGCCAAGCGGACACACGATGACTTCCTGCTCTCACGATGCAACGCGACTCCTCGTGCCAATTCGGAAAATTTGCACCACAACTACCAACAACAGTAAGTGGGATTTGCAACAAAAACAACTGCAGCAGCATTTGAAGAAATCTAAAGCAGTCACAGTAAAGTCGGCGAAAATGTGGAGAAAAAGCTCAGCTCGGGCCGGTTCAGCAAGAGCGCCGACCAGCAAGCGCCGCCGAGTTGGAGCGAGCGGTGCAGCACGCTCCAACCGCGCTGCACATTACAATGACAGTTGAACGTGTGAGTGTGCGCGTGTGTGTGCGCTCAACGGTGGCGCTAGTCGCCCGACAGGCGGGCGTAAAAGTGGGTGGTTAGCTGCATGACTGCACGTCGGTCGAGTAATGGGTAACTGGCGCGGCTCGTTGTAGTAGTGTCGAGTGCAGTAATAGTAAAAAGGGGGTGGCAGCCAGCAATAGTTGGGCCAGCTGCGGAGGCCGGTGGCGCCTCGTTTTCCGCTCAAGCTTTGTGTTTTACGTTATGCCAGATTTTTTTCCTATTTTTTTTTTTGTTGCATTTTCAGCTTGTAGAGAAATTTTGTAATTTTTTTCAATTATCAGTTTTTTGCACACTTTTTTTTTTACAACATCCAAGCCGCAATTGCACTTCATGTGAATTGGATTTTCATTGATAACGTTTCTCACTGGTTTGCATTCGTATTTTTTCACTGCGTTAGCGCCAGTCGCTTCTATTATTCAATATTTATTAATTTTTTTGTTGCTGCTATTTTGTTTCTACATTTTTATTACTGCCGCACTGCACTTACGCTGCGCTTATTGCGCACTTAATGGCAATTTTCGCAACTGAATTGTGCACATAAATAATTAAAAATACAAAATAAACAAACCGCCGCACTCCCGGCCGCACACGCGAACGTTGCAAAACAGCAACAACAGCACCAGGGCGACGCAGCGCAATGCACAAAAGTATCGAATTTCTGCAGTTGCATTTCGCCGCGCTGCATTTCGACACTCCCTTTTACTATTTTCCACTACTCCGCGAAAGTTTGACATTTGCAGCCGCGCACTTCACTTTAAGATTGAAGTTGTTGCCACTACTGCACCGCACCAGTTTGCATCAGTTGTTCTTTTTTGAATTTTTGCAAGCGCTTTTGACTTTTTGATTTATCTAGTCATCTGCGCGATCTTCCGAACACACTACACTTGCCTCGTTTGCATGCATTTTGTTGCGTTTTCCTTAGCTACTCTTTCCTTTTAGGCTTCTATTGCATGTCGTACTAAACACGCCAAACACGAGACAGCAACAGCGACGACGCCGCCAACCGACCACACATTTACAACTACAATTCTCAGTTTTGTGTTTCTTCTTCTTCGCTGTGCTCCTACTCTACAACTGCGCTTCCGTCTTTGACTTTCTTCTTCTGCTTTTGCTTTGCCGCACCACCGCGCATCTATAATATCATTAGCGCTTCTCCTGCCTCCTCCTTTCAACTACTACGCTGCCAACGCTGGCTGCGTTTTGCTACCGCTGTCGCTGTCGCGGCCTTTGCCATAGCCGTTGCCTTCACCACTACGCCATCCGCACGCACGCACACACACTCACTCTTTCTTTGCCCAAAAAAAATTAACAAGCGAAAATGAAAAAAAAAATTATCCAGCGCCACCGCCAGTGCTAGCCACCGTCATTCTTGTAACAGAAATTTCGAAATTTTTGTCGCCTTTTGGCTCAGCACTCGGTGCCTCTACGCACTTGGCACATTTTTCCTTCATGCTTTTGCGCATTTTCGCTAATTTTTACACAATTTCAATGCCTTTTCCGCACTCACAAGCTCGAGATCCTCATTGCGGCCAGCGCACGGCGCGGTGGAGTTTTGCAAAGCTCCGCATTTGCCCCGCCGCATTTTATTCGCACGTTCGTTTCGTTTTTCATTCACTTACTATTCGCTTCCATACGCTCGTTGACTCGCACGTTAATTTTTCGATAATTATGCACGTTTTTCGTTAATTAATTTAGAAAATAAAAAAATTTATTATTATATATTGAAATTCTGCTGTAATATTTACTTGTCACTTTTTCTTCTCCTTCGGCGAACTAGTGCTGCCACCTGTCTGCGTTACCATTGAACTCACCACACTTGTGCGGCGAATCTGCCACAATTTTAAAAAAGTTGAACAATAATAATCATGTGAAAATGTTTTCTATGTAGAATGCTACACTAGTGAACACATGAAATGTTAAAACATATTAGATTTTTACGCATTATTTGCTCCATGTAGAAAATACAAGCCGTTTTTTAAAGAAATTTCGAAGTCATTTAGCTTTGTTTGACCAACTAAGCTGAAATTTATCCAACAAATTAAAAGCTGATTTCGATTTGGAATATTGTGTAGTTTGACTGTATTTGCAATTCTTTAATGTGTTGTATAAAAATATGTGAAATAAGTGTAAAAATTAATTTCGATATTCATCTTGATATATTTATAAGCCTTTGTAGTCCAAATTTTAATATAAAGTGGCAGTAAGCAATCACTCTGATACTTGATTAGCTTAATGTTTCAGACACGTATAAACCAATATTAATAATGGTAAATATAAATGTAGCGGATATTGTAAAATTAAACTTTGTTAATTCTTTACTGTGTAATCCGATTTAGGAAATGCAAATTCTACTTAGTGGCAGCTCTCCTTTGTTAATTCACATACAGCGTTACCAACTATATTGTCGAACCTGTGTACTCAAAATGGTATTTGCTTTTCACACACACATTTCTTCGAAGCGAAATATTTTTAATAGATCTTAAACATTCCAGAAAGTATTTTGAAATAATTGTGTTACGTGATTTTCATATGCAAATCTAATAGTATGGAATATGCACGTGACTTTGTCACCAACGCTTGGGACAAGCCCGGCAACTGGCAACACTTGCTTCAAGGCGAAAGTTCTTCGCCCTTTTTCTAATTTGCTTCTGCCTACTCTTGAGGTTGGTTTTTTGCATCTGGCAACTATGCTGGCGAATCATACGATGTCAAAACAAAAGAAAAACCGTAACAAACAGTCGCAAAACAAGGTGAAGCGGTGGGATATTTTTTGCAGAAAATTCAATATCTTGTTTAATTTGTGCGAAAAATCTATAATCCTTGGGAATGCAAAGCGATTGGCGCCACAGTAACGTAACATGGATGATTTGAATTTCGTACCAGCAGCAGCCGCCGCCGGTGCCACCAACCGAAATCAAGTGCTGCAAAGGTACACGACGGTGCTGCGTCAGCTACGCACAATTGCTGAGCAGACATACAGGGTGCGTCCCTTCTATTTCGACAACTATGTGTTGTTCCAATACTTCCAGCAACGCAGCGCCATGGATAGCGCTGACCGGGAATTGGACATTGGCGGCTATTCGTCGCAAGCACCGCTGGCCTTCCTCAAACTGGAGGTACTCACGCACATACTGGACCGCCGCCGCCAGATACTGTATTGGCTGGTATATCTATTGATGGCCTCGCTTTGCGTATTCGCTTACCGTCACCAGTGCCACGAATCGCTGGACAACGGAACCGCGTCAGAGCGCAGCGTGCATTCGTTTGTCTACCCCAGTATGCGAATGTGGCGACGCATCACACTGCCGCTGATACAGCGCTTCCCACGACTCACTGAGCTCTACGACGAGTCGTGTCTGATGCAGAACCCCTTCTTCCAGGTGGAGGATCTGAGCTGCGAGCCGTGCGCCAATGTGCAAAGCGTATTGGATCTGACGCAGACCGGCGAGGAGGCAGCGATGCTGCGCGTTAGGCGAATGGGCGAGGCAGGCGACACGCCTGCTGAGTTTGTGCCTTTTGTCTTTCAGGTAAGTTGACAAAGAGCGCTGTCAATGCATATAGCTGTGAGTCACACGCGCACTTTGCACTTATTGCAGATCAATCAAGAACCCATACAACTTATCGACTTCTACAACGTTTACGTAAACAATCAAGAAATCTTCCAACGAGATGCCTATCGGGTGCAGTCCACCAATCGTGACATCACCAACCTGGAGGAGCTCTTCAGCCAGTTCAAGTTCACACATCAGCCCACATCTCCTGCCACACCGGCGCCAGATGCAGCTGCAAGCGAGTCGCATAATCTTTGGCGCTGCAATCGCATGCTGCCGGCACGCCTTTTGCGCAAACTATTCGCCAGTCCCACTATGCGTCTTCCGCGAACCGGCATTGCGCTCGAGCGCTACATGACCATCGATACGGCCCAGGCGGCGGCCTACACACTGCCGAACACCGAGTGCGCCAACGTGTACGTGCAGCAGGCACTGGGCACGCGATACATCTTTCTGCGTCCAACCAGCGAATGCCGGCACCGGTGTCGCACGCTGTCACTGCGCCTGCCGCAGTCGTTTGTGCGTAAGTTTCCTAGCAGCCGATTGTATTAGTTTCATTTGGAAAACTACAATTAAACTTTTCTTTGCAGTAAGCTACAACTGGGTGTACTGGAAACCGATCTCAGCGCCCGATCCCGTTTCTGACACAATTTCCATTACGCTCATTGGTTCCTACTGTTAGGAGGAACGAAGTAATGGCATTACTTTTGCATTTAACCTTCACAAACATAAAAAGCATCTCGAACATGTAACAGAAGAGCTGAAGCAGGTGAAGAAATAGCTGAGAACGAAAACAAATCGAATTTTATACCCAAACCCACTAATTGTGAACCGCTTAATGTCTACGCAATTAACACGCAACTTTTGCACACAAAGTCCACGGCAGTCAGCGTGCATATGTCGCGCAGGTGCTGAGCGCTGCGCATGCCATCGTATTAGTGTAAATATAAACGCATAGTGAGCCAAGAGCGGTGCTGATTGGCGCCGTTCCGACAGTATACAGCAAATTATACAGCGAGATTGCGAACCAAACCAACTGTTACAATATCAACAATTATTATTGTAGAATTCCAGTAATAATTGTGCATTAGCATTTAACCGCATATTTTCTGTGTGCAAAGCTGTCTGATTTTCGCCCACTAATGCTACCAATGCCACCAGCATATCACTTGTATTAACCCATTAAACTGCTCAAAATTAGTTTAGTAGCGCTAAAGTTGAATTAAGTATGTGCCAAATTGAAACTTGACCACGCACGCCTCAAGACTTGCACGGCATCTGACGCGCAACATGCCCTGGATACACTGCACCCAAATGCTTAACTAACGCGCCATTTGTATGTAAACCAAACAATCAACTGAACTTCGCATTGAACTTCCTAGTCAAACAAGATCTACATGTGAACTCCTCTCGCGTCACACTACCGTACCATTTAAATTTATTTATTTTCATTTCGCAAGCAAAGTAATGTATTTCCCCGACTAAGCCATGGATGGGTGTGCAATTTGTGCTTTGCTTTCAGTGCTTGTTTTGACATATGTATTTTAAAAAGTGTTTATTTTTCGTATTTTCTAAACACTTTTGCATTTATTTTCGTATGTTGTGTTTTAAGCCTGTTTAAGGCTGACTATGGCCAAGCCAATGCCTAGAAGAGAAGTGTGAGCAGGCCGACTCACAACCACAAAACGTTAAGATTAGCTTAAGACATTACTGCATAAGGAAAAGTTGTTGTTGCAAAATTCGTTATAAATTAATTATAAAATTATTTGGGCAACTTTGTTTCCTAATAATGTGTCACCAAAAATACTGAGTCCTGCATTGAGTTCGTGCATGCCAACAGCCATGAGTCCTTCCCTCGTTTCTGTTGCATTTCGCTTTATGTTTATATTTTTTACATACTTACATATTGATTGCGTTTGATTTAAATGGCGTAATGTATTTATTTAAACCATATGTATGTCGTTGTTATGTGTAAGCGTATATGTATGTATATTATTAACCCATTGAGAGAGACCGAAATAAAATCAAAACCACACAATTGTATTAACACAAAATGTATCCACATCTCGTTTGATTCGAAAGTTATTGGTGGGAACAGGAAAATCAATGAGGAAAAACCATAAAGCCAGTTTAAACAAAAAATTGCTTTAATGCGCTGAATATGTGCCGAGAATTGTAGATATGTATTTGCCGATAAAAGGAAGGATTGTTGAAGTCGTTTTAAATATGCCATAGCCACTTTTTTTGTCCGTCTATTCTATATTTGTTTCATAAGTAAAAAGTGGGTATTAATTTAAATACAAAATTTTTCTTAAAAATTCGTAATATAGAATTTTATTCTATTTTCTTTTAATATTTAAACTTTCAAGGTTTGTACGTCATAGCCGGTTGAGGGACGAGCAGACATTACTAAACCAATTCTGAGTAGAAATTCTAACCCTTTCGACCCCAAATTATACACTGTGTCTCGATATTACTTCTTATATCATGAAACACTTTTCTAAAAACTGTGCAAACGACATTTGAAGTCGCCACGCCTCTTTGTTAGAGTTCTAGAGCTAGTTTAATTTTGAACAATTTTAGCTTAAAACAGGTTAAATAAATTTTGTATCAATATTTTTTAATTACAGAAAAATTGTTTCATATTTATGGAAAAATACAAAATTATAACTTTATGATTTTATTTAACCATTATTAAAGAAACAGGGTTTTGATCAAACGCGCCCAATTCGTAGACTTCAATTAGAACACAAACTTTCCCTGATATTGCTGCAAGTTAATGGAAATTATTTTGGAGATAACGGTAAAATTTTTGCAATTTGCTTTGAATTCACTTCTAAAAATATTAATTTAATGGTGCCTACTTGAATGAAACCCATAAATCAATCGTAGCTTTTGCAATAAGATGACAAATAGGCGAACTTGCTCTCAGGCAACTTGGGGGTCGAAAGGGCTAAACGGCACAACTAACATTCCCAAAAAAGACTGTTATCAATTTTGTCTGGTAACTGCCCAACACTTTCAAATATTCAAAATCCCCCTATCTAAGCTGTACACAGATCTTCGACTCCAGCTGCACACAATCGATTTTTTTTCAGGTGTTACATTTTTTTCACTTTAATTCATTTCTTATAAATTTCAAAATAGAGTTCACACTTAACTTACTAACTAATTCGACTTGTTCAGCTCATCGAAATAGGCACCCGTCATCAGATGCTGCTGCTCTATGCCGAACACCTTCATCAGCTCGTCAGCCACTTGCTGCCCCTCGTCGAGAGTTTCTTCCGGTCTCAGGCACACCTCGAACTCCATGAAGTTGCCCAAATGCAGCACCTTGTCCAAATGTATGCGAGTGCGTCCGTGCATGAACAGGTAGCGCTGCTTCTCTAGCGTGCCCCGACGTCCGTTGCTCTGCGCGAGTATCTTCTCCAGCATCTGCGGCTCGTCCACTTCGATTTTATTGAAGGTGGACAATTTCGGACCGGCCACGTCGGGCCGCACATAGTAGACCAGTTGCGAGCGCGCTGGCGGCTTGAGGTAGCGCAGCTTGAGTCGGCCTTCGGCCAGCGTATGAAAGAAGACATCCTTCTGTTCGATGAGCTCACCGTCGCTGCCAGTCAGTTGACGCGCCACTTGCACACGACGTTCGAATTCCGCATCGCTGGGAATGCGAGCCTTGATCTCAATGTTGCGTTCATCGAGCGGCACTTGCGAAACAGGTGACATGTTGCGTGGATTTTTTAGATGTTTCACAAATTGCCGGCTAGTTATTTTTAAAGGTAAACAAATATAAGCGCGGGAAAACGCAGCGTTGCAGCAAGATGGTAACATCTCGTTCAAAAGTGAAATCATGGCCTAAGAAAACGATTATGGTATGAGCTATTAAATTCAATGAAACATACGACATTAGTTTTCGCAGGCAATGAAATTTCAATGGGGCAAACCCGTTGATGGCTTAGAATTGTGCAGAGCAACAAAATGCAACCATGCGCTAATGAAGTTAATTATCCATCAGCTGTGCAGCGAGCAGCAAAACACCGACGGCCACTTATTGGAATTGTGAAACAACTTTTTGGATTGTGCGGATTTTTTAAACAATGCCAAGTTGTTGAGTGAGTATTGGAAGCAAATTACTTGAAGAATGGATGCAGTTCACACTGCAGCCAATTACTTGGATTTTGTACAAAGTCGCATCTGAAATTACATAACCTGTGTTCGTGCCGTTTGCAGCTATGCAATTTTACAGCAGAAGCTTGGGACGCGTGCTGGACAAATGGCCTGGTAAGGAACGTTTTGGTATCTACAGATTTCTGCCGCTATTCTTCGTTCTGGGCGCTGCACTAGAGTTTTCCATGATCAACTGGACAGTGGGCGAGACAAATTTCTGTGAGTCGAGCGCGCATTATTGCATATAAATTTTATTAGAAAATTCTTTTTTCTTGCCAACAGATCGCACATTTAAGAAGCGACAGGCTAAGAACTTTGTCGAGGAGAAGCTGCACGTATCGCATGAACAAAATAAATTTCTAGATAGCAAAGAAGCGGCTTAGAAAATCGAATTGCAAAATGCCTGCCGGCGTATCCTGGGGCCAATATATGAAATTTCTCTCGTGTGCCATGCTCTCAATGATGGCTGGCTCACAACTGGTGCACATGTACTACAAGCCACTGGAAGATCTAGATGTCTACATTGAGCGGGAAATGGAGAACACGAAAAAAGCAAAGGCGCCGGCTAGTGCGTCTAAAGACGGTGGTTGAATTGAATTTGAGGCGTGCCGTATATTTTCACTATGGCAAATTTAAAATTATTTAATGCTGTACGCTGTCATGCGCACTCAAAATCTATAAAATTTAGCTTAAAGTTTTACAAACATTGAATACAATTTGCATTTTTTGCCTTCTGTTGCTTCCACATTCTTAAAGCTAAGGTCATGCATAATTGAATGCGTGTACGTATGAACTAATTCTTAAATTTAAAGGAAATAAATCAGGGCGACAGCTTGCTAGCGTCCTTCTGTCTGTTTAGGCTGTGATGCAGATTCAGGTTGCGCCCAAACTCGCTGTTACACTTAAAACAGCGGCAAGAATTTGAAGCAGTTCTTTGTTAGTTCCACTGTATAAACTACAATTTCGCAGAACCGCGCTGAATATCGGTTACAGTTGCAGGAATTTATTTGCGGCCTGCGCAAAAAAACTTGCGTAAAGTATCCAAATTGCTGCCCAACAAAATGTCTAAGTGGCGCCGATCAATTGATGTGGTCATTGTGAAATTAAAGTCCAAAACAGTAGCTGCTCAATATTTTCATAACCGCATCTCCGCTAATGGTTTTTGTTAAATTTGCTACTTCAATTCATAGCAACGTTTGCCAAGGTGCCGCTGCCAGGCACACCCATATTGCTTATTGCACTGCCCGCATTACCCATTGCATCTGCTACCGCGCCTACGCCCACGTTCACACCTAGCCCTGGCTCACTGGTATCCGTCGCCGTCGGCGTTGTCTGTTGCGGCCCCAGAAACGTATTCATTAGCGTTCGATTGATGTTGGCCGCCAGTAGCGCTTCGGCGCTGAGCTTCTCGTGCGACTTGCGGTGATTCTTGAGGCAGGTCTGCTGTCGGTAGGCTTGGCCACAGATGTCGCACACATACGGCTTCTCGCCCGTGTGTATGTACTCGTGATGACGCAGCGTCTTGCGTGAGGCAAAGCACTCGGAGCAATACTGACATTCGAAAGGCTTCAGCTTCATGTGCACGGCGCGTATGTGTGCCTCCAGCTCGAACTTGCGGATGAACTGCTTACCGCAGTGTTCGCAGGGCATCTTGTCCGTGGAGTGCACCAGCATGTGCTGCACTAGCATGAATTTCTTGGCCATACGGCGCCCGCACACGTTGCATTCGTACTTCATGTCGTTCGAATGCAACTGCAGCGTGTGATATTTGAGTGTGTAGCGCGAGTGGAAGAGCTTCTTGCATACTAGACACTCGAAACGCTCCTTGGACTGTTCCTTCTCCGCGCGCTCCGCCTCAGTGGGATGCTTGGTGCGTCGATGGTACTTGAGATTGCCAGACTGATTGAACGTTGCGCCACACTGCTCGCACACGTATTTTTTCTGGCACGCGGTATCGGTGTGCTTCAGCCGCTTGTGCTTCTGCATGGCAATAAAGCTGGTGTAGATGCGTTCGCAGCCAGCAAAGTCGCACGAATACGAGCGCACCTCGGCCTCGTGAATCTCCTTGATGTGTGTGTAGAGGCCGCCAATGAAGGTGTACGATTTGTCACAACGGTCGCACTGGAACGGTCGCTTGCTGCCCTCGTGCACCTTGCGCACGTGCGCGTCATGTGTGATCTTGTGAGCGAAACAATGATTGCACTGCGAGCATTTAAAGCTGTTCTTGGTGCCCTTGTTGCGGCGCTTCATCTTGATCTCCAGCTTTTCCGCTTGCGATTTGCGCCACTCCTCCATTTCTTGTTTGGTGCGGCGTTTCTTCTTCTCGGGCCGCTGTTGCTTTTGCGTCGATGCCAGCTTTCGCTTGCCGCGTGAACGCGTGTCGTATGCATCGCCCGCGTCAGTTGGCTTTTTACTTCTTGTTTTTCTGTCTTTTGTTTTGCATTTTTTATGTTGAGCCTCCTCTTCTGCGTCTGTGACTGCACTCGAATCTTGTTCGCTATCAGTGCCCGCACGACTATCTTCCTTTTGCCAGTCATATTCGGCCTCGTCACATTCATGCCTATCGTTGTCTTCGTCCTCCTCCTCCTCGTCACCATCTTCATCATCATCATCATCCGCACTAAGCTCCTTTTTGCCGCTAGGCGTTGGTGGAACTTCGCTGGCGAACGGATCGGGATCGTGCATCTCTACGCTCGCCAGCGTCGCTACAGCGGACGTGTCCAGCATCACCGATTCGGTCTCCATAAGCGTGTCCTTTAACTGCACAATCAAACATATTAATTCCCAATTCAGTAACCAAATACCGCACAACCACTTACGAGCAATTTGTAAATATCATCTTGCTGCGTCGATGATCGCACCGCTTCTGGCTCTTCATCCACCTCATCGATCTCCACTTTGGTCACGCCACTGCCACAGCTCAGCACCGTGTACAGCTTGTGTGCGCTCTCCAGTGCCTTCTTCTGAAACTTGGCAAAGCTTTGCAACTTGTTGTAGCAGCTCAGACACATATTTTTCGGAAAATCCTCCGTCACTTGATCCGCGTTCCGCTCATCGTCATCGCCCAGCTGTCCGTCCACATACTGGGACAACAGTCGCTGCAGTTCGGCATTTGCACAGATGTTGATGCTGATGTCCTTAAACTCCTCCAGCACTTCCTCCGTGGCCGTGGCCCGTTCACTGGGACTCAGCTTCTTCAGGCAGGTGCGACAGCGGTGCTTCGCGTTCTCTTTCGTCAACGTCGGCATACTCAATTGCCATTTAAAAGAATTTATTTGGATTTTTCGCAAGAATGTTTACCGTCGACGGGGAGTAGACCAGCGGTGTCACCAGTGTTGTGCAATGTTGCATTTTTTCCAATTGGAAAGCTAAGCGAGTGCAACGGGTAATCGGATTTGCTGCAAATAAAGTACGAGATATGTTTCGGATATTGCAATCATTAAATTTAAAATTAATTTAATATTAAAAAATTTAATATAAATCATAAAAATAAATTAATGTGAATACAGAAATAACAAATACAAAAAATTAAGAATGCACAATGCATCCATCTACCAATAAGCAAAAGCTCAGTATGTTTTGCTGTAGTAAACTTTTGCCAAAATACAGTTATGTCTCTCTTCGTGTTCAGAAGTTTATACAGGTGATCTCGTTGAATCAGCTGATGTGATTTTTTTGTGGTGGCAAAGGACTAGAGTGTCAAAATGCCTGTGTAAAACTGTGACAGTTTAAAATGAAAAAATCAAGCTTTGTTTTGATTGGCTGATTTTGACAATCTAAGCCCAGAAAACAAAATATATTTAAATTTTTTTTCTGCCCTAACGCTATCCTCTGTATGAATTCGCCTTGAGCTCAATGCAAAAGCGCTCTAATTCAAATTGTGAAACTTTTGACAAAATAAATTTTTGTTGAAGTTAATTTTAAGTAAAGTTGTGACATTTTTAGTATATATTTTCAAATAAAAAAATTAATTTCAAATTTGCAAAATTGTTCTTTCAACATTTTAACTGTCATTTATAATTATTAAATTCAGCAAAAGTGACAACTTAAAATAATTCGGTAATTATTAAATTAAAATATCATCAAAACAGTCAAAATTTTGGATTTTCTAGTTTAAAATAAAAAAAAATCTTTGTAACATATCCTAAAGCATGGGATTTTCTACTAAACGGTCTATACGTTATTTTAAAAAAATGTTATTCTGCTCAAAAATGGTGTTTTGCGTTTCCTGAAAAATTTAAAATTTTGATTTGTGTCACTTTTGTAGTGGGTGTGCGATATGAAACATAAATGTGCCCGGATGTGCAGATGTCTCAACTCAATGATCTATGTATTTATGATTGATGATGATACAAACAATTTTATCAAATTCAAATTAATTATTTTATCATGGTTTTCAGTTCCAGCAAAAATGCTAAACATGCCACTTGTGACTTGAATTCAAATTTTTTTTTTTTTTTAATATTGGAAGCACTGGTGTGCTTGATGGCAAGAAAGCCTAAAAGGGCCCTTATAACGCCAGGTTAACTTTCAAATTCTCAAGGTTGTCAAGTAAGATTATATATTAAATAATATTATTATTATTGTTATTATTGTTATATGTTTAAAATATTGTAATAGATTATATAATGAAAGTAGATAGTTATTTATACACTTACCGGTAGTGACAGAGATTTACAAGGATTCAAATTTCAACAAATACGTTTTAGCATTTATTTCAAAACTCACAGAAAATCACAAAATTTAGCGGTAAACAAAGAGGTAATTCAATGAAAAGCTTACAAGCTCTACTTCACGGCATCTACTTATTTGCATTCACGTCCTGCTGTCTGAAGTGGATATTTCGGTGAGTTTTCATGGCGGTCGGCTGGCGAAAGCCCTGTCCGCACACGTCACACACGTACGGCTTTTCGCCCGTATGAATGTAGACGTGATGTCGCAGCGTTTTGGGCGTGCCGAACGATTCGCCACAGTAGGTACAAATGTGCGGCTTTATTTTCATGTGCACCATGTGCACATGCTTGTCCACCTCTTTTTGGTTGATGAAGCGCTTGGTGCAGTAGCTGCACGGCAGCTTGTCGGCATCGGTCAGGTGGCTGCGCATGTGTGAGGCGAGCATGAATTTCTTGGCAAACGCCAAGCCGCAATGTTTACAGACGCATGGCTTGTCCTCGACGTGCTCGCGCAGATTGTGATAGTTGAGCGTGTAGGGCGAGTGAAACGATTTATTGCAGATGTGGCATTTATAGTCGGTAACAAGTTTGCTTTCCGCATGCTTCGCCTTGATGTGAACGACCAGCGAGGTGGAGTGCACAAACGAGCCACCGCAGTGCTCACAAATCCAGAGCTTTCTCTGCTTCTGGCCCAGATGCTGCACGAGACGGTGATAGCGCAAGGAGATCTCGGTTTTGTACGCCTTGCCGCAGGTTTCGCACGGGAAGTTGGTGCCGTTGAGTTTGTGCGCAACATGTTTGTGATAGCACAGTGCACTGTGCGACTTATAATTACGTTCACATTGATCACAGGCGTAGGGTCGTGGCGTGCCTTGGTGCACCTCCAGCAGATGTGCGTCGTAGTGGTATTTGCGCACGAAGCGTCTATTGCACTGCTCGCAGCGGTAGGCGGCTTCTCGATGGCGCACTTTGTTGGTGGAACTTTTTGCTTGTAGCTTTTTAGTAGGGGAAGCTCTGGTTTTCGGTGGGATGTATTGCTCGTCTGAATCGCTCTCCGTTTCCAAGCCGAGGTATTCGTTTTGGTTTTTCGCTCGTTCCACATTCAACCTTTTTTTTACTATACAGTCAGTGGCGTTTAACTCAGGCGTTGCTGTGTGAGGAACTGCCTCAGAGAAAGGATCTTGAATGTTTTCATTTGATGGTTGACAAGTCACGACCAGATCGGACTCCAGCAGCGGTACAGAATCACTTTCCTGCAATGCATCGTCTTCCTAAAAGAAAAATATTGCATTACACTGTGCAGCTACTTTGAATCGGCACAATGAAAAAATGTTGAGTCATTAGGCGCTGAGCTGCTTGAACTGCCAACTCGAAGGTCAATAATGCCAAAAGCAACAATAACTCGGCGCGTAAGGCCAATAACCGTCTGTACTACACTTACTCCACCCACAGGTTCCGCTGTACTTTGACCTCGTCCTTGAACTTTGGCTTCGTCCTCTTGCTGCACCAACTGCCGACTGTTGTCGTACACTGACCGCAGTGCCTGCGCAGTCTGTCGCGCTTTCCTCCAAAACTCAACAAAGTTTCGCAGTTGTCTGTAGCAGATACGGCACACGTTTTGCGGATAATCTGGCAGCGCTTTCAGCGTGGAGGAAACAGCATCCTCGACGTTGGCTACAATTAGACTTTGTAGTTCCGAATCTGTTGAAATGCTGTAGGGTTTGCGTTTTGCTGCGCCTCTGCCGCCCAGCATGCAGAGACAAGTGCGACAGCGGAATTGCACTTCTTCCAGTGTCAGTGCCGCTGCGTCCTTCATGGCGTCTGACGTCCGTTTCGAAGGAATACGAAAATTACATTAGCAGATCGCTTTTTGTGGAATATTACTGGGGTTGTTTTGGTTCTTGCTGTGCTTTTATTTTTTTTTTTTATTTTTTTTGTGTTGGCACAGAGTGTCAAACGATGAAGAAGCATCAACGAAAAACAGCTGATTGCAAGGCCCTGTTTCACAAACACCATACAAATCTGATTTTTCACTTGAAATATTTGTTTTAGCAAAATAGATTTGAAATGTATTTGTTTATTTAAAAGTAAAAAGTTCTTACTGTTTGGAATTATTTTTTAATTTTATTTTTATTTTATTTCATTTTTTCAATTAATATAAAAATAAAAAAATTCAAAAATTTAAAATACTAATTGGTCATACATTTTTTCAAATTAAGATTTAACTACTGAACTAGAAATAAACAATACAATACAAACAAAACATGTTTTTTTAATAAAAACTTAATTATTATAAACTAAAATGTATTTTGAATAAAAACTTTTTAGTTGTTAAAATAAAAGGTTATTTATATTTAGTTCATTTTCTTAGTTCATTTGTTTTGCTTTAATGGTTAAAAAAAAGTTTTGATAACTAATCGAAGCCACAATATAGCAAAATCCCTAAAATATTAAAGTTTTGTAATTTTTTCACAACTTGATTTTCTTAGTTCATTTGTTTTCTTTTAATGTTAAAAAATTGTTTATAATTAATAGAAGCCACATTATAGAAAAATCCCAAAATATTGAAGTTTCGTAAGTTTTTCCCCACTTTAATAATTAGTTTTAGAAAAGCAATTATGTGCAATGTCAGCTACCGAAAATTTGAAAAGAAATTTGCATTTTTTATTTTAGTTTTATAAAAAAGCAATTTCTCGATTGGGACCTATTTTGCTCTTGGTGTTCTATTAAAAAATAATAGTCTCAATTTTAAAAACTAAGAAATATCTAGTAACTTTTTGAATTTTTAATTATCTTCAAATTCAAACTTACTTATTTAACACAAACTACTATTTACAAATGCTTACTTACTTATTCTTAGTTACTTACGTTCTATAAACCATTTATTTTAACAGTTTTTTTTCGAGTTTTAAAAATCTGTTCTTATTAGGAACATTCATTACAAGTTTATTTCGGTTTTTTCCATATGGCGGTGTAAGCTATTTCAAAAATTGATTAGATGAAAGTAGTCCTTTTTTCAATTAAATTTTTGTATTTAAATTAATAACCTTTTCTTTTTATTAATAAATTGTAGCTATGTACATACAATGAATATAACTTTTAGACTTTTTAATGTACTTATCAGTGGCGGATTCAGGAGGGCTTGAGGGTTGAAACCCCCGAAATATTAGGGTCGACTTTACAACTACATACACACAAATTAAAATTAAAAACATTTTTGTTTTTTTAATGCATTTTAAAAAATATTAAAAATTACTTTTTAAACACCCCCCCTTCCTTAATATTTTTCTGAATTCGCTCCTGGTACTTATTATTGTTGTTCATTAATAATAACAACGTGATAAGTGAAAAATGTAAAGTTGAGACTTACCTGACTATTGAATAACCTGATTATTGAATACAAATTTTATTAAATCTTTTCCTGGGAAATAAACCAGTAGATGCTTTGGTTCAAAACAGAGAAAAGCTTTGCAATTTTAAATGAACCGCATGAACCGCGGTTAAATTGCTGGCATAGTCTATTAATTCAAAATACTTGTAAAGCATAAAATTATACGGCACATTGAATTATTTGCTTCAAGTCAACAATTGATAGTAAATTCATACATATTCATCAGTTCATGGTACAATGCGAAATAAAAATAGTCAAACAAAAAGTTGTAATTGATCAGTTGTTGTTGGGACATTTGAATTCTGGCCTTAGTGCATTTTTGAGCGGAGTTGAAAAAGTGTAATTGGAGTAGTTTTCAATTTTTCGAACTGTTTTCATTGCGAATTGACGTTCACTTTTGATTACGTTTGGCACAGAATTGAAAACATTTGCAATTTAGAATAAGTACATTGCGATTATCGTTGTGTATTGCGAATTATTTTTTCAGATTTCTATAAAATCTAATTTAGAAATATTACGTACCCAACAATCTGTGCTGCATATGAAGAGTAATGACTCACAGCACTGGTGTTTCCTCTCAATTGAGCGCCAATTAACTTCACTCAAGTATGCGCTCAACGTTTGAATACTTTTTGGTCGAAAACAAATTTAGACTCATTTGTAAAAGTAAACACATGTACCATTTGTTGATGATATTTGGCTTTTTTGGAAGACATTTACTGTGAGCAAAATTATCAACGCGAACAAAATTAGTTCATCTCAAGCACTCAACACAACTGGACGACAAGAAGGGCAACTGAAACTCTGAACTTTGTTGAACTTGAACTTAATGAAAATGTCTTCAACGATACATAGGCAGCGCCGTTGTGCATAGCAAAATGTTCACATTGCGTCTATTTAGAGCAGAGATGACCATTCTGCTGCTCAAGAGTAGCAGCGCTGCCGCCGCTACTATTAACGAGTAGCAGAACGGTCGTCACTGAATTCGAATCATTCAACAACCAAGTGTTGCGTCCGAGTGCAACACGTGAGTCGAGTTAGTGCTGGGTGTGTACGTGTGTGTGTGTTAGTGCTGCCACCTGCCACTCAGTGTACGAGTGAGAACCGCAGCAGCGTCGTCGCCGTCGCTGCCGGCAATGATGACGCAATGACGCACCTCTGTGCTGTTCAGCTCTTTGAGCCAGCCGCCGCTTTCAGAGGCACATTTGTGCGGTGGCTCATAGCTGGCGCGGCGCATTAGTTGCGTCTTGAGACTGGCCGCGTTTGGTTAGCGTTTTTGTGTGCATTTGTTTGTTGTCAGCTGGCCCAGAAACGTTTGTGCTCTGTGCGTTTGTTGTTTATCTGAAGGGCGTTTGTTTGACTGCCGGCCGTTAATTGACGAGGCATAGTCGAGTGCTTGCTTGGCGGTGAGTCGCTGTTGCCGATTGTTGGACAATCATGAGTTGTAAATATTTGATGGCAGTTAAAAGTGTGTTGCGTCGTGTAACTTTTGGCTAAATAGACCAACGCGACTCCAGCAAATGAGAATGCAATGGATGAAACGCCCCAACAACGAGACGAGAAATTGACCATAAAAAGCCAAGAACAATTGAAATAAGTATTCATTGCGCGGAATTTCTATTACGCATTAGATGCAATTAATTGCATACAATTAAGTGATGAGTTCAATTTGCTTGCCTTGTGTTCAGAGAGAATTTTTGAAAATTTGCAAAAATTCATGCAAATAGAAAAACAAAATTGAGTTCTTCAAATATACTTAAAATTTTATTTTGATTCGAATCAAATGTTTACAGTTGCGCATTTAAAAGAATATATGTATATGTGTATGTGAACAAAAGTGTATGGAAATCTCACACAATAACCATAAATGGCGCAACAACACTGAGGTGTGGATTCATCATTTGTGTTGTTCATGTGAATGAGTTCACGAATGAAATCTTATACAATCTGTAACCAAAGTTAATGTAAGAAGCTGAGGAAATTGAGTGGAAATTGACACTTTACATATGTTTATTGAGCTCTTTTATGCCAACTAAACTCAATGAAATTTAAATCAAAAATGTTGTGTTCATTGCGTTAAAAGGTTAGAAGGTCAACACTGTTTGATTCCTTCATTATATTGGTTCAAGTAGTATTTTATTTTATTTGATATATAATTACCAAAACAAACATTTAAAACTAATTTTAGTTAAAACAAGTGCAGAATACCACACCTCTTAAAAAAATATATATTTTTGTTTATCAGAAAGAGGGGTATTTTCTTATTCTAACAAACTTAAAATTTTGCTGCGGAAACATTCATAGAGGGCGTGGTCCGCCCCCGCTATATATGCGAATATCTCACGAAATTATCAACCGATTCTAACGATATAGGTGTCATATGAAAGGTATTTTCTTCCTCTTTCGAAAGGGAATTTCACAGGCTATAATATGGTAGCAAGCTTATAACAGCCTAATAATGGAATATTTTGAGAAAAAAATTCGTTTTTAAAAAATTAAAAAAAAAACATTTTCGCTTATAACTCATTGTTGATACATATCCTAATGTTATACATCAATCGAAAGAGAAAGAAAATGACACATTTTTATCGTTAGAATCGGTTTATAATTTCTTGAGAAATTCGGATATATAACTGGGACTTTGGGGGCGGACCACGCCCTCTGTGAATGTTTCCGCAGCAAAATTGTAAGTTTGTTAGACTAAGAAAATACCCCTCCTTCCGATAAATGGAAAACATATTTTTTTTAAGAGGGTGTGGTATTCTGCATTTAAGCCGTCTAATGAAAATTGTGACCTATGCAACTTGTGAATGTATGGGTAACATATTTCGCCCACTTGACTAACGAAGGGTTAAGTCATTTAACCAAACCAAAAAATGAACGTTGATCTGAACTAAAAAAAATATTCATTTATTTACATATATTAACACTTAAAGATTAAAACAAGATCACATAAGATCAAAACAATTGAGATCACTTTTGGTTTCATAACAAAGATTTCGTAAACTTATTAGTAATTCAATTCGAAATGTGCTCACTGAGCGGTAGAGAGAATAGAAAAATACAATTCTACATAATATACACGTTTGTTTGTTTGTTATGATAATTTATTCAGTGGAGCTTAAAAATTGCTCAAATTACGCTTTTTTACATCTGAAAAAAGTAACGTTGAGTGCAGTCTGGTGTTTTTGTTAATTTTTTATATAATATCGCCATTAAAAAAATTAAAAAAAACATAAACGAACCCATTGCACAGTGATTTGTTCTATAGACAAAATGCAAAAAATTCACAATTTGGGAATTTAACAATTTTGATGTCATTTAAAAGTCAAAATTTCAACTAGGAAACCCCAAAAAATCACAAAAATTTAAACACATGTTTTCTGTTTTTTAGTTTATTGAGTAAAAAATCGTAAAAATACATGTTTAGCAAGAAACTGCTAATACTTTTAATAAGAAGAATTAAGAATTGATGTGGGCATTTTTGCTTTTAATGTTTTCTCAAAATTTGCAATGTTGAGGCGTTTACTTCACTTTTAAAATATAAATAAAATATAAAATATTTTTCGAAATTAAAAACCTGCAAATTGCCCAAACTTAGAGGAAAATATCTACAAAGTATATGAAAGTATGTTCCTGGATTTTTTTGTGTTTTAAAAAGCATTATTTCCTTGTCTTATAATGTAATTACATGCTCCGATATCTTTTGATCTCAGAAAATAATTCAATTTTAAAAGTGGTCCGAATATCTATTTTTTGACAAAATATATTTCATGCATTCCTGAAAGTAACAACATGAACAATGAACAAAAATTGGAATTGAAATGAAAAAAATTGAAAACATAAGTAATCTTTTATATAATTTCATTGTTTATTATTTTTTTTATTGAAAAAATCAAGGGTTCACTTTGCAATCTTCAATGTTTTCGTAACTGATTAACTGTAAAATCTAAAAATTCAAGCCAACACACTTGTTGCTAACGAAAAATTACGAAAATTGCATATTTAAGTCTCAGGCATTGCTAAACTATAAACATTAAAAAAAAAATAAATAGGAGACTACACTTCAGCAGCCGGCCTCGATAGTCAAGCGGGTAGCGCGCTGGCTTCTCATACCAAAGGCTCCAGGTTCGATTCCTGGCTCGGGCTGCTGAACAACTCATCTACTTCTATCCCTATCCACATGAAGGGTATGAGAATTACAAGAATCGCACAAGTGCGCTCTTGGCAGGCAATGGCAAAACCTCCAAGTGTGAACGAAAAACTGCCAATCGCCGTTCGGATTCGGCGTTAAACTGTAGGTCCCCTCCTCCCCCTTCCCCATCCGATTGAAATGTGTGCTGTAACATATGTTGGCAAACAGTGTTGCATACACAGTTCAAAAACGGGTGAAATATGTGGTATCACAATGGGCCTTTCAGGCCTCCGAGTGTGTCTCTTACAGAGGCAGCCACCGCAACCTAACCTAACCTAACCTAACACTTCAGCAGACCATGATTAACTAGCCTACCAAATTTTATTGAGAACAGACCACTTCGTTTAATTTTGTGCCGCGGTTGAAGGGAGTCGAATCACTGTGCATTGTGTTGATTATTGTTAGAACTTTGATATTTCTTGAAAAAAAGTCTGTAAAATTCATTTCGAATTATTAGAACTTTGATATTTTTTAAAAGAAAGTCTGTAAAATTCATTACCAAAGTGGTACCTAGTTTTTGAACTAAGCTCTTGCAATATTCTTGCAACAATAGGATCAGTTGTGGTATTTGTATGTCACACTATATGACCAATTTATCTATGAACCATATTATCTATGAAGAGATCAATGTATAAGTGGTCGTTGAAATATGATTCTGTCAGGCTGCTCATTAGAGTCATTAGAGAACACTGTGTCACAGGGTTTTTCTTTGTAAAATTACACCTTTCGTCCAGTAATATTTGCAGGAGCTGCGGTGATGTAAAATAACGAATAGAGCCACTGGCCACTACTATAGGGTTTTCCAACAAGAGGTGTTATTTTGAATCACCCGGTATTTCGGTAGCTGTCACTTTTGAAGCTTTTATTCTTTGACATTTGACAAGTAGAAACTACGCCATTACTAAAAATGGAACGATACACGCTTCAACAACGCATTGAAATTATTAAAATTCACTACAAAAATGCATGAAAATGATCCGGAATTCCATCGAAAAATCATCTTGACTGATGAGGCCCATTTCCACCTCGGTGGCTACGTCAACAAGCAAAATTGTCGCTGGGGCTTGGAAAACCCAAGAGTTATTTTTGAGAAGCCTCTCCATCCTCAACGTGTGATTGTTTGGTGCGGTTTATGGTCCGGCGGGGTCATTGGACCTTACTTTTTCGAAAATGAGGTTGGATCAACAGTTACGATGAATGGATTGCGCTATCGAGAGATGATTAATGATTTTTTATGGTCGGAGTTGGATGGTATTGATCTGGACAACGTTTACTTTCAACAAGACGGCGCTACGTGCCACACAAGCAACGAAACCATTGCTCTTTTACGGGAAAAGTTTCCGGACCGTATTATCTCTGGAAGAGGTGATCACAATTGGCCACCGAGATCTTGTGATTTAACACCTTGCGACTTCTTCCTTTGGGGCCAAGTGAAAGATAAGGTGTACGCCAACAGCCCAGCGTCGATTCAAGACCTCAAAGATAGAAGTCGTGAGGCTACCGAGGACATAGGGCAGCCACTTTGCGATTTGGATATGGAAAATTTCATGAAAAGGATATGGTCCTGTAAGCGTGGTCGTGGTGGCCGTTTGGCTGATGTTGTTTTTCATTATTAACGGCATACCTTCCTCTTTATTGTGAAATAAACATCTGATCATTTATCTCAACAAATGGAATTTTTCTTTGAATACCAAAATAACACCTCTTGTTGGAAAACCCTATAGTTTTATAGGAACGCCGCAAATTTTTTAAGTTGTATAGTTTCCAGTCTGATGATGTGATGTAGCGAAAGCTGCGCTATCGAATCTTCTAAATTTAATCTATAAATCAAATTGTTTTTGACTGAGTATGGGTTAACAGACAGCTGAATACCCTTCCACCTATATGAAGGGACTCATTATGGGCCATTTCAAAGAATTCAAATGAAAGTAGAGCTGTTACTGTGCACACATCTTTTGCTACATAACCGAACCTTATCTAATCTCACTGCCGGTTGAAAGGTACTCGAAAAAAGGATAGACGGATAAATGACTAGAAAGACATAGATATATGTAACTTTCTAAATCAGTCATGCCTTTTTTAGGCATTAAATATAAACTCCTTGACACACTGATATCCTTGATATACATAACTACACTGTTATCTCAATGAGTATATTGAAGGATTACAGCTAAGGAAGAAGGTCAACAAAACAATAAACTAGTCAAAAACCTATCAGTAGTACCATAGCTAATTAATCCTTCAAAACTATTAGCGTAGTCGATACATAAATTAGTAAAGAACAATTAATTTGAAACCTTAGAAAGCTCACATTTTACTTGAAATGAACCCGGTTATTGAGAGCCCATTGCGGTCACTCCTAAAAATATGCAATTATTGCTATCAACTAATGCGTTAATGATATCTTAAAATAGTTTCGAGTTAATAGTTAAATAGTTTTCTAATGACTTTAGATTGCAATCGTTTCAAATGTTTTTTCTCTGCGACTGACTTTCAATACTATTTAGTTAATTGCACTCAATCACCAGCAAAGCGGATTTGTATCTATTGACGTTACGCTTTTTCACCGCTAACTTTTGCCATGCCCCGCGCCCCCGTTCAGTATTAGGATTGCATAACACAAATGCATTTTGCCGCTACTGCATTGAGAACAGAGGCATCGAAAGGTTTATCAGCGCTGTTTATCGACTGAAAACGCCTTTAACAGATATTAAAATCGATTTGCAAATTTCTAAGCTACCGAATTGTGCTATGCGCAACGTGTGACAAACCGTGGAAAACCATCAACTGTTCTCGTCATTCATTTCCATATAACGCAATTCATTGGTGGATATGCATATCGGCCTTAAGCGGCGACTGTTTGACGCTATTTTCGGGACATTTAAGGTGTGTTAATTTTTATTACACCTTGTAGTCGCGTTACGAGCGCCAAGTACCCGTTACAACTGCTATACATATATATTAGTGTACATATTTAAATAGCTCTGTAGTGTATTTGTGTATTTGTTGTTGTTGCTGCTGTTAATGTTTATTGGTGCTCCAATTAATGTTGTGTATTTTTCATGTGGCTGGTTGTTGAATCGGCGAATCTGTCATCAGTAAATATCAGTCAATAAACTTAAAGTAATGGCCCAACCGAGTCAACGCAACGTAATTAATGTAATTTTCCTCGATTCTGGCGCGCGCAGTGCCATTAAAAACACTAAAACACTATGCAACAATTGACACTTGCGTACGAGTTTCTGGCACGGAATAAACACTGAGAGAAATTTTGAGTTTATTGATTCAGGTTTGATGAATATTGGTGCTTTAGGGATTTTGGTTCATTGATTGTCTATTGAGATTAAAATATTCTACAAAGGAACTGTTTGACTGGAGAAAAACTTAGGTAAAATTATAGTATACAGTACAGATCAGATTTTGACACGGCTTCATATTTCTTCATAAATAGAAAAAAATTTGACAAATATTATTTTAAAGAGTTTCTTTAAAGAGGCCGTCATTCTACCTGATTCACTTGAATAATTTCAATAGGGTTACACAAATTCTAGTTTACTGAAGATTTGTGCTCTAGGAGGCTCGGCCTTTAAATTACCTAAAGAGATTAAAATATTCTACAAAGGACCTGCTGGCTGCAGAAAACATAGGTTGTTTGATTCTAGTTTACTTCTGGCTTCTGAATTGTTTGTTTAGATAAAAATATTCTACAAAGGACCTGATGGCTAGAAAAAAACTAAAGTTCACTGATTCTAATTAACTGGGAATTTGTGCTTTAGGAGTCTCGGCTTCAAAATTACCTAAAGAGATTAAAATATTCCACAAAAGGACCTGTTGTGTGGAGAAAAATAAGGTTGACTGATTTTATTTGAAAAAAATTGCGCTTTAGAAGTCTCGGCTTCTAAATTGCCTATTGAGATAAAAATATTTTGCAAAGGTCCTTTTGGCTAGAAAACAATAATGTTCACTGATATTAGTTAACTGAGAATTTGTGCTTTAAAAGTGTCAGGTTCTTAATTGCCTAGAGAGATTAAAATATTCTGCAAAAAACCTGATGGCTAGAAAGAAACTAAGGTTCGCTGATTCTAGTTAACTGAGAATATGTCTCAGTCTCGGCTTCTAAATTGCCTAAAGAGATAAAAATATTCTGCAAAGGCTACAAAAAACTAAAGTTCTCTGATTCTAATTTACTGAGAATTTGTGCTTTAGAAGTCTCGGCTTCAAAATTGCCTATTGAGATAAAAATATTCTGCAAAGGCCTTTTGGCTGGAGGGAAACTTAAGTTGACTGATTCTAGTTCACTGAGAATTGGTGCTTTCGAAGTTTCTATCCCTTAATTGCTTATTTAGATCAAAATATTGTACAATCAGCTTAGCAGATGTTGGCAAGAGAGAAACTAAGGATCTCTGGTTCCAATTTACTGAGATTTAGTGCTTTACAAGTGTCGAATCGGTTAATTGCCTGTGGAGATCAAAATAAATCAAATAGCACCTGTTCAGAGTTATCCCGGCAAGAGTTATTCTTCGCTTGATTCTAGGCTCGAATCATTATTGTTGTTAATGGCCGTACCAAGGTTGACTTTTTGACAGTTCTGAAACTATTTGTTGACATCATATTATATATTAAATACATTTACTACCAGACTTATTGAATATAAATTTCTTTCTTTGGGTAAGAAAGAGGTAAAGTGTTCGGTAGTATGTCAGTTAGGATGAAACAATGTTATTACCCCTTTCGACCCCGAATTTTATCATGTGTCTCGATATTACTTTATGGTGTTTGACACACTTACCTAAGCAGTGTGCACACGATATTTGAAGTCGCCACGCCTCTTTGTTAGAGTTCTAGAGCTAGTTTACTTTTGAACAATTTTAGCTTAAAAAGTGTTAAATAAATAAATTAAATAAATTTTGTATCAATATATCTAAAAACACAGAAAAATTATATAATATTTATGAAAAAATACAAAATTATCAGTTTTTGATTTTATTTAACCATTATTAAAAAAATGGGGTTTTGATCAAACGCGCCCAATTTGTAGACTTTAATTAGAACAGAAACTTTCCCTGATATTGCTGCAAATTATTGGACAATATTTTGGAGATAACGGTAAAATTTTTGTAATTTGCTTTGAATTCACTTCTAAAAATATTAAGTTTTTGGTGCCTAATTAAATTAAACCCATAATAAATCAATCATAGCTTTTGTTATAAGATAAAAAATGGGTGAAGTTGCTCTCAGGCAACTTTGGGATCGAAAGGGTTAATGCTCTTAAATGTTTTTTTAAATAGGACAAAACGTTATTCTTACAAAAACTCCCATCTTTAAGAAGCTGCAGCTTTTCCAAAATGTCTTTATAACTCAACTGGCTTCCTCCTTCAGGCAATGCAGCACATAGAAATTTCTTCATGGGACTTCATGAGAACGATTCGATTTGGAGATTTTTCACAGTGACAGTGTCACATAAAATGTGTCACATAAAAATACACTTACACATACTTACACATACACACACACCCGCATAAAACAACGTATGTGATAATGTTGATGAATGACTTTGCTCAATTATTTCAAGCCATAGCCGGCCATCCAAGTCAGCCAAAGCTGATGTTTTAGTCGGCTTTTGGTGTTTTCTCTTTGTATTCTTGTACGTTGAGGCTACTCGGTCGGCGTAGTAGTGGCTTTTGCTGTTTGTTTGACTGACATAGATTTAGTTCACAGCACCGGCGAGGCCTATGCTAATACTTTCGCTCTTCATGGCCCCTCTGGCCACCTGAATTGCCATCAAACAGCATTTCGTAAAAACCCGGCACAAGGTGCTTTGGCGCCCGGGCGCCACCACCACATTGCCCACTTACACGTGCAGTGGGCGATTTTCGGCGGCGCAATACAAAACATAAGTAAGTGGCATGCGGCACAAGTGTGACCGTCGATAGTGAAATTTCTCGTGGCAAACCACAGTCGATTGTTGCTTTCATTACCACTTTAAACGCGCCATGGCGTGCCGATTGCTGTTGTTGTTGTGTCCTCGTGCGACCATAACAAAAACAACCAGTAGTGGTAGTAAGTATTTATAGTATTTTTATGCGCTACACGAGCGGTGCCTGGGGCATGCGGACTTGGCTAAAGTGGTTTCCTTTTCCCGAAAGGAGTTTGAGTTGACACAGGCAAATGGTTGGATAACCCCAAGCAAATGGTTGTATTAAGTTTTCGGAAACATTATTATTTAGGAAAAACATTTATTGCACTACATGCGTTTTATAAAAGCGCTAAGAGATGGAATATTTGAGACTTTTGATCATGTAGAAATATAGAAAATTGGTAAAATATAGAAAATATTTCTTTAAGAGTTCGTCAATAACACACTGAAATATTTGAGACTGTCCATTATATAGAAATATAGAAAATTGGTAAAATATAGAAAATATTTCTTTAACAGATCATTAATAACAATCTGAAATATTTGAGACTGTTGGTTATATAGAAATATAGAAAATTGGTGAAATATAGAAAATATTTCTTAAAAACAAAAATGTGTTAAAATATTTTTACAAATAAATCATAGGAAATGTAGGTTTCTTAAATATTGTATATTATGATTTTCAATCATAAAAGTTACTCTTCTAAAATTGTCATAAAATTCAAACCAAAAGAGATTCAGGTATAAAGAGAAAGCAAAGCGATATTTAACTGGGATCTATTTGAATCTTCACTAGCAAACTCTATAGAATAATGAAGAAGAAGAAGAAGAAGAAGAAGAAGAAGGAGAAGTGGAATCGGTACAACACATCTTAGAGCCGACTGTCTAGAAACACCGAATCATTATTCTGGAGGCAAACATTCTGACAATTATAGCAAATGCAGCGCAAGTTGTATCTACTATCTGATTCGATTTTACCAAAAGTTTGGTTTGGAAAGACACTGATTCATTGAAAGTGAATATATAGGAAATTACATTGAGCCCCTTCTAGATCTCTGAGAGTACATGAGGCGTGTACTGTACACAGACTTCCTCATCTGAAGCTGTTTGATCAGTTTGAAAAAATATTTAGAGGTATTGAAGATCAGATATAAAAACCATTTTAGGTAAAATTTGTTAATCGGCTCTTAGCTCAAAATTTGTAAGAAAACCCCCTCCCCCAAAATGAAATTCTGTGGAATACTGGAATTTCACATAGCGTCGCCTCAGAAAACGAATATCGCATGTTCCATGAAGGCTAGTAAAACATACGACATTTGTTTTCTCAAGCGACGATGGGCCACACTCGGCTCGGCTCGGCTCAACTACGGTAACTATTCTCCATCGGTTAGAATAGGGAACACATTAACTTCCTCATGAAGCCAGCAATGAGCAGATTTTTATTTTTCACATTTTTATTTCTCATTAATTTTCAACAATGCCAAATATTTATGAATTTAAATTTTTTTAATTATTTTTTTTAAATGTAATTTTCTCACATTTTTTCTTAACAATTCAGAAACCTTAGGCAATTTCTCAGCTGATTGAACAATTTTCTAATCTTGAAATCACATTGACACCTGCACAGCTTGCATGCTTCTTGTCGCGTAGCGTATTTCATATTCAAGCTTGGCCGCACTTAATTTCTTACTTAAGTACGTGTAGTATTTTCACTTTTCTTGGCCGCATGTTTGGCCCGCTTCACACAATTAGTACGCATTCTAACGTGGACGAGTTCACGGCTGATTTCAGTTGGTTACGTAGATTGTTTTTCTATTATTTTTGTTGTTAGTTTTCCCATGACTGCCGTTGTTGTGATTGGTGTATGATTGTTGTTGCTGTGTCCAAATACTCACGTTCTGTGGCATTAAAAAGAAAAAAAAAAACAACAACAACCACAAAAACATATGTGTTGTATTTATTTGTATTCGAGCGTCCACTATTTCCGCCGTTTCTATTAGTCGCACGCGTGCGTTGGCGTAACGCGACTCAGCCCAAACTCAGTCAGTCAGTGCATAGCCGCAGTCTGGCGCGGCTGAGTTCACGTCGGTGGCACGCGTCCGCCACAAATGTCATCATCATCACAACTAATGCGCAGCGCGTGTGATTTCATTCGATCGTTAAAATTCGATATAGGAAATTGTGCCAGAACTATTGCGATCGGCGCGACTCGTTGCCACAATGGACGCACTGCCCGACGGCGGCTTGAAGCTGCTCGTGCAGCTACTCAAGTCGATGCTGGTGTACGCGTTTGTGCTGCTGTTCGTCGTGCTGACACACATCTGCAAGTCGGTCCTCAACCAAGTGCACTCGATTAGGGTGTGAAACGAGCCATGGGGCCACTCCTGCGTTGTGTTGCGGTGCGACCTGGCGCTCCGGTGCGGCAGTAACGCGGCCGGTAATTATTTCATATTGATTTCTGCTTGCTTCGCTCTGCCTCACGGTGAAGTTGGCTTCCGCACAAATTTTCGACACTTTCAGCTCCGCCACTCACCTCGCTGACCCTGACTAAATGATTCAAATAAACTGTTTTGCTGTTGCGCGATAATTATATTTTTGTGCACTTTACTCCAGTCTCATTCATAGGTGCGAGTAGTATCTCGTGTGTGCAATTTTCATGCTGATTCACTGATTACAATACTCGTAGTTCGGCCGGTTGTGTCGGTTGTTTTCCTAATCTTATATGGTTTTATAATATTGTGTGTAGATATTATTTATATGATTTCATAGTTTGGAAACCAAAACTTTACAGTTATATATATCAGCTGTGATTGTTTATATTTGAGCTCTTGTTAAACGATTACTGTTGGATGGGTTTGATAGTGACTAATAGTGCTTACGCAAAATGCCATCATTCGAAACTAACGTCCACGTTAATTTTTTTAATTTTAATTGTTTTAATAATCTTAATAATTTTTAAATGTAATTTTCGTTTAATTTTTTTCAACACTGCAGAAAAATTTGTAGTCGTTATGAGTTACTTGTAAGTCGAAAATCCACAGGTTAGAAGGACCATCAAAAGTTAAAGATGAAAGATTTTCAAAATATAATAAACTCAATGCATAATGAAGTCTGAACGACCCCATTGAGTTGTGTTATTATATTGAATACTAGTTGTGCGCCGCTGCTTTGCACGCAAGCTTGAAGTAAATGGGCACAATAAACCAAGTTTCTTCGTACAACACTATATGGTTGGTGCCACGAGCCTTTTATGCAATGCCCAATCCATTTCTCTAGTCGAACGATGGGATCCAGTTTCATTGTTGTGCGACTTACAGATCTAAGTTTAGGTTAAGTTACGGAAAGGGATTGCGGATTGGGGATTGTACAATGATTCAAATGAACTGAGTACTATAGAAGGTTTGAAGCATTCCTTTTCGCTCTCAAACATCATCATCATCATCATCATCATTAGCATTATCATATCGTCTATTCGTAATAAGGAAAGTTGTCGAATATTTTACTAAATCGAAAAATCAAAGACAAAGTCTGCAAACAGTTTAATTTTCGTGTTGATCGTTTCACTCACAGGACTTTGGGAACCACTCTCCGAAGTCCTTAAGATGGGTGTTTATTCCTTTCGACCCCAAACTTGAATGAGAGCAACATCACCTATTTGTCATCTTATAGCAAAAGCTACGATTGATTTATGGGTTTAATTTAAGTAGGCACCCACAAATTCATATTTTTAGAAGTGAATTCAAAGCAAATTACAAAAATGTTACTATTATCCCCAATAATCCCAAAATAATTTCCAATAATTTGTAGCGATATCAGGGAAAGTTTGTGTTCTAATTGAAGTCTACGAATTGGGCGCCTTTGATCAAACCCCCATTTTTTAAATAATGGTTAAATAAAATCAAAAAGTAATAATTTTGTATTTTTCCATAAATATTAACGAATTCTTCTGCAATTAAAAAATATTGACACAAAATGTAATTAACCCGTTTTAAGCTAAAATTGTTCAAAAGTAAACTAGCTCTAGAACTCTAAAAAGATATGTGGAGACTTCAAATGCCGTGTGCACCCTTCTTAAGAAAGTGTTTCATGATTTAAATACCGAAAAGTAATATCGAGACCCAGGATAAAATTCGGGGTCATAAGGGTTAAAATAATCAACCAGCAAAAATAGTTCTAGAAGGTTAATGAAAGCTAGGAAGCATGGGAAACTTGAATCCATATTCGTACATTTTTCGACCGTAAGATACAGATTGATAAATTCTGAACTGAACTTCGACTTTGAACTGTTTAAGGCAGGTTCTCACCTTGTGGAAAAAAAAAATACCAATTTTTTTTTGTTGCCTTATCGTGTAGATATATGTTTCAAAAATGTGCTCCAGAAATTTCAGATCAAAATCTTAAAAATTACAAAAGTTACAGGCCGTTACAAAGAGCAGTGTAGAGCACCGGCCAAGCGCGCTTTAAACTTTAAACGCGTTTTTCTCAGAACCACATTTTCGGACCTTACGGAAGTGATTGAAGGCGCTGGAATGAACCAATCGTCACCAAATTTTTTCCAAATGTTCCTTAGGGTTGTTTCTAATAAACGAACTACGATCAGCCAAAAATATTGAAAATTGTTTATTTAAAAAAATAATTAGTGAAAAAAAAAATGCGAAAATCGTAATTTGTTTTTCAAAACCTCATAACTTTTTTAATTTCGATTTTTTTTTCATGATCGTAGTTCATTCAATAGATAATACGGTACACATTAAGAATGTGTTCGATTTTTGTGTTTCCGATCACGGGTTTTGACGGAATCACTTCCGGTAGCGGGACACCTCCTCGCCGACATGCCGCCACTGATGGACGCCCCCTCCCCCCTTTTGATTCATTCAATTTTAAAAATTGTATTCTCTAAATAAATGTGTGTTCATATCAGCGTTGTATCTTTAACCGTTTTCTCAAAAAAAATTCCTAAAAAAAATGCACTTTTTCGGATCCACAAGGTGAGAACCTGCCTTAAAATATGAATTTGCCGCCCAATTTAAAGCAGGGAAATCTAAGTACACATTTACACAAATAATAACAAATGTTTGTGAATATCTACAGCGAAAATTCAAATGAATCAACTATCTCAACACATAGAAAGACCGCAATCCTTACCTACAGAGACTATATGTTTTATCCGCTGATATTACGAAAAGTTCACATCGAATTTGGTTAATAGAACCCGATAACAAAATAAAAGTCATCAAAGCAAAAGTTGATAGAAATACAAAAGAAAATATAGATATTTAAAAATTAAAAACCGTCAAAATGGCGGCAATTACACTGGACAACATCATGTCTGTTGCATGAAGTTTTTTACATGAATCTGAATAGTTTTTCCACGCTGCTTTCAAAACCATATTCCGTTTTTATGTAACAGGTCTAGTTTTCGCAAAAAAATGGTGTCACTTTTTCGAATTTTCTTCGATTTTTTTCACGTTTTCGACTGTAATTTCCGAACCAGTAATCCTATCGACATGAATTTTATATCGTTGCACTTAAAACATCCCACGCCTTCTTTTCTAATATTAATAAATTTTAAGTGTTCTAATTTGACGTTTTTTCAAAGTGGGAAAATATAGATTTTCAAGGTTAAAAGCGTTGAAATTGACATTAGCACATTTTTAGTATTATTTCGATGCGAATGTGTATTCCGCCAAATAATTTGGCAGTTTTGTATTGCTTGATGTGTCGGCTTTCATTATACACCTAACTCGTTAATTGATTTACAACAATTTTGTATGTTTCTGGCCATCAAATAAAACGCATTAAAATTCCATATTTTTTACTTTGAGGTCCAATTACCCCGGAATTTTAAAGCTTTTAAAAATAAATTGTATCGAAAAAGAACCCGTGCAATGTGGTTAATGCAACAAGGTGAAAATCATGTCAACCGCTTTATTGGTTTAGAAATTACATTAAAAAATATGGAAAAAGTAGAGAAAAATCGAAAAAATCACACGGTTCCTGTATCTCACTAACTAGAGCTGCTACAAAAAAATCTGAGGGTAGATTCGAAATCAGCGCACCCAAATTAGTAAACAACAGTAAAAAAAACTCCATGCAACAGAAAAAAAGGTGTGATTTTGTTGTGCTGTGTTATCTTTCTAGTGTTAAGCTGTTGTATCACAAACAACCCAAATCGTTTCCATTCAAATATAAACTAACAGTTGAATATTTGAATAGTTACTCATTGCAGATATTTATCTTTCTTTTCAGTACGAAACAAACTGTCATCGAATTTTCGGCTATCTTATCTTAGATGTATGTTACCTATTCAAACATTAATTCGTAAAATCGCTCACCGATTAGACGCTTCGACACTCGCACACACACACACACCCATACACACACACACATTCACTGTGTACCCACTGCCCAGCACAAAGCACAACGATTCGTTCGCTCCCAGACAGTCACCACACATTTGGCCGATTTACGCAACTAGCCGACGGCGACCAACATCCAAATGCGTCTACGCATTGTTGCCGCATTGCCGATAGTGGATACGCGCTGCCATCGTTGCCTGTAGCTGGAGCCCGCCGAGCGGCTGTCAGAAAGTGTTGTGCCCTACCGTTGTGCAGTTCGGCTCGGTAATGACATTGCTCGACGTCGCGCAAACCGATCAGTCAGACGCCAGTGAGCCTTTGCTAGCGAATAGTGCGCCACCAGCCGCGATGAAACCGTTGAAGCGGCGACGATTTTTGGTCGTCACCATCTGTGCCTTACTGTGCGCCGGCACGCTGCTCTGCGTCTACCTGCTGCGCATCATGCCCGAGTTCAGTCAGTATCGGCTGCTGCGCGCCTACCAAGCGCAGCTGGACGCAGCGGCCTACGCCGGCGACACATCGCAACAGCGAGCGCCACGCACCATTCTACTGTGGAATAGTTTCTTCTTCAACAAACGCTGGGGCCTCGACGCCGACACGCTCGGTCCCGATCAGCTGCGCGACGATTTTCACTGCCCGGTGTATCGCTGCGAAGTGACCAACGAGCGCGACTTTCTGCCCGCGCTGGACATGTTCGATGCGGTGCTCTTTCACACGGCCGAACCGTTTCCGTTGCTGCGTCCGGTGCCCGAGCAGCGGCATCCGCGGCAGCGCTACGTTTTCGCGCTGATGGAGTCGCCTGGCGAGACAAAGCACGTGCTAAACGACGAGGGCGGCTTCTACAACCTGACCATGAGCTACCGCCTGGACTCGGACATAGTGTGGCCGTACATGTACGTGTTGGACAACGAGACTGGCGCTGTGGTGGCGCCTATGCTGCATCCGACATGGCGACAGCCACCAGACGAGTGGAACGACACAACGGTGTGGCAACTGTGGTCGGGCAAGACTAAAATGGCCGCCTGGTTTGTGTCGCACTGTCCGACGTTGTCCAAGCGGGAGCAAGTGGCAGCAGCGCTGCAGAAATACATTCAAGTGGACATCTATGGAAAATGTGGCAACATGAGGTAAGAAAGGGAACAAGAAGGGGTTTTTGGAAAAAATATGAGGAAAACATGTCAGGTGTACAACTTTGCTTCCGCCGTTTTTTCCAAAATTAAAAGCTTTATTGCGAAAAAGTGCTTACAGATGTATTATTCAAAGTATTGTCCGTCGCTAGCGACAACTTTCTCCCATCTTTCCGGCAATTTTCGGATCCCGGCTCGAAAAAAGGAGTCCTCTTTTGACGCTATCCATGAAGCAATCCATTTTTCCAATTCTTCGAAGGATTGAAAATGTTGATCTGCCAGGCCGTGTGCCATCGAACGGAATAGGTGGAAGTCAGAAGGGGCGACATCTGGGGAATACGGCGGGTGGGGCAAGACTTCCCATTTCAGCGTTTCCAGGTACTTTTTGACCACTTTTGCGACGTGAGGCCGAGCATTGTCGTGTTGGAGGATGACTTTGTCATGTCGCTCTTGATATTTTTAAAACGTTGAAACCACTCCCGACACGTTCTTTCACTCAGAGCAGCATCACCGTAAGTTTCTGCGAGCATTCGATGCGCTTCAGCTGCATTTTTTTTCGAATTGTAACAGAAAAGTAAAACTTCCCGCAAATGGCGAGAATTGGGCACATAAACGGACATTTTCGAGCGTGAATAATACGAAAACAAGAACAACTGTCACTGAAACGGCGATGACAATTCGTTAGGCACTGTCCACACTCACTTTAAAGGCATTACCATCTACGTATTTCAACCAGCCTCAGCCGGTACAGCCACCTATCGGAAAACGGCGGAAGCAAAGTTGTACACCTGATATATACATAAGTATCTATGTATATGAAAGTTTATATGCCGAATCTGAAAGGTATCTATGGGCATGACTTGACTGAAAACCATGTTTTGGAAGTGTGCAATCATGTTTTTTGAAAATTTCTTTGTGCTCAAAGAGATGGTTTTTAGCGAGGCATAGGTATACAAGACATTTATGTATGACATACATATAAATAGTACCGTAATTAATATAACAATATTTTAATAAATATTTTTTAGTTTATATTTAAGAAAATTGTTTTATTCTTTTTTTTTAAAGTTAGCTATAATTCTTAACAAAATTTGGTTTGGATTTAGTAGGAGTTTTAAAAGCAATTTATAGGTTTTAAAAGTCCTTAAAAGCGAGTTTATATAACAGCGAACCAATTTAAATTCAATAAGTCGAATGAAAATGTATGGAAATCATGTGACATTTGTTTTAAAATATTTGAATTTTTTCAAGTTACAAAGCCAGCTGCTTTCGATGGCTTCAGTTGCTTTGCTATCATTTCTTTAATTCGGGAAGTGATAACATTTGTTTACTCATTGAAGGACTTCACGTGAAGTGAGATAGCATACCGTGGGCGCTCTGGAATATTGAGTAGCTTAACCCTCTAGTTGTCAATGTTGTATTTTTGTTAAAAACTTTTTACACGTAATGCTTTTAAAAGTTAGAGACAAATGTACTGCGAGATGTGAAAGGGCCCAGAGAAAAGAAAACATGGTTTTCATAAAAATAAATAAAAATAGTTGGTTCACACATTATAAAGGGTGAACAGATAAGAACAATAGAATAATAAATAAAAAAAAAATGGTGTGGGTTATCAAATTGTTTTTAAACTTGTTTTAAAGCCTATTTCATGGCATTATTTATGGAAGAGCACATAATTGAAATGGCCGCCTCGGTTTTGCTGGCAGTGCTTCGAACAGTGGGTCCAAATTTTAATAATGACGTCTCGAATGTTGGCCTTAAGCTAATTTAAAGTGATTGGCTTTTTAATGTAGACCACAGTATACAGTAGACCAGATTTTGACACATTGATTATTTTTTCATAAATAAAAAAACATGACAAATTCACTACTCGACAAAAATTGGGTTCATCGCGTGATCCAAAAACAAAAGTATTTTTTAGACTAATCTTTGGCTGCTGAACACGAAACTGAAAATCAAAAAATTTTCTTAAGAAATCGAAAAATCTTCGAAAAACACGTTTTTCCCCTCTTATTTCAGTTATAAGTACATATCTCGTAAACCAACCATCCGACTAACACATGTAGCCCGTCGTTCAGAAGGTAATTAAGCCTTTCCAACGATATATGAACTGTCCAAAACCGATGAGATTTGGGGAAGTTACTAACGATGAAAGTTGAAAAAAAATTGCATTTTTTGACCTTTTTCAAAAATTATACATTTTCGAATGGTTTTTTTTATAGATAAAAAAAATTAGCTCCTCTGGTTTTAAGATCTAAGATGAAAGATATATTATTTGAGCAAATATTAAGCTTAACATCAATGGAATCGAAAGAAAAATAACAAAGTTATGATGCACTGAGTGAAAACAACAACTTTTCATTTATAGCACCGTGCGAAACAAATTTTTTTTTTCCGAGATCCTTCCAAATGTTGATACAGACGTGAAACTAGAGGCCATTTATAATATCCGGGCATAGTCAGTTTTTCATTTTCTGACCCAAAAACCTTCTTAAAGGACTTTAAAATTTTAAGGATATACGCATTTAAAATATTTTTTAAAATATTTTCGATGGTGCAATGATGAAGATATGGGTATCAAATGAAAGTGAAAAATTGTCTCCTTTTACTTAAATTTTCTATTTTGAACTTTCAGAAATTTGAAAGAGACAAAATTTTAAATGTATGAATCTACAGACTGAGATCCAAAACATTTATGTTTCGCATACCTGACATATTTTGGTCCTGAAAGTTCAGATTTAAGATTTCACTATTTGTGTATCAATGAAATAACCCACGCCTGAATACTAGAGGGTTAACAGTTGAGAACTCCAATTGGGATTTTTGACTATTGAACTGTCGAATAAAACTACGTACTACATTTACTTTCATGTGTTGAACTCTCGCTCTCGATAATATATGCTTTTATCTACGCTGGCACTTTCGCTTTTAGATTTGACGAGATATATGTATCTTAACGTTTATTATGGTTTGATTAGAGAAAACCGAAATCAACAATCAGCCATCACAGCGAATTTGGCGCAGCAGAAATGCCCATGAACCATGACACTGTGAGCGCCCAAATTGAACGAATGAGTCCATTAGATAACGATTTGAATAGGTGTAATGCTTTGATAAGTACAGTGTTTTACACGTATTGAAAATATGTTGTTTAATACTCGTTTATGTTATGAAAATATCAAAAATTTTTTGTTTTGAGGATCAGAAAAATCCTGTTGTAGTTTTTGTTCTTGCTGTGCTGAACTCTTAAGAGAGAGAAAGAGAGTTTACTTCAGATTTTGGCTCCCTCAGATAAATGGTCATAGCTAAGAAATGTATGCCGATTGTAAGTTCTTGGTTTGATGTGGGTTTATGATAGAAACACAACGATAACGACAAACTCTTGTAGGTAAAAGTGTTAATAAATATTGGCATACAATCTATGATTATATTATACAAACTAGAGATAAAAATCGTTGAAATATTGATGGCGATAAAAAAATACCTTAGGCTTATAAGTAACTAACCAATGCAACCGAAAAAGTTGAGTGGCGGAGAAAATTAATTGCACGAGTTAAGTGTGTGTTTTGTATTGTTTTCAGAGAGAGCAGTTGAAATAATGTGACACAGTAATTGAAACACACGTCTGGGTCAGCAAGTGGAACTGTTGTGACGAAGTAAATGTGGGGGGAAGAGATATAACTATATACATAACATATACATAACATATCTGCTTGATCTGGCATTTTTACTCGTCTTACTGTCTAATGTTAGCTGTCTAGCTGACACGCCTCAGTACCACTACGGGTGGGTCAGAGATACCTGAACTTTGAATGTGACTACACGATACCGACTCTTTGCTTCAACAAGATCTACCGAATCCTCTTTCCAATCTGGGAGGATTCGGATACTAACAATGGTGCAGGGGAGTGCGTGATATCAGTGATATCAGTTTTCACTGTCAGTTCGAAAATGGACTGCTGGACAGTTGTTGGGGTTTTTGGCGATGCTCTATCACTTAGTACGTCGTTTAAACTATCTGTCGCTGTAGTGTTTTCCAAGCCAAGATTTGGTCTGTGGTGGACATTGCCAGGTTCATTCGGCGCTCAGGTTGGTTTTAGTCAGCACCGAACACTGGATGACAGGGGCTTTCATAGGGCATCAAAATAGACCTTTGAGGTACTTGCTGAGTAACCAGCAAGCTGCCTGTCTCACTTAACCTAACTATACCTAGCTGACTAATAGACATTAAGGTCATTTAAAGAAGTGTAACCATCAGGATCAGATGATGCATGGTTATAGAATAACTTATATTGGTCCTGCACTAATTTCAATGAAACCGTTGACTTCATGAATAACGCTTTTTGATTCCCTCACTTAAGTTGGCAGTTACAAGGAACAAAACCCAAACTTGTAAATTTCTAGTTTATGTAAAATAATGACAAACATAATGACAAATATAAATATAACCCATTCTTTATAAAAATACATACTTTAATCACAACCCATTTTAACTCTTTCTTACAGTTGCCCATATGCCTCAAAGGATTGCGATGAGATGCTCAATCATCAGTATAAATTTTACTTTTCCTTTGAGAACTCACTCTGCATCGACTATGTCAGTGAGAAATTGTACAATGCGCTAAAGTTGAACGTGGTGCCGGTGGTCTATGGCGGCGCCGATTACAATCGCTTTCTGCCGCCGCATTCCTACATTAACGTTGAGGACTTCGAGAGTGTTTCGGCGCTGGCAGCCTATCTACAATATTTGTCCACACATCCCGCTGAATATATGCGCTACTTCTGGTGGCGTCGCTACTATCGTCTTGGCTATGTTTCGCCGTTCTGTGATCTCTGCGAGAAGTTGCACAGTTCAACGTATGAGCAGAAAGTCCAAACATATCAGAATATTGAGAGTTGGTGGCAGGCCGGGCAATGCCGATTTAAACCTAAAATCGAACTCGAAAACACTGAGCACGTATTTACTTAGAATTATTTGACTGTAGTCTAGTAAATATATATATTTTATATTGTATAACTTTTTTTAATAAGTGTAGTATTAATACAAATTATAAATTAATTAACAAATCAAAAATTCAAATGTATGTTTGATGAAAAAAAAATATTAAATTAAAAATGAACTGTGCTGAAATGCATGGAAAATACAAAATATTTATAAACCATGTTGTTTATTTATGCTCAGATAAGGGGAGAAGGAATCATTTTAGGAGAGCAGGCAGAGTGCAGGTAAGTTTAGGTGAGTTCATTGGTGCTAAACTGGGCAGATAGAGCGCTTAAGTTAAGTTCACTGGCTGTTAGTATTCTTTACTAACATCTGACTTAAGTTTCTTTTCTCTGATTACATTTTCTAACTCGAGATGGGAGATAAAATAAATCTCTTGAGTTGAAAAATTCTCTGAATGTGTGAAATGTTGCTCACTAAATTGAATCTTTCTATCTAAACGTAATTTGAATGACTGTTTAAGAAGAGTCCGCATAAATTATAAACAAATTCCCAACTTTATTGCCGACAGTGTTGAAAGAATGAATTGAATGAAACTTAACTTCTGACCGTCCCGAGAGTGCAATATTTAGTATTAATCGCTGTTTTGGCTTGAAAGTTTGTTTGGCTAAAAATGTATCAGGCATAAAGAATTTTTTAAGTGTCTTATTGCAATAGCATCGAAAGGGTTAAGAGTTAATTTTTTTTAAATTACAATTTTATTTAAACTTTTCAAAAGTAAATTTAAAATAAAATTACATTTTTTTGGGTAAAGTATTTAAATGTTCAGTTTATAAAAAATATACCAAACAATTTTTCCAAAATTAAAAATTTATTTAAATTTTTTTAATTTAATTTTTTTGTATTTTCTGGTAAAATATTAAATTTTTTAATTAATAAAAAATAAATCAAAAATATTTTACCAGCCATAAAATGTCTCATTGCAATGGAGGGTTAAAAATTAATGTTTTTTAATTTTTTTTTAATTTAAATTTAATTGAGACTTTTCAAAAATTATTGTTTTCTAAATAATTTTATTATAAATATTTAGATTTTTATTTAATAAAAAAGTTTATCAAACATTTTTTTCAAAATTCAAAATTAATTGAAATTTTAAATTTTTTTCTGGTACAATATTAAAAAAGTTTAATTAATAAGAAAATATATCAACAATTTTTAATATTTCTATAACTTTGAATTCTTTTGGTTTTAGACAAAAAAAAATTTATACATATCGTTTTTTAATAAAGTAAAAATAAGAAGATTATTATTAAAAAAAAACTTTACCGATCGTATATAGTTTTTTATAAAAACTTATTTATAAAAATATATTTGAAATATATACATAGATATTACATATATCTACATATAATTTTTTTTTATAAAAAATATAAATTATTTTTAAAAAGTTACATACAATTGTATTGACTAAAATCTTTTTTATTAAATAAGAAATAAAAACATAAACTTTTTGAAAATGTTTTTTTTTTATTAAGTAGAAAAATATAGAATTTTTCTTTAATATTTTTTTTATCAAGTAGAAAAATTATATTTTTTTTGATTATATTTTTATTATAATTTTTTTATGAAGTAGAAAAATTATATAGTTTTCTAATAAATATATATTTTTTTAAATAATTTATTTTATTATTTTTTTGTATTATTTTTAAAAAACTATATTTAGTAAAAAAATATATAATTTTTCTACTTAGTAAAACAAAATATTTTTTAAAAACTATATTAACCCTTTTAGTGCCGGAGGCCGATATATCGGCTCTTGCTGCACTAGCGAGAAGAGAATACATCGGCCCGCGCCTTGTAGCGCTTTACTCTTCGCATTGCGGTAGAACTTTATCTCAAAATAAATTTGTAATACATTATAAATGATCTAATTTCATTATGAGAGAATAAAAAAAATAGTTTTTTGTTTTAACTCTTTGCGGACGTTCATGTTATCGAAACCTTTCGGCAGCGTGTTATGTAAACAACTGTTTGAAGACTCTCGTGAAATAACGTTGCATTGCCGCAGCGAGACGTAGGAGCAGTTAGCGTCTCCTCGATCGTAGTTGTGAACAGTACATTTCGTCCCAGTTGCAGTTTGAAAGAGTCATTTTTTGTTATTGACGTTGTTTTCCGCTTGTGTCAAACATTGTTGTTTTTGACAAACCAACAATTAGCAAAACAGAATTTCGAAATTTCTATTTATTCTCTTTTTCATCCTTGGTATACTGCTTTTTGAATCATGTAAATATTGTTTCTCGTTTGGTTTTTATGAGCATTTTTCAAAACCCTAGTAAAACTGTGAAGTTCGGCCGGTTATTCTTGCGTAGGCACCTCTTTTTCGCCCGGCACTAAAAGGGTTAAGACTTTTCAGAAATTATTTTTTCTTAGTAATTTTTCAGTTTTTTGGGTAAATTATTTTATTTATTAATAAAAAAAATATATAAAAAAATTTTTCCAAAATTAAAAAATTAAATAAATTTTTTTAATTTAATTTTATAGTGTTTTTTGGTAAAAAAAATTAATAGAAAATATAAGAAAAATTAGTTCATCAGCCATAAATAAATTTGAAAATGTCTTATTGCAATGAAGGGTTAGAATTGAATTTTTTTAAATTAAAAGTCAATTTTAGTCAAAAGTTCAAAAACTATTTTTGTCGTAATTTTACATTTTTTTTTAATAAAATATTTAATTTTTTAATTAATAAAAAATATATCAAAAATATTTTCGAAAATTACAAATGCATTAAAATTTGTTTAAATGAATTCTTTAAATTTAATTGTTTAGTGTTTTCTTGTAAAATATTTAATGTTTGAATTAATAAAAGAAGATATCAAAATAATTAATGAAAAGAATTTTAATTCTGTTGGTCTTAGACAAATTTAAAATTAATACATTTATTTTTTAATAAAGTAAAAATAAAAAGATTAATATTTTTATAAAAAAACTATACCTATACCTGTTGTTTATACTTAGAAAAATATATATATATTTAAAATAATATATTTAAAATATATACATACATACTAGGGATCGCAATTTTTTGCCATTTTGCGATCCCGGGATTTTCGGGATTGAAAAGTCAAATCCCGGGATCCCGGGATTTAATCCCGGGATTCAAATAACAAATTTTTTAAATAAAACAATTTTACCAAATTGCATAAATACTTGTTTATAATATATTTACCATAAAAATGGACACAGTTTAATCACATTTGGGGTAGTTTTAAGATTTTTAATCTTGAATTTAATCACATTGTAAGGCGGAAAGGGAGGCAGTCGGTGTTGAGTCGTCGAAGTGGTTGGTTGTGCGCGGCACATCACCAAAATCCAGTTGTCATTTACAATCAGTTGTCAATTACATTCAAAATTGTCAGTTTAAATTTAAATCAAATAAATAAACATAGTCATCCTTGATAACATTTTGTTTAACTTAAAAGTTTTTCATTTGACATTTAACTTCAGTTTGATAACATTTTGTTGTATCCAAAAATGACACTTAAACATAACTTATTGCTTTGCATCAAATGTATCATAAAGTACATATATACGCATATTTGATAAAAAAAAATAAAATAGTTAATTTGTTAGTACTTTTAGTTTTACTTCGATTATTTCGATAAAAAAGTTAAGCGTTGTGATTAACTAAAAACTGAGATCTTAAAAATACTAAGGCATTAAATGTTTTGCCCTCTAATCTTGAGCGAAATTTATTGCAAATAAACCCTACTGAGAGAAAACATCTTTCAGATTCAACACTTGCTGGTTGAATGCTTAGTAAATAATTATAAGCCTTTTGCAAAAGACGCCCTCTATCCCCTCCCTCCTCCTTCAGATAAGGAATTGGGATTTTTTTGTGCTTTTAAATGTATTTCATTTGAACTTTGAAGCATCTTTTGCAATCCCGAAAATTCGGGACTGGAAAAAGTCCGGGATCCCGGGATCCCGGGATTGCGATGCCTAATACATACGTAGATACTACATACAATGCTTTTTTATAAAAAATATAATGTATTTGTAAAAAATTAATTGTATTAATGAAAATAATATGATTTTTATTAAATAAGAAATAGCAACATAGATTTTTTGAAATTATTTTGTTTATAAAGTAGAAAAATTATGTAGTTATATATATATTATGTATTTTTCTACTTAGTAAAAAAAAATATTTTTAAAAAACTATATTAAGTAGAACAATATATAATTTTTCCACTTAATAAAAAAAATTATTTTAATAAAACTATATTTTTATATTTCTTATTTAATAACAAATTTCTTATTTTAATTAATACAGATATATATTTTGGGTAAAATATTGGAATTTGTAAGTTAATTTCATTAACTTCATTTAATTTGCTTTATTCCTATTCATTCAACTCTAATCCCAACTTTTTAAGGCACCCGAAAGCTTTTCTGTAAACTTTTTTTCAGATAAATTTCTATATCATTCTTAATAGAGTAACATGCCTGTTTTTGTTGGCAGCTTTTGTCGTTACAGTTTGCTTGACATTGACATTTCTATGGCTATGGAGGTTTTTTGCCAATGAAATGTCATCAATCACATTTGACACTTTTGGAGCTTAATGTTGTTGTTATAAGAGCAGCAACTCAAAATTGTGTGCTCGGAGCGCAGACACTTGCGCAATGCAATTCTTTTTTTTTGTATTTTTTTTTGCAATGTAAATGTCAGATGTCAAGTCGAGTAAGTTTGCAGCTTAGCGTTACTCACCACAGCATCAGAAGCTCACTTTTGTATGTTATCGATAGCATACTTTTAGGCAGTATTCGAATTAAACTGGAGGGCAACTTTTTGGTGTTTTTAATTTCTAAACACACATTCTACACTCTATGATTTATTTCTATTATTTTATTAATTTTTTTATTATTTTATTATCAGTTAATAATGTTTAACTTAGAATAACTGAAACGTTGCCTGAAAAAACTATTAAATATTTATTTGTATATTTAATTTGTATATTTAATTGTAAAAGTTGAAATAACTGAAACGTTGCCAGAAAAAACAATTAAATATTTATTTGTATATTTAATTTGTATATTTAATTGTAAAAGTTGAAATAACTGAAACGTTGCCAGAAAAAACAATTAAATATTTATTTGTATATTTAATTTGTGAATTTAATTGTAAAAGTTGAAATAACTGAAACGTTGCCAGAAAAAACAATTAAATATTTATTTGTATATTTAATTTGTATATTTAATTGTAAAAGTTGAAATAACTGAAACGTTGCCAGAAAAAACAATTAAATATTTATTTGTATATTTTATTTGTGAATTTAATTGTTTTTTTCTTTTATTAATTATTTGATAATAAAATTATTTTTAATTGATAATAATAATTATTAATTGATAATAAAATGAAATTCTTATTGAAAACTAACTTTTATTTAAATCATATGTTATCCGAGAGCTTTTGCCAACCTGCTATTCTATCCTTTTAACTCACATTGCGAGCGTTACAGAGCTTTGAAAAGCTCTCAAGACTGCTGTGCCAAACTGTCCAATCGAGAATCGGAAAACAGATTTTTTGCGACACTCGTCATTCAGTTTCAGTTTTTCCGATAATTCGTGCACCTCGTCTCCACTGCAGTGTGCGTGAGACCATGGCGAGCAAGTGAAAGCAAATTTTAATCCAGCAAAAGAACAAAAAAAAAGCCAAAAGAAACATTTTACTTGAGTTTAAAACCACTGAAAACGTGCTAATCCATATTTCCTTAACCGTGAACGTAGAGAGACGTAAGTTGGTTGTTAGTTTGAAGCAATTTTTTCTGTGGATAAATGTTTTCCCATTTGGTGTTGGCGCAGGAGCTCAACGAAAAATGTGTAATGCCAATGTCGATTTTTAACATTTCCCACACACACACACACACACTCACGCACCTCAGCCCCCACACACACGAAGTTTTTCATTTTTGTCTTAGCACCTTTAAGCGTTGTTGTGTGTTAGCCAGTTTTTCATTTCGACCAACATTATTTGTGGCTCCTTAGTTTCCCAAATCCTGAGCTCGCGCTGGCCAATGGTCAATGAAATTGGTCACTTTGGCAGCGCTAAGCCGAACAAATCCCCCTCCAGCCGATCCCAGTGGCTGTGTGTGGCAAAAATCGATTTTTCCCAGCCGAGTATAGATTTCCTTATACCTGCAGCCGACTTTCCTGCCGCTGTCCGTGCCTTGCGCCACTTGTCACATACTCATTTTCTCTACCACATATTGTTCGGTCGCTCGTTCGTCGCGCTGACGGGCGCTGCTGCTGGTGCCTGCGAATGTGAATGTGGCGATGGTGTATTTGACAACTCACCACAGTGATAAGCGCTCCCGTTGCCAAGCTTCACCATGGCCGTGGCGGAAACAAGTGAAATTTGTCTCGTGAATTTGGCTTCGAAATCGAATCAAAATTATTGAAAAGGACATTGTGGGCAACAAACGAGTTTTTTGGAAAATTATAAAAAACAGAATTCAGTGCTTGTGCGGTTTGTATTGAGGTCAATCAGAATGGTGAGTCACTTGAAATGTTTGTTTCCCCGCTAGCTGCCCCAATATTTTACCTGTAAATACTCTCCCGACAAAACTTAGTCACTGCTGCGTGAGCAAGTTGTGCGCTTAATTTTAAGCTTCAAACTATTTGCTTTCTATGAATTAAAAGATTCGATTTGTTTTTTTTATAGATTTTATAGATTTTGTATTTGTTTAAACTATCTTTGATTTTCATACTCGTGTTAAATGCTTAAGTCTAAGGTCAGCCAATAAATTCAAGGTAAATGTGTTTGTATCATTCATTTTTGGTTTGAATGCATTGTTTGTAATTGTTAAAATTTTTTTACTATTTGTGGACAATATGAATATTGGATAAGCATTGAAGGTTGATGGAAGCATAAAGCACGGACAGTTGAGTTCAGAGTTCATGTTGCATTGAAAACATTGAATTGATTCTAACTGAAAAAGTGAGGTTACGAATTGGAAAGTTGGAGAAGAAACTTGAGGGACACTTGAGGGACTTGAGGGAAACTTTTTCCAGTTTCTTAACAAAATTTTGAAAGCAATTGTTGAAGAGTGAATTATAACGAACAATTTTTGCCACTTGCAGATATCCTAAAAGTATGCCACACATCTGTGTGGCATAGGAATGAGCTAAGGAATTCTAAGCAAATAACTCGAAGACCTCAGTTTACTTCATACAAATAGCTTAGAAAGGCTAAGCAAATAACTCAAAGACCTCAGTGAATTTCATACAGATAGCTTAGGAAGGCTAAGCAAATAACTCAAAGACCTCTGTGGACTTCATACAGATAGTTTAGGAACTCTAAGCAAATAACTCAAAGACCTCAGTGGACGTTAAAACTTTAAGCCTTTTTAACACTTTCAAACCCAGATAAGTTAAGCGAAGATAAGTCTAGTTTCTCAAAAAAATGTTGAAATCAATTGTTGAAGAGTGAAAAATTGTTGCCTATTGCAAATATTCTAAAAGTATGCCACACATATAGCTTAGGAAGGCTAAGCAAATAACTCAAAGACCTCAGTGGACTTCATGTGTTAAGACTTTAAAAACCTTTTTAAAACTTTCGAGCCGTAATAAAACTTCTGTCTACTGAGGAAGTCTAAAAAAAACTACTAAATAAAACTGTAAAGAGTTTGTAACGTATTTTTACTTTTCAATTTCAGTAAAGCTGAGACCTCAGAATGAATGGTTTCAGTCAATTTTGTATTTAAAAAATTTTTGATATATAGGTTTTGTGGAATATATTGTTCCATTTAGGTCGCGAGAGTTTAAACCTTAAACCTCCCAAATATATGTTTACTACACAAATTGTGGGTAGTAACTAAGATTTCCAAAGTCGGATTCAGAAAAATATGTCAGGGTGTGCGGGGGTTGGGCTGGGTTCAAATGATATTGGGCCCAAAAGTTGTATCTAGAACCCCCTTAACTGAAATCCTCTGTGCGTCATTGATTCACGACATCTCCATTCTAAGCTCACACTCTGCCAATTCAGTACATTTTGCTTCCAGTCACCTTCAATCGAATCGCTTATAAAATCTCCAGTTATTCTCTGTCGCCTGTAAAATAAATCATTGTTTTGGCATTTTGCAGACCGATCTCGATGTCTCCGCAATTAGAGAATGCTTAAGTTACCAAAGGGCTTAAAAAAGAAAAAGAAGAAGTCTAAAAAGGACAAAGAACTCTTCACCGAAGAAGAGCTTGAACAGTACAAGCGCGACTTAAAGGCAAAACAGGAGGCTGCAGCTGCCAAGTCGGACGCCGGCGAATCGGACGCAGCATCAGACGCTGAAGGCTTAGCATCCACAACAGCCGATAACACATCGGACGGTGCCGCAGCCGCTCCCTCTGCCGGTGCGGAGGAGCACACAAACGGTGCGCCCAAGAAAGCCGCCGAGGACGAAGAGTGGGCCAAGTTTAAGGCGCTCACATCTGGCGTCGATTCCATACTACACAAGACCCAGGACGAGCTAGATCGCATCAAAAAGGAATCATTTTATCAGCGTCTACCCTCGGCTGCCGAAAAGAAGCGGCAAGAGGAAGAGGAGGTCGCACGACGTGAGGCCGAGCGGCTAGAGGAGGAGAAACGCAAAGCAGCCGAACGTGAGGCAAATCGCGACAAACTTGCCGAGGCCGTTGTTGAGTTATCGGATTCGGACGGCGAGGACGAAGAGGAGGTAGATGATATATTCGCCACTGACTATATTGAGGCGATCACCAGCGGTGAGGTGCAACTAGCCGTTGTACCCGACTCGCCCGTACTTGAGTTTGACGACGGTCCGGATCCGTTCGACACCGCCTATGCGGAAAAAGTAATTGTTGGCGCCGACAAGGCCAAAGGCAACAAGAAACTTGTCAGTCTCGGCGCAGCGGTTGAGGTCCTCTCGGGACGCGTTGATCGCGAGCACGCGCTCGCGCTTGCCAAACCGAAGCGCAAGCTACGAAAAGGCATACAGAACTTGTTGCTGAGCGAGAGCATCGACTTAGCCGATCAGGAAGTTGAGATCGAGCCGACAGCCGAGCCCCAAAAGAATCTGCTCGACGAATTAGTAGATGACGTTCCCCCATCGGATGCACCCATTGATTTGAGTGTTTCGTTGCTATTGAATTTCATACAGCCGAAGCGGCAGGAAGACGACGACGACGAAGGTGAGGGTGGACAGGCAGACTGTGGAGCACCAGATCTATCGGAATTTGATGCGCTCAAAGACGATGATGACGACGAATTTGCTGAACTAGCAGCCGAATCGTTGACGAAAAAGGAAGAGGTTAAAGTTATTACACAGATACCACTTCCGCAGCCCGAAGTACTCTCCGAAGTAGTCGAAGGCGATTGGGCGGAGTTTGAGCAAACAGCCGAAGAAGAGGAGTCAGCCGTTGAGGCGGGAAAAGGTAATAAATTTAAAAGAAGTTCCTAAAAAAAAAACACACATTCAAACGAAAGACGAAGAATTTCGGTGTATCAATTCATGCATAATAAATCAAAATTTTTTATCAACCAGTTAATTAGCATTCTGTTACAATATTGTAGGCAAACCAGCGCGTCCTCCACCGCCATCGCGTCCCCCAACCGGACCGCACATTGTACCTGGTGCCATTTACGTGAGCGACGACGAAGACGACAACCTTGACGACGATCCCTTCAATACTGCCTACGCGGAGCAAGTGATCAAGAAGACCACAGTACTAGAAGAGGACGACGACTTCGATCCACGCGCCGAGGAGAAGGCCGGTCCGCCTGCCAAGCCACCGCCACCCGCGGCCAATTTACTTTCGCAGCCCACACGTGACCTACTAGGCGGCAGTGCAACTGATCTATCGAAAGTTGGCCCGGCGCCCATTGCGCCCACGCAAAACGATCAGGAGGCGGAGGATTTCGATCCATTCGACACATCGGCCGTTAGCGCTATTGTGCAACCGAAAGCCACTGAACTCAAGTGTATTGAGCGCGAACTACTGCCGGAGAGTAGCTTGAAGCATTCGCTCAGCGATCCAGACTTCGATCCACGCGCCGACGAGTTCACACCTGCACCCACACCAGCGCCAGCCGCCGCTCCGGCTGTGCAAATACAGCTCGGCCAAGCGGTTGAATTTGACGCCGCACGTCGCAAGTCGTCACTCAGTCTGAACATACAGCCCAAGAGTGTTGGTTTCCGCGTGCCCGATCAAGATTTGCTTGGCATTGCGATTGATGGTTCTAGCAGTAAAAAGCCATTGACACCGTATTACGCACCACACGGAGCACCGGCTACAATTGGGGCGACCATAAGCGAGAAAGAACCGGAAGACCCGTTCGACACCTCATACGTGCCGGAAGCAAAACCATCAGAGGTCGAATTGAAGCACCTGGAGCAAGATCTATTGACAAAGACAACACTCAAACACAGCCTATCGGATCCGGACTTTGATCCGCGCGCTCCGCCCACACCAGTGCCCGCCGAGGACTTGCTGGCTGTGAAGGAGAACATCAATACGAAGGTATTGACACCGTCGCAGGAGAGTAAGGACTTGGCCGACGACAGTGCTGAGGTCGTTGATCCGTTCGACACTTCGATTGCGGCCAACTTGCAGCCGGGGAGAGCGGAACTGAAACTACTGGAGAGCGAGCTGTTACCGGCGACCACACCCGAGATCACCACTGGTGTACTCGATACACAGACTGACGCGCAAGAGCTGGGCTTGGGCGATAAGGTGTTGACGCCCTCAATACCCGTAAAGCAGCTAACGTTGCCGGAGGATATTGATCCGTTCGACACTTCAATAGCGGAGAATCTTGCACCGGGAGAGACAGAAATTAAATTGCTCGAGAGTGAATTGATTGAGCGGTAAATTCACAGATAAGACAGAAACAGCTGAATATTTACAAATACAAAAACAGTATTTATACAAAAAATCACAAACAAACTCTCATATAACTGATAAACTTAAGGTGCTGTTCAACAAACAAAACTCAGCAAAATGGCGAATCCTTTTCTTATGGACGAAGTTCTGGACGATGTCGATGCTGATGCCGCTGTGAATCCATTCTTCTCGCAGCCTGATGCCGCCGAAGCGGAAGCAGAAGCATTTGATAATCCGTTCGCGGGCCCAGCTTCAAACCCTTTCGCTTTTGGCGATGAGAACGACGAGGACACTGCTGGGCCGGTCACGGACATCGATCCAGCCATGAGTTTCTTTGGCACCACCATAGAAGCTGAAGATGATACGCTCAGTATTAAATCGACTGCTGAAGAAGAGGAGAATGGAGGAAAAAAGGTTGCGCCACCACCCAGGCCGGTGCCACCGCAAACGCAGGAGCTCATCAACACTGTCTCCAATCAGATGGAGGAAGCCAGCTCGGAACTGCTGGGACGCATACCAGCCACACGCTCTCCCAGCCCAGTTTCCATGCGTGATCTGCACTCGCCCAGTCCCACACCGGACTCCGGCTTGGCCGATCTACTGGATGTATCGGACAGCGGTTCATCGGGCAACACACAAGGTTTTGACATGGACTTGATAGGTGGTGGCGGTGGCGGTGGCAACAACAATAGTGCTGATAATCCATTTGGCGTGCCCACTAGTGTGCCCAGTTTGCACGGTGCCACGCCCATGCCATCGCCAGCCAAGCAACAGCCGCCGAGACCACCACCACCCCGACCTGCACCTCCTAGGCCAGCACCGCCAGGTGCATCGCCCGTCGTACATCAGCTGCCACACCGGCCACCGCCGCCAGGGCAACCACAACCGCAGCAGCAGCAGCAAGCAGAGCAACCAGAACCAGAACCACAACCAGCACCAGCACCAGCAGCAGAAGCAGCAGATCCAGACGATCTATTCGATATGTTTGGCACCTCAAAACCACCAAAGCCACCACCGCCCAAGTCCAAAGAGGATATACTCAGTCTGTTCGAAAAGCCGACACAACCAGTAGCCAAGCCCGATCTGATGAGCGATGATTTAGTGCTCGATCCGACGGCCACTGTTCCTACCACGGAGTCGGACGAGGATGGTATGGATGGACAGGATGGACAGGACGATCCCATATTCACCTCCACCCTAACGCGACCCGATGACAGCACACACGACATCACGTCACAGCCACAGGCAGCAGACCTAAACATATCCGCAATGAACACGGTAAGCACCATTGCTCCGCAGGACATAACAACGGTTAAGCAGCGGGCGCCTACCCCCGACATTGAGATCACAACTGTTGAGGACCTGCCGCGCTCGGACGACGAAGATGAACCGGAACCGGTAAAGACTGCAGTGCCCTCTGTCGTCATAGACACCGAGCCCACTCCTCCGGCTGAGGATGACGAGGAAGAAGAAGCCACGACCACAGCCGATGCTACTGCGGGCACAACTGCTGAATCAGATCAGAGCCCGCCTACAGAGTCGGCAACTACTACACAAGCGCATGCGGAATCGCCAGTGGAAGACGCCGCAACAGAGGAACCACAGCACAGTGAACCGGAGCAAATGGACACTGCGTTGGACTTTGCGCTTGTCGGCAGTGCTGTGCCCAGTGGCGCCGCCTCGGCGAATCCTTTCGCCAGTCCCGATGAAGACGAAGAAACCTATCCACCAGCAGCGAGTGTCACCAATATCTTTGCTTCTGATGATGGCGAACCGGAGGAAGCGGCACCTAATATTTTTACTACTTTGGCTGAGACCGGTACCGTTCAGGCGGCACCCATAAATATATTCGCAGCAGAACCGGAACCGGAACCGGTGGCAACGGTCACACAAGCGTACAATGCCAACAATATATTTTCCGTAGAGCCGGATGAGTTTGACGCGTTCTCCGCGAAGTTCGAGTCGGTAAAGAAGGACAACATTAGCATACTGGACGGCTTCGGTGGTTCGGGCGCTATAACGCCCACCGGCGGTGATGGTGAGTTGGCTAATTGTGGTTTTGACGTCACAGAACGCTTATATTATTTTATTTAACATTATTTTATTCAAAATTCCTAAGAAGTTTTGGTTCTGCCCATAATATAAGTTACTTTGAAATTTTCAGCATGGGGCGACAGTGCTTTTGGCGCACCGAATCCCGTAGCAAATGCATTCGAAACGTCTACCGATGGTTTTGGCAACGAGGACGATGACTTCTATGCGATGAAGGCGCCCGTGCGAGCCGAATCTGTGGAATCGGTTGACAAGGAATTCAATGTGGTCATACGACCCAAAGGCGATGGTGCACAAACGGTGGCGCCTCAATTGGCGCCACCGCCACCACCGACACGCGCTGCGGTCGGCCAATACTCCAGCGACACATCACCAGCTGCCAATCCATTCGAGGAAACCGGCTTCCCGGCGCCACCGGCACACAGTGCTGACACCGCCATTAAACGCACAGACTCACAAGACACACCGCAAACGCCGCTCTACGACGAGGACGTGTCACAGCCGCTGGAGGACTTCCCGCGCTTGAACTACATTGGCCCCGGCTGGGATATGCAACTGCGACAGCCGAACAAGAAGAAAATCACAGGGCAGCGCTTCTGGAAGAAGATCTTCGTGCGACTGGTGACGCAGAACGATGTGCCAGTAGTGCAACTGTTCAACCAAGCCAACGATAAGCAGCCCTTCCAGGAGTTGCCGTTGCAACCATCGTACTCGGTGTCCGAAATTGGTGCTCAGCAGTACGACCAGTTTGGCAAAATATTCACCATGAAGCTGCAGTACATATTCTACAAGGAGCGACCGGGCGTGCGACCCGGCCAGGTGACGAAAGCCGAGCGCATCACAAACAAGCTGACCAAGTTTGCACAATACGCCATCGCGGGCGACTATGAGGGCGTGAAGGAGTTTGGCAGCGATCTGAAGAAGCTCGGTCTGCCCGTGGAACATGCGCCACAATCGTCGCAGCTCTTCAAAATCGGCTCGATGAACTATGAGGACATGAAACAGTTTTCGGTGTGCATTGAGGAGGCGCTGTTCCGCTTGCCAGCGCTACGCGAGCGGGCCTTGACCTATAAAATGGAGGAGGTTCAGGTGACTGCGGTCGACGAGATTGTCGTGGAGCAGGATGCGGAGGGGAAGATTTTAAAACAAATCGCACGAGTGCGTTTGTTCTTTTTGGCTTTTCTAACTGGTAAGAGTCAACAATTAATATGACATGTAATTAACCCTTTTAATACCACTGGGGCATGTTGAACTTTTCACGGTATGAGCTACAGTTCTCTGTGGGGTTTGTCTAATCTGTCTGTCGTACACATGTTGCTTAGGTCGTGAAAGATTTCTAAGCGATGGCACATTCTAACATTGATCGCTAACATTGATCGTTACAATTTCGTAAAATAACAAAAGACAACCAACTCTAGGTCGCTTTTTAAAAAATTTCAAAGAAATAGTTTCAATAAATCTTTTCTAAAACCGCTTGTGGTAAATGTTCTTTGCAGGTATGCCGACAATTGAGCTTGGCGTCAATGACATGTGGCGTCAGGGCAAAGAAGTGGTAGGCCGACACGACATCATACCGGTGGCGACCGAGGAGTGGATACGTCTGGAGGCGGTCGAGTTTCACACCATTGTCAATCAGGAGGAATACGAGCGAACGCGTACCATTAAGTGCGTTGTTGTTATTGTTATTGTAAAATTGAAAATTCCTTCTTTCATGTGCTTTTTTACGCTACAGGTTCCAACCGCCGGATGCTAATTACATAGAACTGTTACGCTTCCGTGTGCGGCCACCCAAAAATCGCGAACTTCCATTACAGCTCAAAGCCACCTGGTGCGTGACCGGCAACAAGGTAGAATTGCGTGCCGATATTTTGGTGCCCGGCTTCACATCGCGCAAACTGGGTCAGATACCGTGCGAAGATGTGGCGGTGCGTTTCCCCATACCAGAGTGCTGGATCTACTTGTTCCGCGTGGAGAAACACTTCAGGTTCGTTGCTTGAAATCGCCAAATGTTGCGTAATAAAACTTTGACATTCATACGGGTCCCACACAGATATGGGTCGGTGAAGTCGGCTCATAGGCGTACCGGCAAAATCAAGGGAATCGAGCGCATTCTGGGCGCTGTCGACACGCTGCAGGAGTCGCTCATCGAGGTAACATCTGGCCAGGCCAAGTACGAGCATCATCATCGCGCCATTGTCTGGCGTTGCCCACGTCTGCCCAAGGAGGGACAAGGTATGATCGAGTACTGGGTTTTATTTGGGGCCATTTTGCTAACGTTGCGCATCTTTCAGGGGCCTATACGACGCATCAGCTTGTCTGCCGCATGGCGCTGACTTCGTACGATCAGATACCCAGCGAGCTGGCGCCCTATGCCTTCGTGGAGTTCACCATGCCGGCCACGCAAGTGTCGCACACCACAGTGCGCTCGGTAAGCGTGCAGGACTCAGACGCTGACGAGCCGCCGGAAAAGTATGTGCGCTATCTGGCACGACACGAGTACAGGTGAGTGCAAGGCGAGTTGTTCCAATCGAACTGAATAACTGAAGCATGTTGTGTTGTTTTGCAGAGTGGGCATCGAGACAACGCACGGCGAGAGTACAAACGCCTACCTGGCCGCCACACGTCCCATACGCGAGGAGCCCGCCAAACAGCCGGTCGCGTCGCCAGTGCCACCCAGTGATACGGACTCGGACTCAAATTAAGGTTGCTGAAGTGTGTTATTGCTATGTATGATATGCATATATCATATATAAGACATACATATATAATATATGCTTAATTCATTAACGCGGGCGAGTAAAACTAAAAACTAATAAACGGTAAGGAAACAGTGGAACAATGCAAGACGAGAGAGCGCTACAGTATTTGCAATGATTACTACACATTCATGGCACTAAATTATATAAGACAGAGCAAAACTGAAGCGAGAAAATGTGTGTGAATACTGCTGCTAAAGATACACAACAACAACAACATCGAAGCAATAAAATTAGTAAAGAAAAAGAGGCAGTAGAAAGAAATTCTATAAAATATTCTGCTATGTTGTTTTGGTTTATCTTGCTGACTTACAAATACAAAAACCTATACATACATACATGTATGAAGCCTCTAAGTTTACAATTGCGTACTTGAAATTTGAATAACCTATCATCAGAAATATTAGTTGACAATAACAAGAAACGTTGTAGTAACCTGTTGCGGCGTCTAAACGACAAAATCGCTGAAAATCTAGAAAAATCTTTGGCAGTTATTTATAGTCTAAAAAACATTATAAGCACGCAAAATTTAACAGTTTTCGAAAGTTTGTTGAAGCTTGCGTTAAATGTATATAATTTTCGAAAAATGTGTGAGAAATCGGGGCACTGTGGGCGCATAGAACGAAAAGAGCTCAATACAAATGGCAAGTTGGAACAGCTGCATAAAATGTTTGCTGAAAAGCATCGAAATTGATTTAAAGTGCGAGAAAGTGTTGCTGATACTATGAAGATCAAAATATATACATTATATATATTGCAAAATCTATTTCAATGCCTTATTTTTGAACTTGAAAGTGAAAGGTGCAATTTTTATTGTTCCACATTGAACAGCTTCAAGTCCAAATTGTGGTTTAAAGTCGAAATATATAATTGTAATTTTTTAAATAATTTCATTTTCTAAATTTCAAAATATTTATGTAAAACTTGAAAATTTCGAAACGAATTCAAAAAAATTTCTATTAAAATGTTTTGGAATTTACAGAAACCTACGAAAGACAGACTTCGCTTGTTGCGTAAAATTTGCAAATGCATGGCAATCGAATTCAGAAAAATTTTAGTAAAATGTTTTGGAACATACAGAAACCTACGATAGGCAGTCTTCAAATCTTAGTAAAATGAAGTAAAGCTTAAGTTGGAAAACCTACGATAGGCAGACTTGGCGTGTTGCGTAAAATTTGCAAATTTATGACAATTGAATTCAGAAAAATTCTATTAAAATCTTAGGAATATACAAAAACCAATAATAGGCAGATTTCAAGTAATCTTAGCAGAATGAAGTAAAGCTTAAGTTTGGCAGGTTTCATATTGCCAAATGTACTAGAATGTCATAGCCATATTTGAAAGTTTCGTACTGTCAGATTTCAAGTTAAATATAGACGAAAGCTCTGTTAATTCAGATTGGCAGCTTTCAAAACATGACAGCAGAATGTCATTTCATATTAGCGCTGTTTGGATACTTTTCCAGTAAAAATTTGAATAGTAACCTTCAGCTTACGTTGTTTAAAATGAAAACGATCCAAAGAGTAAAACAGAAAATTGCAAGATTTTGCAAGTATAACTCTTGTTTGCACCATAGTGACTTCTCAGATTCATGGCACAAAGGGAAAATGGTGTCAACAAGGCGTTCAAGACACAAACAGCTGATTTAAAACTTTCATTTGAGTTTTGAAGTCATAACGGGACTTAAGTATAACCAGACACTTTGTGCATTTGTTTCAAACAAAACTGGATATAATTTGTTACAAGTATCTGCAATATTTTTGAACTTAGGTGCGACATTTTTCATAAAATGCACCAAAAAGAGAAATTTTGTAAACTTATGATAGTCAAACTTCTGGTTGCGGCAGAAGAAAGTACCTTTTGAAGCCTGAAACAAAAAGATTTAAACAGCAGATAGTCATCATAAGTTTTTGTAAGCTTAGGCAATCAAATGTTTGGTCATGATAAAAGAAAATCATGTTTCTTGTGTCCCTCTCATGGTTCATGGTTCTCGTCAGAAAAATTTCTGATTGTAAAAAAATAAAATCAGTACCATATTTTTAAGATGAACACATTCAGATCCTAAAAGCCTAAGACAAAAAGATTTAAAAAGTAGAATGTCATTATAAGTTTTTGTAACCTTAGGACAATCAAATTTCAGTTCATGATAGAAGAAACTCATGTTTCCTGTCCCTCTCTCATGGTTCAAACTAAGGTTAGACAAATTTCGGATTGTAAAAAAAGAAATTCAGTGCCATATTTTCAAGATGATCGCATTCAGATGCCAAAAGTCTAAGACAGAAAGGTTTTAACAGAAGAAATGTGCTTATAAGTTTTTGTGACCTTAGGAAAATCAAATTTCTGTTCATGATAAAAGAAGAAACTCATGTTTCCTGTCCCTCTCTCATGGTTCAAGTTAACGTCAGACAAATTTCGGATTTTAATAAAAGAAAGTTAGGACCATATTTTCAAGATGAACCTATTCAGATGCCAAAAGTCTAAGACAGAAAGATTCGTAAGTTTTTTAAGCTTTGAACAATCGATTTTCTGTTCATTGTGGAAGAAAATCACATCTCCTGTCCTTCTCTCAAGGTTCAAGTTAACGTCAGAAAAATTTCTGATTGTAATAAAAGAAAATAAGGAGCATATTTTCAAGATGAACACATTCAGATTCCAAAAGCATAAGACAAAAAGATTCGTAAGTTTTTGAAGCTTTGAACAATCAAATTTCAGTTCATGATAGAAAAAACTCATGTTTCCTGTCTCTTTCTCATGCTTCAAATTTCTGATTGTAATAAAAGAAATGCAGTACCATATTTTCAAGGGGGGAGGTATTTGAGCGAGTTTCTCTGTGTATTCAAAAAATGTCAGCAATACTTTTGCGCTCTCATTAATAAATATTTGTAGCTGTAAAACTCCAATTGGCGCCAACCACTAAGCAAATAGTTCAGATTTTTGAATATTACGCCCCATAACTTTTGTGCTAAGCCTTAATTAAAGTGTTTATTGAGTTAACTTAAGCATGACATATGCAAGTTGTTACCGTTATTTCAGTGTATACTAAATACTGAGGCATGCTACTGTAAAATAGTGTCTCATTCAATGTGTTTCGATGTGTGATATGTCATACAAACATACTTCCAGAACTCACAACCCCCTACACAACACTCAGTGTTCATAGTAGAACTTAAGCTTCAAACACCTTCACACTTATGTCATTCATGAAAATATTGAAAATGCATGAAGATATTATGAAACTTTTGTAATAATTTAAATTTAAATTTATTGCTTTGATTCTATTAATGTTTTAAGTACTTTACTATTCTTTCTATGTTTTAACTACTTCAACTATTTTATTTTCAACCAACTTTATTTCGAACTTAATCGAATCGACTTTAATGAAATTTAATGAAAACAATTTTTAAATATTTTTCCAATATTTAATTCTTTTTCTTATTTATTAGTATTTGATCTCATAGCATTAATATTCTGATAGCGTAACAAGTTTAAAAAGTTTAGCAAAATGCATAAATACGAAATAAAGTTGAAATGACAATTTATCATAGAGTTCATTACATTACAACCGTAGCATTCCACATACGAGTACATACATACATACATATATACATAACTACATTAATACATAGCTAAGCAAATAAATATACACAGTAAATATGCATGAAATCAGTGTAAAGTTGCCACAAACCTACGGCAACTCGATGCAACAAATTTACCAACTAAACTAATGCGATAAATGAATGCGTCAGCAGTAACCAAAGCCTAACCATACCAAAGCATGAACTTAATAACGATGTTAAAAATCCTCAACTGTACTATTTACTAACTAAGCGAAATGTAAAACCAAATTAACGTTTAGTCCAATCAAGTAAAGCGAAGTAAATTAAAGCGCCGCTGTTAGTGTTGGAAAACGCTGCAAATATGGTAAAAATTCTCAAGATTTGTTGAAAGCCGTTCAATCGGTTATCTAACTGAAAGCTACAAGCAATGCAACTAAATAACTGTTCAAAGCAACAATTTGTGTGCATAAAGCGTCAACTGATGTAGAACTTTTAAAAAACGCTAACTAAAAACATGCAAACATACAAAAAAAAAAAACAATTAAGAAAAAACAAAATTTTAATTGTATTTAATTGTAATTTACAAAATGACTTGTTTTGTTTCCTAATTAAATTGTAAACAAAACAACAAAAGTGGCATCGTTCATAAACACACACACATACATACATACGTATTTGCATAAATATACATAGAACAAAACAAAAACAAAAAACAAAAACAAAAAACAAAAACAAAATATCTAAATGTTATTATTGTAAAACGAATTTAAGCGCGTCGTTGTAATGGAATTCAGTTAATCATGTCGCAACTAACAAAACAGAACTTCACTTAATTACTGCAGCTCATACCAATTGAATTGTTTGTTTATTGTGCAAATTGTGTTTACATACATACTATTATATACATACGTACATACATACGTGCAGTTAGTAAAAATGCGAAGAAAAACAAAACAAAAAAAAGCAAAAATATGAAAAGCAAATAAAAGCAGTTATAGTAATTTAAGTACATAAGCGCATTGAACGGCAAAACAATTTATGTAGACAACCAACAGAGAAACGGCAAGCAACGCAGATATGGAAAGCGAAAATGCAACGCAAACTGAAAATATGAGCGAATTGAGAATTGGAGCTGAATTCGAGATGATTTTCCCAGATGTTATTGACCAGCAGAGAGAAATGACAAAAATGCATATGTTATACATAGTATCTACTATATATAAAAATTACCATAAAAACTATATATATATATATTATGAATTTAATAGTTAATTGATGAAATAAATATGGAAAAATAAAAAAAATCTCCAGCATGTTTTTTTTTAATGCTATTTGATTGAAGAATGAGATGGAAGTCAAATAAGTCTGACTAAGTTTAGACTGAGTAATTGATTGCAATGATGAACAGCGAAGAAGCCTATAGAAAGAAGAAGGCCATAGTACAGTATTCGTACTCATATACAGGGTGCGCCACCAAAATCCGGACAAATTCAACAAAAAATTCATTACAAATATTTGTCATGAATAAATTTATTTAAAAAAAAAACCTTTTTACATGCTAATCGATATATCTATGGAGATAATAATTATTCGATATATCCTCCATTAGCTGCTACAACGGCCTCTAATCTTGGTCGAAAACGTTCGCATGCCCTCTGGAGTGTGGCGCGGTCCATTTCGGTGAATGCTGCTTCAATAGCGACCATCAATGATGTCAAATTTGGATGACGAGACTTGTTAGTGATCCTTTCAATCACGCTCCACACGTAGTAGTCCAAGGGGTTCAGGTCTGGACTGTTAGGAGGCCAGAATTCCTTGGACCAAAACATGCTGACGTTGTCCGAGAGCCAGTTTTGGACCAAATGGCTCGTGTGGGCCGGCGCACCATCTTGCTGGAATACATATGGTCTTCCAGATGCAATGTCCTCCATCCAAGGTTTAACTATGTTCTTCAAAACTGTTAGGTACACCTCTTTGGTGACCATTTCACCTTTTTGAAAAAAATTAGGTGGCATTTTATCACCTTCACTAGACACAACACTCAGCACATGAACACTCGCCGGAAATTTCGTTCTAGCAACAACAGGAACATCTTCTGGATCGTGGGCAAGCCAGCGATCATTTCTTCTATTGATTTTTGCATCCACAGTGAAAATTTTTTCGTCGGAGAAAAACCTGATCCGCCCCGCCGCTTCATTTTTTAAGGAACTGATAAGCAGACTGGCGCGAGCCACTCGCTTGGTTCTGGCATCTCCAGACAGCATCTGCCTTATCTTAATCGTGTAGGAGTGGTACCGCAAATCTTCTTCGACTATTCTTCTCATTGTTGTATTACTCACACCGACTATTGATGATATTTTTCTTCGAGACTGCCCTGGGTCCTCCGAGATAAGCTCTTGGGTTCTTTTTATGGCTTCTGGGGTTCTTGACGAAAATTTTTTTGAGTGGGTCTTCCTTGCAGGTGTTTCGGAACACTCTCCGTACTTTTCCTTATCAGTGTATTTGGATAAAACATCGTAGACAGTTGATTTTGGGTAACCGAAAAATCTAATTATCTCCGTCGCTGACCGTCCAGCGCGGTGGCCTTCGATGATTGCGGCTCTTCGAATAAACTCTGGGCTTGTTTCCGACATGGTGACAATTTTCGTACTGACATAATTAACTTTAGTCTACAAGGTATTCAGACACTGAAAGCGATATCTTTCTGAAGCATATTATCGCGGGAATATTGAATGGTTTTTTGTCCGGATTTTGGTGGCGCACCCTGTAAGTACCAGGCGCCTATGAAACCGGTAATTATTTTTGAAAAAAACCTTTAAAATTTTTCCCATTGCTTTTAAACGTTTTCCGACGTTCAACACCCAATTGTTCTGCGAGCTGTTCTTGCGTTTGGCCATCATCTTCATCGAGCAATGCTTGCAATTCGGCGTCTTCAAACTTTTTTGGTGGCCGGCCACGCTCCTCGTTTCTCACATCAAAATCACCACTTTTAAATTTATTGAACCACTCGTTACACTGTGTGCGACCAAGAGCATGCTCGCCATAAGCTTCCACAGGCATTCGATGCGATTCAGAAGCGTTTTTCTTCAAATGGTAACACAAAATTAACTGTGTCCGCAAATCGTAATTTGTAGGCACGTAATCCGACATTTTCCGGAGCGTCAAACAATGCGTTGTTGGATGAAACTTGACAAATTGTGAACTGAATATTGTTGACATATGACAGAAGAAGTAAACATGACATTTGGTACGGTTCCGAAGTTTATAAATATTCGGCTATTTACCGCTAGATGTCGTTACCGGTTTCATAGGCGCATATCTGGTATAATATAATTCGCGTTTCAGTCTGATGACGCACTAAGGCAGTGTTGCCAGATTCCTGAAATGCCTTCCTCCTAGATTTTGAAAGAATACCGAAATTTCCTTCTAAAAATTAAAAAAATCTCCTAAAATTTTTTTTATAATTTGCTTCATTTTAAAAGAATAAAATTTCTCACAAAAAAATAAAGATATATACGTCTAATTTGTTTTAATGCAGCCTTTTTTATTCATCTTCAGCTTAAAAACAAAAACTTAACAAAAACAAAACATACATATAACAAATGAATTAAATAAAAAGTGCAATTTTTGTCGGGATTTTATTGTGACAGCAATAAGTGAGAACGAGATAGAACGAGCTTACATTTTGTAAGTTTAATAATTTCTAACACAAAAGGGTGCTTTGACTATTAAAATAGTTGCCAAAATATGTTTTGTTGGCATTGTTCCCAATACTTCATACTTCGTTGTCCAAAAATCTCTCAAAAATCCACCAAGGATCCTAAAAATCCCCTAACTTTCTCCTAAGCGATTCTTTCTCCTAAAAATTCTCCTGAAAGGGCAAGAATCTCCTAAATCTAGGATAAAATATCCTGATCTGACATCTGAGTTATTTATGTGACTTCCTTTTGGCACAAAAGGTTCCTAAAGTTTTTTTTTACTGTTTTCGAACTGAGTGTTTGGAAGCTTAGTCAAAAACGAAAAGTTCCTCGTACAGTGAAACCCGCATAAGTATCTCAACTCTTAAGTACCTCTTTACATACTTATTTTTTCAACTAGTGGCGACCGCAGGTCTTCGTTTTGGGGAGCTTTGCGTACAACTTTTGAGCCGAATACCATTCAAAACCCTATTTTTATTTTTTATTTTGCCAGATTAGTTGCTACTTGTCTGGCTCCGCGGTTAATCTGGAGATACAACCTAGTAGTAGAAACGCCAATACAACAACTAAAATTATAAAGATCCTTATTTTTTTATTGTTAATTTTATAGATCAGGTTTACCAAATGGTTCAAAAGTTTGTAGATCTGGAATCACAAACCCAAGGGATTCAAATGAGGCTCTTATATGTTGCACGAAAGCACGAAGTCTTACAGAAAACCTTTCAAAATCGAAGTTGAAGGAGGACTATTGAAATGGCGTACTTTATTTCAACTCATTTAAACAGCTCCAGAGCAACGAGCTAGACACCACCGGGATCTGAAAGATTTATGTAATTTTCACAAATGGTCTCAAATTCATTGGAATGGAAGTAATTAAAAATCCCCAAAAGTTCGAGTTGAAAGCGAGCTTCGAAAAATGGCAAATTTCATTCAAATCATTTGAACTATTGTAGCTTCTAACGTTGGAAGTTTAGTACCCTAAGTGATGTAACATAAGCTTCCACAATTGGCATACTTTCTATAATTCATTGAAGAAACTAAGAAGAAATAGGTCCTACCCTGTAGACTTATGAGATCTCAAGAGTGGACTTAAAGTCCGGGAAATTCTGCCGTCGCCTTCTTTGCCGGCCATTATCGACCTTCAACAACCGGAGTTTTATTGTCCTGTCCACCAGGCACTTTGCTTATTGAACAAGAAGTTGAGTTGATTTGGAAATTTTGGTGCTTACGTGGGTGGTCCGATAAATACTTAGCCTACAAAAGAAACACGACGAAACACAAAGTGGCGATTTAATTTTCAACGTAGCTACGCGTAGTCTCCTTTCAACTCGATACACTTGACCCAGCGATGCTCCAACTTCTTTAACCCGTCTGAAAAATACGTTTTCTGGAGGCCTCCGTGGCAGCGATAACCTCCTCATTCGACTCAAATTTCTGCCCGGCGAGTGACTTTTTCAAGTTTCAAGTCAACAAAAAGCAGGCACACGGGCCAAATCTGGAGAATAGGGTGGATGGGGCAGCTGTTCGTAGCCTAATGCGACCAATTTGGCGAATCACCGACCGAAATTGCTCTTTTTCCATTTTTCTAAAATCCGCGGACACGTTCGTTTCCACACGCGGTCAAAACAAAACTACAAATCCAATATGGCTGAAATTTTGCAGGAGCCGTCTACGAGGATGTACTACACGATAGTAAATTTCTCTTACGATAGTGGCACCATCGGGCGGTGGGCTAAGTACTTATCGGACTGCCCACGTATATGTTCCGAAAATGGTTCCGTCTATGTTGTGGCCTGGGGCGGGGCAGTTAGGGGAGTTCAAATCCCCCAAATACAAAAATTGCTGGAGTAAAATAAGTTTTCGAATGGAATTAGCCTCAAAAGTTGTACACAACATCCTACCCTCGTGAAATGAAATCCTGTGTGCGTGTGTCCTGTGTATGTAAAAGAGTGCCAATGCTAATTCAGGCACCAATTAAGAACATTTGGAAGCACTGGAATAGATCAATTTCCATGCTATTGAATTGTTGAAGTGTTCAAACATATCCGATCACAACCTTTTAATATTCTGGAAAATGGAGGTGCCAAATTCATCAAATGCTGCACTTGTTCGTTCCCATAGTTCAGCGAAGAAATGCACTTTCGTCACAAAAATAACAATCAAAAAGGAAAAATGTCTAAAAATAAAGCAAAAAGCGAGCAACAATGAAAGACTCTTTGAACCGCAACACTTAAAGCGGCCATTTCGTATGAGTGCTACATGAGACATTTATAAATTTATTATATTTCAACTGCTGCCGCAATTTCGTTTAGTCTTCGGTTGTGTTTGGACCACGACATACAAATGGTGCGCATAGCTGGAAAGCGGACGAAGCGAAGCGAAACGACGGCTGGCAAACGGAACCGCAGCCAACGATGAGTTGAAACAAAACACCAGGCGGCCGGTGTGCCAGGAACTTCATACTCATACTTACATATATATATATATATATACATATATATATATGTAATCATATGTATGTATGTGTAGTAGCCAGCAAACGAAGCGATTGCAATATTTCAAAAGGATTTTAGAGTCAAATCCTTGTGTTAGTAACAAACCTCTCTCATACACATACACACACACACGTACATACATACACACACAACGAGCAGTAGATGTACACAATAGTCGTGTACATGCGGTAACTTTAGCTTATGCGGTGCAGACTCGGGCAGTGTCAGTGCGAGTGTGGATGTGCAGAAGTGCGGAAGTGGGCGTAAGCGTGAGTGCTGCTTGGACGCGCGCAGTCGAGCAACGAAGCGCCGACTGCAGCAATCTTAAGGCGCTGGCCCAAGGCTGCATGCAACGAGGCTAAATGGCATATTTAAACGCTTTCGGGTTGCTGCTTCAGGCAGCTGGTTGACTTTACTTTCCACTCGCTTTCCAAAATTTCATCTTTTGCTTTTTCTTTACATATTGTTTAACTTGTTGTTTGTTTTTTGTGTTGTTGCATTTTGTGTTGTATTTTTGTGTGCCCAAAAAAAAGGAAGAACGAACGCACGAAACCAGAGCTTATTGTGGCTGCTCGGTTTCTTGGCGTTTTCTTTATATTTTTAATGTTCTTTTCACTTTCTTTTTTTTTGAGCATTTTTTTGTTGCATTTATTGCTGTGCTGTGTGTGGCGTCTTGGCGACTGCGGGCCGGCTGCACCCGGAGGGCGAATGATAAATTGTTGAAACTTCAGCATTGTGGCGCGCGGCTCGTTTCACACACTGGCGTCCATTTATATGAAAAATCTGTGCAGTTTTGGTTTAATTTTAAGAATAATTCACGTAATATGAAGAGATTCGGTGTGGCTTTGGCCAACGTTGTTTGGTTGGCTGCTTGGCCAGCGAACTGGCGAGGTGAGTTGCTCTGAGCGCCGCGAATACATGTGGACAATGTGGCTGCTCGGGCAACAATACGTGTGCTGCATTTTGTTGAGCTCGTGGTGCGTTCTTGTGGCGACCGGAGACAGTCAAAATATCGCTTGGTTAGCGCAGACAAATTGACGGAAACGTTGAAAATGTAGAGCGGCCAATTGAAAACAAGCCTAAAAGTATGTAACGTTATATTTAGAATGCAAACAAATTGAAGTAATTACCACTAGAACACTTGCATAGCATACTTTTGGACGAATTTATGGCAAGTTAGTACGAACCAATTCTTGTGGCAGCTTTTTGAACTGCTTTTTGCACTCATTCTACATAGCATACTTTTGGGCGAATTTATGACAAGTTAGTACTAACCAATTCTTGTGGCAGCTTTTTAAACTCTACGCACTCAATTTACAAAGCATACTTTTGGGCAGCTTTATGAAGGGTTAGTACTAACCAATTGTTGTGGTACCTTTTGGAACTCTACGCACGTATTCTGCAAAGCATACTTTTGGGCGAACTTATGACAAGTCAGTTTTAACCATTTCTGGTGACATCTAGTACTAACCAATTCTTATGCAACCTTTTCGAATTCTTTACGCAACTATTCTGCAAAGCATACTTTTGGGCGAACTTATGACAAGTCAGTTCTAGACATTTCTGGTGACACCTCTTCGAATTCTACGCAAGCATTCTGCAAAGCATACTTTTGGGCTGCTTTATGCACAGTAAGAACTAACCAATTCTTGTGGCAATTTTTCAAACTCAAAGCATACTTTTGGGCAGCTTTGTGACAAGTTCGTACTAACTCATTCTTGCGGCACCTTTTCTCCCTCTTTCTTTATGCACTTGAGAACCCTTAAACCTGCCTGTTTTGACATACAGACATTCATTCAGTTCTAACGATTTCTGGTGACATCTCTTCGAATTGTATGCACGCATTCTACAAAGCATACTTTTGGGCAGCTTTATGAAGGGTTAGTACTAACCAATTGTTGTGGTACCTTTTGGAACTCTACGCACGTAGTCTGCAAAGCATACTTTTGGGCAAACTTATGACAAGTCAGTTTTAACCATTTCTGGTGACATCTCTTCGAATTCTACGCACGCATTCTACAAAGCATACTTTTGGGCAGCTTTAAAACAAGTTAGTACTAACCAATTCTTATGCCACCTTTTCGAATTCTTTACGCAACTATTCTGCAAAGCATACTTTTGGGCGAACTTATGACAAGTCAGTTCTAGACATTTCTGGTGACATCTCTTCGAATTCTACGCAAGCATTCTGCAAAGCATACTTTTGGGCTGCTTTATGCACAGTAAGAACTAACCAATTCTTGTGGCAATTTTTCAAATTCAAAGCATACTGTTGGGCAGCTTTATGAAAAGTTAATACTAACCAATTGTTGTGGCACCTTTTCTCTCTCCTTCTTTATGCACTTAAGACCCCTTAAATTTGCCTGCTTTGACATACAGACATTTATGTGCTTATGTGTTGTTGTGCTGTGTGTGCACTTTCTGGACTTTGAACTCCTAGTTTCAACTTAGCGGCAACTTTGTTGAAATATTTTTATTTATTTTAATTTCTGCATTTAATTTTTTGTACTATTTTTGTTTTATTTTGTTTGTATTTGTGCACTGTACACACTTTTTGCTATGTTTCCCCTTTGACCCCAATGCCTCCAACACATGTGGTCTGCTTTCAACTTGAAAAATAACAAATGTCTGCGTGCGTATTTTAGATTTAGCAGGGATTTAACTTGGGGATTTGTGTGTTTCTTAATTCTATTTTGTGCGTATTCACACACACACAAACGCACATCCAAGTTTGGTATTGTACTTCACATACTAATGTGTTGTCTTCTCCATATGTTGGGTTTAATTTTATTAAGTAATCTTGCAAATGACTCAAATTTGGCGCAGAATTTGCGTAAATAAATCAAATTGAAAAGCCAAAAGCTCTGACAGTTGGCTAAGATAGTAATTGCATTGTTATATGTTTTTGCATAACAAGTAAAATAAAACAATTTGATTGTCTTTTTTTAGTTATCCGTTACATAGTATTTCACTCTCTTTCAAGACACTTTCGTTTGTTTGTGCGGTAAAACCGCAGTAGCTATCAAATATAATTTTAATGTCATTTGCCTCAAGTGTCATATTATGCGTTCGTGGGTGGAAAGAAACACAAACAGAAGGGATGTTAGGGTATGTAGTGTACCTGTTTTTTTAGGCTTTTGTGGCAAAGTTTTGATTAAACAAAATTTAAAGTTTGAGTCAAAACTCTACTCTGACCCATTTAAGAATTGCTATGAGTCAATTAAAAGTGAGAAGGAGTAAAGTTTCAGTTTCAAGGTCAGCTGCTAATTTCATCCCTTATTACAACCCATCGCTTCCCACTAAGAAAAAACTCATTAGTATCTCTTTTGCGTCGAAATTTAAACCTTTGATGTTCTATAAATTAGACTAATGTGATCCAAATGCACTTTTTAGGATATTCAAATGGAACTATGCAAAAATCTCTCTTTCTAGACGCAATGTTAAAAAAAACTTTAAAAAATCTTACATCTCTCTCATATGTCAACTATGCCTTTGTACTTGAAGTACTCGTAACTGATAGATGCAATGATAGATTAGACGATTGCGGTTACGGCTTAGCGGTTGCACTTACAGAAAGTGTAACTTAATGCTTTGATTTGTTATTTCCCTCTGCGGCATCGGTTTTCATTTAAATACTCCACGTGATTTAATTTTTCAGCGCATTCAGTCGCCCAACACCAACCAAGGCAGCAGTTGAGACCTTTCGCAACGCAGCCATGGAGCAGCTTAAGTCCAAGTTGGCAATTGTGACTGGCGCCAGTTCCGGCATTGGTGCGAGCATTGTACGCGACTTGGTTGTGGCCGGCATGGTCGTTGTGGGCTTGTCGCGTCGCGTCGAACGCGTTGAGGCGCTCCGGAGCGGCCTGGCCGATGTCGAGCAGCGTCAGCGTCTGCACGCGGTCAAGTGCAATGTGGCCGATGCGCAGGAGGTGGAGCAAGTGTTTGCCGCCATAGTGGACACTCACGGACCGCCACATGTGCTGGTGAACAATGCCGGCTGCCTGCGCACCGGCCAGCTGTGCCAGATGCCCGACGAGCAGCTGCAGGAGGTGTTGCAAACGAATGTAATGGGCGTGGCCCATTGTACGCGGCATGCGTTCGCCGCCATGCGAGCGCACAACATTGCCGGTCAGGTGATTCTAATTAATAGCATTTGCGGCCACAAGGTGCCCGTCATACCGGGTCACATGCCGACCTTGAACATTTATCCGGCCACGAAATTCGCCCTGACGGCCATTAATGAGATTTATAGGCAGGAATTCAAAGAGCTGGGCACGCGCATCAAAGTGACGGTAAGTGGGCGCCGAGTAAGGTGGGATGAGAGTATTGCAATTTTAATTTTTATTATGCTTTTGCTATAATTGCGCTGCATAGAGCATTAGTCCGGGTCTGGTCGATACGGAGCTCATTTCGGAGCGACAAAAGCGCATTGTGGACGGTGTAATTATGCAGCCGGAGGACATTTCGCGGGCGGTGCTGTTTGTGCTGGCCTCGCCGCCGCATGTGCAGATCTACGAGTTGATTATGAAACCAATGGGCGATATGATTTAGTGATGGAGCACAGGAGGTAGAGCAGTTACATTATAAAGTTGAAAATTAAAGCAAATAATAAATGTGAAAAATTTGTATTAAAATATTTTAAGGATTTTTTAAAACCATTTGTTTTATTATGATATATTTAAAAAAATATTATATTATATATAATTTTGATAAAAATTTTAGAATTGTTTAAATATTATAATAAAATATTTAAGGAGTTTTTTCTAACAATATTCTTTTGGTTTGGATACAAATTTTAGTTTTTTATATTGAAATAGTGTGAGAATTTTTTTTAATATTATGAACTATTTTTTTAAATTTTGTATATTTTCCAAAAACATAACTTTTAATTAGATACAAATTTAATTTCTTTTTTTAATAAAATATGTTAACAATTTTTAATAGTATTATAAACAATTATTTTTATATTTTTTGTAAAAATATTCTTTTTGTTTAGATACAAATTTAAATACAAATACATTTTTTCGGAATAAAATATTTTAAGGATTTTTACAATATTAAAAAATATTATTTTATATTTTATATTTTTTCAAAAAATATTCTTTTGGTTTCGATACAAATGTAAATTTTTTTGGAATACATTATTTTATATATTTTTGATAATATTATAAACTTTTTTTATATTTTATATTTTTCTAAAAAATTTTTTTTTTGGGAAGAAACAAATTTAAAAATTTTTTGTAATAAAATATTTTAAGGATTTTTTAAGTATTATAATGGTAAGTATTATAGGTAAGAGTCGCTGCCTCAAGGTAGATACCACTTAGGCCCAGAAGACCAATTGTGATATCACAATTAATCGAATTCAACTCAACTCAATTGAAATCTCCGCCCTGTCACAACCAATTTGATCTGCTTACGAAGCTTAAGGGGGCCGATACATGTAAAATTAAGTATTTTTGGAAACTTTGTTTTTCTCGGGAATATGTTCTACAAAGCCTTTTCAATGTATGGCTAAGAGCGTTTTCCAAAATTCTAATCCCTTCCCAGACAAAACACAGGTAGAAGCGGCGGCGTCAGGTATAAGCCTGTCGCTTACTCAATCTTTGAGCCCGTTTTTCTCGGAACCATGTTTTTCGGTATGGGCTGCGCGATTGCATGAGAACCGCTTAACCGATCGCGATGAAATTTTAACCACACCTTCGGAAGACTCATCCCTTCGATGTGAACCTACTTGTTTTTACAAATCTGCAAAAATCTCATGTTGGTGCTTGCAAATTCATCAAAACAGCTGCCCCAAAAATTCAATTTTCTGCCATTTCCAAAAAAATCACAATTTCTTTACTCAACCAGGTTCACATCGAAGCCACAACTGTTTTTTAATTGATTTCCTTTCATTTTTCATTTCAGCCCCATACGAGCAGCGCAATCGCGCAGCGTATCAGATTGGAGGGGGTTTTTTGATCCCACGCGCCGCCGCCATCTTGGATTCTCGGGTCAGAAAAAAAATGGAAAAAGAACCTTTAATTAGTTAATAAAAGATTAAAAACAAAAGAAAATCAATTGCCAAATTCCTTATCCCCCAAAAAAATTCTCAAAAAATACACTATTTACATGTATCGGCCCCCTTAATAGACTGTAAATAGTAATATTGGTTTGATTCAGAAGATTGTCGAAGAAGAGGTTGCTCAGGTAAGTCCTTCTTCTTCTAGATAACGCGGGGCAAGTAGAAGTATCTACTGTCCATACATGTCCATACATGTCCATACAGCTTCGATACAAATACAGTACAATTTCTCACAGCCGGTAAACCCCCAAAATGAATTCTGAGTGCACTACTAAAGTGTTGTCATGTATTGTCTTATACTATCGAGCGAGCTCGTCTGCTCGGCAACATTCAGCATAAATGAATATAAAGCTGCCTGACAGTCGCGTTCAGTGTTTTACCGAAGCTCAGAATAATCTTTGATGTTTTTAAAACTGTCTTCAGAGCCCTAAGAGCGTATTGGTTGCGCGATATTATCAGAATATCTCGTATCGATACCCCGTCCGCCTGAGCTATTTAGAAGCTGTCACCTCTGCTTTGAAGACGCTACAGAATTTTTTGTAAGTTAAAGCAATTTATGGGCATGCAAGGCATCTGCTTGTTTGTAGTTTTAGTAAAAACAAAATTTTTAAACCAAATGCATCAAACGAAAGGTTACTCAAACAATTTCCAACCCATGCCAACCACATTTCACTTTTGCTCTTTGGTGCCGTAAATATTTTCATATAAAAAACACTCATAGTTGATACAACGTAATAAGAACATAATTCGCTGAAATTCATACTTTGAACTGCTTAGGGCATCGCAATTCAGGCGTTTCAGCAGAGTTGCCGCATTCTGTGTTTTATTGCAAAATTTGCCAGATATCACACATCTCTAAACGCTGAAAGTTGCTACTGAAAGTATTTTTTAACATTTCTTATTGAGATAATTTCAATGCACTTAATGGATTTAATGTCAGTTCCCCTCAATCGCAACATGCAACGTTATAACAACAAATTATTAATCATTTGGCAACCATTGTAAAGAAATATGCTGAACATTTTAATAATAAAGCGCCACATTTTTTTGTTTGCCTTTCATTTTCATATTTCTGCGACCGCAAATTGCACCTGAAATTGTGTGATAGTATTTCAATGGGCCGCATCGAAGCGGTGCGGCGAATTCTCTGCATTTGTTTGCTTTGCAAAAATGTAATAAAGCAAGACTTGTTGTCATTGCGGACAAAGCTCCGCGAAGCGGTCGAACGCCGCCCAACACTGTGCACGCAACAACGCAACGTTTTGCCTTGTGTGGCGAAACCTTTTGTCGTCTCGGTGTGAAAAGAAAAAAAAAAAAAATTGAGTCACAGGTTTTCAAAGGGCCTTTTCATACAATGCGACACGCTTTCTTCCGGACTATGAGACTTTGTCGTGCATTTTTTTTGGCTGTTGCCTGAGCTGAAATGCCGGCGTGTTGATATTTTGTCAATTGTGGCATTTATTGTTTGCTTGTTTGGAGTGTTGGGATTTTTGAAAATTTTCCGCGTGGCTTATGGGGCTTTTGGCCTTTTAGTTTTACGTGTGCATAGCAAAAGCGTTGGTATTGCAGGATTTTTTTTTAAGATACAAGCAGAGGGCAGGCGATACTTCTGTTACAACGAGGCATTGAATTGGTAAAATCTGGTGAAAGGAGACAGAGTTTTGAAACAAGAAGTTAAGCAGTGTTGCCAGATACCTGAAATGACTTTCTCCTAAAATTAAAAAAAAAACTGAAATATCCTCCCAAAATTTAAAAAACTACTTTACCATTACCATTACCATTACCATTACCATTACCATTACCATTACCATTACCATTACCATTACCATTACCATTACCATTACCATTACCATTACCATTACCATTACCATTACCATTACCATTACCATTACCATTACCATTACCATTACCATTACCATTACCATTACCATTACCATTACCATTACCATTACCATTACCATTACCATTACCATTACCATTACCATTACCATTACCATTACCATTACCATTACCATTACCATTACCATTACCATTACCATTACCATTACCATTACCATTACCATTACCATTACCATTACCATTACCATTACCATTACCATTACCATTACCATTACCATTACCATTACCATTACCATTACCATTACCATTACCATTACCATTACCATTACCATTACCATTACCATTACCATTACCATTACCATTACCATTACCATTACCATTACCATTACCATTACCATTACCATTACCATTACCATTACCATTACCATTACCATTACCATTACCATTACCATTACCATTACCATTATCATTACCATTACCATTACCATTACCATTACCATTACCATTACCATTACCATTACCATTACCATTACCATTACCATTACCATTACCATTACCATTACCATTACCATTACCATTACCATTACCATTACCATTACCATTACCATTACCATTACCATTACCATTACCATTACCATTACCATTACCATTACCATTACCATTACCATTACCATTACCATTATCATTACCATTACCATTACCATTACTGAGCGAATTGTAGAAAACCACCAAAGTGTTTTCAGTCTTTTTCTAGTGTTTTCGGTGTTTTCATGACCTTTTCATCTCAAACATTTAAAATTAATAATCTCGGTCTAGAAGAGAAAAATAAGAATTTGACTGACTTTTTATTTTGTACAAAATAATTTAAAGGCGCCTTGAACTGCCACTCGCATGCTCACAAGTTCTCCGAAAGCAATCCAACCACTCATATTCCATCTGCTGCTCACTACTGTTAGTTGCCCTTGTAAGTTATCTCTTGCTTTCAAGTTGTGTTACTTACGCTTGTCCGTCAGTTGCCAAGTGGGCTGTGAAGGTCAAACGAATGGACTGAGTGCGGGTGTGTTAGCTAAGTTCACAACCCTGAATGTTTTGCAATAAAGCCCAAAAGGCAGTGAGAAGAGAGAGCAACTTACGGGCGCATTTCTCATAAAACATGAACATGTATGCCAAGTTTTTATCTTAAGGTCAACTAATAGTGAATGCTACGTTTTGAACGATTTTTGGACATACATAGAACACATATGTACAAAGCAGCTTGCATGTAAAACGGCAGCTTTTAGTGATTTCAAATCGGAAATTTTATTTTAAAACCAATAAATTTGAATTCTTCATATCAGCAAATGTAAAACACTTTGGGTTAATTAAATCTTTGCAACATAATTTCCGTTAGACTGAAACCGTTCCTCATTCCGCCTGCCCCCACCCACCACCGGTGTCTTCTCTACTCTACCTGTGCTTCCCATAAATTTCCAACTCCTAATGCTCTCTTCATCTTTCGCCCTCGGCCTCTATTAATTTACATGCCACACTCACGGCAGCCATTGGCCGAACCGTTCGGCACGGCAACACTGTTTAGTGAAAACTTAATTGTTGTTGCTGTAATTAGATTACAACATCATCGTCAGAGGCTCAGACTGGCCTCGGCAGCGTCTTGAACAGCAGTTGGTCGACATTTGTTTCAGGTGTTAAATTTGTTCACTTTTTGCGAATATTTACGAGTGTGGCAACAACGAGGCGACGAAAGGGGCCGGGTGTGCTTTTATTTTTGGCCTTGGAATGCCATCATTTATGGCTGCGGACAATTTCATAAATGAACAGCGACACATTGTTGTTGTAATTGGTAATGTTTCGCTTGTCCTGTTGGTATTATGCAGCAATTTAGGGGGGATGGGGCAGGTGGTGTGAATAAGTGGCGACAAATTTATAAATTGCTGCTTGGATTTGGGGGAAAATTTGTGTGTAGCAGCAAAAATTACTTTTTGGCTCTTAATAAACATTAATGCGGCTATGAATGTATTTGCACTCGAGGAGATTGCGATGTTAATTAATTGTTGGGAATTTATGTTGCAATGGCGAATTGAGTAATAGTTGAGAGGTAGAAATGAAAGTGTGAGAGAAATAAAATAAAAGAAAGGAAAGAAATAAAGTAGCGAAAGGAAAGAATGCAACGAGAAGAATAGGAAGAGAGGAAGAAAAAGAACGAAAGGAAAATGGAAAAACTACGAGGAAACGAATGATAGGTAAGGAAGAAAAAAAGGAAAGAAAGGAAAGGACAATAAAATAAATTAAATTAAAATAAAATAAAATAAAATAAAATAAAATAAAATAAAATACAATAAAATAAAATAAAATAAAATAAAATAAAATAAAATAAAATAAAATAAAATAAAATAAAATAAAATAAAATAAAACAAAACAAAATAAAATAAAATAAAATAAAATAAAATAAAAGAAAATAAAATAAAATAAAATAAAATAAAATAAAATAAAATAAAATAAAATAAAATAAAATAAAATAAAATAAAATAAAATAAAATAAAATAAAATAAAATAAAATAAAATAAAATGAAATGAAATGAAAAAGAACGGAAGAGAAGAGAGAAGAAATTAAAGAAAAGTAAAAACAGCAAAACTGTTTTAATGTTAAAGTTAAACTGGAGAGGATAGAAAAAAATTAAAAGAAAACAAAAGACGCGAAAAGAAATGGAAAAAAGAAGGGAAAATAAAACAACGAAAAAAGAATAAAAGAAAAGAAAGTATGGAACGGAAAGAAACAAAAGAAAAGAAAGGTAAGAGAAGGAAAGAAAATAAAAGTAAAGAAACGTAGAAAAGAAAGGAAAAATGAAAAATGATAAAATACAGAAGAGAGAAGAAAGAAAAGTAAATAGAAAAAGAAAACACAAAACTTTTCTTAAGTTGAAGTAAAACTAATAGGGTAAGAAAATAAAAGAAAAGGGAAGAAAAGAACAGAACAGAAAAGAAAAGAAAAGAAAAGAAAAGAAAAGAAAAGAAAAGAAAAGAAAAGAAAAGAAAAGAAAAGAAAAGAAAAAAATGAAAAGAAAAGAAAAAAAGAGAGAAGAAGGGAAAAGAAAAGAAAAGAAAAGAAAAGAAAAGAAAAGAAAAGAGAAGAGAAGAAAAGAAAAGAAAAGAAAACAAAACAAAAGAAAAGAAAAGAAAAGAAAAGAAAAGAAAAGAAAAGAAAAGAAAAGAAAAGAAAAGAAAAGAAAAGAAAAGAAAACAAAAGAAAAGAAAAGAAAAGAAAAGAAAAGAAAAGATAAGATACAAAAAAAATGAAAAGAAAAGAAAATAAAAGAAAAGAAAATAAAAGAGAAGATAATAAAAGAGAAGGAAAGAAAAGAAAGAAAAGAAAAGAAAATAAAGAAAAAAGTGAAAAAATAAAAGAAAAAGAAGGAGAAGTGAAGAAATAAAAAGAAAATAATAGAAAAAGAAAGAAAATAAAATAATAGAATAGAAAAGAAAAGAATAGAATAGAATAGAATAGAATAGAATAGAATAGAATAGAATAGAATAGAATAGAATAGAATAGAATAGAATAGAATAGAATAGAATAGAATAGAATAGAATAGAATAGAATAGAATAGAATAGAATAGAATAGAATAGAATAGAATAGAATAGAATAGAATAGAATAGAATAGAATAGAATAGAATAGAAAAAAAAGAAAAGAAAAGAAAAGAAAAGAAAAGAAAAGGAAAGAAAAGAATAGAATAGAGAATTGAAGAAAAGAAAAGAAAAAGAGAATAAAACAAACTAAAAAAAAAGGAAAGGAACGGAAGGGAAGGGAAAAGAAAGGTAGATAACATATGAGAGAAGGGAGATTTATAAGTAAACTCATAAACTTGGAAGTAAACGGACAAAGACACAAGCCTATGGGAAAGAAAGTAAGATAAAGGAAAGGAAAACAGAAATAATAAAAGAAAGAGAACAACAAGAAAATAAGACAAAAATAAACACAAGAGAGGAAGCAAGACATAGGAAAATTACAAATTAAAAAAAGAAAGAAAAAGAAAAGAAAGGAAAATAAAATAAAAAGGACAGAAGAGAGAAGAAAGAAAAGTAAACAGAACAAGAAAGCACAAAACGTTTGTTATGTTGAAGTAAAACTAAAAGGGTTAGGAAGAAAAAAATTTGCAGTGCTGGAGCTCAGTGGTTGCTTTTGCTTGACAAAACACATAAATAACCCTCTTCACATATGGGCAAAGTATTTAAATGAATTGCCATACCTAAAGGATAAAAAATTGCAAACAATATAAACACGAAATATGAGAGCAGCCAGCCCGCAGCAGCGAATAGAAAAAAGTGTAAAATTTCAATGAAATTATGCGGCGCATTTGCACTCTTTACATTTGTATTCTCGGTAAAAAAGAATCGCTTACAGGACTTGCTCAAACACACACACACAAAACACACAAAATAGTCGGCCAACGATACGTACGGACAGCAACAACAGCTGTTGTGCCGGATGCGCGGCTGCATTTCGCTGGCGGCCATAATTCAAATTTGCAATTTTCTATGCAAATTTGTTGCAGATTTCCGGTGAATAATGCAAGAAAACAACACATGTTCCTTGAAACGCTCCAACACAACAACACACACACACACACACACTTGCATGCAGTGATGCCCCAAATATTAGCATTTTTTATAGTTTTCTGTTGTTGGCCATAAGGGGCCGTTCACATATTACGTAACGCTCTTAGGGGGGGGGGGAGTTCAAAGGTGTGTTACGAAGTGTTACGACGGGGATGGGGGGGGTCATCGACTGCGTTACGTAACGTCGAAAAAATACCCAAAAATCAGCACCTAAAATTCAAATTCGCGCGCGGATTCGGTAAAGTTGGCAATGACTTGCATTGTGAAGCGGCCCTCAAACAATCTTGTGGCAGCACTGTTTTCGGTCTATGCACGTCTGTGCCTGCTCACTTCTCGTTTGATTATCTGAATCGTTACGATTGTTTCTGTTTAAAATATTTTTCCTAGTTGTGAACCTTATGGCATAAGTGACTTTCTCTGTTATGGCGGCAAGCCACAGATATTACTATTCAAAGAGAGTCCTTATATATTGATCATTCAAAATTATGTATTTAATGTACCCGGATTATATTGAAAAACATTTAAATTTACGCTTATAATCATAATTACGGTATTTGGATGGTTATAACATTAAAAATATTGCTGGCTACATTATACACTTTCCATTATAAAAAAAAAACCCGCGTTACGTTATTAGGGGGGGGGGGGGTAGTGAGGTTTGTTACGTTGTGTTACAACCAGGGGGGGAGGGGTCAAAAAAGGTCGAAAAATGCGTTACGTAATATGTGAACGGCCCCTAAAGTGGCGCGAGCATAAAAAGTGAAGAGGGCAGAACGGTGTTGGTAAGCAGCTGGAAATGGCTGTCTTTAATAAAATGTTTGCGTTTGGCGCTCATTGAAACTTTTGTCGTGCCACCGTCGGCTGATGTAATTAATTTTAAAGTTGGCTCGCGACAGCTGCTGCACGCAGCTGACCCATTGTCGAGCGAATAACAGCAAATTGAACTGAATATTTTATTGCCGGCGGTAGTGTGGATGCGACACGTTGAATGCGGCACGTGTTGTGCGGTTGGAGGTGGCACTGCGGCGCATTGTCGCAGCGGCCGAGTGGCCGCATTGGTTGTAAAGCAGCGTGTGGGTCACTCAATTTTCGCGCACGTTTAAAGTGTGTGTGTGCGTGTGTGTGTGTGCGCATGTTGATGGCTTGCCACAGCTACAGCATATCAATGCTGTAATCACAGTAGCAGCAGCAACAACAACAGCAACAATGACAATATGCTTAATAATATGACAGCAACATTTGCATATAAGTATGTATGTACGTAGTAGATATGTGAACAGCAGTGCACATGAAACCCAACACCACAGCCACAGCCGCAGCACCAGAACGGCAACGATGGCATGTCGACGCTGTTGATTTAAAATGGTTTTGTATTTAAATAAACAACATGCAAGAAAAGACAACGAAGCAGAACAAACACAACAATAAACTTTTTTAAAATCGTTGCAATGCCTTTCTAACTGTCAACGATGGCTCAAAGCTGGGTCTTTCAAATAACTAATCAACTATTTAGCAGCTTTAAAATCTCTAAGAATTATCTGTTGGCACTTGTTGGGCACTTGAGTTGGTTTTTTATAGAACGGCAACGTCAAAGTGCCAAAAATATGTTCACAAACATTTCCTTCAAACTCCTCACGTGCACATCTCTAACACAGAGGCGAGTTGTGGGTTTTGTGCGCCGTTGAAATTTCCATCCTTTGGTGCAACTGTCCGTTGCCGTTGCTTTTATTGTTGTTGTTGTTGTTGCTATTATTATTGTTGTCGGCCTGCGGGTTTTTATGTGCCTTCTTCAAGCTCGGTTTCGTTTTATTGGATGAATTTAATGGAAAGCATTCAGCAAATTGCAACATTTTATGCTTTGCAGCTGTGATGCGGCATTCAGTGCAGAGTTGCACAAAACGCATGCGAATCGTTAAGTTTGTAGGAACCTACAAACATTGTTGGAGTGCTGTGATTTTTGCAATGAAGCTGGCTTTAAAAAAGGATTTGAATGCTAGAAAGAAGGGAAGGGGCAATGAGGAAAATTTTCAAGAATCGCATTGGTTGATGTTGGACGCCATGAATTCAAAATGGTCGCGGATTAGTAAAACACTGACTACTGATGGTGATTTAAGTCTTAATAAATAAAATTTTGAAAATAAAAAAATAATAATAAAATTTAATAAAAAAAATTTGTATTTTGGTTTTGAAAATAATAAATAAAAAATAATAAAATATAAATATAAATAAATACAATTTTTAAAATAAAAAAAAATAATAAAATTTAATAAAAAAATTTTTTTTTTATTAACAAAATATTAAAAAAAAATTTTTTTTATTAAAAAAATATTTAAAAAAAAAATTTTTTTTTTATTAAAAAAATATTTTTTATAAGAAAATATAAACATAAATAAATACAATTTTTAAAATAAAAAAAAAATTATAAAATTTTAATAAAAAATGTGTATTTTGGTTTTGAAAATAATAAATAAAAAATATAAAATACAATAAACAATTAAATAAATAATAAAAAAGTAATATAAAAAAATAAAGAAATAATATTTGTATTTTGATTTTGAAAATAATAAATAAAAAAATAATAAAATAAACAAAAATATATAATAAAATAACTAATAAAAAAGTAATAATAATAAAATTTAATAAAATTGTATATTTATTTTGAAAATGATAATAAAAAAAAAATTAAATTAATAATCGGTGACTGACTGACTGACTGATTCAACATCGCCCAGCTTAAACCGCTACAAACATGAAATTTAAACTGTAAGTACAGTGGGTGGTGGTAAGCAAGTGGGTGGTAAGCAATTAGCACGCTTCAAGCAATCAAATGCTTTTTATGTTTAAAACAAACTCTTAAAATTTTATTTTTTGAATTCAATTATATTTTTATTTCAGAACAAATAAGATATTTTTATAGTGAATTGTACAGTTTTTTGCATCATCCGTTCCAAACTACTTAAAACAATAATTACACAGCCTTAATGCGAGTATTTTGCAATATATCGTTTTTGTTTTTATTTTATTCCCAATAATTCACGCTTTTCTCATAATGGTTTCACAATTCGAATCCACACTTCACTATTATAGATTTGCAACAAATGTTCAATTGAATACTACTGCTAACAAAGTCCCGTTATCGTGCTCACCCATGGCACATAACCTCACAAATACCGTTAGAAATACTGTGGGACAAACAAGCTAAGCAATCAAGAAAATAAAAAGCCTTTGGAAACTATTTTAGTACGTCTTACATCCACTTAAACATGCAAATTTCGATTTTTCGTAAGCGTGCTAATTGCTTGACCACCCACTGTACATCTTGAAAAATTAACCCTCTAAAGGGGCAAAACATGGGTAAAGGTGTTGTATGAAGAAGCTTGAAATAAATGAGCCTATTATGGCTCATTTATTTCAAATTTAGTGAAAATACTCCAAATTAAAAATAATTCGATACGTATTTTACAATTTTTCGGAAATCACAATTTTACGGGATGAACCAAGGGTTAAGGTTCATATACGGAAAGACTACGAAAAAACCCTGAAGTGATTGGACTTTGACTTCAAACATGGTGAGAACACTTGAAATCAAAACTAATTTGACACATGTTTCTAAGTTTTTTGAAAATCCAAATTTAAATGGGTAAGCCAAGGGTTAAAAGTTTGTATGAAGAAATATGATTTTTTTTAAGCTTGTGACTTCAAACTTGGTGCAAGTACTCGGGATAAAAAATAATTTGACACGTATTTTCTATTTTTTATAAAGTATATATGGAGAAACTGTTGTTTTCAAAATCAAAATCTAACGGGGTGAACTAAGGGTTAAAAGTCTGTATATGATTTTTTAAGCTTTGACTTTATACTTGGTGAAATTATTTCAAATGTGAAATAATTTGATGTTTTTTCTAATTTTTTCGAAAATCAAAATCTGACGGGGTCAACGATAGGTTAAAACTTTGTATGACGAAACAAGATTTATTGAGCCTTTTGACTTCAAACTTGGTAAAAGTACTATTAGTGAGAAATGATTCGACATGTGTTTTTTATTTTTTCGAAAAGCAAAATCTGACGGTGAACTAAGGGTTAAAAGTTTGTATGAAGAAATATGATTTTTCATGTCTTTTGACTTTAGTACTTCAAATGTAAAATAATATGATAAGTTTTTTTTTTTTTAAATCAAAATCTGCCGGGGCAACAATGGGTTAAGAGTTTGTATGTAGAAACATGGTATGGGCCTTTTGACTTCAAAGTTGGAAAAAGTACTCTTGGTGAGAAGTAATTTGACGTGCTTTTTATTTTTTCGAAATTCAATCTGATGGAGTCAACGATGGGATAAGAGTTTGTATGGGGAAACATGATTTAATGCGCCAAATGACTTCAAATATGGTGAAAGCAGTTCAAATGAAATTATTCGATAAGCAATTTTTCAAAAAAATCTGACCGGATCAACAAAGGGTTAAAAAGAACTTGATTTACACTACTCGACACGAAAAATGCTCCTAAAAAGAAAAGTATTTTTTAGACTAATCTTCGGCTGTTGAACACGAAACTAAACATCAAAAAATCGTTTTCGAAAAATCTTCGAAAAACACGTTTTTCCCCTCTTATTTTAGTTATGAGCACATATCTCGTTTTTCCTTAACCCTTTCGGTACTTCTTTTTTGTTTTTAACTTTAAAAGTCATTATTTTCCATTTTATTACTGTTTAAGCCTACATAATGAATAATCAAAAGTAATTTTTTAAAATATTGTTCGAAAAAGTGGTTTTTGGGCATCATGAAATATGGCATAGTAAAAAAGAAAAAAAATCGTACAGCCTTAGTAAACTATACGAAATACGAAAAGAAGCAGGCGGCGATTTCTGGTGCTACGACATCGACTACTGCAGCAACGCCTGGAGACAGCGCCACTGCTGCACAGTCGACTAGTGGTACAGCAACGGCGGCAAAGCCCGGTATTAGGGCCACGGCCGCTACAGCTGTACGACCGGACAGAGGAGGGGCGGCGAAGCCTGGAAACAGTGCCACGGCTGCCTCGTCAGTACGGAAGGCTGATCAGAAGCCATCCACCTCGACAAAGCCCACTTCCACCGCAGTGGAAAAGGCGGTCAAACGGGGTAGATCGGGGGACGATCAGCCTACAGGGGAGGGGAAAAGGCTGAAACCCTCAGCGAGCTTCTCCTCTCCACAGGAGCTACAGATTGCCGTAGTGGACCGGAGCGATCCCGATGGGAAAATTCGTCCGGAAAACTGGCTCTCTGTTGAGGCGCGCATTCTGCGAGCGATGCTCGGGGCGGCGGACGACGAGATCGACTTCGACGGCGCTGGCTGGCAGAGGGGCGTAAAGATCGTCGGTTGTGGCAACAGGCAGTCACTTGACTTCCTGGTGCGCACGATCGGCGGTCTTGAGCCTCTCTGGCAGGGGGCAAAACTCGAGGTTATACCTCGCGACCGATTGCCTCTCCGACCTATCGTAACACTGTGGGTCCCCCCTCCAGTCATGGAGGATGCCGACACGTTGAAGCTGATAGGTCGGCAGAACAGCGGCCTTAACACTGGAGAGTGGAGAGTAATTTCCTCCACTACTAGCAAAAACGAGACGGGTAAGGACCTCGTGGTCGCTGTTGACCAACCGTCCTTTAGTCATCTACGAGACTCCTCTGGTATTGTCAAGTTCGGTTTGGGTTCCTTGAAAGCTCGTTTCCCCAATAAGGAGCGTGCCACACAGGGAAAGGCTGAAGGTAGTGCAGATAAACCTGCACCACTCTAAGGCCGCCACCCACGATCTTATGCAATTCCTGGAGGAGGAGGAGGTTGACTTGGCCTTAATCCAGGAACCCTGGCTCGTCAGAGACAGTGTTTGTGGATTGGGGTCAAGTCAATTCAGAGTACTTCATTCGCGTGGTGAAGGTAAGATACGAGCCTGTATTGTTTATAGAAAGTACATTAATATGTTTCTCTTGTCTCAATACAGTACTGGTGACCTGTGTGTGGCTGCATGTGAGCGAATGGAGGGGCATGACCTTATCCTTTCGTCCGCATACATGCCATTCGAAGGAGAGGAACCACCGCCAAAGGAGGTCCGGGACTTTGTTGCGCACGCCCGATCACGGAGACTTGATCTCATCATCGGGTGTGACGCCAACGCTCATCACGTTCAGTGGGGAAGTTCCGGCACCAACAGCAGGGGTGAGTCCATTTTTGAGTTTCTTCTTAATTCTAACCTTATGCTATGTAATAGGGGCAATACGCCAACCTTCCATAACAGGGTTAGGGAAGAAGTTATAGATATAACCTTGGTTACCGACTCTAGTACCATCTCTGTGGTCGACTGGAAGGTACTGACGGAATGTTCGTTTTCGGACCACAACCGGATAGTCTTTTCCGTGGCCATGAAGGTGGGGAGTCCACCAGCCTATAGGAATCCGAGAAAGACTAACTGGCCTAGATTCAGTGCACTAGTTTCCGAAAAACTGGCGTCGCGCAAGGCGACAGCTACCTTTGAAAGAAACAACATTGACAGGTCAGTTAGTCTTTTAACGAAAGTTCTTAATACATCTTTCAAGAAATCGTGTCCAAAAAGTCGAGCTCCACGGAAAACCAACGCAGTTTGGTGGACCCCAGAGGTAAGACAACTGAGGACAGATACTAGGCGTCTCTTCAATAAGGCTAAGCTTAGTCAAACTGAAGAAGACTGGGGAGCCTACAAGGCTAGCTTTAATAAGTTTAAGAAAACTATTAGGGCGGCTAAGCGGGATGATTGGAGGAATTACTGTGAATCCCTCGACAATGTTAACGAGGCCGCCAGACTCCGTAAGGTGCTAGCCGGGGTTTCACACACCCCTGGCAGCATCAGGAAATCTGATGGATCATGGACGGAGTCGAGGGAGGAACTTCTTGAGATCCTCATGAACACTCACTTTCCTGGATGCACGGATGTTGCTGAGGCGACCACGTCGCATAGGCAACAAACACCGCAACCGGATGGTCTAGTTCAGAGGATAATTAGCGAAGCCAAGGTGGCATGGGCAATTGACTCCTTCAGCCCGTATAAATCCCCGGGCCCTGATGGTGTCATTCCTGCTATGCTACAATGGTCTAAGGAGGCGGTGGTTAAGGTCCTGACGAGAATCTTTCGTGGATCTCTCCAACAAGGATATGTCCCACGTGCCTGGAAGGAGGTTAGGGTGGTGTTCATTCCCAAAGCAGGGAAAGTGAACCACTTAACAGCAAAAGATTACAGACCGATCAGCCTTTCATCGTTCTTACTTAAGACTCTTGAACGGCTGGTAGACGTCTATATTAGAGAAGTGGCACAGTCCAGAGGACTCTGCAAGGCGCAACATGCGTATTGCAGGGGAAAATCTGTCGACAGCGCCCTGCATGAGGTCGTTCAGACGATCGAAAGATCGCTGAACTCTAAGGAGTACACGTTAGCCGCTTTCCTCGATATTGAGGGAGCCTTTAATAACGTTACCTTGGAGGCTATAATCAACGCACTTAGAAAGTTCGAAGTTCATGAGAAGGTGGTAAAGTGGACCAGTGACATGCTCAGTAGCAGAAGGGTCCACTCTAACCTAGGCCTGTGCTCAGTGAGGAAACTTACTACAAGGGGCACACCACAAGGGGGTGTTCTTTCGCCTCTGCTGTGGCTCCTTGTAGTAAATAGCATCCTCGAGATCTTCGAAACCAGGAGGCTACGAGTAGTAGCATATGCAGACGACGTCACTATCCTGATCCCTGGAAGATTCCTGTCCACAATCAGTGATCTCATGGAGTCTGCTCTAAAGGAACTTTCCAGGTGGGCAGAGCTTAACGGTCTAGGGGTTAATCCCTCTAAGACTGTTTTGGTACTGTTCACCCGGAAATACAAAATACCGAAGTTTGAGCTGCCTAAACTTGGCGGCACTACTCTCACCCTATCACCCGAGGCTAAATACCTTGGCACCATACTTGACTCCAAGCTCTCTTGGGGGCGCAATGTGGAAGAGCGGGTGAAAAAGAGCCTGAATGCTTTTTACATTTGTAAAAGGACTTTCGGGAAAAAGTGGGGATTGCAGCCGACTATCGTTCATTGGATGTACACTGCGATTATACGGCCGATCCTAAGTTACGGAGCCATTGTCTGGTGGCCGGCTACGGGCACCAAGACCGTGGTAACGAAACTGACGAAGGTGCAGAGACTAGCGGCTATGGGAATAGCAGGCACTGTCAAAAGCACCCCCCAGGCCGGGCTGGAGGTGATCTTGCACCTCTACCCGATTGAGCAGTTCATTAAGTGTTGCGCTGCTAAAGGCGCTCTCAGATTGAGGGAAGCCAACTTGTGGAGGCAACACGCTTATGGGCACTCTGGAATTCTAAAGTCTTTCGCGAAGCCGGATATCGGTTATCAGGTGGATTCCTGCACGGACTATCTGATCCCATACCTGGATTTCGACACGCGAGCACTAGCCTCATATCCCACAAGGGAGGAATGGGAGGTGACAGGTGCGATGAGAGACGCTTCTATCACCGTTTTCACCGACGGCTCCAAAATGGAGGAAGGTACTGGAGCTGGTCTCTACTCCGATGTACTGCAGACACGCATGTCATTCAGACTGCCGGACCTCTGCAGTATTTTCCAAGCAGAGATCTATGCAATTTGGAAGGCTGCCGAACTTATCCGTGACAGTGGGTTACCACCCACAGATGTCACAATTTTCGTGGATAGTCAGGCGGCGCTTAGGGCGCTGGAATCAGTTGTTGTGAAATCAAAGGTAGTGCAGAGGTGTCGCACCGCACTTAAGGCATTGGGCACCACCAGGTCACTCTCTGTTGGGTTCCGGGCCACTCAGGAGTGGCAGGGAACGAAGCAGCGGACGAGATGGCAAGAAAAGGGGTGGCTTTGTCTGCCACCGAAGTGGATACCTCTGTGTTTCCTCCGATATCTGCCCTGTACATGTATATTGACAGGTTGACCAAAAAGGAAATTGAGTCGTCATGGCGTACCAGGACCGACTGCGGCACCTGCCGGGCACTGTGGCCCTCCCTCTCTTTGACGAAAACACGATTCGTACTATCCCTGAGTCGTACCTCTATTCGACAGCTCGTTGGAGTCATCACCGGACACTGCGCTATTGGATCTATGCTTACCAAATGGCGCCTCTCGTCCGGTGATGTCTGCCGTAGCTGTGGAGATGAAGAAGAAGTAGAAACGATACAACACTTCCTGTGCCACTGCCCGGCTCTGCAGGAACGCCGACTCCGCACCTTGGGGTCAAGGTTCCTGACAGACCTGGCTTGCGCAGCGAAAGTCGAAATCTCGAATCTGCTCTCCTTCATTAAGAGGTCGAACTGGTTTCCCCTTGACTGAGACTATTGGTTGGCTCCAGAACACCATAAGAAGGGATTCACAATGGGCCATTGTGGCCTCCGAGTGGAAGTGCGGTCCTGCCGCACACACCCTTCCCTACCTAACCTAACCTAACCTAGTAAACTATATTTGGGATCTAACTTTTCTTACACTTACTAAAGCAATAAATACCTACTAGATTACTTACATAAACCTATAAAATAAATTGATTTTTGTAATAGAATAAATAAAAGTACGAAGTGACCTCTTCTTGTAAACTACGCAGCTCGATAGGACTGCGCACTTTCTGAACCCTTACAAGTTACTTGGTACACTAATCAAAATATTTTTTTCATGATTTGGTATAAAAATCTTCAGAGAAAAATACAAAAATATAAAAATACAGTATCCACAAGTTTTTGACCTAAAACAGGCACTGAAAAGAGACTATGCCATATGGCATAGAATAACCGAAAGGGTTAAAAGAATTTTTATTAGTATTGGGTTTTGGCCTAATACTTTATTTATGCCGAATATTCTTTGGCTTTGGCCAAAAATTTACCTCTGGCCGAACACTTCTTTTAACACTTCAGTGAAATGACTCATTCATTTTTGGGGGTGGGGGGGAGGGGGATAATGATGATGTTTTAACCGTAATACAGTTGCTAGACGGTCCAAATGCAGTGGTGCACACTGGGGGGTTTGGGTTTCAAAGCCGCAAATACAAAAAGGCTGGTACAAAATATGCGTTCGAACCGTATTCGATTCAAAAGTTGTACGCAAATCCTGTGTCCACCACTGGTGATGTAATGAAATATTAGTTACGTCAGCTTCTGTAAGTCCTTCAAAACTTGTTTTTACTCCCATTAAGTTCATTAAAAATAGCTGAAAAAAGTTTATTTGGTAAAGGAAAAAATAAAACAATGTTTTCAGGGCTTCCAACTTCTAAACGGTGTTAAGGTTTTTATTGTTAACATTGGTGACAATTTTATATTAAAACAACAGTGTAACCAGAAACAGCAGCAAATTGGAAAACAATTCAATTTGATAAAATTACAAAAAAAAAAAATGAAAATAAAACATTTGACAATTTCATTGTTGATTGCATTCAACAAGAGTTTTCTTAATTTAAACATGACATTTTTAAGTTTAAAAAAAGTTTTGCCAGGTGTTAGTGTTTTCGCGTATCCCTCGCAAATTATTCTTAATTCTAAGCAAATTACCAAATCAAAAGCTAAGTATAGTTGTTTTTGTATACTTATTTTTTGATCATCTAACTAATGCTAAACAGTTTTTTATTATTTCTAAGCAAATTACCAAATCAAAATCTTCTAACACCGGCTTAACTAAACAGAATATGAATGATTTAATTGATTGTTATTGGTTTAGTGTTACTAGTGTAGTGTTATTAGTTCAGTATAGTTGTTTTTGTATAGTTATTATTTGATCATTTAACTTATGCTAAATAGGGTTCAACTTAACCTATTTGTGAACTAAACAATTCTTGACTCTCTCAACAAACGACAAGCTCTCAATTAACAAAGGTCATAGTAATCATTAATAAAGATCATAGTTGTATATGAATATTTTTCTGTACCTGAACCCTCAAATATTTATGTAAATTAGAAAATGCGCTATTATATAGTTTTCCATATGTTCCATAGATCCCAACACATCTGGCCGAAGGCGTCATTATTTATTCATTTCAAACAGCTTTCGTTACGTTGCTCTATATTCGCTCGCCCACACACTTCATGATCACATCGTGCACCTGGACATGTGGCGGCATGCCGATGATGAACATGACCGCCTTCGTCACGTCCTCCACGCGCAACATGACGTCCGCATTCAGGGACCTAATGCGAGGCGGCACCATTTCCGTATCGACCAGGCCGGGACAAAGATTCTGCAAGACAAATAACACAGGTACACATTAATACACATCACATCACACACATCACACACACACACACACACTCGCGCCACTTACAGTCACTTTGATGCGCAGACCCTCGTTGCGAAACTCCTGGCGCAGCACATCGTTCATGGCGGTGAGCGCCTGCTTGGACGGTATATACATGTTGCCCACGCCCAGCGATGTGGGTGCCGTATTGTGACCCGAAATGCTGTTCAGAAAGATAATGTGTCCGTCGATTTGGCGGCGTTTCATCGATTCGTAGGCGCGTTGCGTGCACTGAACAACCTGCATCAGATTTGTCTGGACGACCTGCTGGGCAATGGCCAGCGGCACCTCGCACAGTCGTCCTTCACGATGAATGCCTGCATTGTTGATGAGTATGTCGACACCGCCCAGCTGCTTCTCGACCGCATCGAAGGCGGCATCCACCTCGGCTGGCTGCGTGACGTCACACTTGAAGATGTGCAGACGCGGCCTAATGGCCGGCGGAAAGCTAGCGCGCAACTTCTGCAGACCGTCGTAGGCAATGTCCAGACCGGCGACAATTATGCCCGCATGCAGAAAGTCCTTGGTGATGTCGGCACCGATGCCATAAGCGGCACCGGTAACGACAGCAACACGATTCTGCCAACGTTCCATGCTGCTTGCTGTGAAAGTTTTGTGTGAAAGTTTTTGTTCGAGCAATGCAAATTTTGAATGTTGAAAATTATGAAAATTAATTATTTAAAAAATTACTTATTACTTCTTTAAAAAATAAAATTAAAATTATTTAAATGTAAAAAGTTCTTGGAAGACATTTAAAAATTTTAAATTAAATAAATGTGTTCAAGTGTGGTTTTTCTGAGCGCTGAGTTGAGACTGTTTTCAAGTATTTGGCGATTTATGGCTTTTATTACAATTTTCTTGTTGGTTGTTTTTTTTTGCATACGAGATGGTTTAACCCTCGAGCACTAAAGCATGAACAGGTTTGGTCAGAGCTATGTGAAAGTTACATGCAAATTTTTTGATTATGTCTTCTTTTTACTGCATGACCTATTAACAATTTTAATGAATGACAATTTGTGGAAAATTACTATTTTATTAGTAAAAATACAAAAAACGAAAAAGGAAAGCGGAAACACAAATATGTTTTTGGTGAGATTAAAATCATATTTAACAGTTTTATTACAAAATTCACATAGTCATTCTTTGTAGGTAAGGATAGCTTGCGGTCTTTCTAGTGTTAAGCTTCGTTCATTTTGGCGTATTTTGTAACTTTTTGTGAGATTTTCGTACCTTTAGTGCAAATTTGAAAAATATATAAATACAGTGGTGTCTGAGTATAGTGAACCCCTATATAGTGAACACCCAAATTTTGACATCGATCCTCTAAATACTTATAGGAACAAAATATCAAGCAAAAAACAAAAAGTGTATTTTGAGCAAATAAAACGAGTTTTTGAACAAAACTGTTGACCTTGATATAGTGAACAACCTCAATACAGTGAACAGGCCTTGCAATAATTAGTTCACTATATCCAGACATCACTGTAATTTAAAAAAATGTGCAACAAATGGATTAAAACTCGTTTTAAATTTGATCTTTGTGTAGTTTTAAGGGAAGTTGTAAAGTTAGGAAAATGGAGTATTTTCCGGTTTTGTGAAGTTTTCTTGAACTTGTGGTGCGTTCTTAGGTTTCTTTGACTTAGATGTGACAACATGAGACAACTTTGCATAAAAAAGATTAAAATTTTATAAAAATTGGGCTTTTTGAACTTTTGATCATCTTTCATGCACCTAAGGGTTAGTTAAAAAAAGGTTCATGAACTCTAATGACAACAGATTTAAAACATGTTACGTTTGGTTTCGTTTCAATATTCGTTATTTGTTCACAACAACTGTGTACAGCCTCCAGTAAGACACGAGACCGAAAGCACTGAGAGTTTACAAAAATATTTTTTTATAATATTTCTTTTTTTTTGGCACAACCAGCGACGCAATGATGTTATTTTCGTTGCTCTGATGATTTGCAAATTGAGCTTAGAAAAAACTGTCCACATAAGTTTGCAATCATTAATCAAAATAAATCGGTTCCGTATTGAAACTGCTGAGATTTAGTCATGTGAGCACACAGTGGTGCGTAAATAATTAATTTTGGTGGGAGAAATGAACAAGAAATACATAGCTTTTGAGTCAATTACCATTTGAAACCATATTTGCTATTCAAAAAGTTTTTACCAAACAGACACTTGGGGTTTTGAACCAACAAAACCCCCTTTGCTTGCGTGCGTCACTGCATTCAGAAAGTTACTCAGAAAAAGTTATCAGCTCTAATGAAAATTTTAATGCCTGATAAAAAGTTTCAAGGTTCAAGGTTAGGTTAGGGTTAATAGTCTGTCAGTTAGGCCACTTTTAAGCCCTATTGGGTTCATGGCGCTACCATTTACAGTTAGAAGATTAAGTTAGGATTACACATTTTTTTCCACTAGTTTACAACTTTGTGGTGGTGTCATGATTATCACGAAAGTGATCTTTCGGACAAGGAATACACAGCAGTCGATGAATAAAAAGTTGAATATTTCGATATTTTTTTCTAATCAGTCCATTATAGATAAAGATTTGCGTAAAAATCAAAAATTTTATAAATTTGAGAAGGAAAACTAGCCCCGCAAGAGTTCTTCTTGGTTATTCGGAAATCACTTTCTTAAGTTCTCAGGCTCTGTGACCCATTGTTAGTGATCGAATGCAATAGGTTCTTCAATTTTAGACACAATAAATAAACTTTACACCCACATTTACAATGTTATAGTCACACATTAAAATATTTGCAGTTGTATTGGCTATAATTTAAAAAAGTTTAAAATTCTTACGCTTTTTCAATCAGCCAGTTGCCTGTCAAACGTCCAAAAGCAAACTGAAACAACTGGCAAACGATTTCATAAAATTATGAATAAGTTAGTATGGAAAATCATTGAACTGACATTAGGGCACAGTTCAAGTTTGCGCTAACTTAAAGTGCTATAAGCACTCAATTAAATTTGAAAATTTGCATAATTTCTCCATTAATGAATATTAGTAATAAATACTGCCATATGACAATGATTATCCATAAATTCAATAGTTAAGGTGACCATGTACAACCAATAAATGGGAGAAATGTTGTATGGGGGTTTGCGTGGGTTGATTGTGAATGGGAATATAATATTTTGGGAGTTAGAGTTTTTTGAAATGTTTTCATTTGTTGTGAGACTTCTGAAACGATTTGGAAACTTGAAAAAACTATAAATTGAAGTGACCGTTTAATTTGGCACCAAAGTCATTTGAACTTTCGCTTTCTTGACTTTTAAGAGATTTTGGATATGGGAAATTGAAATTTTTTGCATGTCTTGGACTTTTATGCAACGTTTAGTATAAATTCCAGATTCTTTGGCGCAGATTTTGAATCTTAAGAAAATTTTACCATAAATGTCAATCAGAATCGTTTGAGAACTGAGTTTTGTTCATTTTTAAGGTGAGTGGAAAGTTGGAAAAATTAAGTATTTTTTGGTGTTATGGACTTTTTTCTAACTTTTTGTTGGATTCACGGAACTTTTCGTGCAGATTTGGAAACTTTAAAAAATATAACACAAAATTTTATTAAAGTAGTTTGAGTATTGAACTTCTTGCAATTTTAAATGAATTTAAAAGGTTGGCAAAATTAAATATTTTTGCGTATTCTCAAATTATTTGCAACTTTCTGTGAGATTTTCATTTTGTTTTTGACGTTGATTTGGAAATTTAAAAATAAATTAGCAATAATTGGAATCAAAGTCGTTTGAGAATTGTGCTTCATTCATTTCTTCGTATATTGGATTCGTTTCTAACTTTTTGTGGAGTTTTAGCACCTTTAGCGCAAATTTGGAAAATTTCGCAAAAAACTAAGAAAAAATTGAATAATTTAAAAATTCAAGAAATTAACCTTTGTGCACTTTTACGGAAAGTTGGAAAGTTAGAAAAATGGAGTATTTTCCGGTTTTTTGAAGTTTTTTTGAACTTGTGGTGTGATTTTAGGCTTCTTTGACTAAGATGCGACAACTTGAGGTAATTTTGCATGAAATATAATTAAAGTTTTATAAAAATATGGCTTTTTGAACTTTTGAATGTTGAAAGACATGTGTTTTTGTTTTGGTTTTTTCTGGTGTTAGGAATTAAAGGTAGTGTGACCATCACAAGATTCTCTCAAATTTTATATCGTAAAATTTGTGATCCAAAAATAATTCCTTCCAAGGGGCGGACTTAGAAAAAATATTTTAGGCGGTTCAAACTCCAAATCCCTCCCTGAATCCGCCACTGATTCTTTGAAATTCATATGGTGAAAGTTTTGAACAGGAAATTGATCTTTCTAATGTTTATCATGAAAGTTGTAATCGTAAAAGTTTTGATTCGTAAAGAATTCTTTTAAATTTTATATAAAATTTATTCAAATTTATTTTGTAAAAGTTCTTTAAAATTTTGTATCGTAAAAGTTTTGATCCCTAAATGAATCTTTTAAATTTATATCATAAAAGTTTTGATCCGTAAGGAATTCATTTAAATTTTATATCTTAAAAACATCTTTAAAATTTTAAATAATAACAGTTTTGATCCCTAAGGAATTCTTTTTAATTTTTTATCTTAAAAAAATCTCAAAAACCATTAAAATTTAGTAAAGTATTATCAAATCCTCCCCCCAACGTTCTCCGACTATTTTTTTCATTTAAAAATTTTTGGTGGCCATCTAAAGTGTGAACCGCTATTTTCCACGAAAAATTCCGCCATTTTGTGGGTGGGAAACCCCCTTAATGTAAAAATATTTTTTACTAAACGTTAGGGGGAGGTATTTTATAAGTAGAAAATGTGTACCAAGTTTCAAATGCATCGGTTTAGTAGTTTTTAAATGACAGTGAACACGAACTTTGAAAAAGTAGTTTTGAGACCAGAAGGACAGGGGACTAACTATAGACCATAACTTCAAGAGTTTTGCTCCGATCGACTTAAAATTTTGAGAATATGTTCTTGAAATGTTTTATTGTTAAACAATAAACAAAATTCGATTTTTCGAAAGTGTAAACCCTTACCGCCCCCTTAAATTTTGATCCATAAGGGATTCTTTTAAATTTTATATCGTAAAAGGTTTGATCCGTAAGGGATTCTTTCAAATTTATATCAGAAAAGTTTTGATTCGTAAATTATTCATTCAATTTTATGTCATCAATGTCTTGATTCGCAAATGATGCTCTTAAATTTTGAATCATAAAAGTTTTGATCCGTAATGGATTCTCTAAAATTTTATATCTTAAATGTTGTGATTTGTAAATAATTCATTCAAATTCTTAGTTATTCATTCAAAGTTATGATGCGTTAATGTTTCTTTTAAATTTTGAATCATAAAAGTTGTGATTCGTAAATGATTCAATCAAATTTTTGTCATACAAATTGTGACCCGTAAACGATTTTTTTAATTCTGAATCATAAAAGTTGTGATCCGTAAATGATTCTTTCAAATTCGTATCAAAAAAGTTTTGATTCGTAAATGAGTTTTTATTTTATATTTTAGTTCAGTTCCTTAGTTTAACAAATATTTATTATTTATTTATTTATTTATTTACAGAAAATTGTTTACATATTTATGTTTCAATTGAAAGTACATATTCGCTCTTATTAAAATAAGCTTAAAACTAATTTTTTTTATATTTGCCGTTTTAAAAAACAAACAGCTCTATGCACTTAAGAAAACGTGGTAACCCTATGTGAAAAGATAAAAAACTGCGTTCGAATTGGCACTGCAATCTCTAACAGCAAATGCGCCTAACGTATCGAGATAATTGCTATCACTTCATGAAAATGCGCTCTGCTGCGACAGTAATTTATAAAAACTGGTATTGAGGTGCTTCACCGGAGACTTCAGACTTTATCGTCGACTAGGCTCCGCGTAAAATTAATGATCTGCGCAAGTGGAGGAAACAAAAACGAATCATATGAGTAACACTTGGGCCGCCAAGCAGCCGCAGTGGCGTAATTTCATTTATCTTTGCGCGCAGACAATGTCCTCAAAGCAACAACAACAACAATAACAATAACAAAAAAGTGAGTCAGAAGTTTTTCATCAGCATCGCAGCTGCCAAACAGCCAACACACGGCACGGAATGGGGAGTTGGGCCAGCGGCGGCGCATTTCAAGTATTATTTGCCTAAAACTCGTTCCGTCTGCAAATATGCAATCAGTGAAATTTTCGCAAATTCTCCTAAATCCACTCAATTTTCCTTAAACACGTGCGCAAATAACACGTACACACACATCAAACACATGCGATTGCATGTATGTGTGTGTGTGTAAGTGTGTGTGAGTGAGTTTGTGTGCAGACAAAATCTTTCAGCTAAAAGATCTATCAGCATAAAAAAGGTTAAAGCTTTTGGCAGAGTGAGAGCAACAAACATACACTCACACTCACACACCGAATTGCGCATTAATATGTGTGAGTGTGCGTTTTGGTGTATTTTTTGCGAATGTTGATGAATTCGTCAATTTAATGCTTCTCAAAAGAGCAAAGTCGCGGCAGTTGGCCCAGATCAGTAAACGTTGGAAAACAGCTAACAACGTAAGCTTCAACTTAAACACAACTAACGCAAAATTACAAAACCAACAACACAAATTATAGTCCAAGTCCAACTAGCAACAACTTTGCTAATTTTAAATATTGATGAAAATTTCCGGCAATGACTTGCAACTTGCACTGATGGATGCCGTTGTTGTTTAGTCACAGGTGCCGCCGGTCAAAAAGTTGACTGACTGTTGACGTTGTTGGTGTTGTTGTTGGTATTTTAAATACTTGTGGCCGCTAGCTGTTGAGCTTCGTTTAACTATCATAATTAATGAATGGTTGGTAGTTGCAATAAATAGAAAAACAATAACAACAATAATTGTAAGGCGTACGTGACAAAAGTGCTTTAAAGCGCGAAACAACAATCATTACGAATCACTTCATTTGATTGTTTTTCTATTTTGTTTATAGTTGGGAAAACATTTTTAAAATATTAACAGAGCGCTGCATATTTTTTATTATTTGTTTGTAAAGAAGCTTTACTTGTAACAACATTAAAAAAAATTATATAAAAAATAAAAAATACTCCATAACCCCACAAAAAAGTGCTTTAACTTAAAACAATAAAGAACGTTTCAGTCGATCGGTGTCGACATATTTATACACTAATCCATTTACTAATTTTTTTTTCTCAAAAACAGATAAAAGAAAATTTACAAAACACGAGGTTTCGAGGTGAACCAAAGTAAAACAAAGTTAACCATAATTATAACCATTAACTATAACTATAACCATAACTATAACTATAATTATAACCATTAACTATAACTTTAAATATAACTATAACTATTACTATAACTATAACTATAACTGTAACTATAATTATAACCATAACTGTAACTATAACTATAACTATAACTATAACTATAACTATAACTATAACTATAACTATAACTATAACTATAACTATAACTATAACTATAACTATAACTATAACTATAACTATAACTATAACTATAACTATAACTATAACTATAACTATAACTATAACTATAACTATAACTATAACTATAACTATAACTATAACTATAACTATAACTATAACTATAACTATAACTATAACTATAACTATAACTATAACTATAACTATAACTATAACTATAACTATAACTATAACTATAACTATAACTATAACTATAACTATAACTATAACTATAACTATAACTATAACTATAACTATAACTATAACTATAACTATAACTATAACTATAACTATAACTATAACTATAACTATAACTATAACTATAACTATAACTATAACTATAACTATAACTATAACTATAACTATAACTATAACTATAACTATAACTATAACTATAACTATAACTATAACTATAACTATAACTATAACTATAACTATAACTATAACTATAACTATAACTATAACTATAACTATAACTATAACTATAACTATAACTATAACTATAACTATAACTATAACTATAACTATAACTATAACTATAACTATAACTATAACTATAACTATAACTATAACTATAACTATAACTATAACTATAACTATAAGTATAACTATAACTATAACTATAACTATAACTATAACTATAACTATAACTATAACTATAACTATAACTATAACTATAACTATAACTATAACTATAACTATAACTATAACTATAACTATAACTATAACTATAACTATAACTATAACTATAACTATAACTATAACTGTAACTTTAATTCTAGTTGACTATTAGGTTAGTCCGACCTCTTTTTAAGGTTAAATAAGTCTTTGTGGTATAAAAATGTCGGGTCCAGTTGGATTTCCCTTAACCACTTTTTTTACAGAAATTTATTTTATTGTTTTATTTTTTTATTTATTTTAGTTTATTTTATTTTATTTTATCTTATTTTATTTTATTTTATTTTATTTTATTTTATTTTATTTTATTTTATTTTATTTTATTTTATTTTATTTTATTTTATTTTATTTTATTTTATTTTATTTTATTTTATTTTCTTTTATTTTATTTTATTTCATTTCATTTTATTTTATTTTATTTTATTTTATTTTATTTTATTTTATTTTATTTGTTTTATTGCACTTGTTCCTAAATCAATTTTTTGTCAATTTGCAGGAGTAATCCATCACTTTCAGTGATTGATAAAAACCAAAACACCCTGCCGCCACAGTGTAGCGTATCGATATCTAATAATAACATACGATCAAAAAAATGCATGAAACAAGTGACAGCATAAATATTTCATTCCATTAAAAAAAGTAATTATTTTTCACACTAATTTGTTTGGCATATGTCATAGATTGAAATTATACAAACTACATGCAACAATGAATAGTTAACTAAAATAATTCTTTTCAACGTGCTATTATTTTGTTGAAAAACAAAAGCTAAATGCAATAAAAACTGAACAAATGCTAAAAAAAATAAAAAAAGTAAAATTATGCAAATTTCAAATAAAATTTTTTACAAAGCAAAAGGGTTAAAAATAAATAAATTTGTGTGTGATTAATAATATGAAATGTATTTAGATAAAATGTGTTTTGTCTGTGCTTATTGAACTTATTGGCAATTAATTATATTTATGCATGATTGAATTTGATTGCAATTAACATTAAATGTATTCGATTTGCGGACTGTGACAAACTTCCGCTGGCAGCTGTAATTGGCCGCATTGATGAGTGGTGCGATGTGGTTGTTTTGTTTTTGTTGTGACATTGAATTGTGATTGAATAATTAGTTGATGTTAAAATGTATTAGTAATTTAAATAAATGATTAATTTGAATATTAAAAAATATGTGTTTATGTGATTTTAAAAATTACCAAATTTTTTATTTTGATGCACAATAAAAAACAATATTTATTAATGTAAATTTAATGTATTAGGAAAAGTAAAAATTTATGCGTAACATGTACAGTAAAGCGCGCTTAAGTGTGTTACCTATGAATGCAATTTTCTTGTGGAGCTTAGCGAGTAATATATATTATAAAGTGGAAACTGGCCGAATAGTCGTTTTGGTTCGGCCGTAAAATATGGTTGAAAAGTTGGCCGAATTCACGGAACAGCATTTAAGAAAAAGCAATATAAGGAAAAAGTAAGTAAGCAACGGCAATACCGAATGATGGCAGAATAAACCAGTTAGTTTTGGTTTTTTTTTCGATATATGTATGTAAATGTATATGAATGTATGTATATTAGACATGATTTAGTGTTGTATGGAGATTCTTGATAATATGTTCTCGATACTCCGCAAACTCTCATATTCGAAATGGGCAGGTTAATTGGGGTTTCGACTGTATATTTTGATTTTTGCGTTGTTGAAACCCGAAAATTGACAACCTCACAACTCCGATCATATGGGAGACACTCTCTGATGGTGGATTTCTGAACCTTAATTAATTTTGTATTTTTTGTACTAAAAAATGTTGATGAAAGCTGAACATATCATATAAATCGGTTCAGTAGTTTCTGAAATATGATGTTTCATCACTTACTTAACTACTACATTTACAAGTGGCGAACGAATTCCATAGAAAATGGCCAGTTTTGTATGGCAGCATTCTTAAGACTTGGAGATAGCGGGTAAGTATATTTGAAAGAAACATTCAAAAAAGAAAATAAACGAGTGTCGGCCTTACATTTGACACACGTGGAATCAACCTGAGGGCTGTTGGAGCCTGTTGTGTAAAAACTATAATTTTGTATGGAAGCCCAATTAAGGGTTGGAGATGGGGTATAAATATGTTTGAATAGCAATGTTCCGTAGAGAAAACTAGTGCGGGTCAGTTATAGATTTTAACCCTCTAAGAGCAACTTCTAAGCAGTGAAGCAATTTGTCGAATTTCCCAGCTTTTTTGTAAAGTTTGGCCTCGATGCGATGCCATTTTGCCTCACTTTAGTCCCAAAATTGTTTGGCTCATGTACTTTTTCACCAAACCGCATAAAATGAAAGGTTGCGTAACATCGAAATCGAAAAATCGTGCAATAAATCATGTCTAATTTAGTTACATCCACAGTTTAAAAGATTTTTCATACGAAACGGTTGTTTAAAAATCTTTTAATTATGTTCAATATTAAAAATAATGTGAGAACTTTTTACAGTAGTGACTTTTAAAGTCGATAGTTACCCCCTGTTGACAGTCGTTTTCATATAGTTTTGCATGCTACACTCCGTCGTTAAGTTACTATGTCTACAGCATATGCACCAATTAACCACAAAGCAAAAATTTCAATTCAATGTTTCGTTTTTTAGCAGGCAACAATAACCACAACCATAGATTATTGCTCTTTCTCCCGTTTAAGAAGAAAGTGGCACCTCGTTTTGTTGGCTAACAACAACAGCAACTACAGTCTGTCGCTATTTTCGCTTCAATGCTTTGCACAACCGCATGCGATCATTAATTTCTTCTATTTAATCTCTGTGCTGTTTGTTGTGTGATATAACAGAAACGAAAGCTGCCCAGTGGTGTTCGTAATGTTAATAGCAGAGAAGGTAATGTTAAATTATCAGTGGTCGTTAAGGGGTCACATTTTGGACCTTCTGTGTTATTGTTTAACACGTTGAAGACCGCATTGAAAAATCTTATTTCTCACATAGGGACCGTCATTTTTTTTATTGTTAATTACGTATATTATTTTTTAATCGTTTTAAAATGAGGCTATGTAAAATAAATTAAGTCCGCTAAATGCAGTATCTCTTCGAGGGACCGGCGAATGGACTATTGTACATAGATTGAATTTAAATCATGCCCACCGGTGTACAAGCGGTCCCCAGGTAAAACATGTCGCTTGCCCACCCGTGAGCACGCGGGCCGGTAATGTTGTTGCGGAGTGACCCACCGGTGGGCATGCGGTCTTTAACGTGTTAAGTAAAAAAGTTTAAAATAAAATGCTTCTTTACGAGTATGTCGCAAAAGTATTTTTGAGTGATACAGTCTTCTACAGCTGTGAGAACCGAAATCATTTAACATTTACTCTGCGCCTGTTCGGATTTATATAGATAGGGGTTAAAGAAGGAAGGAAAACTAATATATACGAATTTTTTAGAGATACTAAAGTGCATAGTGACCCCCGTGCTGGTGCTGATTAATCTATAGGACTGGCCAGAGGTGGTTTAAATAATATATTTTGGGGGGAGGTTTCAAAACATAATTCTTTAATATTCATAAATGTGTTTCTATATGCCTTTTGATTTATGTGTAGTTGTAAAGTCGGCCCTAATATTTCGGGGGGTTTCAACCCCAAAACCACCCCCTGAATCCACCACTGGGACTGGCTATACATGGATACGCAGTTCAGAAGACAGGGAAAACCAATTTTGCGTACAACTTTTGAGCCCAATACCATTTAAAACCATATCTTATTTATTTATTTAGTCTATGAATTAACAACTATTACAGACTAATAGCAACAAGTTCAAATAAGTTGTTTAAAACGAACCTTTTTAGAAGCGCGAGATCCGGAACAGTATTAAATTCCGAAAAGTTCCTGAACAGTAATCAATTCCGAAAGTTCCGGAACAGTATTCAATATTAGCAATTTTTATATTTGGGAAATGGTTTGAACCCCCAAACCCCCCTGGTTTCTCTACTGCACACACATCTATTTTAAGTACCAAAACACCTCGTTCTGATGTTTTACAGACTTCATATCAAAATGATTCAGTGGTGGCCCAATCGCAATGGATCAAAGGTCGGAAAGACTTAAACCAGGGCCTGGATACAAACTGGGGCCCGTATTTTATTAGACGAAAGGTGCACCTGTTTGCTATTTATGGTCCCGCTGAGTGCTATTTATAAAATAATATAAGAGTTTTTAGTGATTAATTGAGTTATCCTAAATGGTTGTAGTTCTAATGTTTATGTTAATTCAATAAACCAGAAATACTAACAAACGTACGAACCCATAAACGTGAGAACGAAAGAGTTAATTGATTTTGGCTAACACTCTTTGGTTAAAGACTGAAAATCTCCAAAGCGAGACTTCATTAAGTATTCATTGATTAATTACGTTGTCGAGAAATTTGATAAGAAAATGATGCCGCTTGACCAGCGGCAACTGACGCGTGCATGTTTTTTTTTTGTAATATATGGTTTCACTTGATTTATAATAACATAGGTGTGTGTTCGCTTCGATGGTTATTTATACAAAATTTTGCTCCGCCTAAAATCAGTGGTTTGTGTTCTAAGCGCTCAATGCCATCAAATTGCACAGATTTTTATTCTACGGCGAGCGACGCGAAAGCTTCTTCTTCGAAATCGCGCAACGCCCGACAGCAGTTGGAGTTTGCCAGTCGCGCAGTGCACTCGAAGAACGTCGTCAAATAATTTTTCGGCCACAATATGGAACGTTGGCGCAATAGTGTTGCCGTGGTGACCGGTGCCAGTGCGGGCATTGGAGCGGCCGTTGTCAAGGATTTGGTGCGAGCGGGACTCAACGTGGTCGGTTTGGCGCGGCGTCTGGATCGTGTGGAGCAGCTGCGTGCCGAGCTGCCCGCCAACTTGCAGTCGCGTCTGCATGCCATCAAGTGCGATGTGTCCGATCTGCAGTCGGTCAATGAGGCCTTCGACTGGATCGAGGCGCATCTGGGCGGCACAGACATACTGGTGAATAATGCTGGTGTTCTGTTCAGCGGCCAGTTGCTGACTCTCGATCCGGCGCAGCTGCAGCAGGTCCTGCAGACGAACGTGATGGGCATGGTTTACTGTGCACAGCGCGCTTTCAAGTCGATGCGTGAGCGCAATGTGGCCGGTCACATGGTGCTGCTGAACAGCATTGTGGGCCACTCGGTGGTGGGTCCGCCACCGGGCAATTTGAACGTCATGAATATCTATCCGGCCTCGAAGCATGCCATCACCGCTGTGACTGAGACCATAAGACAGGAACTGCGCGAGTTCAAGACCAAAATCAAAGTGACGGTATGTTAAGTGATTGTGAGTTGTTGTCGATTTAATGGTTGAATGTTTGTGTTTTTGTGAATAGAGCATTAGTCCTGGTGCTGTCGATACGGACATTATACCGAACGTTTTCCGAAGCGATTGTATGCTCCAGCCGGAGGATGTGTCGAAGGCCATTTTGTATGTGTTGGAAACGGCGCCACATGTGCAGATTCACGATTTGATAATCAAACCGGTGGGAGAAGCCTTCAATTAATATATATTTCTATATACCTACTTATACTATATATTTATGTATCCATATTCGTATCGCTATAGCAATGAGATTATTGCTATATACAAGTAAATAAATTTTAATGCATTCACGTTTTCTTCGCTTACAGTAATAAAATTTGTATTTGAGGTGAATGTCTGAAAGCATATTTGAGTGTTGTATGAGGATTCCTAAAGAGTATTTTGGACATGTTTGTTGACATGTAAAAATGTATGAGATAGAAATTGGGCAGCTAATATGGAGGTCAATTCATCGAGTGTAAGTAAGAAAATAAGAAAATATCCAAAAGTTACACGCAGTGGCAGCGGAAATTCGCTCCTGAAGGAAATCGGCCTGATTGATTACCATTAAATTTTCATACACAATACTTCTCAATACTTTTCAACTCTTAAAACGGCTATGTATCTATGTAAACTACACTTCACAATAAACTTAATGTTTTTGATGAAATAAGCTTCCAACTGTTTACAGAATGATTCCAGACGAAGCAGCTGTGAGAACTACTTTGACATAAATATTTCTCTAGCAAGTTTCTCCCTTAACAAGTTTTTCCTCTAACAAGTTAAAAAAATAAACCAATAAATACATATCCATTAGTTTTAACTGTTAAGTGTGTTACTAATATTGTTAAGTTAGGTTCTACAGTAGATAAGCTTGTAACCGTCCCATGGGTATTTCGTTTCTTAAACATTTTTCCCAACACACTCAAACCTATATGGGGTTTCCATACAAAATTATGAATTTTTACGAAATTAACTCCTAATTGTTCCCAAGTGACTTCTTGAAAAAAAATCTAAAGGGCTAAAGAAAGGGTTAAAAGTTTAAAGAAGAAAACACATTTAATTGGGTTTTTTGGCTTCAAACTTATCAGGTGTACAACTTTGCTTCCGCCGTTTTCCGATAGGTGGCTGTATCGGCTGAGGCTGGTTGAAATACATAGATGGTAATGCCTTTAAAGTGAGTGTGGACAGTGCCTAACGAATTGTCATCGCCGTTTCAGTGACAGTTGTTCTTGTTTCGTATTATTCACGCTCGAAAATGTCCGTTTATGTGCCCAATTCTCGCCATTTGCGGGGAGTTTTACTTTTCTGTTACAATTCGAAAAAAAATGCAGCTGAAGCGCATCGAATGCTCTCAGAAACTTACGGTGATGCTGCTCTGAGTGAAAGAACGTGTCGGGAGTGGTTTCAACGCGGCCACAATATCAAGAGCGACATGGCAAAGTCATCCTCCAACACGACAATGCTCGGCCTCACGTCGCAAAAGTGGTCAAAAAGTACATGGAAACGCTGAAATGGGAAGTCTTGCCCTCCCCGCCGTATTCCCCAGATGTCGCCCCTTCTGACTTCCACCTATTCCGTTCTATGGCACACGGCCTGGCAGATCAACATTTTCAATCCTTCGAAGAATTGGAAAAATGAATTGCTTCATGGATGGCGTCAAAAGAGGACTCCTTTTTTCGAGCCGGGATCCGAAAATTGCCGGAAAGATGGGAGAAAGTTGTCGCTAGCGACGGACAATACTTTGAATAATACATCTGTAAGCACTTTTTCGCAATAAAGCTTTTAATTTTGGAAAAAAACGGCGGAAGCAAAGTTGTACACCTGATAGTTAAAGCACTTTAAATGAAAAATAATTCAAAACGTGTTTATAATTTTTTCAAAAATCAAAATCTGACGAATGTTAAAGTTGGGTTAAAGTGGTTCGTATGAAGAAACTGATGGTTTCTTTTTACTTTAAGCTCAGAAAAACCACTTGAATCGAGGTATAATTCTATAGAATTTTTAATTTTTTGAAAATCAAAATCATGGGTCAACGACGTGTTTATGTTTCTATGAAGAAACATGACTTAATGGTTTGTTTACTTTAAACTTGAAAAAAATCATTTGAATCGAGATATTATTCTATAGATTTTTTAATTTTTACGGGTTAAAGTTTGTATGGAGAAACTGTGAAAAAATGAATCAATGGACCGTTTGACTTTAATATGGTGAAAGTGCTTCAAATGAGAAATAATTCAATACGAATTTTTAATTGTTTTCAAAATCAAAATGATGGGTCAACGACGTGTAAAAGTTTGTCTGAAGAAACACGATGTAAAGGTTGTTGTTTACCTTAAACTTAGTAAAACCATTTGAATCGAAAAATAATTCCATAAATTTTTTTTTTAATATTTTCAAAAATCAAAACAAAATTTCAAAATATTTAAATATTAAAATTGAAGGCTTTAAGCGGCTTCTGTATACACCCAAATTATTTTTTGCACAAATCTGTTTTTGGGTTTTCGTAGTTGGACCTTTCGAATGACATCAAAATCGTTAAATTCTAAATTTGTAGTATAAATTTTAATAATAAATTTTAATACATGTTTTTCGAATTTTATCTATGAAACGAATCACTGTGCAGCGTACAAAACCAAAACGTTTTGTATACAAATAATACAATACAAATGGTTCGTTGATGGATTTGTATGACCTCAGTGTTATCTGTTCCTTAGTTGTTGATTAATTATAATTAATTACCAGCTGCAAACTTACAGTGACAGAGTTTTTGTTCACTATTTCAACAATTACTATTCATTGAAATAGTCAACAAAAACACTGGCGCTGTAAATTTGCAGCTAGTAATTCAATACAAAGGGCTGTCATGCTGGTTATGGAAATGCAGGGCTAGAGTAGGATTGAATGGCGTCGCATCGAGGTCAAAGTTCTCAAAAAAGCTGACAAATTCAACAAATTACTTCACAGCTGCTCAAAAGTTGCTCTTAGAGGGTTAACATCTATGACTGACCCCCACTAGTTTTCCCTACTGAACATTTCTTTCAAACATATTTATACTCTATCGCCAACCCTTGATTGAGCTCTCATACAAAATTATAGTTTTTATAAAACAGGCTCCAACTGCTCTCAGGTTGGTCCCAGACGTGTCAAATGTGAGGCCGACACTCATTTATTTTCTTTTTTTAATGTTTCTTTCAAACATACCTACCCGCTATCTGCAAGTCTTAAGGGGGCTGCCATACAAAGTTGGCCATTTTCTATGGAATTCGTTCGCCAATTGTAAATGTAGTAGTTAAGTAAGCGATGAAACATTGTATTTCAGAAACTACTGAACCGATTTGAATGATTTATTCAGTGATCGGCAATGTTCTTGAGTATAAAAAATACAAAATTAATTTACGTTCAGAAATTCACCATCAGAGAGTGTCTCCCATATGATCGGAGTTGTGATGTTGCCAACTTTTTGATTCCTACGAAGAAATAATCAAAATGTATTGCTTCAATCTCATTAACCTTCCTATTTCGAATTAATAATGTAATTTTGGATGACATAAAGTGTGAAAAAACCGTGCACTAAATCATGTCAAATGTATATGTATGAAACAAATTTCCACAACTCTATTAGTGATAAATTAGTTGACCCAGTGTTCTAATTATAAACAACACAATGACTTCAAAGCGTTGCCGCAACATGTTTTCTTCTTTGGATTAGTGGATTTCTCTTTAACGTATTCCATAACTCAAAAAAGATTTGAGATTTTGACCCAACAAAAGATAGACATATGCCTTTTTGTGTGAGTGTGAGTGGAAGAGTACGAACTAAGAGCGTAAAAATATGGGTAAACCCTATCAAAACACTTTTACTTGTTTTTGCTGCCCAGTGTGGGTATCTACGAGTAGTTCGTTTGGGTAATTTTTTTCATACTTATGGTAAATGATTTTATGGATGATTTAATTATTGTGTTGATGTTAGTTACGCTGTTTGTCTTTAAAACAAAGAACAAAGATTAGCGTAGTTTTTGTTTTGGGATATTTTTGTATTAATTACGTTGTCGTCACAGCGTAAGATTCGGGTATGTAACTAACATAAATCAGCTGGTGATGTCAGAGAAATACCCTACCACAATGATTGCAACAACATTAAACTCAACCAAAACCAATTAAAGTGAATGCTGCGGGTCGATATTTAAATTATTAATTTAATCACACGAAATTTCAGGTCGGTTTGTTAGATCTTAATGTAAATCATTTTGTGTATATTCATGTAGACAATTTTTGTTCTGAAACAAACACGCAACGTCTTGTTGCTGTTGTAATTGTTTGCTTTACATTTCATTGTCTGTAACAAGCGCAATTATGTAATTAAATGAAATGAGACGAAGTGACAACAAAACACAAACCGAAATCTGACGTTGGTTAATAGGTAAATGTAGCTTAGTTACTGACTCATGTTTTAGTTGCATGTTGAATGTGTGTTAACATCTACCGAATTAATTTTGTTTTGTCTAAAATTTATACAAAATTATTTGGTTTTGTATAATTCTATGCAATTAATGTCTGAAACAAGACAGACTAATACAGCTTTTCATGGAGTTGAAATCATTAATGGTAAACAAATGAGCGTTGAATAGTGGTTTGAAAATAATTTGAAAATAATTGCCATTTTTTTGTTAATTGATGCAGGTGAAGTCTGTGACTCGTCTAGTCATTTATAGCTCGGAAGTAGAGTATTGTTTGTGATCTCTGAAGCTAACACACAGAGGTCGGAATGGTCAATCTAGCGGCGTTTAACTACAATTTAGATTTGATTTTTGATTGATTTTTTTTGGTATAAATTAGCCTCAGTGGTGTCCTCCGTTCAGTAGCGGTTTTAGGTGCGGCAAACCTGGGCCACCGCCCAGGGCCTCGCGCTAAAAAAGGCCTCGCGCTTGTAAATGAAAACAATTTATACATTGATCAATTTTTTAAAGTGCATTTATTAGTGTTTGCATGGACGTTTGAATGTATCATAGTTCCATTTGAAACAATTTTCAAATATAATCGATTGTCGAAAGGCGTGTGTATCGATAACAATATATCGATACTGACGCCATGTGATCAGTGAGCACACTGTCTGCAGACGTGTTCCTGCGTGTTCCGTCGAATGTCATTGAATGTTGTGATTCACTGCAAGCTCACACACGTCGTTGTGGATGGAGCTTTGTCTGCTGTGTCTGAACGGTTTGAGCAATTTGAGAATTACGAAAACCTCTTTGGATTTCTGTACGATCCGAAAAGATTGAAAACAATTTCTGATGACGATTTATTAAAGAATTGTAAAGATTTAGATTTAGCGCTACGTCACGAGAACGAGAAGGACCTGGATGGTGCTGAGCTTTTTTCGGAACTCAAAATTTTCCGGCATTTCATTACGGATGAAATGCGAAGCGCTATTCAGGTTCTTCGATTTCTCCGTTCTTACGGTAGTGGTTTCCCGAACACCACTATTGGATATAGAATTTTATTGACCATTCCTATATCTGTGGCGAGTGCTGAAAGATTATTTTCAAAATTAAAATTAATCAAAAACTATTTGAGATCAACTATGGCTCAGGATCGCTTGACATCGCTCGCAATTTTGTCAATCGAAAAGGATATTTCGATTGACTGATTTCGACACTGATTTCGACACTGTCATCGACACATTTGCAAAACTAAAAGCTCGCAAGGTTAACTTACATGTCTAAATTGAAATGTATGTACAAACTTTCTTCCCAAATGTTACTTGTGGTGAAACCTTGAGCTGAAATTTAATCTTAACCGCGAAGGCCTCGCGAAAAATCCACGGCCCAGGGCCTCGCGTTGGCTAACGCCGGCACTGCCTCCGTTGAATGTCATTCAGTGAAATTTCGTGGAGCAGATCTTGTAATGTCCAAAAGTGTCCGATCTAAATCTTATTTATTCTGTTTTTACCATTCATTATGAATGTTAAGTGGCATAAATCTGTTCCCACTTTTTGCGATTCTCTTTTCTATTCCATTTTGCAGATACCATGTCAGTTTCCAAACGAGAATTTTTTTATATAACTTTTTTATATAATTTGATATAATGAAGCCGTTCTATCGAAAAAATTTTTGGCAATAGAGACCCACACAGTTAGTAATATGATTGACAAATTTAATACAAAATAAAAAGTAAACAAATAAAAAATTAAGGATTTTTATTGTAAAGTTAGTGGAAAAAATTATAAAAAAATAATAATAAAAAGAAAATAATAAAAAAAAAAATTAAATTGAAATACAGAAACAAAATTAAAAATTACTATTCGAATATGAGAATAAGCACTTTTAATTAAAATCGTATGAAAAAAATCTAAATATTGAAAAATAGGATTTAAGTATATACTGGGACTATACTATCATATATAATGATCTCATGTGTCCAATATTTAGCAAATATTTAAATGGTTATATACACAGTTAGACAATTATGTATCAAGACTCGAGCCATATCTCAGCAACCAAGAACATGCGTTTTGAAGCTTCAACCTTCCTCTACTAACTGTCAACTTTTATGACATTTGGTAGACATTTAATATTTATTAAAATTCATTTTGCAAAACACGTATTCGTTTGATGTTGAGATTTTAACATGGAGCAAAGAGCGGTCATTAAATTCCCCGCAAAAATTGGTAAAAGTGCATCAGAAACATTCCGAATGATGCAGCGATGGCGTATGGCGATGCTTGTTTATCAAGATCAAATGTTTTTTTATGGCATAAACGTTTTGTGGATGGCAGAGAGTCGCTGGAAGATGAAACAAAAGAATGATCCAAAAAGTTCGTGATTTTATTGCAGAAGATCGCAATGCTTCACTAAAAATGATGGAAGAGGCCTTAAACATCAACAGAGCAACTACCCGACTCATTCTTCACGAGGATTTGTGCAAAACACAGGTCTGCGCAAAATTTGTTCCACACACATTGAACGAGGAGCAAAAATTATTGAGAGTCAGTGATTCTAGAGACATCGTTGCAGCCGCCGAAAATGATCCAAATTTCCTGAAAACAATTGTTACGGGTGATGAAACATGGTGTTTCCAATACGATCCAGAAACAAAGCTTCAAAGTGCGGAATGGAAATCAAAAACTCACCACAAGCCAAAAAAAACACGAAAAGTTCCATCAAAAATCAAAACAATGCTCATCACATTCTGCGATAGCAAAGAAATTATCCACAAAGAATTTGTTCCAACTGGTCAAACAGTTACTGCCGCATATTACCTCGAAGTTTTGAAGCGTTTGATGGCCAGAATCGGTCGTATCCGACCTGAATACCGCGATCCAAAAAGTTGGTCTCTGTTGCACGATAATGCACCGAGTCACACAGCACTCATTGTTCGTCAATTTTTGGCTCGGAATCAGGTCTGTGTGTTGAATCATCCACCGTATTCACCTGATTTGGCACCGTGCGACTTCTCTTTGTTCCCGAAACGAAAATTGAAGTTGAAAGGATGCTTTTTTGATGACATTCAGACCATACAACAGGCTTCGACGAGGGCACTGGAGAAAATTCCGAAAAATGAGCTGGAACACGCGTTTGAATCACTATTAAATCGATGTACTAAGTGTATTGAATCAGGAGGAGAATATTTCGAATAAATATACCGAAAAATTAGAAGATATCGAGTTTTAATTGTGTTTTCTAAAGGCAGTCCTAATACATAATTGTTGCACTGTATAAAACAAATTATTCCTGAAAGTTTGGTGTAGATCGTATAAGAAAAAGCCGATATATTAATTTGACTCCGCTAGATTGACCGTTTTAACCACTGTGCAACAATGGAGTAAAATAATTTCATTTGGAACGCAACTTTTAAGTTTAATACCATTTAAACCCATATTTGTCGACTATAATTTTTCTAACACACAGATATTTGGAATGTTTGATTGCCCCAATCAAAACTAAGAAATGAAAAAATAAATACATACAAAATTGAATACATCTCCTTTAAGCTGAAAACACAATATTTCTTTACCACTTATTAAATGAACCTCAACCTCTCAATCTCGCCCAAATAACCCACTTTCACTGGACCAATCAAATTTTGTTGGGGATTATTATTTTTATTTTTGGCAGGCAGGCAGTAAATTTATTTCACATTGACATCAATTTCGTTTGCAACACCTTTGCTGGCGTCCAAAAATTTAGCGCTTTCCAGCTGAAGAAACTTTTAGCGCTCATCCGCTCATTCGCTCATAATCGATATTCGATTTAACGCTTGCTTAATCGACTTGATTGCAATTTGCGGTTTATTGCTCAAACACACACACACACACCAACACACAAACAGACAAACAGACATCCACCCACACATAGGTAGGTAGACACATTACTGCCGTCCAAAAATAAACACTTTCACTTGCAATATTCCAATTATTTTGACCTTCAGCACTTTGGCCACTTGGCTGCGGCCTTTCAATTTTGCCATCAGTGTCGACGAACGAGCTCACGTAGATTCGCGCTATTTTCTTCTTCTCTCTTCGATTCGATGCCATCATCAACGTGCCACAGTTGCTGGCGTTGCTGCTGTTGCACGCGCACATCCGTTAATGTTCCATTTCCGTTTCCTCATCAACGCATGCCTGATTGGTTGGCAAACGTTGTCGGAAGCGCGTTGCGCTGTTAATGTTTTCTATGGTTTGTTATTTTTGTTCGCTGTTGTTGTAGTTGTTGTTGCTGGCACTTTGTTTACCTTACACAGCGCACTGTGTTCGCTCTTCCATTTAGCACGGAAGAAATTTATTTCGCTTTCGACACCTCAAATTGTTTCTTTTTTTATTCCTTTTGCTCTCTTATTTAGGTTCTTTTTGCTGGCTATTTTTTATTCGACTGATTTTGCAAGGAAATATTGGAGTGAATTAATTTATGTTGGTAAGTGGAAGATCGAGTTGGTGTTGTATACTCGCTGCGGTCTTAGTTAGTAGCTTTGATATATGGCAAACGGCAAAACAGATTGGAAAATGTGGAACAGAAAAAATTTGTAAGAAGATAAATTAGATAAATTTATAAGTGAATTCTGAAAGATAGAGAACATCGAGCGACAGTACTTTTGATCTATATAAATGTTAAAAAGGGCTTGAAATTAGAAGTTAATCAGAGTAATATGAGAAGAAGTTCGTATAACGTTATTCAGTTGTAAAATTCATCTCAAGAATGCAGAGCAAACACACCAGAAGACTTCAAGGAACCAACAGGGGAGATAGATTTGTCCTTTGACCGATTAGAGAAGATCCAGGGAACTGATCCTACTAAACAAATCCTCCATAGGCATTGTCGGGAGAGTCATAACTGGACACTGCCCTATCGGACTACAAACTAAAAGACTGGATCTGCTGTAGAATTACTACTGCAAGAACTGAGAACTCAAGGAAACAGTTGTGCCCCTACTCTGTGAATGCCTGGCGCGCTTCCGGTTCTTGGAACAGCACTTCCTCAACTGGGTAGCTGATCTAGAGAAGAGGTCTTCACAAGTTGTATTCATAAATTCATCAACGCGAACAACTGTATTTCATCTCCTGAGAGTGTTTTAGCCGATTCTCTCCACGTGGTAACACAAATAGTCAATGTTCTAGAGGCCGTCATTCACCGCTAATCCCATTTTTGGTCTAAGAAATTTTACCATTTTAAAGTCACACAAGTGATGTTCTTGAGGCGGCCAATAAACCTATCTAATTAACCTAACCTCATTTAATGATCCTATGTCCTGTTTAAAGAACTTTAACATTTTAAGGTCATAGACATTTAAAAAAAACTTATGAAATGATGAAGTCTGGGATATCAAATAAAAGAGGAAGTTTTGAATTTTCAGGAACCTTGCCATGGGTTATTTTCGGTTATGGTGTCTGGCTTTGTAAAAGACACCCTCGAAAGCCATTAACCCTTTCTCTACAGTTTTTTACGGGGAGAGTTAAAATGTAAATTTTAGAGGGTTTTTCTATGAGAGCAAACACATCGTTGTGCTGTAATAATAACTGAAACATAAAAATGTGTATATTATTACAAATATGTACCTATATAATATTTGAATATTTCTTAATTTACTTCAGCCAAAATTAAAATAAAAGTATCTAAATTGAGAGAAAACCTCAAACTAAAAAGTTATCTAAAGTTTTCTGCTTCTTCTTCCTTTACTATGTCAAGATATACCATTGAAAAACGTGTATACTTGTCTTTATTAAACTTTAATATTCAGTTTATTAACTTCGTATTTTTCCTAAAACTTCACACTATTCTAAGGATGAACAAAAATTATATTCTTTTAACCACAGAGGGTTCAGACGTCCACAAAGTAGCATGTTGCCATATGGCAACAAAATAGCGAAAGGGTTAAGAGGCCCACATGTGATACCACATATTTCACTCGTTGTCAAGAGCGCACTTGTGCGATTCTTGTAATGCTCATCTGCTTCATGTCGATAGCGATAGAATTAGATGAGCGTTTCAGCAGCCTGAGCTAGGATTTGAACCTAGGGCCTCTGGTATGAGAAGCCAGCGCGCTACCCAGTGGGCTATCGAGGCCGACAAAAACCTTGCCAGTGATAAGTGAAGACACAGTGATTCTAATTATAGATTCTATAGAGCAAGATTTTATAATTTGGAAATTTCTACCAATTAAAAGACTCTTTAGAACTGGTAAGGTTATGTCATATTTACTGGCTGCCAGTTAGATCCTTCAGAGTTCCATTCAGCTATGATTAAAGTAGATTAAAGTCGATTTACTCTTAAGGAAAAATGTCTTTAAAAAGTGTTAAACAGCATTTGACCTTTCAGACCTGAACCCCAATTAATTGATTGATTTCACCGTGCAACAAAATTTAATTATTCTCGCTTTATTGATTTTGCGTCTTTTTATTATTTTAAATACTGATACTCAAATAAATTTGAGTTTTTGTACTTCATTAGAATTGCAGCTTCCGTCCTTTTTAAATAACTTTCGAACCAATAACGTTAGAGTAATGAAATTGACACGTGATCAAGGAGATTTTGGGTTTTAACATACTTACTTTTCAAGAAAATTCTAGACAAATTTTCAAGGATATAAAGGATTACAATTTTCGAAGGACCTTTTTCATATCCTTTTCTTACAAGTAGTTAAAAAAAAAATTTTTTTTTAAATTCTTCAGCCTTTCCTCTTTCATTTGCTTTACATATAGCCATTTCTAGCGAGTATTAGTAATAAGTATTTTTTTATATTTTTTATCCCCTTCAAAATTTTGAAGTCCTTTCAAAAGGACAAAGGTTGTAGAAATGAAAAACTAAGTACGCAGTATTACTATGTTTGGTCCTTAGTTTCACGCCCATATGGACTTTTCCGGTTTGAAAAATGCTGTCACCGTGCTTTCGAACCAAACTTTTAGTAACTAATTCAGCATAAACTTTTAATGCTTTTCAACAAATTTCAACTAAAATGTTAGAACAAAGTTATACTTTTTTCTCTCACTGGTAGCGTGATTTTATGTAAAACCATTTACTTGCCGAGCTTCTGCTCTCGCCGCATACACATTTAAACCATTCAATGTACTTAAGGCCAAATTGAATTTGCTGCCAGCACCAAATCGCCATCATAATCACTCATTGTATGGGCGCTTATTAGTAATTTTCATATTTTCATAGACCCACAGCATACAGGGACGTATTCAAATATTTAAATTGAGGCGTGTAAACTTTGCCTGAAAGTATGCAGCGGAAAGTGTGGTTTACAAGGGACCAATGATGCGCTATCAATGAGTATGAAATACTGTTTGGCATACTTTTAGGCGCAATTTTTAACTGATTGCGTTTAGTTGAAGCTGAGATGCGGCCCCGTTATTGACATTGGCAGATAAACACACACACAAGCATCCATCCATTGATCCACCCACCACCACCACTACAAATGGCCTGTGTGTAGCAGTCATAATTTCATTGATTGCGAGCCAACAATTAGAGCGTTGGTAGCAAATTTTATTACGTTCGAAGGCAAAGTGTGCATCAGCCAGCGTCTCTACGGCGAACTGTATGCGGTATGCATCATCAATAAAGCAAACAATGTCTAATTTCTCATGAGGATTCTTAGGCGCCTAGATGCACAGAGGAGCCACATATAAGTCTGTGTGTGTGTGTGTGTGTGTGTGTAGGCAAACATTCATCTGTCTATTTCTGTGTGTGTGTACGCAAGTGTGTGTTTGAGCAATTATTGAGCACACAAGCAAACATAAATGTTGAAAGGAGCAATGCCTCATTATGCGTGAGCGAGAAAAAAAAATACATCGACAACGAGCTGCTCATGGCTGAGTGGGATTTTATTTAGCAGTGCTACTGATGTTGGTACGTGTTGTTTACATGGCTGCTGTGTATGTGTGATGCTTGTGCTGTCTAAATCAATAAAATTATATTTGTGTCTTGCTGCACATTAGTTAAATCAATTTTAAGCGCTTCGACTGCAGCTGGCAATCAGCATAATTGCATCATGGTCGGATAGACAATGAATGTGCGACCAATAATGCCATGTTTTCACTTCTAAGAGGGGATGTTTGTGTGTGTGTGTGTCTGTGTATTAGAGTGTTGAATGCGTTTGCGTCAGACTCACTGGACTGCGGCGATTTGCAGCTAATTGATTCGCCAAACACTTTGATGCTGGCAGCGACATGGCCACATCTGTCAAAACATAGAATCAAAGCGTTTCTATGGCGACGATTAAGTCAACGACTGAAGGGCTACACGGTCACTGGCCACAGTTGTCGCTTTGGGCAAGTTTGGAGCTATTTTTATTTTGTAGTTGATGGCATTTGTTTTTATCATTTTCTGAAATAAAAATATGATTGTGATTCTGTAGTTGCTGTCCTCATTGTAATCAATTAGTTGACCAAAATCTGACAATTAAAGTCTCTGCCATCATGAATCAATAAATATCCTGTGGCCCCAGTCGCTGTAGTTTTCAATGGGTTCGCACCATGTTGTGTTAAATGATCTCTCGGGGATTGTGAAATTCGCTCAAAAGTAAACAACAAACATTTTCAGGCATTTGCAGTTCCCACTTTATTAGCATATCTTTAGGCTGAGTTGGCGCACATTGCCCAAGGTGTATTTGCATAATAATTTACTGGCTATAAATAGCAGGTAAATAATTTAAAATCAATTTAAACCGAATGCAGCTGAGCCATTGAAGTGCAATGTGTACAAAAATAAACATGGGATATGTTGACCTGCATAGTTCAGCGATTAAATAGGCAACTGTGTGTTTAATATGGGTGCCAGCAACCATGTTCTGCCACATAAACACACTTATGGCACATTACACAATTGGTTGGCAACTCTCTGGATATTTATTGATTTTGCAGCATTTAACAAATAATTTTAATGCATTTATCGATTGAATATTTAGTGAGAGGTCACTTAATGAATGAGCCAGAATGACGAGCTGATCCGCTGACTCAATGCATGGTGGATTGCAGTTCATTTTATCTTCACATCTACTTGCAACATATTTTGTACATAGTTATTGTTGCTAATATGGACACAGCAGTCAACTGTTTATCTATGCTGCAATTCATCTTTATTTGCCGCTTCAGACAGCTGCAATGCAATTTCGATTTTCAATTTCGAATTCAGTAGAAGTGAAGTATATATGTGTGTGTATGAGTTTTCAATTAGTTGCTCGTTGAGAAATATTATTGATATTTGTAATGAATGTAATATCTGTCGATGCATAGAAACCATTCGAAAGTGAAAGAGAATGTAAATTATATGGTAAAGCGATATCTTAAAATTTAACGTGGTTACATATAACAAGCAATTACAACAACAACCATAGAGCTGTTTATAAAATCTACACGCAGCGTTGCCATACAGCTGGCTGTGCTGTGGTATCCGTCGGATTTGACTAATTTGTTACATTATTAAGTGGAAACAATGTGTGTTGAATAATGTTGTTGACTAATGAATTAATGATTAAAGATAAGTGGCAGTTCAAGCTGCAAGAATCTGGTTCCTTTTGTTTGTCAGTTACAAAGAAGTCAATGAGTAGAGTAGAGTAGAGTAGAGTAGACTAGACTAGACTAGACTAGACTAGACTAGACTAGACTAGACTAGACTAGACTAGACTAGACTAGACTAGACTAGACTAGACTAGACTAGACTAGACTAGACTAGACTAGACTAGACTAGACTAGACTAGACTAGACTAGACTAGACTAGACTAGACTAGACTAGACTAGACTAGACTAGACTAGACTAGACTAGACTAGACTAGACTAGACTAGAGGTTGATTAGAGTCTAGTATGGGTAGACTAGAGGTTGATTAGGATCGAGTATGGGTAGAGGTGGAGAAAGAGAAAGAAATAGAGATAGGGAGAGATAGAGATAGAGGTAGAGATAAATATAGATAGATAGAGATAGAAATATAGATATATATAGAAGTAGAGTTAGTGGTAGAGGTAGAGGTAGGGGTAGGGGTAGGGGTAGGGGTAGGGGTAGAGATAGGGATAGGGATAGAAATAGAGATCGAGATAGAGATAGAGCTAGAGATAGAGATAGAGGTTGAGGTTGGGGTAGAAGTAGAGGTAGAGATATAGATAGAGGAAGAGGTGGAGGTAGAGATAGCTATAGAGATCGAGATAGCGATAGAGGTAAAAGTAGAGGTAGAGAGATAGAGATAGAGGTAGAGTTGAGACCCCTTGGGGTCGTAGCCGTAGTGTGTAACCTTTGAAGTGGTCTTTTTCGAAGTCGGAGCGGGAGTTTGTACCAAAGTTTTGGCATCTCCAAAAAATCAGAAAATTCTATGAAATAAGAAGAAGAATTTATGAGCCTAGAATCAGAGACTCTAGTCATAGATTACAGCAGTGATGTCTATGGACTAAACTTATGGAATATGATGATTATTGTGTTCCTCGCGAAAAGCAGCGACGCCGGCGAACTTATAAGAATATTAGGCAACATTGAGGTGGCTTCTGGTCGCGAGTAGCAGAATGGTCAACACTGAACCGATCATGATTCATCAGTTTAGTCCATAGAGAGCAGCTCAAATATTATTTAGAACACTGCGACGAATTTCAAATCCTGCCTCTAGAAAACATTTTACAGTGATAAGATGGTTTTCTCGGAATGCTTCCCGAGTTCTTGTCCCAAAATACCCAAGAAAAAAACCATACTTTAAATGCTCCACTACTAATCGTTACGGAAATTCACTCGCTCTTCATTTGCATTCGAGCTGCCAAGTTGTTGTTAATTAGACGCGCAAAAAATCCCGCACACTGGCCACAATTTTGTGTGTTTCCTTTTCACATAATTTCAATTAGAAATTATAAATTCAACACGCAGCGCAGTGGTGGCAGTGAAGTGCGTGTCGTCTGCCAAAAACTACGATTATAAACTTTTATTATCCGGCTTTAAGCTGGCGCGATGTTACTTAATTCTTTTTTTGTTTTTGGTTTTGAAATGGTTTTGGTTGGTTGGATTCTATTCGAGGTTATGTTGGCAATGCTAAAAATAATAAAATAAAAATGAAATAATGGTGACCGATGAGTGAGTGTGTGTGTGTGTGTGTAGAGCTGGTGGAGGGGTCGGAGAACTTGCACAACTAATTATGAAAGTTGGGCGGAAACATTTACAAAACATTTAGCGAAAAATTCACATTTCCCGAAAACGTGTTGAGATTTGGTAATAAGCCCAGCGAGCCGAATGCGCTGAGCTTCTGTCCGGCAAACTGCTTGGGGCGGTTACTGTGAATGTGGTTGTGGTTGTGACTGTGACTGTCACAGCGGCAGCGACACGTGCATGCTAATGCAGTGCAATGCCGCAAATATTTTATGAATGTGTGTGCGTGTGTTTCCATCTCTCCATCTTTTTGCTCGTAAGGTAGCGGCAACTTTAGTTTGGCCAAAAAGCGCAGATAATAAACGTCAGCTTAGCGGCCGTGCGGTCTGGCGTCCTGGCGTTGATTTTGGGCAATTTTTCTAAGCATCACGAAGGGGTTTTGGGCAGCACGAGGCTGAAATGTTTTGGAAACAATTTTGCATTTTTGAAAAACTCCACAGCACTCGCCGCTGCTGTATGGAATTGCAGTAAACACGAGCGCTCGTCCAGCTCAGCCATGAAAAAGTGTGTCGCGCTGGCATTTTGTTTTTGTTTTGCATTTGAGTAGTGGATTTCGGTATTTTGCTGGAGTTTTTTAATTTTCATTTCGAGTGTCGCCCATTTCGAGTGCAGCCGCGTAGCGATAAGAAAATTTTTATTTGCTTGGTTTCGTTGGCCAGTTTTCTCCTAACCAAATTTTTGGCTTTGGATTTCGGTGGGCAGCAGCGCAACGAAACGCAGCGGGGAACATTTGCGCATTTGTCATTGCGTGACGGAAACTTTGGCTTTGATTGTGTGGCATTCACGTAGGCTTAAGTGTGATTTACGTGTTCGGAATTTGTCGGCCATGAGCGGCGTGTACGCTCCGTGTGCGGTCATTTAGATGTGCGGGCCATGAACTGTCGCTGCAGCTGAGACACACTGGGCCGAAACACGAAAATTGTTCACAAGTGTGTGAATGTGCGAATGGTGAAAAATTTAACGTGCTGTTCGGTTTTTATTTGCCACAAAGGCAAAGCACGAAGTAGAGAGAGAGGAGATATTTTAAGGTTTTTCAGAAGCGAAATACAAGTTAAAAAAATATGTTGTTTTTATGCGAGCGGTTGAAGTAAATAAGTAGTCGTATGGGAAAATAAGCTCTCATCATGAAGTTTGAGGGGTTTAAAGTTTTAAAGCATTTCAATGGTTGGGACAGTTAAAGAATTTTAGTCGGTTTGATGGATATATTTATTCCTTACACTTAGTAAAAGACTTAAAAAAAATTTAAACATTTTCCTCTATTGAATGCTTTGTATGCAAAATTAATAATATTAAAGACTATTCGGAGTTGTAGCAAATCTCCTAATGAGACTGTGAGGTGGTGTCATATTCAACTGTGATGACTTTCGGGACATAGGGAACACTCAAAAATACTATTTTTTTCCTAGTTCACTGCTTTTGGGAGCATATTGTCTGCACAAGACATTGCCTTGTGTTGGTTATGTTCATCGGTAGTGTTTTTCTTCCAGGGTAGGTGAGTGGTAGTCCTTAGCTAGTCACAAGCGATGGGGCTGCCATCTGTCGTCGCTTAGGAATCACGCCTCTGATGTTGTGGGCTACCGCTCATGGTGCCATCTGTTGTGTAAAGGAGGTGACAGCAGAATGGTGGGAGACTTTGCTAAGATCGGTATGGTGCGTTGTTTTTCGCTAATGCCTGCTTCCTCTTACTAGTGTTGCTGGGGGCACCGTGAAGCTGTATATTTATTTTCTTTTTACAGTAGGAAAGGATCATCTGAGGATCCGGACGTTTGAGCTGGGGTATATTGCCGGTCTAGGGAATATTTAGCCACCCGACAGAATCAACAGAATGTCACTGGACTGGAATCCGCAAGGGAGTAGAAGTTGCGGCTGACCTTGAGGTCCTGTGCTCCAGAGAGGAGTGCTCAAGGAATAAAAAAAAGGGAATATTTAGAGGACAGGAAAAATGTGAAAGTTGGAAGAGTGCGGAACCATGCACCAGGTAGGAGTCGAACCCACGATATCTGTGATGATAGGCTACCGAGGATACTATAGACCAGACGATACGGTACGACTGAACAGTTATGTCAAGACATGGTAACACTCTCTTTTAACCTGTAAGCTTTGTACTCATTCAAGCTCCAAGCAAGAAACTAACGTAAGATGGTCTGAAGGAAACACAACCTTAAACCAACCTTAAACCTCCTTCGTTCTGGAAAACATCTCTCACCAAAATGTGACCAGCATAATTTGTCATTAATACTCCTTCACAAAGCGCTCCAACTCTGTGGAGGTTGAAAGAGAACGGTGACGTATGAATGACTCACTTAATAGCGACCTACAAACAATCTCAAAATGGGGTCAAGCGAACAGGGTCGATTTTCATTATCGCCATTCTCTCTCAATGTCTCCTGTTATACCACAATCAAGTCTTCCCATATTCCAACACATTTCTGGTTATGGATGATGTAAGTATTGCGGAATTGGCAGCTCTTCATGGTTTGGGCATGTTGGATCTTCGTAGACGTTGATATTTTTGGCTCACGCCAAACCGAGTGCCTTGGCTTAACTCCATCCGATCCCCGCATTATTTACACCAGCTATATCCGACCGAAACTAGAGTATAACTTACGGGCGGGGGCTTCAAAAACACGTTTGGACCGGGTGCAAAACCGTGCGATTAACCTTATAGGGAACGGTAGGGTGAAACATGGCATGTGTGGTGTTGTTTTACTGATACTTTTTCGGTAGTTGCTCAGTGCATTTGACCATCACTGCGGTGGAATGGTCTCCCTGCAAAAATTGTCCCAACACTTATGATCTTAATGGGTTCAAGGCAAGAGTCCATAAAATCTTTACCCAACATCCTTTTTCCTAACCTATTTATGTATTCATCCAGGACCAGCGCAATGCCTGGCATTTATAGGGGTATCTCCTGCGCGTTTGCTCGTTTAAAAAATAAAAGATGAGAACCACGATAGGTGTTCTGACGAGTCACTGTTTCATTGGCATCCAGGCGAGAAGTTTGGAATTGTTTTCTAATGACTTGTGTAGAAGTTTTATGGACGTGGAAGAGGAACTAAACATATGTCACCGTCTATGTATTTGTTCTGCATTATCTGAAAAAAGAAAGTCTCTTCTGGGCAGCTTTTTCTTTGACAGTCCAGACTTTTCACAGTTTACTAAGCTTCGTTAAAACTTTTACTGGTTCAGGTGAATGAACGATCTATAACGCGACTCAGTGTTGCCAGATCAGAAGATTTCCTCCTAGATTTGATAGATTCTTGGCATTTTTAGGGGGAATTGTTGTTAAGGAGAAAGTTTAGAAGATTTTGATGATGATACACTTGAGATCATTAGTGGCTTTGAAGCATTGAATAGTGAAAACTAAAATGTCTAATTTAATTAAATTTTATGCTTCATTTTATGCTTTTATGCTCGATCCCATTTTTTATGTTTGGTTTGTGTTCAGCTGAAGCTGAATGAATAAAAAGGGTGCAATAAAAAAACTAAATATATTTTTGTTTTTCATAAGAAGTTTAATTCCTTAGTTTATAATAAAAGGCTTTCTTTTATTCTTTATTCTTTTATTCTTAAATTCCTAAATTCTTAAATTTTTAGTAGATTTTTTTAATTTTTGGGAGAAAATTTAATCTTATTTTAAGATTTGGGAGATAATCATTTCAGGTATCTGGCAACACTGGCTCGACTGCATGTGGTATAAGAATGGGCCTTCTCGGCCTAAGTGGGGCAGTCACACCTACCTGACCCAAGCTTTTCTTAATGTTCTGCAAATCCAATGCGATGCCTGATTCCATGATATGGCCGAAGCCGATTGTTCGGCATCACTAAAATAAAGCCGAAAGCCGAATCCGAAAAGTAATGAAAATTCATTTAAGAAAAAAATAATAAAATTAAGCCGTTCTTTCTACGTTCATTTCTTTGTTTCACTTATGAATTAAAAGAATAAATATTAGCAAGAAACCGGCCTCAAACCAAACCGAAAATCGTCCTAGAGTTCAGTTTCTAACCAAAATACAAAATATAACAATTCAGTTGACATAAAGAGCTGATTAGAGATCATTTCTATTGCTTCCACCAAAGCAAATTGATTTGCATTACAGGGCGAAAAACCGTCGGCTAAATTAATCGGCTATTTTGGCCGAAGCTGAAGGCAAAGATTTAAAATTCGCTGAATAATTTGGACACGAATAAATACCCATTCGACAGTAATGGGTTAAATGCGTCGGCTGCATTTTTGCATAACACGTGACTGGTGAAAAATGTTTCATCTTTAAAACATGGCATCGTTTGCTATGTAAAATATCACAAAAAAACCTCGAAAGCCGCAGCGTTCGTCAGTGGGTGTTTGAAGCGAGGCGAGAGGCAAAGAACAAATTGAAAGAAAACGGACAAAATTAATTAAATTACAGCAAAGTGAATGCGTGCGTTGCATATGTCGCAGTATGCTTGAAAAAGCGTTTTATGCTTTTACGCAATGACTGTCGCTGGTATTGTTGCTGTTGTTATATGTTGGCGTTTGCTGCAATTGTTTGTTTTTGTTGTTAGTGCTTTTGACGAGCTTGCTTTCGCTGCTGTCGCTTGCGTGCGGACAATTACGGACGACTTAATCCTTCCGGAGATTGCTGCGAAACGTGCGCTTCGCTGCAATTCAATTTCATTTCATTTTAGAATTGAAAGTGCGCCAAACACGCTCACACACAACACACACATACAGACACAGACATACATAAACACACAATAGCAATGCACGCAAACATATGCTTAGAGGTTCGGCTGCACAGCTTTGACTGCGTGCGGCGTGCGTTGGCATAAAGGCCGTCTGACCTAATCCGTACCGCCCCACCCACTCAAAAACAATGAATGAAACGAAAACATTTTCATTGATTTTTTGGTCATCTTTATAGTCAACTGATTGCACTTTGCATGGTTTCTGTCCAAAAGTTAACGAAAAAATTGCCATTCACTGTTTCAGTGCCGCAATGACTGCATTGCATTTACATATACGAGTTTGTATGTATGTATGTGAATTGCTATAAACATGTACGTGTATTCTATGTTTGTGAGTGTGTAAATTGTGGGCGAATGAAATGCGCCTACAGTGGCGGTGCAGCCGATGGGTTACTGGGCTCGTTTTTGAATGCATCGCATGCGTGCACTGCGAATCAAGCATTTGAATTGAGTAAATATGCAAATCACGCCCGTGGGATGGCTGGAAGGCGTGCGGCGTCGTTGACTGCGCACTTTACGTCATGAAAAATATCTGCACGACTGCGGGCTTCGTGGAGGAAGGCCTGCGCACAGCTGCTTGCAGCGCTGAGTGTAAACAGCAGCAACGACAGCGGGGTCAGCCATTTACGTCAAATCAAAAGCCAACAGTGTTGGGTTGCTTATTGCACCGCACACACACACACACACACACACATACACAGCCCTGCAGGAAAAAAGTCGTTAGTTGTTAGAATTAATTACTTCAGAAATTTTACAATTTATTTGCAACGAGTTGCAAAACAGAGCAAGTATAGTTGCATTGTTTGTGTATACGATTCGGTTCTCAATGTTACCGGAACTTGGCTGAGCACATTTTCGGCTTATTTATGAAATTCAAGCAATTCTAGAAGACATTTTAAATAAAAAACATGACCTTATAATTCATCAATTCATTTAAACATAGCAATGTTGTCTTATATTGGTTTAGTAGAATGGAATCCACTGCTTTTGAACTTCAAAATACTACAACGAGGCCTCCCAAAAAATTAATTGTATGAAAATTAATATGAATGATCCTTAAAATCTCGCTGTTCACTTCAAGTAAAAACTCTCAATAGTCGGTAGATTTCAGGCCAAATCAAGCACTTTTTAGTCGCTCATAGTCAGTATTGCCTGATCAGAGATTTCATCGGGAAATTTAGGGGATTCTAAACGATTCTCTATGCTTCGGTTTTGATAAAAGGTTCTCCAGGAAAATTTAATGCAACCCTTAATAATTTTAATAAATTTTTTTTACTCGAAAGAAAGTTACATATTCTCCCAAAACATGTAAATTATATATTTGTATATATTTCGTGAATTTTTGAAAGGAACATTATCATGAATTTTACATTTACAAAAATATTTGAGAAAGTTATTTTTATTTGGTATTTTATTATTTATTATTAATTAATTTATTATTAATTAATTTTATATTATTTTATAGTTAAACTCCTTCAAGTTCCAGATTATAAATTTTATACAACAAAGCTTTACTTTGAAAATACTTAAAGTTAATTTATAGCTGAACTTCCTTAACCTTTGTTTGAGTTTTAAATAGACTAGAAATTTTATACAACAAAGCTTTAATTTTAAGCTTTCAAAGCTTTACTTAATTTTAGTTTAAAGTTGAACTTCCTTAACCATTGTTTATGTTTGTTTGGACTAGAAATTTGATACAAAAAACTTAATTTTAATTTAGAGCTGAACTTTGTTTTTTCATTGTTTAAGTTTCAGATTTGCAATTTTATCCAACGATTTTTTAAGTTTTAGACTAAAAATTTTATACAAAAAACCTTTTTCTAGTACACATTTTACACACGAAAAAATCGTACGGTACCATATATCTTTGTTTTATAGAGAGAAGTAGATATGAAATTTTTTATATCTTAAACTAATAAACTTAGAAGGGTGAAATTCAAGGATGTGACAGTGTACATTAGACCGGATTTAGTGCACGAGTTTTCGCATGAGCTAAAAAATGTTGGGGCTAGGGTGGGGTTAAATGGCGTCTCATCGAAGTCGAAGTTCACAAAAAAGCTGGGAAATTTGACAAATTGCTCCACAGCTGGTCACAAGTTGCTCGTAGAGGGTTAAAATCTATGACCGACCCCTCTAGTTTTCCTGAACATTTCTTTCAAACATACTTACCCTCTATCTCCAACCCTTAATGGGGCTTTCATACAAAATGGCCGTTTTTACAAAATAGGCTCCCATTGCTCCCAGGTTGCCCCAGATGTATCAAATGTATGGCCGACACCCATTTATAGTAGTAAACACATTTTCTCACAAAAATCAAACAATTTCTTCTTAACACTCAATTACGATTGCAATTACGTGTATAATGGAAATGGGGAAGTAAATGGGCTTCCGACAGTATATTATGATTTTTGCTTTGTAGAAACACAAAAGTTGACAATCCCACAACTCTGATCGAATGGGAGACGCCCTCTGGTGGTGAATTTCTAAATCTTAATTTTGTATTTTTTGTAGTCAATAATGTTGTCGATCACTGAATAAAACATTGAAATAGGTTTAGTAGTTTCCGAGAAACGATGTTTTCTCGCTTACTTTACTACTACATTTAAATGTGGGGAATCCAATTCCATAGAAAATGGACTGATTTGTATGGCAGCCCCCTTAAGACTTGGAGATAGCGGGTAGGTATGTTTGGAAGAAACATTCGAAAGAGAAAATAAATAGGTGTCGGTCATATATTTGATACATTTGGGGGCAACCTGAGAGCATTGGAGCACGTTTTCTAAAAAACTATCATTTTGTATGGGAGCCTCATTATGGGTTGGCCGTAGGGTGTAACTGTGTTTGAAAGAAATGTTCAGTAGGGAAAACTAGTGGGGGTCAGTCATAGATTTTAACCCTCTAAGAGCCATTTATTAGCGAATGATGAGCAATTTGTCGAATTTTCAAGCACTTTTGTGAACTTTGACCTTGATTCTACGCCATTTACCCTCATTCTAGCCCGCCAATTCTTTACTCAGATTACTACAAAGAAAAGTTTGGCCATACTTAAAAATTAGATACTTTTCCTGCAGGCATATGTGGTCGTGTGATATGAGTTGAATGTGGCCTATCACACATACATACGAGTACATATGTGTATACAAATTTGTGTGTCCGTATGGGTTCTTATGTCAATGAGTATATATGTATGTGTAGTTTCTGCAATGTTTTATGAGCTTTATGCGCTTTTTTCACACATTTATTCTGTGCTGCTTTTCTACTCGAGTTGCTTACTCATACATGTAAGTATGTATGTATATATGAACAAGTATGTGTTTGTATAGAATCACTTATACTTTACTAATGTTCATAAGTATTGCTGATTGGAATCAGCTTGCCACATGCTGCACACAGTTGCCCAGTGCTGCAATGCCAACTGACCTTTTAAGGTAAAATCGCTGCTACTGCTTGGAGCCGGTGTAAATAAGTGGCAGCTGAATAGCTGAACAGGTGGTTTTATTCAATTCAATTATACATTAGAGATTAATCGAATAGATATTGAATGCTGCTTTGGAGCAAAATCATTAAACTATTTCAATTCGAACTTCACTGACTTCTTTATTGATTGCATTGAATTACAGTCAGACGGCGTCTGTGCGGCTAAAGTAAATATTTTTTTTTATTTTAAGCTCAGAAATTGGTTTCACGTCTTATTTTACTTTAGTTTAGTTAGTTAATTTATTGTAGGGAAATTAAAAAAAAATATAAATTGAAATGAAAATAATCAAATGCCTGAAATGATCAAAATATCATATTAAGCGTAGAAATCAACATTAAGTCTTATTTGAGTTAAAGTTTAGTAAAGTTAGTTAATTTTTAGTAGTTAAAAATTTAATAAAAATAAATTGAAATTAAAATATGCAATAGTTAACATTTCAGTTCTGTTTGATGATCTATTTTTACGTCTAAAGATCAGCTAAAGGCACACTTGGACACTTCTTCATGTCCTTACACTGCACTTGAGTTTTTTTTAAATTAATTTAAATTCTAATTTTGAGTGAATAGACCCTGTCATATCTTCTTCTTTCTATTTGCCAGTTGAGTCTTCACTTAGACTTGAACCATTACGCCTCGAAAATATTTCCAATAAATAAATACAAAATAACAATTGCCACAATTTTCAAATACTTTATTTCCTTTCGACTCGAAAAAACTGCAATTAAAACTGCTAAAAGCAGCGTAACGAGCAGATGTGGCTCTAATTTGCGGCTTTGCTGCTGTCTTGCACACAACTCAACTCGCATTGCAATTCGACTCAATTCGACTGCGACTCGACTGCGACTCGAACAGGCAGCGAATAAATTAATCAAGCTGCCAGTTTTATTTGCAACATTTTAAACGTAGCAACGCTGGCAGCTGTGCTGACGTCTTTGAAGATTTCAAAATTAGATTTTCAGGGAAAATTACGAATAAGACAAGCGAGCGCGTGAGTGAGAGAGAAACAAACAAACAAACAGTGGTTGGACAGATGAAACGTAGAAGCGATGAGCGGCTGCACGCACGTTTGGCGCGCAAAAGTGCAAAGCGGCAGATTTTAGTGGAATTGAACTTTTAATTAAAAATTCAGTTGTAAAGCAAAACCGCAGCTGTGCACCAGACAGCAACAACAATAATAACACTAACAGCAATTACAAATACACAAAAAAGCCAATTGCAAAAGCACCAATGGGAGATAACAACAACAACAACAAGAACAGAATGAACAGCAACAACGTGAGTAATGCACGCAGCAACGCAGTCAAGTAGCGATGGCAGCAACAACACCAATGACTGCTGCAAATAAGCCCGAAAATTGTATATTTGGTTGTGGTGGTAGGTGTATTTGTGTGTGTATGTGTGTGTGTTAGAATTAGCATGCAGATCGCCATCGACCGCACAAGTGCAACTCATTTTGCAAATACTGTGGAAAAATGGAAAATTAAAAAAAAGAAAGAAGAAGCATAGAAGAGCATGAAAATAACAGACAGCAGTGGTAAGAAAAAAACAAAAAAAAATTAATTAAACAAAACTCTGCCGCATTTCAAATGCCAAATAGAATAAATTTTTACTTGCTTTGTTGTGCTTGTTGTTGTATATATCTAGGTAGAGTCCGACCGATACCAAATTTTTTGGCCGATGCCGATGCCGATTAATCGGCATCGGCCAATTCTCAGCCGATGCCGATTAATCGGTCAAAAGGCCGAAAATCGGCCGATGCCGATGCCGATGCCGATTCCATAGAAAAAAAAACACGAATGAATTCAATCAAAAACACTGCTTATTTTATAAAACTTTACATATATAGTACATTTCATCACATTCATCACAAATTAACAAACAAAAACGAGAAAATAAACAACTAAAAACTAAATAAAATTACAAGAAAATTCAGAATTTAAATACATTAAACTAAAATTTCCCCCAAATTTATAACACATAAAATAAATATTTCATGAAAATTGCTCATTCTATTTGGCACAAGGAATTAACAAAAGACCCAATAGCCAATATTGCTGAACAAGGTGTTGATGTAGCAAAAATAGATTAAAAATATCTGTAAAATATTGTCCCCTTAAGTGTTTGTCATAAAATCCAAACAAATCTAAGGAGAAACCCCCTAATCAGGCAACACTGGTTTGTAACGTATAATAAAAATGTAATAAATATACAAAGCGAGATATGAAAAAGAAAGACAGTGCGATTCAGCTGCAAATAAAAACAAACAAGAAATAAAAGCAGGAAAATCTACCAAAAAAAACCAATGTGGCATCGGCCAAAAAAAGCCGATGTGGCATCGGCCAAAAAAGGCCGAAGCCGATGCCGATGCCGATTCTTTTTTTTTTGGCCGATGCCGATACTAGCCGATGCCGATACCAATTTTATTGGCCGATACTAGCCGATGCCGATGCCGATGCCGATTAATCGGTCGGACTCTATATCTAGGTGCTGTTGTTATTGTTGTTGTTTTTGCTTCATTCTGAATGCCACTGTTGTTTGCTTGGCAGCTAAGACCAGTGAAGGCACAAGTCGCATTTTTCTGCTCAGCCAATACGGCAAAAATTCATTAACACTGCCAATAACCACTACAACAACAATAACAACAACAAGAACAAGAATAAAATTTCAAATAACATTGCAGAAGAGAAATTATGCCCAACCACGGCATCGATTAGCATAATTAGCCCAAGTGGGACAACATGTTTTATTGGCAAAATTGCGCCTAAAAGTATGCAACAGCAACACTTTATTGGCAATGCGCCGTGCAACAATGGGCCATGTTTGCAAGCCACATTGCCACAATTGCTGGAATGAGCTAAAAATAAAAATAAAACATTTCCATGGCGAAAATTTGTTCTGTGTCAATGTATGTGTGTGTGTGTGTGTTTGCGTTTGTATGTGTACCATCGTGTCTGCGGGACATAGGCCGCTTGTTTTGCATTTTTGTGTAATTTGTGGTGGCCGCCAAAGTGGCAATTGCCAGTGAATGCATATTTGCGCTGTCGCCTAAAAGTATGCTCGGCCTTTTTCGCAAAAATAAATACAAAGGTAATGAAAATAAAATTTTGCAGCGTGCGCCAATGAAATTCGCCAATAAATGAAGTTGCTGCCAATATGTTTTTTTGTGTGAAAGCTTCATTTTTATATAAAAATAAAAATGAAAAAATTCTGCGCGTAAATTAAACAAAATTCATGCCAATATTTTCGATGCTTGTTTTCAACTATTTGTTTGTACATTTAGTGTGTCACGTTCATGCGGCCTTTACGATTTGCTGGGCTTGGACTTCCCAATTATTTCAATACAAACAAATACTCTCAGGGCGTGATGCATTGCCACGTGTGTTGCTCGCTTTTTGTTGTCGTTGCTACATGCATTTGTATGCGAGAGTGTTTGTGTGTGTGTTTTTTTTTACTATAAAACTGTTACGTGTGTTTGCGTCAGCTCAACGTGATGTTTATTGGTAAAAAACTTTCAAAAAAATAACACAAAATGCCGCACCATATAAATGGACAGATGCAGGTTTATATGTGTCGCACAGACACAGTGTGCGCCGGTTTTTGTCAACTTGCCTGTTTGTGCACGCACGAGGAAGTTAAAGGATCCGTTTTTAATTAAACTTCGATTTAGTGCATTTTTTTGTGTAAACAAATATATGTGCAATGAAAAAACAAATATGAATATTGACTAAAGCACTACATGCGGCATTTTATTGCTAAAAACAGAAAACCATAACATTTAAATAAAATTTGAAAATATTTAATTAAAAAGATTTCAACAAATATATAAAATGTAGTAAAAAGAAATGTATTACTTTTCCAATAGATGGAGAATAGGCTTTAGTAATCTGTATCTCGCGTTGTATAAGAAATATCAAAATAAGTTAGAAGGCATTAGAAAGATAATATTTTGTATGAAAAAAACTTTTCAGACAATTTTTTTGTTTGCTTGACTCAATTTTGTTTGAGTGCTCATCAAAGATGGACACGTTAGAAAGATACAATTTCATGCTAAAAGAACTTCTCAGAAAATGTTGTGTTTACTTGACTCAATTTTGTTTGAGTGCTCATGAAAGATGTACACGTTAAAAATATATAATTTCATTCTAAAAGAACTTTTCAGACAGTTTTGTTAATTGTTTGATTTAATCTTGTTTGTATGCTCATCAAAGGTGGACACGTTATAAAGATACGATTTTGTACTGAAAAAATTTCTCAGACAACTTTGTAAAAGTTTGACCCAATATTGTTTGAGTGCTCATCAAAGATGGACACATTAGAAAGATACAATGTTATAAGAACAGTTTTGTATTAGTTTGACTCAAATTTGCTGGATGGCTCATGAAAGATGGATACATTAGAAAGATACGATTTTGTACTAAGAAAACTTTTCAGACAATTTTGTGTTTACTTGATTCAGTTTTGTGTGAGTGGTCCTTGAGGATAGACACGTTAGAAAGATAAGATTTCATACTAAAAAAAACTTTTCAGACAGTTTTGTGATTATTTGACTCAATTTCGTTTGAGTGCGCGTCAAAGATGGACATGTTAGAGAGATTAGAATCTGTACTAAGAAAAGTTATCAGAGAATTTTGTGATTGTTCGTCTCAATTTTGTCATCAAAGATGGACACAGTAGAAAGATACAATTTCATACTAAAAGAACTTCTCAGAAAATGTTTTGTTTATTAAAATCAATTTTGTTTGAGTGCTCATAAAATATGGACACGTTAGAAAGATAAGATTGTGTACTCAAATAACTTTTCAGACAATTTTTTATTTACTTGACTCAATTTTGTTTGAGTGCGCGTGGACCATTGACACTTCAGAAAGACAAGATTTCATACTAAAAGGGCTTCTCAGACAATTTTGTAATAGTTTGACTCAATATTGTTTGAGTGCGCGTCATAGATGGACACGTTAGAAAGATACGATTTGGTAGTAAACAAACTTTTTAGACAGTTTTTTCATACTAAAAGAACTTTTCAGACAATTTTGCGCTTACTTGTCTCAATTTTGTTTGAGTTCGCGTTGACGATTGACACTTCAGAAAGACAAAATTTCATACTAAAAGAACTTCTCAAACAACTTTGTAATAGTTTGACTCAATATTGTTTGTGTGCGCGTTAAAAATGGACACCAGCTAAGAAAAAATATGAAAAATTTAACAGTTTTCCTTGAAGAAAAAAACCCAAGCCACAGAATCCAGGCGGCTGGAATTGCGTGTGTGGCATTTGGTTAAAAAATTTTAAAGTATTAAATGCGCCACGCAAAGCCAATTGGCGCAAACGTCAGTAAAATCATGGAAATCGCCGAGTCTGACCATCAAATTAACACTGTTTCGATTGCCCGGGAAGCTAATCATTGTAAAGGAAACGTTTGGAATCACTTGAAGAAAACTGAATACAAAAATAACCTTCATGTGCTTGACTGGTGTCTCAGGAGTTGACGCAAAAAACCTCATGGACCGGATTTCCATATGCGAATCGTAACCAAATCAACTCATTTCTAAAGCGGATGGTGAGTGGTAATGAGAAGTGGTACATGGGATCAAAAAGTGATCCAGCAAGTATTGAAAGTTATGAAGGTTTTTCTCTATGTTTATGGGAATTGACAGGGAATCATCTACTATGTTTTGGACCTGTACTGATCATCTAATGGTAACAAGTTTCCAGAAGCGGCCAGTTTTGGTCAAAAAAAGGCGATACATTTTGCTTCTTACTTTGTAAAATGCAAATCTCTTACGCTGTAGAATACAAATATATGAATGAATGAATGAAAGGTTGACTCACCAGAAAAATGTATCCCCTTACACGTTGTTCGTATTCAAAAACTGATGGCTCTAGTCGCTTTCAAGAGTCGAGGAGGACGTCTTTACTAAGTTCGTTGGATAGTTCAGGATATTCTGTAGTTTAGGCAGTTTTCAGTTCTATATTTTCTTCTCAGTCTTGCCCGGACCATTTATTAGAAGCAATCGTCCAGAAGCGGTCAGTTCTGGCCAATAGGCGAGGAATTTTTTTCATAAGAAAAACGCCAGGCCACACATATCGAAGGTGATTTGCCAGAAACTTCGGGAGTCTGGTTGAAAGGTTATGCATTCAACTTATAGTCCGCAACTTGCATAAAGAGATTTTCATGTGCTTCAGTCAATGGTGCAGAACGATGGTGAAAATTTGCCTCAACAGTAGTTTGTGAATATCGACTGTCCCAATTTTTTTGCAATAGGAACGAAGGTTTCTGTAAGAGAGACGCAATGAAATTAACTTAAAATGTAATCAATTTCGAACAAAAATTCTAAACTTAGTTTAAGCAGAAGAAAGTCCTTTTAACTTTCGTTTACCAATCTTTTTTATATTATTGCAATTTTTATTTGAATAGAAAATTGCATCGAGTTGATCGATTGTAGCGTTCGTCTTGTTTATTTGTCGTGACATTTCAAATCGTTTTTATCGCCATGCCAATGCTTTGTTTGTGCATGTTTGAGTGGAATGTGTCTGTGTGAGTGTCTGTGTGTTTTAGGTTGTCCCTGATATTGACACGCATTCAACATGATTGCTAATTCGGAGTACAACAATATACGAGCTCATCTTGTTTATAGCATTCAGCGTATTTTTTCACGTATTTTCGATCAACCAACGCAAGTGGAAAACAATTATATTTACGCTTTTTTCTCCAATATTGAGCACCTTAATTAAAATTGAAAATGAGTGATTAAGCGGTCTACGTGATGCCAACAAAACAATCACTCAATTTATATATGGATTTGTTGAGTTTGTCTGACTACTTTAATACTGCACATAGGTTAGGTTAAAGGATCAATCTAAAAATACACTTAGGCTTCAAAATGAATCTGTTGTGATATCACAAGGAGAGATTGATCAGTCTTATTGTTAGTCGGTGAACCTACATCAGTCAGTTTATTTTGCGGATAAACCATAGCAACTTTCTGATGTTGACTGAACTGAGGTTATCCAAGTTGTAGAAGAAGGGAGAGTCTAGGGATTTCCATCTTCGTCTAGAGAGAGCCGGACAGTGGCAGATAAGATGATTTATAGCCTCTTCCTCCCTTTCTTTCTTTTCCGAAAATACAAATACAGCAATGGTCTCAACTAAGGAGACCTGAATGAATAAATCGTGAGGGGTGTTTGGGTTAGTGCTGAGTAGAAAAAAGTGGAAAGTAAAAAACTAAGAAACAGTTTTGTTGTGTTTTACTTAATTCAATTTAAGTATAAATGGAGTTTTTATTAAACTGTAATATTTGATCCATTTGAAGAATTGTTTGTTGAGATTTGATGCTCATTTTTATTAGTTTAGAATTTATATTTTACCTAATTTAGATTTTTAATGAATTGTTATTTCTTCAAGTATTTTAATGTTCAAGTGGAAAGTTTTTAGTTTTTTAATTGTTTGTTTAAATTATAGTGTTTGATTTATTTGAAGCATTATTTTTTAAGATTTTCTGGTTTTGACTTTCATTAGTTTAGAATTGGTTTTCTACTTAATTTGGATTTTTTATGAATTTGTTTTTATAAATTTTTAAAAATATTTATTATAGTTTCGTTTTTTCAAGTGCAAAGACGAAAACTTAAAATATATTTTTGTTATATTCTTATTTAGATGAATTGATTGATCAATTTATTAATTAACATTTGATTTATTTAAAATATTGTTGTAATTTAGAATCTGTTTATTTAATTTGGATATTTAGTTAATTTTCTTTATTTTTAATAGTTTTTAAAATATTTTTTTAAGTGGAAAGACAAAACTGAAGAATATTTTATATTCTTATTAATTTAATTGATTAATGCATTTTTGAATTTATTTCAAATATTACTTTTTACAGTTTTTTGATTGGGATTTTCATTAGTTTAGAATCTGTTTATTTAATTTGGATTTGTAATGAAATTTTTAAATAAAAATATTTATAAAAATAAAATATTTATTATATCATCTTTTTTTTTAATAAAAATACGAAAATTGAAAAATATTTTTCCCATATTCTCAATAATTTAGTTGATTAATGAATTTTTTAATTTATTAATTAACATTTGATTTATTTCAAATATTATTTATTAAAATGTTTTGGTTAGGATTTTTATTACTTTAGAACTTATTTTTTTTACTTAATTAGGATTTGTTATCAATTTTTTATTTTGTAAATTTTTTGTTTTTAATTTTTATTTAATTTTTTTAAATGGAAAGTCGCAAACTGAAAAATATTAAACACATTTTTTTTTTAAATTCATTAACCCTAATCCGTCGTTCGGGTGATTTTTCACCCATTTTCAACTTTGAGATGCTATAACTTTCCTATATATTTATCAAAATGATTAAGGTTTCTTGTATTTATAGCAAACCAATATAAGTTTTAGAATTTATCTAAAACATATTGATTATTTGATTATAACGGTGATTACAAAAAAAGTTACGTGGGCGACGTTCGGGTGATATTTCACCCATATACAAATTGTATGGGAATTCAACACAACATATACAGAAAATGCTATAAAATTACGTCACTGGACTGAAAGTTTTGAACTGCTTTTATAGGCAAAACCTTTTTATGGATCAAAGGGCCTCCTGAGCTCAACGGAAAAGTAGGAGCCAATTATTTTATTTCAACTAAAGTTGGTATAACTCGTTATGCTTGAAGTCGTGTGTCAGTAATAAAAGATGCTAATGAAGACCAATGTTAAAGATATTAACTGACAAAACTAATGTTGAAGGTTTGCGAGTTTTTGGCAGTGCATGGATCAGCGTTGGTGATACTCAGGCATAGTTTGGTATTTCAATTTTGAGTGGTGTTTATAAGTCGAATGGATAATTTTTTGATAATCTGTGAAGTTACACAACAGGCAGACCAATTTCTCGTTCTGTCGGTGACAAAACCACTCGCCAAGAACGTAACGATTGTAATCAAGAATGAAGCTCGTTAACACCCATAAGAGATATATGAGAAACGTGGGTTTAGCGACAACTGCTATGTACGTCCTATGAAAAGGACACACTAAGTTAACAAGAAGAAGATGCCCCTTTGAGCACTTTTCATCATAACCAGGATATGTGAGTGACAAAAAATTACCCGAAATTATATCGTTTTACAATAAATCAAAAGCAGTAGTTGACACTTAAGACCAATTGATTGTTCACTAACTATACTCTTAAGCGAAAAACCAATTGATGTCGATTCCATCTGGATCGCTTGTACAAAAAGTACAAGTGGCGAATTTTTCTTGAAGACTTAGATTTTAGTTTAGTAAAGTTAAAGATTTTGCGTAGAGCAACGTAAGCGAAAGGAAAATCTTCATGCTGACTTCTTATCTCAATACAGCCATTTTTGCAAACCTTGTCAGAAAATCAGAGCGTAAAAAAGTAAAAGAATTATTGGGACATGGCGCCAATTTGATATCAAAAACGATCAAGAGACATATTCTGCTTGAAATTCCTGAAAAAAGTATACTTGTGGTGAACACAAAGTTTTAGTTAACTACAGCCCTTCCTTGCCCCCTTTCCCCATCCGATTGAAATGAGTGCTGTAACATATATTCGAAAAACAGTATTATATACACATTTAAAAACGGGTGAAATTTGTGGTATATCACAACGGGTCTCATAATATGCCTCCGAGTGGGTCTCTTACAGAGGCATCCACAATAACCTAACCTAACCTAGTTGCCCTAATTGCAAAAAAATATAGAAAAATTTGTCAACTTAATTATCTGTATGATAACAAAGATAATAAAGATTAAAGATAACAAATTATTTTTTATTATAATTGGTCAAAAAATTCATTAAAACAATGCAAAGTACCATATGGGTGAAATATCACCCGAACATCTTATGTGTGAGTTTTTTTGAACGTCGGATGAGGGTTAACATTTGTGTCATTTTAAATATAAATTAAATTAAGTTTATTTCATCTGCTTTTCATTACTTTAGAAGTTTGTTTCACTTAATTTGTATTTTTAATTATGTTTTTATTTGGAATACTGTTTTACCTAATTTGTAATTTGAACAAATTTTTTATGTATTTTTTATAATTTATATTTAATTTTAAACTAACAAACAATTTTTGTTGCACATGTATTAAGACTTTTCGGAATAAAAACACAGCCTAGATGTTTCTAAACATTTGAAAACTAATTCAATTTCCTTTTTAATTCCTTATCTACTACTGAACTTTTGATGGCATACTTTTAGGATGCATCTACAGGTCAATGAAAGTGAGAGAAGAAATAGTCAAACAATTTCATTTAATTGCAGGAAACGAATTAAAAATGTAAACATTTTTAAATAGTAAATTTCATTCAAGAATGCATATTTTTCATTTCAAAACCAAAATGTCTTGAAAACGAAATGAATAAAATGAAATTAAGTGTTATGAACAACAACACTAATTCCACTTATTTATAGCACAATCATTATTTCTAGGGACTCAATTGAAAGTCTGTGTTTTCTGTTTACTTCACCGGAAGCACATCGATTGGGAGCAAACTTTGCGACTGCACCAAATCGACACTCAATTGTTGTAAATATTATGCATTTTCGTTTAATGTCCTTGCGGCGCAGTCAATTTCAATCAGAACGCATCATTTAAATGGCCACTAAATGCATTGGCCACCCAACCCGAACCGATCACTCGAGTGCATCCTTCGGCCGCCCGCACGCCCACATTTTATTGTATTTATCATACAATAATTTCTACAGCATGGTTTTTATGTTCGATAATATCTTCCGTGTCATTAAATGCGAACAGTGCAGAGAACCAATGGAGCTGAAAAGAGTGCACAAACAAGCAGACGCGGCCCCTGTGTCGCGCGCTCACACGGCGTTGTCTTCGAGGTCGTCGACGGAGACTTGTCAGGCAGTCAGTGTGTCGCTATGCTGGCTCGCCATTAGATTATTGTAAAATGGCAGTATTTATTGCATAACAAGTACGTGACCAATAAAAGGAATTTAATGTACCTGCAGAAAGAAGGCAGCAGACATAACTGCCGCCGCCGCTAGTTGAGCGCACTGCACTTGTTTCCACGTCTACTGCGGCTGCGAACTGCTAACTGCGTCTGCAGACTGACTCCGCTGATGTCTCTGGGTGTCTGGGCAATGGTTATGTGTCGCTGGCTTTTATGCTGAGTATGTGCGGATTTGGCTGAGTGTGTGCTGTATTCTTAATGTTTTGTTGTTGTTCTTAATACGTTTACGTTTGCCTTTGTTTTGTGAGTGTATGTGTGTGTGTGAGTTTGAAATTCATGTGCCGTTAAAATTTTATACGCACTTTTATTGTGGCTTTTATTTTATTGCCATCACTCGAAACGCTGTGATTGCTGTTGCCGTGTCTGTGATGTCTATCGATGGCAAACCTATGGTAATGATGGTTCGTTTGCTGTTTGAACTGGTTAGCAGAAGGAATGGAGCAAATATTAAAGCAGAAAGCAGGCACAAGAAGTCTTAGTAGACGAATTGGAACGGAACAAATAAAAGATAAAAGTAGATCTCGTCCCGTATGTCTGCAGATGCTGAAGCAGAAGAAGAGGTGAAGAAGAAGTAGAAACGACACAACACTTCTTGTGCCACTGTTCCACTCTGCAGGAATGATGACTTTATATCCTGTAGTGAAGATTTCTGACGAACTTGGCTAGCGCGGTGAAAGTTGACATCTCAGACATGGTTTTTTTATTAACTAAAAAGTTGAATTATTTTGTCCCGAATTGAGTCTGTTGGTTAGCTTCAGAGCAATTTGAGAAAAGTATTCACAATAAAACATTTCAGCCTCCAAGTGGAAGAGCGGTTCGGTTCGGCCGCTCACACCCTTCCCTAAATAATTCTAACTGAAGTCTATTTTGGTGAGAGTAATGAAATGGAAAGTAGATTCATTGACTGGACAGGAAAACTGTTCCGTCATATTTAGATTTAAATAATCAAGGTTGACCATATAAACGATTTTTTAATCTTAAAAAAACCATTAGTTTTAGCCAAAAAGACCGCAACATATTAAAATATTTAAAGTAATATTGATACAAATTGAAATTTTTTTATTTTGAAACTCTTCAAAACTTTTTATAATGCATTTTTTCCCCAGAAACTAGATTTTTTTAACTTAAAATTCTGTTAAAACTTGTTTTACTGCATTTTTTTATAAAAAACCAAGTTTTTTAATAACATAAAACTGATTTCAACACGTTTTATTAAAAACAACCACAATAACATTGAAAAAATTTAAATTTTTACATAAAATGTTCTTCAAACTTTTTTATAATTCAAATTTTTTCTAAAAAAAACGGGTTTTCAACTTAAAATCTTGCTTCAACTTTTTTGTTGTACGTTTTTTTTCCAAAAACAATGTTTTTAAAACTTAAAATTTTTTTCAAAGATTATGTACTACATATTGTTATTCTAAAAAGCAACAACAATAGTATTGATACAAATTTAAATGTTTTACTTAAAAATTCTTCCAACTTTTTATAATGATTTTTTTTTCTAAAAACAAGATTTTCGTAACTTAAAATTGTGTTCTCACTTTTTGACTTAACTTAACTTTTAACTTTAACTTTTTAACTTACAATTTTTTTCAAAACTTTTTATAAAAAACAACCACAATAATATTCACAAAAATTTAAATTTTTACATACAATTGTTTAAAACTTTTTTATGATGCATATGTGTTTTTTTGTTTTTTTTTTTAAAAAGGTTTTAATTAAAATTTTGTTTCAATTTTTTTGTTGAATGTTTTTTTTCAAAAAACAACGTTTTTATAACTTACAATTTTTTGTACAAATTTACAAATTTTCTTGCATTTAGTTATTTTAATGAACAACAAAAGTATTGATAAAAAATAAAATGTTGTTCTTAAAAGTTTTTTTCAAATCTTTCTATAATTTTTTTAGAAACAAAGTTTTTTACAAGCATTAAGTTGTTCCAACATTTTTTACCGAACATTTGTTCTAAAAACAAAATTTTTAATAACTTAAATTTTTTTTAACTTCAAATGTTTTCCAAATTGTAACTCTTTTTTTTTTCTAAAAACAAACTTAAATTTTTTTTAAAACTATTTATGATGAATGTTTTTTTTTTCTAAAAAGCAACAGCAATGATATTGAAGAACATCGAAATTTTTTACTTAATTTTTAAATTTTTTTTATAATACAGTCGTGTCTGGGTATAGTGAACCCCTAAATAGTGAACACCTCGATATAGTGAACACCCAAATTTTGACATCGAGCCTCTAAATATAGAAAACAAATTTTCAAGCAAGAAACAAAAAGTGTATTTTGAGCAAAGAAAACGAGTTTTTGAAATAAAATGTTGACCTTGACATAGTGAACAACCTCAATACAGTGAACAGGCCTTGCAATAATTAGTTAACTTTATCCAGACACCACTGTACAGACATTTTTTGTTAAACAAGGTTGGCTGTAAATGGTTTTTATAGCCCAAAAGTCATTAACGTATTAAAATATTTGAAATAATATTGATAAATATATAAAATTTTTACTTAAAATTTTCTTCAAAAATTTTTTATAACGCATATTTTTCTTCTAAACATTTTTTTTTTATTTTTTACTGCATATTTTTTTGTAAGCAACATTTTTAATAAAATATTTTTAAAATTATTGAAATTTTTTTAAAACTTTTTATAAACCAATATGAATTTTGTTTAACTTTTTGATTTAAACATTCAGTTTTCATTGTTCTTTTTCTTTTTTAAATTTTACTCGGGTTATTTTCTGATGTTTTGTCGTTAAATGTTTCAAATGTTTCTCTCTATTTTTTACTCAAAATCAATTTTTTGTTTCAATATTTCATTTCTTCATATTATAATTTTTTCAACACACTTCTCTCACTTATAAAACTGATTTTTATTATTTATAATTAATAATTTTTATGTTCAAAACTGCTGTAAATATGTCACTGCAAATCAGTTGGAGCATTAGTTGCACTTATTTTTTGCAAAGAATTTATGTGAAGTGTTGCGCGCTGACGGCGTTTTCTACATCCATTAGTAGTGCTTGTTGTTGTTGTTGTTGCTGCAGTTACCAACGTCAACTAACTGCACTTTGGCGAACATTTGATGTTGTACCTCTAAAGCCTTTCTTGCCACCATCAGCGCAGCGGTGCGTATACGTAACTTTATTTCGCACGCTCGGTCAGCACGCTGGGGAGTTGCTGTGCGCCATATCCCGTGAGTGTGTTTAAGTTTGCATTAACTGCAGATTTTTGCCTTTTTCCGGCATTTATTCCGCACTTTTTGCTCGCTTGCTGCGTTTATGATTTTTTGAAGCGTTTTTTCTTTCGTCGTTGCGCTTGTCGCCGTCTGCTCATTTTCATAATTGGATACTTAAGGGAATTTTCTCATTTTCTGTAGCTGAAACAGCGGCAGTGGTTTTGCCTTTTCGTATAATATATATGCTTGCAGCTGTATATGTGTTTGTGTATATGTAAGTGTGTGTGTGTGTGTGTGCTTGCTGTTGTGTTAACTTCACTAATGAATTTTGTCATGGTTTCTTTATAAACCGCACGCATAAGGCAACACTCGCTCACTCACACAGTTACTCACACACACGCACATGTATATATATATATACTCGCCGTCACTTGCAGCCTTGTCAAGTTAACCTGTCCCTGTTGGTGTTGTTGTGCTGGCTACTGTTTTTTGTTGTTGTTGTTGTTTTTTTTTTTGGTAGCAACATGCACGTAAGTTAAATGAATTTTTGTAAAATGTTGCATGCAATATGCGGCTGTTGCATCCACTGCGGCATGGCGCTCTGTCGCTCGCTTGTTGCAGTAATTGGGGCATGCAATATCACTCTTGACATTATGACGCAATTTGCTTGCAGCGAATTAATTTTATCACAGCAGCAACACCGGCGCACTACCTGTCTCCGAGCGTGCAACTACTGTGCATGTGTGTGAGTGTGACTGTGCATGTGAGTGTGTCTGGGTGTGTAGTTGAAGCAGGTTAAAAGGCACTTAAATGACATGTGCCATGTTTGACGGCGTTCTAAGGTTAAATTCATAGAAAAAACTTACCTTACCTCATTACTTTTTGAACTTTTACACGCACACACACACACAAACTGTCAGGTGACTGCAGCTGCCATCATTGTTGCGGTTAAGCGTAGCCGCCTTTTTGCCCTTCAACTTTTTCGACAACAAATTTCACTTTTTACACAATTAGTGTGTCAAGTTGGCGCTGCCTGCCCGCCTGCCTGCCTGACTGCTGTCATTGCTGCGTGCAATTTCGATGCGATGCGATGCGAGTTGCTCGGTTGGGCCCATGTTGCTGCTGTTCATTGCGAAAAATGTTAATTTGTATGCAAGCAACAGCAACAACGACTACACACTAATAGCAACGCTAACAAGAAGCTGTAACAACAACAACAACAACATTGGCAATGTGGCATTGCTCCCATGTGACAGTTTCAAAAATCACAACATTCTAGTTGCGCGCGCGTTCAGTGTCGCGCGTTGATAGCCTCCAGTCGGCTGCGGCAGTTAATGGCGCAACTTGTTAGCAATTTGCACATAGGAGCACATGCACACATACATACATATATACATACATTCATACACATGCAAGCGAGTGTTGTCGCTGGGGAGTGATATCTTGCGGCTGCAATGGTGGAAAGGGGACTTGCGCATTTAAAATCGCTCACACGGCTGCGCGCTCTGTGCACTCGTTTCAACGTTTCAAGGTGTTCGCTCATGCGGCGGATATGATTGCCACATTTTCGCAATTATTCGTCAGTGCAAGGTTGCAACTGGCAATTAATTGAAAATCTCACTTTTTTTTACGATCATTACGTGAGCGGTTAACGACGTGTTGCCAGGCGAAATGCAACTAAAAACTGACTTAGTGTGGAATTAAGTGCAGTAGAGCTGTGAATGGTGAGTTATTCTTTGATTAGAGCACTGCCACATGTGGCAAGGATGGATACTTGGCGGGAGTTTGAATGGCAAAATGAAGCCACGTATCCAAAGGATGTTTTTCAGGAGGTAGGAGTGAGAAATCAGTTTGTTGTGAGCATCTATGTAAGTAAAGAAGAAGTTGCAAATCTTCTTAGGCACTTTTGAACTGCATGATTGATTTTAAACGATTTAAACCAACCAGTGACGCACACAAGTTTTCATTTTGGGGCGTTTTGCGTACAACTTTTGAGTCGAATACCATTCGAACTCATATTTTGTATCAGCAATTTGTTTTTATTTGGGGGTTTGAACCCCAATCCCCTCTACCCCTCCTCAGTGTGCACCACTGAAAGCAACTTTTTGTTCCCAAAGTTTGTGTCTAGTTTGAATTTTTACTTATATAAACACTTAACAAACTTAATGTGCCCGCACAACGTGTAGTATGAGTAACATTAATTAAGTTGCACCCTTTTTGGCGCATTCAACGCTAACATATTGTGCCGCAATTTAATTTAAAATTACGCTTTTGTCTTTTTAATGTTGTGCAATTTGTTTCGACGCATTTATTCGTTGCTATGCTGACCCACATAGCTGCAATAAAAAGGGCGCGAAAAGCAAAAGTCATTTGCAAAATCAATTTTCTTATATCCGACAGCAGCAACTAGAGTGTTTAACATAAATGGTGTTGTAATTAACGCTTAATTAATTTTTTTACGTTCCCTTTTTTCAAGTTGCTGGTGTTGTGTTATATTTAGGTATTTGTGAAATATTTGTGTTGTGCGCTATTTTTATTTATTTGTGAAGAAAACCCTAAAAAAATTAAACGAATGGCAAATTAAAGCAAAACAAGTTCATTGCGGCGCCAGAAAAAGACTTAAACTTTTCACGCTTATTTATCAAAGTCGCATTAAGCATTGCGCACACACACACACACACACACACATAGCGACAGCAATGGGCATCCATACAAGTTTGCAGGAAAGCGCGCAATTGAAATGCGCGCGCACACACACAGCCATACAAAGTCATGCAAGTAAAAGCAAAGCACACCTAATGGTCGCCTGCTACAACCAACAACAACAACAACGAAAGCATCGCAGCCCAAACGTAAATTTAAAGGTCATTTCATTAATTAACCCGCTTAAGCAGCGGCCCACGCATTAAGCAAAACGCCCAACGATGAGGGCGCGTGGAACGAAGAGAAGAGGAGAAGAGGCCGCGACGAACAGTGCACCTCGCAGCTAAGTATTCACCGCACCGTGCACCGTGAAATGCCGCCACAGTGTGGCGCGTCGAGTTGGCAAACCCCAAATGCGGCAAATTGTGGAAATATTTTTCCGCTTGCTGCGTTAAATTTTGTTTCTTGCCCATCGACATTGCTGTCGTCGTCGTCGTTGCCGATTTTTTAACGTCGTAGTTGTTCGAGCATTCGTTGTGTCTATGTATGTGTGTGTGTGTGCTTGTTGTTTTTTCTTGTTTTTTGTTATATTTTGTTTTTGTAATTTGCTGCTTTAAGTATCTGACTCGAGGTTGGTTTTTCCCCCACTTTCTCTTTGCGAGCATTTTAGTTGCGCCATTGTTATGGTTGTTGTTGTAGCTATTGTAGCCATGGGTAGCTTCATTAAAAATTCGCATTTATTTGGCTGATATTGTTGTTGTTGCTGTTGTTTATGGTTTTCACATGCATTTTACTTAGCAGGCATTAAATTTAATGAGCGCAATGTGTTGTCTTTCAACATTTAATGTTATTTGAAAATAATTTATTTGCCACCAATGAAATTAAATACACGTAGGATGGGCAGAATATTGGACTTATTTAATATTTACTTGAAGGGGAGATTGTGGGGATGAAGAATTTGTGGTAAAGTAAATAAAAATTTTAACTTTAAGTTTGTTGCTTTAAATTTGTATATAAAAAATTCATTTGTCAAATGAGTGTTTTCACTTCAACCAACCAACCAACCAACCGAATGAGTGTTTCTACAAATACAAATTTCTACAAATACACATACAAATTTTTATATTAAACTAGCTGACCCCGCGAACTTTGTCTCGCACGACATTTGTTGTTTTTTATAATGAAATACGCGAGGTGGCGAATCTATGGCGATGCAAATTGACGAAGAAAACCAACTGAAGGAAGAGGAGGAGCTACTGATTAACGCAATCAAGGCCCACAAATAAACAATGTTGCTGTTAAGTTTCAGTAAAGAAATGGACTGCGCTTGAACCGGATTTAAATTATATGGGCGGTGCCATGCCCTCTTATTCAATGCCTGCCCCTTATTCAATGCCCTCTGTCAAAAGAAAAAATGGTAGGTCCGTACTAAGTTTCATTGCTGAGCGACTTATAGTTCAGCAAAATATTTGGGTCACAAAAAATGTGCCACGCCCCTTGGCCAACGCCCATCAAATGTTATCAGTAGAATGACTCATCTATGGGACGACGGGGTACTAAATTTTAATGTTGTGCTACTTATAATTTCGAAGATATTCTATTTTAAAGATTTTGCTTGTATGGGTGGTGCCACGCCCCCTCGTCCAATACTTGCCCCATTCCCTCTGTCGAAATATATGAACTAAGTTACATTGATGAGCGACTTATAGTTCAGCAAAATATTTGGGTCACAAAAAATGTGCCACGCCCCTTGTCCAACGCCCATAAAATCTTATCATTAGAATGACTCATCTATGGGACGACGGGGTACTAAGTTTTAATGTTGTGCTACTTATAATTTCGAAGATATTCTATTTTAAAGATTTTGCTTGTATGGGTGGTGCCACGCCCCGTTGTCCAAAACCCGCCTCATTCCGTCTGTCGAGAGATATGATTACATGATAGGTTCATGCTAAGTTTCATTCCTCTGTGACTTGTAGTTCAGCAGAATAATTGGGTCACAAAAATGTGCCACGCCCCTTAGGGGTATAAAAAATAGTTAGTAGCCGATTCTCAGACCTACTGAATATGCATGTAAAATTTCATAAAAATCGGTCAAGCCGTTTCGGAGGAGTACGGTAACAAACACTGTGACACGAAAATTTTATATATAAGATTTCATCCATTAGTTTGAATCAAATTTGAAAAAATTTTTAAATATTCAGCCATTCTACAAATACAAATACAAATTTTTACATTAAATTTCATCTATTAGTTTGAATGAAATTTTCGGAAATTTTTATAAAAACGATTCAGCTATTCATGATTTTTGTGTTGTCACTCATACGCACCGTAAGCCGCATAGAACAGTTTGTACTACATAATTTTTCCAATTTGAGTTGTGTGAGTTACACTAGATGGCGCTAGAAAGATAAGATTTCATGATTCATGCTTTTCAAACTTTTCAGAAAATTTTGTGATTGCTTGACTCAGTTTTGATTGAGCTCGGGTCAAAGATGGACACCAGCTATGTATCGCGTTGTATGAAAGCGACCGGGTTACCATCAAGCGATGGCTTTAAAAAGATAAGATTTTGTACTAAAGAAACTTTTCATACAGTTAGGTTATTCCTTCACTCAGTTTTGATTGAGCTCGGGTCAAAGATGGACACCAGCTAAGAAAAAATATACCATATTTGACAGTGTGTCTTCAATAAAGTCACCAGACAAGCTCGAAGGCTGAAAATTTAAATAGTGTCTGTAGTTTTATACTATAACAGCCAATAATGCGCAATTTTTGTGTTTTTCAGAAATTTTTGTGTCAAAGGCGCACCACGACTTGAAGACCAATTGGCAAAAATGTCAGTAAAATCATCGAAATCGTGGAGTTCGAATGTAATGTAGGCTCTATTTTGATTGCCCAGGAGTTGAACATTGCAACAAAAGATGTTTGGAAATATTTGAACAAAGCTTGGTACAGAAAGAAGCTCGATGAAAAGACCGAATAGAATGAATCTCCATGTGCAAATTTCTGTTTAATAGCAACCAAATCGACCTTTTTTTTTAACGGCTGGGGCCTGCTGATGAAAAGTGAAGCACTTAGAACAATTTATTAATAATAATGTATAAATTATTTGTCCAGAAGTGGAGAGGCAAGGAATTGTTTCACTCGTCAGAAGCTGCGTGACATTGTTGGGAAATTCTTATGCATTCCCCTTGGAGTCCGGAAGAAGCTTCAAGTGATTACCACCTGTTGCTGGCAAATGATTTTGGTGCTGAGAAATTTGCCTCAAGAGAAGCTTCTGAACTTAGATTGACACAGTTTTTTCAAAAAAGGACGAGGGTTTTCAGAATGGCAACAAGTTTTGGAACAAAGCAAAAGAAGAAGAATCGATTGACTCATTAGGACGAGGGTTTCTATGACAACAAATTATCGATCAAAACAAAAAAAGAATCGATTGACTAAATTTTGCCAATAAAGACAAGGTTTCTATGACTGAGAGCTAAGTCATAGAATTACCTTCAGAATTGCAACAAGTTATCAAACAAAACTAAAGAAGAAGAATTGGTTGACTCTTTTTTTTTTTGCCAAGAAGGACGAGGGTTTCCATGATAAATATTTTTCAAACAAAGCAAAAAAGAAGAATCGATTGACTAATTTTTTTATCAAGAAGGACGAGGGTTTCTATGACTGAGATCTAAGTAATAGATTAAACTTTAGAATGGCAAGAAGTTATGAAACAAAGCAAAAGAAAAAGAATCGATTGACTAATTTTTTTGTCAAGAAGGTTGAGGGTTTCTATGACAACAAGTTATCGAACAAAGCAAAAGAAGAAGAGTCGGTTGACTTAGTTTTTTGCAAAGAAGAACGAGCGTTTCTATGACAACGAGTTATCAAACAAAGCGAAGGAAGAAGAATCGATTGACTCATTTTTTGCGAAGAAGGAAGAGGGTTTCTATGACTGAGACCTAAGTCATAGAATTACCTTCAGAGTGGCAACAAGTTATCGAACGAAACAAAAGAAGAAGAATCGGTTGACTCAGTTTTTTGCCAATAGGGACGAGGGTTTCCATGTCAACAAGTTATCGAACAAAACTAAAGAAGAGGAATCGGTTGACTCAGTTTTTTGCCAATAAGGATGAGGGTTTCTATGACTGATACCTAATTTCAGAATGACCACAGGTTATGGAATAAAGCAAAATAATCGATTGACTCATTAAAAAAAAAAGTACGAGGGTTTCTATGACAACAAGTTATCGAACAAAGCAAAAGAAGAAGAATCGATTGGCTCAGTTTTTTGCAAAGAAGAACGAGCGTTTCTTCAACGAGTTATCAAACAAAGCGAAGGAAGAAGAATCGATTGACTCATTTTTCGCGAAGAAGGAAGAGGGTTTCTATGACTGAGACCTAAATAATAGAATTATCTTTAGAATGGCAAAGTGTTATCGATCAAAGCAAAAGAAGAAGAATTGGTTGACTGATTTTTTGCCAAGAATGTCGAGGGTTTCTATGACAACAAGTTATCGAACAAAACTAAAGAAGAGGAATCGCTTGACTCAGTTTTTTGCCAATAAGGATGAGAGTTTCTATGACTGAGACCTAGGTCACAGAATTACCTTCAGAGTGGTAACAAGTTATTGAACAAAACTAAAGAAGAAGAATCGGTTGACTCCGTTTTTTGCCAATAAGGACGAGGGCTTCTATGACTGAGACCTAAGTCATAGAATTACTTTCAGAGTGGCAACAAGTTATCGAACAAAGCAAAAGAAGAAGAATCGGTCTTATATTTAGCTCAAACATTACTCATACAATGGTCTCAAAGAAGGATAATTCTTCTTCTTCTTCTTGCATCCTTGACACCTAAATAGAAGACTAGGAACTAATGCTATCTTCCTTAAACACAAATTTCAATTTAAGAAAGTAACAACCAGCTAAAAATTGAATTTTTTATAAACTAACTTAACTCTGTGCTTTAACTATAGTAACACTTTAGTTGCTTTGATAACGTATTTGCCCAGTCGATGTTTCGTTCTTGCAATTCACTTTAATTTCTGCTGCTGGTTGCTGCTTTTGCCACGTGGCTGTTTTTGTGCACTTTTGTAGCGCAGAAAATCGTCTTAGTGCGTCCACCTTCATAAATTTACAAATGTCATATCGTTACGTAAATTACGTAAATTATTACACACACACATACGCACACACGCGAGGCACTGCACAACCAGCGGGGCGACAACAAGAGACGTTAAAGTGCGTTGAGTCCACAACAAATTAACGTCTTTTATTTGCACACTGGCCGCGCCAAAAGAAGATGAGCAAAAAAAATCCAAGAATAAGAAAATGCAGGCATAGCCATGACAACAACAAGTGGTTCAACACGCACACACACACACATACATACAGACACAAATAGCGGCGGACACGAATAGGAGGAGAGAACTCGAAATCGAGAGAAGCAGACGTGTTTCGCAGTGGCTCTACAAAACATTTCCAAAACAAGCGAATATAAAGTGCAAGTGAGAAAAAGTATCGGTGAACCAACAGGTGAAAGCAGTGCGCTCAATATCCGAACACATTGGCGTGACAAGCTGCGGTGACTGGTGCAGAAAGTGGATAATTATTTTCCTTGGTGCAAATCTTTGTTTGGTCGACGTATTCGCCTTTTCGCGATTTTTCGCCGTACACAAAAAAGAGCGGGAGGAAAACAGCAAAACACCACTGACAGATCGGTAGCTAGAGTGAAACGGAATCACGCAAGTAATAGATCATAAGCAAGAACATAGGAAAGGCAAAGACACAAACCGCTCAGTGCCGTGTACACGGTTAGCAAGGGCTCACACCAACATAAAGCCTTCGGTGCACTTGTGCTAGTGGGGCAACAAACCGCTTTCGGCAAGCACAGTCTGTTCCCTACTTTAAGGCGGCGAATTTACATTTCCTTACTTATTGTTTTTTTTTTTTTTTTTGTTTTTGTGTCGCAACCGAATAACAGCCAATCAGAAGGCGATTGCTATTCGCAGGTTTTTATCTGGGGTAAATGAGCGTTAATCGTTCGCCCCAATCGGGGCGAAGCACGGACAATGGCGGAATTTCAACTCCGATCATTGGTGCTAAACTAGGTAGCGGTCCTTCATTGCCGAAAAATGCGCCCACAACTGAACGGACCAATAGGATGGCGGCAAACGACTTGTCGGCTGCAAGTCCGTTCAAAACATGTGCGAAACTGGCGCGATCACCAATCCGTCGTGAGGAGAGGTCAAACTCTTCGCCACCTGGCCTACAGCCTGAGATAAGCTGCACTCCTCCTTCGAGCAATGGGAAAACGGCAATTCTGCATGAACGCTGGGCGTTGAAAGGGGGAAATGTCGAAGACATCCTGACATTAATGGGCAAGAAAATCGAGGAACTTGTGAACATGATGGACGCACAGCGGTGGGTCAATGGTACAATGAAGGACATCGCCAGAGGCATCGCAATGCTTCAAAAGCAAGCGGTTGGCAAAGCTAGCGCCACCAAGGCAACAACAACAGCAGGGCAATACACGCAGACAGCCAAACCAGCGGCAGCGCAGCTCGGGGATAGGCAAGGCAAAAGGCTAAGGGCGACAAACAACAATGAGGTGGACGATACACCCGAATTTCCACCGCTGCCAAAACAAAAGCGCTCGAGAGTGATGTCGCCGAACCAGAAGGCGGCTACAAGCAAAGGGCAACAGCAGCAGCAGCAACAACAACAAGACGGTAGTGGGGCGAGAGCAAGCCGCAACGCAGTAGCGGATCATCAAAAAATGGCTCAACAGCAGCATCCACACGCAAACGGCCAAGTGCAAGCTCTGCCAAGAGGCGAATGGACGGTGGTGGGTAAAAAGAAGAAAGCAACCGCCCTCGAGAAGCGCCGAGAGATTAGGCCCAGGCCAGATGCGTTGATTATTGCCTCCAAAGGCAATTTATCGTATGCAGACATTCTGCGCAAAGTCAGAGCGAGCGCGTCGCTGCAAGAGCTTGGCAATGAGGTCAAAGCTATCCGCAGGACGGCAAAAGGCGAACTCCTTCTGGAGCTGAAACACGCGACGGAAAGCAAAGCGGCGAGCTACCAATCGGCGATAGAAGAAGTGCTCAAAGAGGAGGCGCAAGTGGCAACGAAAACGCATACGATCACGATCCAGTGTAGAGATCTTGATGAAATAACAACAACGGAAGAGATTTGTGATGCCTTACATGCCCAATGTGGTATCAGGCGGCCGGCTGGCACTGCTGTGCGAAGTATGCGAAAGTGCCAAAATGGCACTCAGACGGCTTACGTTTGTCTACCGGCAGACGACGCCAAGCGGGTGTTGAAAATTGCACGTGTGCGCATCGGATGGGTGGCATGTCGGGTGCGAGAAACGGCGACTATTAAGTGCTGCTACAAATGCTGGGAGTACGGGCACTTGGCGCAGCAATGTAAAGAGAAGGTTGACCGATCGGCGCTCTGTAGAAAGTGCGGCGAAGCCGGCCATATTGCTGCCAATTGCGAGAATATAGCAAAGTGTGCTCTATGTCAGGGTGACCATGCAGCCGGCAGTTACAAGTGCACAATATACCAAAAGGCGCTGAGAGGAGCTTGCCCATGAAGATATTGCAGCTAAACTTAAATCACTGTGCGGCGGCGCAGGATCTGCTGCACCAAACGGTGTTCGAGCACAAATTTGACCTTGCACTGCTATGTGAGCAGTATGAAGATATCGATGGTCATGAGTGGACAGCGGATGCGGCCAGCAAGGCAGCAATCTGGGCGCCCAATAAGGGAAACTTCCAGTCAAAAATGTTGACACAGGAACGCGGCTTTACATGGGTGAAGTTCGGCGGCATATACTTTTTTTCATGCTACGCTCCACCCAGCTGGAGCGTGTCAGAATTCGAGCACATGCTGACAGCACTGGTGTTAGAAGCGCAAGGGAAAGCGCCAGTAGTGATAGCTGGCGACTTTAACGCCTGGTCAACGACATGGGGCAGCGCACGCACAAACCAGCGCGGCAGAATACTGCTAGAATGTCTGGCACCGCTGGAGCTCGAACTGCTAAACGATGGCGAACATCACACGTTTGACACCGGTAGAGGCAGATCGATAATTGACCTGACCTTTGCACACGCAACTATAGGACAGAGTGCTCAGTGGGAGGTCAGCAGCATCTACACAAACAGCGATCACTTGGCAATAGCTATGACGCTGTCGCTGCACACTCGAAACATATGCCCAGCGCAGAAGGCGCAAAATAAAGGCTGGCGAAAACAAGCTTTTGATGCAGATATGTTCGGCCTAATCTGGAGCGATAAACAGATAGAGGCGGATACGGCCGTAAAAATGGTGGAAAACGTGGCGAACCGGCTCACGAGAGCTTGCGATGCAGCTATGCCCAGAAGAATAAACAAGGGGGGCAGAAAACCCGTGTATTGGTGGAACGAAGAGATAGCGGATGCTAGAAAAAGATGCCACAAGGCACGCAGAAGGCTGCAGAGGGGCAGAAATCTGCCGACCCGAGCAGAACTTCTCTTTAACTACAAGGCGTGCAAAATAGCGCTAAAGGTAGCCATTCGCAACAGCAAAAAGGCGTGCTTTAAAGCACTGTGCGATGAAGCCGATCTGGATCCCTGGGGCAAAGCCTACAAAGTGGTAATGGGTAGCGTCAGAGGGCCTCGGTCACCTCAACCGAGCGATATAGACCTTATGAGCACCGTAGTTGCAACGCTTTTCCCCCCACAGGAGGATCGAGTGGGCGCTTTTGATGAGCACATAGCCATCAGCAATATACCCAGCGTGACAGCAAATGAGGTGCTACAAACCGTAGGCAAAATAAAAGATAATAAAGCGCCGGGGTTGGATGGCATCCCAAATATAGCACTGAAAGCCGCGATGCGAATCACGCCAGACGTGTTCGCCAAAATGTATGATGCATGCCTGAGAGAAGGGGTCTTTCCCGATAAATGGAAGCAGCAGAGGCTAGTGCTATTGCTGAAGCCAGGCAAACAGCCAGACCATCCATCCTCATACCGGCCGCTTTGCATGCTGGACACAATGGGCAAAGTGCTAGAAAGAATAATTTGTGACAGACTACAGGAGACGCTGGAAAAACCAGATGGGCTGTCAAATCAACAATACGGATTCCGACGAGCACGATCCACAGTAGACGCAATCCAGGCAGTGATGAACATAGCACGCAAAGCTACAAGCGGCAAGCGCTGGCTAGGCGGCACAAAAATGTACTGTGCCGTCGTCACATTAGACGTGAAAAACGCCTTCAACTCGGCAAACTGGGGCCACATTAAAAGTGCATTACAGCACTTTAAAGTACCAGCATATCTGCAGCGGATAATTTGCAGTTATTTCAGCAACAGAGTACTTCTGTATGATACAGATTCAGGCGTACAGCGGTACGAGGTCTCTGGTGGCGTTCCACAGGGCTCGGTGCTTGGCCCAACATTGTGGAACGTCATGTACGACGGCATCCTCCGCCTGGAGCTGCCAGAAGGCGTCAACATTATCGGCTACGCGGATGACATTGCAATGGTGGCAGTAGCGAAGCACACGGATACGCTACGGCAGAGGTGCAACGATGCGATATGCCGCGTTAATCAATGGTTGACGGATGCGAAGCTGGAGCTAGCGGCGCACAAGACCGAGGTGGTGCTACTGAGTACCAGAAAGGTGAGCGAGACACTGACGATAACTGTCGGAGAACATGAAATCATGTCCCAGCCTTTTCTCCGATACCTCGGGGTGATCATTGATACGAAGATGACCTTCAAAGAGCATCTAAGAACCGTGTGCGAAAAGGCATCACGCGTAAACGGCGCACTTACGCGGATGATGCCGAACGTAGGCGGCCCTCGCGCCAGTCGGCGAAAACTGCTAGCCAGGGTGACAGCCTCAATCATACTCTACGCAGCTCCAGTATGGGCGGACGCAGTAAAAATCCGAGAGTACACTAAAGGCATCAGGTCGACGTATCGACTAAGCGCACTGCGGGTAGTAAGCGCCTTCCGCACAGTGTCCGACGATGCAGTTGGAGTTATTGCAAGCATGCCGCCGATTGAACTACTGGCGGTCGAAATGCAACGCCTTTATAACGCAGTCACAAAGCCGACAAGCGCCATGAAAGCCTCAGAAAGAAGTGCCACCATCAGGGACTGGCAGCGCAAATGGGAGCAATCCAGCAAAGGGCGCTGGACTTTTGCACTGATCCCGGATATCGCGCGGTGGGTAGCTCGCTCGCATGGAGAGGTGGACCACAACATCACCCAGCTGCTAAGTGGGCATGGCTGCTTCAAGCAGTATCTGCACAAGTTTAAGCACGACGACGACCCCTTCTGCACGCTCTGTCCAGAAAAGCAGGAGACCGCTGAGCACGTCCTGATGGAGTGCCCTAGGTTCGAGTCCGTCCGAAGGGAACTAGCAGTCGCTCTTGGGGAGCATCCGTCTGTGTCGAACCTGACTGCACACATGTGCGACACGCCACGAAAGTGGCAAGCCGTATGCTCGGCCGCAGCCAGCATTATTAAAACACTGCGCGTCCTAGAACGCCAACGTAGGGCAATGAGATAGTCCGAGGAGGTGGGCACGGTGCCGCACCCTACTGCTACCAGGAAGTAATTCCTCGCAGGAAGTTCCCTGGCAGCAGTTTAGGAGATAGGAGGGTTTTTAGTGGGTGAAAGTCTCACACACCGGCTTTCAATGCTTTTCCCTTCTCCAAAAAAAAAAAAAAAAAAAAAAAAAACAGACACAAATAGCGCAACTAAGCGACAGCGCGCAAAGGAACGTAAAACAGATTTGTCAGGGCCATTTATGGTGTTGTGGGCGGATGCTTGCAAAAGCAAAAACGGCCACAAAAAACGCGTGCGACCAGCAGATGAAGATGAAGTCAAAAACAACAACAACGAATGAGTGTTTGTGTATGTGTGTGTGTGTGAGCGAATGAAGATGCTGACCCAGAAATAAAAATGAGATTAAGTGTGATTAAAAATGAGTATAAACACGCGGTATGTGTGAGGCGCGCGGTGTCGACGTTGGCGTTGATTGCGTCTTGCAGTGTCGCGGCGGCAATGCTGCCGGCACTGTTGGGCCGCAAGCGTGCGGGCGCCGTATGACGCGGCCGTATTACTTAATTTTACCTTTCATTTTCAGCTGCTTTCGCTTTGCTTCGGCTTCATTATGTGGCGTTAGCTGCTTGCAAGTTTGTTTTTCTTTTCGTTTTTTCGTTTTTTGTTTGTTTACTTTTTGTTTATTTTTTTTTTTAACTTCACACCGTTGTTTGCTTGGCTTTTTGTGATTTATTTGCAGCAGCTTGATTTGCATAAAAAGCACACTTTACTTTTTTAATGAGCTGTAAAATTTATTTCGCGGTGTAAATTAAAGCCGAGAATTTATTGAAAATGCGACTAGCCAAAGTGTGGAAGGCGGCGGTTGAAGGGGGCAGCGCCTAAGGATTCTTTCAATTGCGCAGCAAATTGAGAAGCACACGAGTGCAAGTAAATGAATGCAATAAAAGCGAATGTTAATGAAATGTTTATTGGCTGACGGCATTGAAGGTTACGTATACGCACCGGCTGCCATGGCAGGCGGCAGCAAAGTTTTATTGGATTTTGACGCATGAAATGTGCATAAATTGGGTGCGCAACTTTTAAATGACAACGAAAAAGACTGAACAGCAAAACTGTGCCACGTTGTGGCGTATTGAACAAATTGAGACACTACAAACTCGCTTTTTTACTAATCGTAAAAGTGAGCGCGCACAATTGCCACACTTTTCATTACTCGAATTCAGTCACTCGAAAGTGGCATTTAAGGCGCACTGCCAGTCAGCAGTGGCAGCTATTAAGCGCCGCAATTGCCGCTGCAACATTGCCACTTCACTTCGGTGCCTATAAACTTTGTTGAGCAACATTGTTGGGAACGTATTCGGCTGTTGCTTTACAGATTCAGCGCCGCAACGAAAGAGCGCCCTCGCCAAAGAAAAAGTCTGCACAATGTGTTCGCCAATGTGTTCGCTCTTTGGTCCACACTTGCGTGTCGGTTGGCCATAAGCCAAGTTCAAGGTAATTCGCTACAAGACGTTGATCCGACATGTTGGCCGTGTGGCAACCTCGCTGGTAGCGGCCACACACGCACGGACAATGGCAGCAACAACAACAACAATAGCAAAACAACAGCTACAATCATAGCAAACTGTGCGCAGTGCCGCAACAAAAATCGAATATGTCTAAAGGCAGCCGCACTGTGATTGCTGTGAACGTAATTCGAAGCCTCCGTTGGCATCAATGTTTCAATACAAAGTTAAATGCAGCTGTTGGGGGAATAATTTGGCTCGTCGTAGTTAGTTGTTTAGCAGCTGTTTTAGTTGTTGTTGTTTGTATGGCTTGGAGTTAAGTGCTTCGACAAGTGTGAGTGCGAATTGCTGCAGCTGCGTAAATTGTACAAAAATGAAATACAAATTACAATTTGATTTTAAGATGTTTTGACTGAGCGGCGAAAAAAACCCAAAGCAATGCGATAAGGGAATTGATTGACGGTGCCGTTTCGACATTAAGGCTGGTCTGTGTTTAATTGAATGAAGGTGTTGTGTTGACAATGTTGGCAGCCGCAGGACTGTAAATTGTGTACACAATGTGCCCCCTAGGAAAATGGCAATTTTTTAAGGGAATCCGAAATTGGGGTCTTTTACTGATTCCTTCATCCAGTCCTGACGTTGTTTTTCAAGGAATTTCAAAGTTTCATGTAATTTCTGTCTTGATTACTAGAAGATGAACCTTAAGAGGAACAACCTGTGCATTCTGGCTTCCTCGGTCCCTTATTTTTTCTGCACGATCCTGTTTTCATCTCTTCTTTTTGTGCCCCTTTCAACCATTTGTTCTTCACAAAGGTTACGTTAGATTTGGCTAATTTCATATGAAATTCCTTGGTGTTACAATGTTCGAAGCAACTCGATGAGCTCGCATAACGTAACCAAGTTAAAATCTTTGGAGTCCAAGGACTCAGAGAAAGTGAAGATCAAGAATAGGCAGACAGACGGAGCTGGGATGGAAGCATTTATAGGGTTGAGAACACATAACACCGTAGTTTTTAAGGCAGGAGGGAAGAACAAGGAATTTACAAAATTGTAACACTTCGGGGTTAAGTTACCAGAAATCTCCCTAGAGTAATTCCACCAAATGGCGCTCCACGTGTCTGAGTTGCATCACGTCACTGACAAAAGACATGTTCACACACAAAACACACACACAACTTGGAGATCCTGTAGAGAAGTGCAGAAAACATCCACCAATGTTTTCAATCTCTACTGCAATGCTGTAGTCACAGCAGAAGATGACACATAGGCCGCGAAAAGGTAGCAACAAAGAATTTCAAACACACAAACTGAGAACAAGAATTTCTGAACACGGTTCCATATTGTTTTACTTGGAACTTTGGGCAAAATTTTCCAATTGAGTTTTTGTTTGCCAAATTTGTAAACCAACAAAAAATAAAAACAACCAAAAACTTTTCATATAAAACTTGATCCTTCCAAAAAGATTCGTTTTTAGCTTTTTGTACGAAAATTTGTGTACATAAAATATATACTTAGATATAGTAATGGTCGCAGTAGTCTATTTGAACTCTAATCTAATCTAATAGACTTCGATTTGAACTTAGACTTGGACCTGGACGTGGACTTGGAATCAAACACAGACTCGGGCTCAGACTCAGACTGAGTTAGACTTAGACTTTGACTTTGACTTTGACTTTGACTTTGACTTTGACTTAGACTTAGACTTAGACTTAGACTTAGACTTAGACTTAGACTTAGACTTAGACTTAGACTTAGACTTAGACTTAGACTTAGACTTAGACTTAGACTTAGACTTAGACTTAGACTTAGACTTAGACTTAGACTTAGACTTAGACTTAGACTTAGACTTAGACTTAGACTTAGACTTAGACTTAGACTTAGACTTAGACTTAGACTTAGACTTAGACTTAGACTTAGACTTAGACTTAGACCTAGACCTAGACCTAGACTTAGACTTAGACTTAGACTTAGACTTAGACTTAGACCTAGACTTAGACTTGGACTTAGACTTAGACTTAGACTTATACTTAGACTTAGACTTAGACTTAGACTTAGACTTAAACTCAGACTAAGACTTAGACTAAGACTTAGACTAAGACTTAGACTAAGACTTAGACTAAGACTTATACTTAGACTTAGACTTAGACTTAGACTTAGACTTAGACTATGACTTAGACTTAGACTTAGACTATGACTTAGACTTAGACTTAGACTTAGACTTAGACTTAGACTTAGACTTAGACTTAGACTTAGACTTAGACTTAGACTTAGACTTAGACTTAGACTTAGACTTAGACTTAGACTTAGACTTAGACTTAGACTTAGACTTAGACTTAGACTTAGACTTAGACTTAGACTTAGACTTAGACTTAGACTTAGACTTAGACTTAGACTTAGACTTAGACTTAGACTTAGACTTAGACTTAGACTTAGACTTAGACTTAGACTTGGGCTGGACTAGACTTAGACTAAGACTTAAACTCAGACTAAGACTTAGACTAAGACTTAGACTAAGACTTAGACTTAGACTTAGACTTAGACTTAGACTTAGACTTAGACTTAGACTTAGACTTAGACTTAGACTTAGACTTAGACTTAGACTTAGACTTAGACTTAGACTTAGACTTAGACTTAGACTTAGACTTAGACTATGACTTAGACTTAGACTTAGACTTAGACTTAGACTTAGACTTAGACTTAGACTTAGACTTAGACTTAGACTTAGACTTAGACTTAGACTTAGACTTAGACTTAGACTTAGACTTAGACTTAGACTTAGACTTAGACTTAGACTTAGACTTAGACTTAGACTTAGACTTAGACTTAGACTTAGACTTAGACTTAGACTTAGACTTAGACTTAGACTTAGACTTAGACTTAGACTTAGACTTAGACTTAGACTTAGACTTAGACTTAGACTTAGACTTAGACTTAGACTTAGACTTAGACTTAGACTTGGGCTGGACTAGACTTAGACTAAGACTTAAACTCAGACTAAGACTTAGACTAAGACTTAGACTAAGACTTAGACTTAGACTTAGACTTAGACTTAGACTTAGACTTAGACTTAGACTTAGACTTAGACTTAGACTTAGACTTAGACTTAGACTATGACTTAGACTTAGACTTAGACTTAGACTTAGACTTAGACTTAGACTTAGACTTAGACTTAGACTTAGACTTAGACTTAGACTTAGACTTAGACTTAGACTTAGACTTAGACTTAGACTTAGACTTAGACTTAGACTTAGACTTAGACTTAGACTTAGACTTAGACTTAGACTTAGACTTAGACTTAGACTTAGACTTAGACTTAGACTTAGACTTAGACTTAGACTTAGACTTAGACTTAGACTTAGACTTAGACTTAGACTTAGACTTAGACTTAGACTTAGACTTAGACTTAGACTTAGACTTAAACTTAGACTTGGGCTGGACTAGACTTAGACTGGACTATACGAGATTAGGCTTAGCTGAAATCTAAGAAAAGTAGAGCTAATGGTACGTCGAGATATCACAATTTAATGGCACAAGGAAGTTGTTAAGAGAACTAAACCGGTTTCGAAATGAATGTATGTCTTTTTCTACCTCTAAAACTCAACGAGCGTTTTATTTGTAGTAGATAAAGTAGATTTACACTCAGGTTTATCATTTCAGGATTATTCAAATTTGTTGTAGTTATAATTTCTTTTTCGAGCTTTGCACAATCAGCCATTTTGTGTGTGTGACCTTGTAGGGTAATGGAAAAAGTAAAAAAATACATTGGGTTTTAAAGATTTCCTCGAATTCTGAGCTGACCAGCTGTGAAAATAAAGTATTTTTATATTAAAGGTTGCTTGGGTTTAAATTCAAATCTGCAGTTCACGGAGTTGTGGTCCCATGTAGTGAGCACTGAGCTACGGGATGGAAAATTTTGTGGAATGAAAAAGAGTACAATATCTCGAAAACGAAGTGAAATGTTGAAAATTTATACATTTTTAGTACACGTTTTCACTCAGCTCTGCCTAAACTACACCACTCTCGGTTTATCTCAATCTCTATCTTTGCTTTTTTATCTTTTTTGCATTCATTACCAAATCTATGAAAGAAAATTACTCTCAAATAATGGAAATATATTCCATATTCATGGCTTATTAGATGACAACTCTCTGAGTATTGAAAGAACTTTAACAGTACTATAAATAGTTAAAAAAAAGGAGGAACAGATATTTTGACAGATATTTACCACATTTTGGACAGTAACCAAATCTTTAAAGTGAATGAAAAATAAAACGAAGTGTGTCTGGTAAATATTCTTTTTGTATCAATTTAACGTGCAAGTTCACTTGAAAAACCGAAACATATAACATATAACATTTCGGTTACAAAACTCTTTTTGTATCAGTTTAAACTGAAAATATATTCAAAGGAAACCTGAGACTTACTGCAACTACTGTATTACTTTAAGTGCATTGTAACTCCTGAAATTATGCAACAATTTCAACGAGTAGCCGAGAATATTTTAACAGCTGCACTGCAACTCTGGGGTTTGTTTTTTCAATAAAAAAAATATTCTTCTTATTTATTTTTAAATAACTTGAACTATGGCCAATGTGAATTCAATGCACTTTTGTTGATTTTAAAATCATTTTAAAGTTGATGCAGTGTTGTTGTTGTTGTTGTTGCGGTTGCCGCAAATGTCATGCTGGTCATTGCCAAACGGATGCGCTGCGGTAAAATGGCGCATAGTGGCCGCTTGTGGGAATACACGGTTTCATTTACAGCTACAGCAACAACACTCACGCTTACAGTTACGGTTACAGTTGGCAATAGTGGCGGTTTTTGTACATGTTGGCCACTTGCTATTTGCCGCCTGCAATGTGAACGGACGGCTATGAGTCAAACAAAAACCATAGAATATGCGCAAACGGCAGCACCGCTTCGAGCGGGAGGTGAGCGTCGTTTAAGTGCTGGTGTGCTTGCAATTTTTATAAAAAAATAATATTTTTTGCTGTTGTGTGTGTGTGTGTGTTTGTTTTTTAATTGTATTTAACAGACACCCACACACTCATACACTGCTGTGGGCTTTGCAAGTTGCTAACGTTTTTTGCGCAATTTAAAAATTTCCCCCATGCGGATTTTTGTGTTCATTCCGCTGCTTGTTCGCATGCACGAATGAGTGAATGAGTGAATGCATGCGCGAAAATATGTGTTGGCATTTGTATGCGTTTGCGTGTGTGTGTGTGTGTGTGAGTTTACTGTGCGTACGTGTGGCCGTGTTTGCGTGAGAACGTTTGTCTGAGTTTGTTTAGCTTCATTAGAATGCCGCATACACAAACATAATTTGCTGAAACAACTTAGCGAAATGCAGAAAAGTGCTACAAACAAAAGCGCCAAATGGCAAATACGAAAGAGCGCAGCAAATAAAATACGATGAAACAAAAAGGATTACATTAATGAAATGAGCAGCGAATTAACACAAAGAGATGACGCACACACACATACACGCACACACATGAGTGGGCCAATGTATAATGGATTCAAGGTGCAGAGGGAAGAAGAGGATTGTGCGAATCACCACAGGAATCTGTAGCCGCTTGAGCAGACAAACACAGCGGAATCTGCGTAAATGCGAAGGAGATTTTTTTATGTGACACTTCACACTTTGCGCTGTGAGTTTGTTTGATGCAGTATTAGAACTTTATTGAAAATTAAAATTTAATAAATTTAATAAGTAAACATTTATGGGAATGAAACACATAAATAAAATGAATAAATAATTTAAATTTTGTGCCATAAATAACTCGGGCGCCAAGACGCTGCCGCAACCCATCAGCTCGTTCATTAACCTTCTACGTTTACGTGCTGCGCGCCCGACTTGTGAGCAGTTTTATTTGTGTGCATTTGTGTGTGTGTGTTCGACTGAGTACCGCAGAGCGTCAAGCGTCAATGTACGTGCGCACATTTGCACTTAGACGCACACAAACCTAAAAGCAAATATCAATGCGTGTGTCTGCGCTTCTGTACTGAGCGCGAAGATAAGCAAAGATAAGCAAATGCGTGACAGGACTTGAAGAAAAGCCAAACAAGAGCCCAATACACGTGGCAGCAACAAGCAACACAACATAACTACAGCGACCCATGCAAAAGCGCCTTGCGGTATGCCACATCACAGACGCCGCCACTGCGTGCCGAAGCCGAAGCAGTGTGCGACCAATGACAATGAAAATATAATATTTAACTTTTCGGCGTTACACTAAAGACGACTACTTTATTTATTGTCCCTTTTCTCACACGGCACCGAGTTTTTTTTTAAAGCGCAGCCCGTTCACTGCCATTCAATGATCTCGACTGCTTTAAAAAGTGGCAACAACAAAGCCAAAAACAACATGCAACAAAATAAAATCAAATACTTTCTTGCAAATGCGTGAAAACGTGACACATTTACGGTTGATGTGGCGCGTCGGGGCGCCGTAAGGCCGCCTGACATGACGTGCCTCAGCGCGTCGCACACCCAACGCCCTCGAACTAAGCGCGCATCTGTCAGAGTTGTCGGTGGTTTTGTTTGGTATTTATGTATATGTATGTGTGTGTGTGAGTTTTTTGTTGTTGTTTTTGCAAGTGTCAATCTGTGTTTCTTTTCTTGTTAAATTGTTCGACATGCGTGAAGGTGTAACATGCTGCACGATGTGACGCCGTGTCGTCCATAAATTGAAAAGTACCAGCGCGCACACAAACAAAAACACATATATTCACAGACACAGCGCATTGCTGCTCAATTTTCATTTGCATGCCTACAGACTGTTTGGTTTACAACTTTTTCCCTAACTCGCACACACACACAAACACACGTGCACGCATTCCCTCAGATTCTTAATGAGTCTGAATTATTTTTTTTTAAGGCATTTAACGTTGCTCTGAGTAATTTTTTTTTATTTTAAGGTATTAAACATTGCTCACGTCCACTGTATATTGAATTCATTTATTTTTTTTATGTGTTGGTGTGTGCGTTACATTACAACTGTACACAAGGGGTTAGTTTTAATTCGTATTGTCATAAGCGGCTTTTATGATATCCAACTGAATGAAATTAATTTAAAAATAATGTAAGTAAACGGTGCAAAATTACACTTTCGTAAAATATTTAAATATCTTTTTGATATATAACTGGCACGATACACTATGAGAACTTAAAATCGTCTTTCCCACTCAACTCAACTCAATTCAACTCAACTGAATTCAACTTAATTCCAGTTCGTTCACTCAACTCAATTGAACTCAGTTTAACTGAACTCAACTGAATTCAACTCAATTCCAGTTCGTTCGCTCAATTCAACTCAATTCAACTCAACTCAACTCAACTCAACTCAATTCAAGTCAACTCAACTCAGCTCAACTGAACATTCCAGTTCATTCACAGCGTCCAATTCCAACTTTCTGATTCAACTTAACTGAACTGAAAAAAAATTTAACTCAACCCATCTTTGAACTGAATTCAGTTAAGTAAATTCAGCGTAGTTCACTCACTTTATACCGTTCCGATTATCGGTTCCAATCAACCCAACTTAACTCTGAACTCATTTCAAATTCATGCAGCTAAATTCTTGCACTTTGTACAATTTTGACCCAACTCAACTCTGAATATAAATCATTTCAACTCCACTCAACACTAAACTCAGTTCAAGTTCACTCAGCTAAGTTTACTCACTTTGTACATTTCTGACTCTACTCAACTCTGAACTCGACTAAACTTAACTCAGCTCAGTGAGTCTTTTGCCCTACTTCGAACTTTCTTATTCAACTCAATTCAAGCCAACTCTGAGCAGAATTTAACTAAATCCAGCTCAGTTGGCCCACTTGGTCCAGTCCGTTTTTCTGACTCAACTCAATTAGAAACTGAATTCAACTAAACTCAGCTCCAATCTATTCAATTCTGACTTTCTGACTTTCAACTCAATACAATTCAACTCTGAACTCAATTCAAATTCACGCAGCTAAATTCACTCATTGCACAATTCTGACCCAACTCAACTCTGAACAGAACTCATTTCAACTCCACTCAACTCTGAACTTGGTTCAAATTCACGCAGCTAAGCTCACTCACTTTGTACATTTTTTACTCAACTCAACTCGAAATCAAATTAACTCAACTCTGAACTGAATTCAATTTAACTTAGCACAGTTTACTCACTTTGTCCTATTCCGAATTTGGAATTTCATGTTATACTCAACTCTACTCATTTTTTAACTAAATTCAACTAAGGAAATTCAGCGCATTTCGCCCATTTTATAACATTTTAACTTTTCGGCTCAACTCAACTCAAACTAACTCAGCTAAGTTCACTCACATTGTACAATTCTAAGTCAACTGAACTCTGAACAGAATTAATTTCAACTCCACTCAACAATCAACTCTACACAGAATTCATTTCAACTCCACTCAACTCTCAACTCAATTCAAATTAACTTAGCTCAGTTTATTCACTTTGTCCTATTCCAAATTTGGACTTTTTTATTCAACTTAACCCAAGTCAACTATATAAATAAAATTTGCCCACTTTATCCAATTCCAATTATCTGACTCAACTCAATTAAGAACTGAATTTAACTTAGCCCAGCTCTGTTCGCCCACTTCATCCAATTCTGACTTTCTGACTTAACTAAACTCAACCCAACTCAACTGAGCTTAATTTTGAACTGAATTCTATTAAGCACAGCTTAGTTCACTCACTTTGTCCAATATTGACTTTCAGATTTAACTCAACTCTGAACTGAGTTAAACTTAATTTAGTTTAGTTCTGACTCAACTCAAATTTGTTCAAGTCTCTTAGTTTGCTCAAATTTACTAAATATCTCTTCATTTTATTTCGACTTGAGTAAAGTTAGTTCAATTCCTTTAGTCGCCTAACTTCACTGATATCCGCTTTTCTTAAAGGGTTTTCGAATCACTTTAATGCAGCTCAGCTCAGTTCAAGTCAACATGAGTCAGCTCAACTTAACTGAGCTCAGCTCAACTTAAACCGTCTCTATTTGACTCCGTTAAACTTAACTTAGTTCCATGAATTTTTTTAATTGTTAATTGTTATAATTTTTATCTTCTTTGGCTTTCCGACTCAATTCAACTTTATTTTCCTTAATATCCCTTCATTTTTTCTGGGTTCGGACTTTACTTAACTCAATTTAGTTCATCCCCTTAATTCGTCTAACTTTAATGATGTTCTCCTATCTTATGGGGTTTCCAACTTACTTTAACGCAGCTCAAGTCAATCTAACTCAGCTAAATTTTAATCAGCTCAGCTTAACTCTACTCAGTATAACTCAACTCAACTTAGCTCAATTCAGCTGAGCTCAGATCATTTCAGCTCAGTTTAACTCATACTGTCATACAGTCACACTGAATAATGACTCACTTCAACTTGATTCAGTTCAACTCAACTGCTCAGTGTGACCCAGTCTCAGTTTAATTCAGCTGAGCTTAGATCAGTTCAACGCTATTCAGCTCAGATCAGTTTAACTCTATCCAATATAACTCACCTCAACTTGATTCAGTTCAACTCAACTGGGGTCAGCTCAGCTCAACTCAACTCAACTCAGCTCTCAATTTAACTCCGGTCAACACAACATAGCTCAATTCAGTTGAGTTTAGATCAGTTCAACTCTACTCAGTATGACTGACCTCAACTTAATTCCACTAAATTCAGCTGGGCTCAGATCAGTTCTACTGTCCTCAGTGTGACTCACCTCAACTTAACTCAGCTCAGATTAGTTCAACTCTACTCAGCTCAGATAAGTTCAACTCTGCTCAGCTCAGATCAGTTTAACTCTATTCAGTGTACTCACCTCAACTTGATCCAGTTCAACTCAACTGGGCTCAGCTCATCTCAACTCAGCTCATCTCAATTTGTTTCCACTGAACTCAAATTAGCTCTATTAATTTTTTTTAATTTAATATTCTTTTATCTTCTTTGGCTTTTCGACTCAACTCAACTCATCTTAGTTCTCTTAATTTGTCAAATTTTGCCTCACATACTTTAATTTTGTGGCTTAACCTACTCAGTTATCCTACTAACATCTGATCTTCTAAAATCTCTTTGTCTCATCACATTTCTCCTAACTTTAACTAATTTCATATTCTCATTTAATTTCAAGTTTGAGCCAAGTTAAAGATTCACATTGCCGATTAGCCGCCAACAACAATTTAGTTCTTCTTTCAATTCTGCTGACAAGAACAGTGCAAAAATTTAAACTGAGCTTAACTGGAATGCAACTTTTATGCGGTAAACCTACGACCAACGCCAACACCAACGCCAACACTGCCACCGCACCGCATGGACTCTTAACCAGTTCATCTAGCATACTTCTAGGCTTAAGGCGGTGTTTTGCGTCACAAAGCAAGTCAAAGCATGCCACACGCTGCCGGTTGCTGGTTTACTTTTGCTTTTCGGTTGCATTTTTCATTATTTTTCTTTCGTTATTTTTCTATATCAACGCTCAAACCATCGCCGTGGCTGCTGGCCACCCAGTCGACCAGCTGTGCGCGTGTATGTGTGTGTGGTGGCTAATCTGTGCTGACATTTTCGGTCCTACCTTCATGTGCCATTTTAAAAAGTTCACTTTTTTGCGCATATGTTGTTTTTTTCTTGAATTACTACAAATTCTTTTATGTTTGGTGTATTTGTTGTTTTTGTGTGTCAGTGAGTTGAGCGCGAAAAAAAATTCGCATCGTTGCTTTGAATTAACGACGTGTTGCCTTAGGTGGTCGAGCCGCAACAAAAGTTACCCAACACACATACACACACACACACATATACATACATGGCTTGGCAGCGATTGCAAGAGCAAGAAAAACAGATTGTTGGCATAGGAGATGAAGTGGAGAAAATAATGAAAGAATTGCAAGTCGGTTCGTTGCGGGGCATACGTTGCGTACTTTAATGTTTGTTTTAGCTACTTAACTTGTTTAAGTACACCGTAAGTGGGTGGCAGGGGTCAGGGGAATATATGTAGAGTTGGTTTTGGTTGTAGTGCCAGTCGAGCCCTCAGGCTGTCAGGGCAACTTTGGCTGTTTTTTCATAAAAAGGAAGCGGCGACTTCGACGGCGGCGGTGGCGGCAGAGTGTTTGAATTGTTTTACAGTTTCAGGCAATGCTTGTTTTTGTTGTTGTTGTAGTTCGTTTTTGTTGCATGCCAGCCTTCGTCTAGAAACTCGTTCGCCTTGCTTTTGCATTCAAAAATGCTTAGTTACGTATACGCACCGTAGAACTTGTAGTTGACTGTTGGAATAGTTGGTGTGTTTCCAGCACTCGCTGGGCACTTTCTTTGCTTTTGAACAAAATAAACAACTTTAAACAAATTCAACTTGATGCCAAAAAACAGCACAACAATATCAAAGACCGAAAAAGCATTCAAGTTGCCGCACACACACACACACTCTAAACTCTGGCTCGGGCCCAACTTGGCGCTGCTGCCGCCGCACTTGTGCCGCATTGTCCTGTTTGTGTTTGTGTTTGTTGTGTGTTGTGACCAGCTGCTGGCCGCGTTCACCCCACTCGAACACGCGCGCTGAAATGCTTAAGTGGCGTCGCTGCTAAGGCTTCATTTGCTTGTGGTTAAATTCAATTAAGGATAAGTTCAAGTAATATGCTCGAATAATATTTTCTTAAGCCACATAGCCTTTCGCCCGTGGCCACACCGCACCGCTTCAACTGCAGTCTTTTTGCAGCTCTGTTTGTTTTTGTTATTTTTGCCATTGACCATGTTGCCGTTGCGGAAAGTCTTTCATTTCAGTATTTCTCGTTCGTTTCAAGGTTTTATTTATCTATTTGTGCTTTCGTTTTGTGCTAACAGTGCTCGGACTTAGCGTCGCAAATCCGGTTGCGTATAGAAAATGTCTCGATATTTGTATGTATGTGTGTGTGTGTGATTGCTTGGCATGTGATTGTATGTGCTTGCACTTTAAGTGTATCGGGTCTTTGCTTGAAAGCGAACTTAACCACTTTGGTGTGTTTTTTTTAAGATTTCTCTCAAGGATTTAGTAGCTGTTTGGCACTGAGGCAAACAAGTTGCCACAAAATAAATGCAACATTTCTTGCTCTTTCATTATATTATTGTTTTCTTTTTATTCAATTCGTAGAACTATTATTTATGCATTTTTATTGTATTTATTATGCAGCGATCATAAGTGGGCTAAGCAAATGCAATGAGCACATAAATTTGTCAAAACATGCAAAGAGTTGAGTGCAGTTAAAATGTTTTGAATACTTGGTTCACATTTGGGGAAAAGGTTCAAAATGAAATCATGCAGAGTTGTGAAGTAAGAAAATAGTTGACTTTCTGCTTTGACAAAATGGAAAGAAATGTTGATTCATGATCGGTGCTTTCAAAGGACATATCGCACACGTACAACAAAAGTGACACAACTCAAAATTTGTGAATTTTCAGGAAACGCAAAAAACTGTTTTTGAGCTAAATAAACATTGTTTTTTAATAACAAATAGACCGTTCAGTAGAAAATCTTTACAGATTATGCTTTTTGATAAGTTCCAAGATTTTTTTTTTATTTTACACTAGAAAATTTAATATTGTGAGTTGTGACTGTTTTGATGATATTCAATAATTACCGAATTATTTCAAGTTATGTCACTTTTTATGAACTAAATAATTATAAATGATAATTAAAAAGTTGAAAGACAAATTTTGAAAATTCATAGTTAATTTTAATAATTAAAAATATATACAAAAATTGTCAGATTTTTGCTTAAAATTACCTTTAAAAAAATGTATTTCCTCAAAAGTGACACAATTTGAGTAAGGACTCTTTTGCATTGAACTGCAGCGATCAAATAACATCAAACTTCTGACACGAAAAGAGACCTAAGTGTATTTTTGTAACAGTTAACAACAACAAAATATACTGAGCTTTTGCTGATTAGTAGATTTATGCATTGTGCACAGTATTAACACATAAACCCCAAAACCGAAAAATTTTGAGTTGTGTCACTTTTGTAGTGCGTGTGCGATATGGAAATCACAGCATATAAAAAACATGCGAATCTTTCATGAATTGACATGCAAATCCTGTCTCGAAGATGTGGACACAACAGAGCATTTCTTTTGCCATTGTTCAGCGCTTCTCAAGAAGCAGGAGGCGAATATTGCGCAGCGATGTACAGCTTCGCTCATAGTTTTTGTTTTCGATATTTGCACTTTCTCAGAACTTTCTTAGCTGTTTAGAGGACCGAAGCATTTATGTGACAAATACATTTTATCATTGATAAAACAGTGCGAGGAAATAGGTGCCAACTGGGCACAAATTGGACAAGAAATTACGTCTAACTTTGCAAGAAAAAAGTAGTTTTCAATAATAAAAATAATATTCAAAAAGAATTAACTATAATTCAGAGTTGGAATTTTTAACTAAAGATTTTCTATTAATTTTAACGAACGCACGAAAGTGATATTTGCTTTTCGATATAACGAATATTTTTGTTGTTTTTCACAATCATCAAGAAACCTTCGAATTGTTTTTATTCGAGCACTCATATTTTTTACAATAACAATGAATGTTTGGTTTTGTCAAGTGAACGGTACCTCAATTGTTTTTGTTTTTATTATATTAAAAATTTCAAATTTATATCAAGTTACCAACATTTTCATATTTTCACAGGATTTTTTTGCGTTCGGCCGGCTGTTTTCTTTTAAAAATTAAAATTTTAGTATCAAATATTGAAATTGATAATTGATACTAAAGTTTTAATTTTTAAAAGAAAACAGCCGGCCGAACGCAAAAAAAATCCTGATACTTAAATTTTAATTAAGATTTGAATTAAGATTTTAGTACCAATTTTGAATAAGTACGAAATAAACACTTAAACACATTTTCAGTTTTAGCTTAATTCTGGAGTTCAAGTTAATTTCTGAGCTTTGATGTATTCAGAGACCTATAGTAGAATTTGATGGCGATTAATTTTGTGGTACATTTTGTCCTTAAAAAGTCCTCTTTCATAGGACATTTTTGGCATTTTAGAAAAAAAGGGTAAAATTGACCCATACAAATAGGTGCTATAGGGTTAAAATGCTCCACAAAAATGTTCTTCGTAGTATTTTACATCAAATTGCTGAACACATCATATACCTAAAATGTGATGTAACATGGTATTCGTATGCCGATTCACCATAAGAATGAGCAAAAAGGGGAAAACTTTGACTTTCAAAACACTTTCCGATACACGTTTACTTTGTTTTGGCCCCCTCTACCAGAATCCGTTGTCAAAACCTTGTTATTTTTTTTGTGTAGTGCAGTGTAATCATTTCAGAAAAGTTTCCATACATCCATGTATTTGGAAATTGTTGGAATAAAACAAGATATTTATTTAAAAACTAAATATGTGAAACTTATTTCTTTCAGAAGGCTAGTTTAAAAAAAAAATTTATCGATTTAACGAATTTTTCGATTTAACAAATTCCCCCAAAAACATTCGTTATATTGGACGTCCACTGTAATTAAATAAATAAATGAAAAACAAAATTTAGGCCGGCATAGTTTTAGGCGCTCCATATGTTTTAACATCCCTTCTTCAGAATTAGAATTGCACTTAATAGTGTTTGAATTCAATATGCTCTCAATCACATTTACACCCAACATAGAGAAACCTCTCTATTACAATTTTATTTACTTTTCAGCCAACTAGCTCCACTGTGCACCGCAGCAATAACTGCGACAACATAAGTAAGCAGTCGTTCAGCCATGCTGGCAGGTCCACCTACAACTCCAGCTCTCGCTTCACTGTCCTACGCATTTCTTCTTGGAATTGTTTTCAGTTGTAAATAGTGAAAACGCTGTGCGTACCGACTACCGTCTTGCGTTCTTGAGCGTTGCATAGTTTCCGGGGCGGTGAGTCGTAGTGAAGTAAACTATTTTGCTATTCAGCGCGTTGTTGTATGCGGCAACACAAAACCGTCAGTGTTTGTGTGTGTGTGTATGAGTGTGTGTGTGTGTATAGTAGAAACGTTCAAACACAAATGAAAAATGAAAATCCTCTTACTGTGAGTGGGGGGGAAAATGTGCATTTTCTTGCGTTGGCTGTGCGGAGTTCGGCACTTTGCTTGCTTCAACATTGGCTCTGCGCTCTGCGTTTTGCTTGGCCACTGCTTGAGCCTTTATTATATTTTATTATTATTTCAACAAATCGATGTGCATTTCTTTTGTAATTTTCTAATAGTTTGAATGGAATTACATTTCGAGGATGCATTCAGCTTTGTTCGGCTTTTGTGCTGTAAACTAACTGTAAGCTTTTCATGCGTTTCGTTGTGTTGTAGTTGCTTGTAAGTGCAGCCGAATGGCAACGCAGCTCAATGACGGGTCTCGATTTTCTTCGGTGCTCTTGTTGCAGTGTTTGAAGAAAAGTCTCTTTGATGAAAGCAGCACAATTTGGCTGAATTGGGAATCAAACAAGGCATCCATTTACATATAATCGAACTAACTAATCACTAAATGGGCGCAAGGAGGAATTGAAATATTTGAAATTGCTGCTTAAATTCAATTTTGTTTTAATTTGCAAGGCTTTCCAATAATATTTATTAGTTGTATACAACTTTTATAACTTCTTGAGTAGCATACAATTTCTTTAATAATTTCATAAACTTTCTACTTTCTGGCCTTTTTGTCCAATCACTCTTACTTATCACTTTTCAATTGTTCAAAGTAAACAAAGTTGAAAATATTGCAACACCACAACTATTAAAAAATTAATATAAAAATTGTTTTCTAAGCGAAAATCATCGAAAACTATATCCCCTTCATCATATTTTAGTATGTCGCATTGTGTTCAAATTAAGCACAATGAACACTAATAGATTTGCATCATTTGGTCGTTGAGCATTATTAGCGACGTGACGACGTTAATCAAAATGTATTTAAATTTAATTGGATTAATTTGGTGTAGTTAATTACGCATTAAACCACAGCAAGTGCTATTTGCCAACAACAAATCAGCGTTAATTAAGCACATCCATAAATATGCATACGCTCACACACACAAACACATGAACATTTTAACATTTCAACAAAGCAACATACATGCACACACACACATACATACTTGTGCATGCATGTATGTATTGGTGTGTGCATTTTGCGCATACTTTACGCCACAATTAATGACAGTCTTAGCGCAGCTTCATGCCAACATTCCGGCCGCATATTCGGCGGTAATGAATTATGCATATTTGATGCAAATTTTAGCTGAATTTAAAAGCTTTCTACACAATGTTGGGGCTTTACAAATCGATGGCTGATTTGTGTAATTGTGACCTCATGCCAATAGCAAAAATTCAAAACTTCATAATGCATTGCATATTATAAAAAAAAAATGTTTATGTTAATTGGTGAACTAAAGTGAATCTATTCCCAGTAGTGGCTAGGAGGGTATTTTAAAATGCTTAAAAAAATATATATATTTTTTAAAGTACAACACCTCATGTTATAGCAACTAATTACAGCACCATGCGACATTACTTTTGACCCATAATTTATAGTAATATGGCATACTCAGCTTTTCCTTTTCGGATTCGTTGTCTTTTTAAAAGGAATTTAAAGTTCAAGGACATACACAATTCTAAGATTTTTTTTAAATATTTCTGGTTGTGAAATGATGAAAGTTTGGGTACCAAATGAAAGAAAACACGTGCCACTTTATAACTAAATTTTCTATTTTGAACTTTCAGGACCAACATATTTGGGAACTAAATGAAAGAAGAAACTTGTCACTTTATGACTAAATTTTTTATTTTGAACTTACAGGACCAAAATATTTCGGAACCAAATGAAAGAAGAAACTTGTCATTTTATGACTAAATTTTCTATTTTGAACTTTCAGGACCAAAATATTTGGGATCAAATGAAATAAATAACTTGTCACTTTATGGCTAAATTTTTTATTTTGCACTTTCAGGACCAAAATATTTGAGTACCAAATGAAAGAAGAAACTTGTCACTTTATGACTATGACTTTTTTATTTTGAACTTGCAGGACCAAAATATTTGGGTACCAAATGAAAGAAAAACTTCTCGTTTTATGACTAAATTTTCTATTTTCAAGTTTCAGGACCCAAATATTTGGGATCAAATTAAAGAAAAAACTTGTCAGTTTATGACTAAATTTTTTATTTTGAACTTTCGGGACCAAAATATTTGGGATCAAATTAAAGAAAAAACTTGTCAGTTTATGAATAAATTTTATATTTTGAACTTTCTGGACCAAAATGACCAAAATATGTCAGTTAGAAAACTTGAAAGATATCGAGGAATACATCTTTGAAAAAACCTTACTTACATTAATATTTTAGTCTTAAAAGTTAAAAATAAGAAATTTTCTTTCTTTTCTTTCGACAATTTTCTTTGTTCATTTGATACCCAAATTTTCGTCATCGTAAATATTAAAAAAAATTCCTTGAAATGTTTATGTCCTTAAAATTTTAAAGCCCTTTTTAAGAGACATCGTATCAGAAAATGAAAAAACTGAGTATGCCAAGTTACGAAAGTTATGAATGACCTCTTTTTTCACGTCTATATAATCTTTTGGATGGGTTTTGACAAAAGTGTTTTTTGTGGCACGGGGTAATATTCTGTGCAGAATGGAAGTAAAGGTAAAGTCTCTGATTGCCTTTTAACCTGGCGACCAGAACGATCCTTGTTTCGGTCCAATCTAGGTTGACACACAGCTTCCTTGTGACTCTCCTGAAGAGCGATTCGGTACCCACTGAAGAGTGAACTAATGTGTGAGGAGTGTCCAATCCTCAAGATATCAATTTTGCCTATTCAGATATATAAAAATTTTGGTAGAAAGTGGAAAGCGTCTATGGATGAAAGCCCAAAGAACCTCGGAAGAATGGTGTTAGTATTCATTTAAACTCTTCAAACATATAGAAAGAACAGTAGAAAGTGCAAAGTGTATATGGATGGAAGCCAAAAGAGCTTCGGAAGAATGGTGTTAGTAGTCAATTAGCCTCTTCAGGCATATAGAAAGAACTGTAGAAAGTGGAAAGCGTCAATGGATAGAAGTCAAAAGAGACTCGGAAGAATGGTGTTGGTATCCATTTAAACTCTTCAAACATATAGAAAGAACGGTAGAAAGTGCAAAGTGTATATGGATGGAAGCCAAACGAGCTTCGGAAGAATGGTGTTAGTAGTCAATTAGCCTCATCAGGCATATAGAAAGAATTGTAGAAAGTGGAAAGCGTCTATGGATAGAAGTCAAAAGAAACTCGGAAGAATGGTGTTGGTATTCATTTAAACTCTTCAAACATATAGAAAGAACAGTAGAAAGTGGAAAGCATATATGGTTGAAAACCAAAAGAGCCTCGGAGAATGGGGTTAGTATCCATTTAACCTCTTCAGACATATAGAAAGATCAGTAGAAAGTGAAAAGCATGAATGAAAACCAAAAGAGCCTCGGAAGAATGGTATTAGTATCCATTTAACCTCTTCAGACATATAGAAAGATCAATAGAAAGTGGAAAGCATCTATGGTTGAAGACCAAAAGAGCCTCGGAGAATGGTGTTAGTATCCATTTAACCTCTTCAGACATATAGAAAGACCAGAAGAAAGTGAAAAGTGTATATGTATGTGAGGGTGGGCAGGAAAGTTATGCTCAGAAATTATATAGTCAGTCCATTCGGACCATTGTGGAAGATATGTATATTACTTAGAAATGTTCCGATACTCGTCAGGCTACTTTAATTCTTAGTTTAGAAGTTACAAATCGATGAAGAAGTGATCCTTTTTTTTTGCTAAATGGGATTTTGACTTTGAAACTTTACTACTGTTGCTTATTGAAAGATCTTATTTCTGCCAGCAACCAATTGAAAAATGCAATTAAAAATGCATTAACAAGTGATTTGGTAACTGAAAGATAAAGACTTTACCTCTTGATCCTGTTTCTCCTACACAATTCGAATCCTTGACACAAGACTATATCTTTTGCTGTCATTCATAAAACAACTACCACTATAACTACTTCCAACACTCTTTAACACTAGAAGCTTCGGCATATTCAATCTTTCGTTCAGGCCCATATAGAATCATGCAGTGGCGCACAGTGGATTTCATTTGGATGGAAGTTTGTTTACAGCTTTTGAGTTAAATATCTTTTGAAAACATATTTTGCACCAAAAACTTTTGTATTGGTTTGGGTTTAAATCCCAAAAACACCCCTGTGTGCGCCACTGAAATTATGTTACGAAATAGAGAAAACATATTTTTTTACAATATATTTTTGTATTTATTTTGAATTTAGGAACTAATTAAGTTATGAAAGATTTTCTTTCAGAAAGCCATGGCAAATAATAATAAAAGACCATTGAAAGACTCCCTTGAGCTTTATAGATTTATAAGTATTTTAATGCTGAACAGTTAAAAATTATATAGAACCTTATATTAAAATGCATACCTATGAAAGGGAAACGTTATGAAATGCAGCAATGTAGACAAAATTGATGAGAACTATTGATCGATTACAGACTGCCAAAGATTGTTTCTTTGCGACTGACTGTTAAAAACTGGTTTTGAATCACTTCTGACAATTAATAATCGATTACTCACAATAAACTTCTGACCATTGACAGCTGACAATTAATTGCTACCTGATGGCTAATGACCTTCTGACAACTGACTGTTGATAATTGCCTGGCAACAAGTGATTGCTAGCAACTGTCTTTTGACAACTTTTTACTTTTTAGTGACAGCTATCATTACAGCTAATTGGTTTTATAACTAAGGTAAAGATTGATTGCTAGCGATTGTCTGCTGTTCGCAGAAGTTACGTTAAAAAAAGCAAATGTAAGTAAGTACTAAGCAAACCTCACCTAACCGCATATTTTTACATATTTAAAGTACGTTGACTTTGCCGTTTGAGTTCAGGGGGCTCATGTGATTTAAATAAGTATGAGGGTTATGTGAAAAAATGTCCGACCTCCGATATGAAGAGTGCTGCCATCTCGTCAACAAAATGTGGGGACTCTGTTTGCGTTTCATTTGGAAGGTAATCAAATTAATAAATTTTTGTTTTGATTCACAGTGGTTTGACTCTGTCAAACCATTGTCAAACCATTGACAGTTCTTTGACAATGGTTTGACTCAATCGAAGTGAGTGTTTTTGTGATAGTCATTATATATTTTTTTTAAATAACAATGATGCGTACAGAGTCCCTGTACCATCATTTATTACGATGGCATTTAATAAAACTGATTAATAACTTTATAATAACTTTTAACTTTAATTTAAAAGTGATTGTACCAACTTGGGAGACAATGATTGTTCTGGTTGTCCAAAAACTTCAACCACTGACTATAGAAAGACTCGTGTTCACCAAATGGTATAAGAATAATATAATAATAATATAATTAAAGTGAAAGAGATAGCAGATTCTGTGAGTCTTTGGACAGACTCTGTTTGTCACATATTGAATCGAGATTTATGGATAGCAAAGCTTTCGGAGCGCTGAGTGCCACAATTGCTCACAATAGAACAGATATGTGTTTCAATGAACATTTCCAAAGTTCTATTTGCGCATTAAAAAATAAATATGATTTAAAGTTTAAATTGAATGAATTCACAGCTGAAAGTAATGTGCAGACTTGGAAATTAAAAATAAAAATATAGTACAAAAATAAAAAGAAATTTGAAGATAAAAGTTTTTGCATCTTTGTTAGGTCAGAAACTTTTCAGACATAAGACATAATTTGAGATATAATTGCGGCTACCGATTGTTGGCGTTTTTCTGCTGACAACTGATAGTCACGACTGACTTTCGCCAATTTATTATTGACAATTGAATACAGCTTTACTTATACGACTGCTGTGGGTGTAGCATTGGAATGGAATATCCATGATGAAAGTTAGCGCACGCAAAAGTGTGTTTTGGACATTCAAACTCAAACAAATTTTGGTTTGCTACAAAAACTGTGGGTGGCAAATGTGGTTTCAAATGGTGTTGGGCTGAAAAATGAAATCCTATGTAATCCACTGGTTAGCTTAATTATGAAAAATTCTGTTGAAAGTCTGATTTTATACTTTAATACTTAAATGAAATGTTTTATATATTTCAAATTTTTCAAACCCAAAGGTTACTCACTATTAGCAGAGTAGTGTTCAGATTTGCCAAAAAACCATTTATAACAAAAAAATGTGTCATTACATCTGTCATTATATACACACACACACACACACTTACTAATAGGTCTATCAGCTTTACCTATGAAAAGTAATTGCAACAACATATCAACACATGTCAAATGTTGCTATCTGCACACATTTTACACATTTCTTCTCGGCATTCGCTGGGCTTTCTAATCAAATATTTTACAACACACTACCAATGCTTTATGTGTCTTATTGACATACATATGTACACATACACATGTATTTACTCCATTAATGACATTCGACTTGAACATTTCAAATGTGCAATACGGGTTATTTGTGTAAAATTGCCATTTGCATAAATTTACACTCTCAACTATTTTCCACGCTCAAAGGCAGATTTTGTAGTATTTACTTTTCTAAGACTTGTCACTTGACTGGAGTATCGCATTCCAATAGTTATTTACATACTTTCTCTGAGTTTGTGTATTTGTGTGTTTGTGTCTGTTAAGCATTTGTGTCATAATTAAGCCGGAATTATTGGCATAATTTGTTTACAATTGATATATTTATGCAAACTGAAATAAATCAATAAGGTTCATGAATTTATGACTGGTTTACAAAGCCTTTTGAAGTTTGTTGGAATTAGTAAAACGTGAATTTTACAAATAATTGTCTTAAGAAATATTTACGTGTGTGTTATTTTCTATGCGTCAATGGCACAGATCTAAGAGATTTAAGACATAATTCCGCTGGGTTAGAAGTATAGATGGACGTTGACTTTCTGAGGAGCAGATAGTAAAAAAAAATTCATTTTAAAATATAATTTTTAAGAATTTGAATTTGAATTTAATTTAATTAATATCAATAAATTAATATTTAGTTATTTTTAATTTTATATATAAAATTTATCATTTTTAATTTTAGTTTTTAATCTTAAATTTTTAATTTTAATTTTATATTTAAAATTTTAAAATTTTAATTTTTAAATATAAATTTTAAAATTTTAATTTTTAAATATAAATTTTAAGGTTCTTATTTTTAATATGAAGATTTTAATTTTTAGTTTTAAATTTTAAATTTTAATTTTTAATTTTTAAAATTTTTATTTTTAACTTTTGATTTTTAATTTTTAAGTTTTAAGTTATAATTTTAATTTTTTAATTTTTAATATTTTATTTTTAATTTTCAATTTTTAATCTCTAGTTTAAATTTTTAATTTTTAGTTTTTTATATCCAGTTTTATTTTGTAATCTTTATTTTTTAATTTTTTTATTTCTAAGTTTAAATTCAAATTTTTAATTTTTATTTTAAAAATTAAAACCTAAAATTGAAATTTAGAGATTAGAATCTTGATTTTAAAATTTAAAATTTCGAATTTAAAATTTTTAACTTTTAACTTTTACATTTTTATCTTTAAGTTTTAATATTTAATTTTTGATTTTTAAGTTTTTATTTTTTTAATTTAAATTTTAATTTTAATTTTAATGTTAATTTTAATTTCATTTTATTTTTAAATTAAATTTTAATTGTAATTGTAATTGTAATTTGAATTTGAATTTGAATTTGAATTTTAAATTTATTTTAGTTTTAAATTTAAATTTAAATTTTATTTTATTTTATTTTATTTTATTTTATTTAATTTTATTTTATTTTATTTTATTTTATTTTATTTTATTTTATTTTATTTTATTTTATTTTATTTTATTTTATTTTATTTTATTTTATTTTATTTTATTTTATTTTATTTTATTTTATTTTATTTTATTTTATTTTATTTTATTTTTATTTTTATTTTTATTTTAATTTTAATTTTAATTTTAATTTTAATTTTAATTTTAATTTTAATTTTAATTTTAATTTTAATTTTAATTTTAATTTTAATTTTAATTTTAATTTTAATTTTAATTTTAATTTTAATTTTAATTTTAATTTTAATTTTAATTTTAATTTTAATTTTAATTTTAATTTTAATTTTAATTTTAATTTTAATTTTAATTTTAATTTTAATTTTAATTTTAATTTTAATTTTAATTTTAATTTTAATTTTAATTTTAATTTTAATTTTAATTTTAATTTTAATTTTAATTTTAATTTTAATTTTAATTTTAATTTTAATTTTAATTTTAATTTTAATTTTAATTTTAATTTTAATTTTAATTTTAATTTTAATTTTAATTTTAATTTTAATTTTAATTTTAATTTTAATTTTAATTTTAATTTTAATTTTAATTTTAATTTTAATTTTAATTTTAATTTTAATTTTAATTTTAATTTTAATTTTAATTTTAATTTTAATTTTAATTTTAATTTTAATTTTAATTTTAATTTTAATTTTAATTTTAATTTTAATTTTAATTTTAATTTTAATTTTAATTTTAATTTTAATTTTAATTTTAATTTTAATTTTAATTTTAATTTTAATTTTAATTTTAATTTTAATTTTAATTTTAATTTTAATTTTAATTTTAATTTTAATTTTAATTTTAATTTTAATTTTAATTTTAATTTTAATTTTAATTTTAATTTTAATTTTAATTTTAATTTTAATTTTAATTTTAATTTTAATTTTAATTTTAATTTTAATTTTAATTTTAATTTTAATTTTAATTTTAATTTTAATTTTAATTTTAATTTTAATTTTAATTTTAATTTTAATTTTAATTTTAATTTTAATTTTAATTTTAATTTTAATTTTAATTTTAATTTTAATTTTAATTTTAATTTTAATTTTAATTTTAATTTTAATTTTAATTTTTATTTTTATTTTTAATTTTAGTTTAATTTTTGATTTAAAAAAAATTTAAAAAGCCTTTCAAACATCTAACCCACTTAAATCATATCAGTTTAGATCTTCTGCTCACCTGCGTTGCACACCTTTGCCATTTCGGCGCTCCCGCAGACCTGTCTGCCAGTGCTGACATGCTGCAAATGGAATTTATACAAATTTACACGCAGCTGATGCTGCTGCGCGCACTTGGCGCTCATAAAAACTTTCGCACATTTACATAAACGAATTTGCATGCGAACAACAATACGCGTACCTGCAGCGAACACATGAAGCATGCGGCTTTATAGCCGGAAACGGATGTTTACAAATACGTCAGAAACTATTTATGACATGCAGTGCGCGGCGAGGAGACGACGATCTCGTGCAGGTCGCATTGCAAGTTGAAGGTTGTGCAGACACAACGCAACGCTGCGACTGGCATTGATGTTGACGCAAACCGGCCGAGGGGGGAAAACGTCGACGTGTTCGGAGCTGCCTCAGTGATGGGAAATTTGTTATGAAAACTAGCAACTAAAGTGGCAACACTGTTATTGAAAGCTGAAATTTGATACTGAGGTGAGCTACAAATAAACGGAATTTTTATTATGTTTGAAATCCAGATAATTGAAATGTTTGGGCGGCTTGTAAACCAAAAATTAATTAACAGTTTATGTAATTTCGGTGTGTGTTCTCTTCATTAATTGAACTGCGTAACAAGTCATCGTATTGCAGTCTGACTGAACTGATTTATTTTTACATTGTGGCATAACCACGGACCTTAGCTAATTGATTGACTATTATGTTGTCTGTTGTCAATGAAAGGAAGGTGGGTAGGTAGACGACCATTTACGTCTCGAGGACATGAATTAAATTACATTGTGAAGTCACTGAAAGTTGCCCGCCTAGTTGTTTTTGTGTTTGAGAATTGTTAATAGTAGCTCTGAAGAATCACCATAGATTTGTTGATAAGTCAAAAAGCATTTTATTTCCGAACCTTCAGCTCCTCATATACCTCCTCCAGAGCTTAGTTCTCCAGCACTCCTTCCTGGATATTTTCCCAACCATTCTTACCATTTTAGTTGTCCAGCACTGTCTCACTACCTTGTTTTACCAACGAATCTTTCTACTATTTAAAGAGCTTACGATAGTAAACTTGCACACTAATGAAATTTTCCCCTTCAAAATGTATTTCTTTATAAAATTTCAGCATATTATTTTCAGTTTTGTGCATTAGTAGAAAAGTTTTTCTACAATTATCTCGCAATCTTCATATTATTCCTGTCTTTTATCAGTTTTACTAATGAGGCAGTGTTCAGTTATGATTCAGACTGGAAGTTTGTTCAGCTGGATCCATTCAATCAATGAACCATTGAAAGAAAATATTTTAGGTTTATTTGGTTCCTAATGTTTTGAGCCATGAGAAAATGTGAAAACAGTACAACATTCCTTACAGCGCTGTCCAACTTTTCTCAAAAGATCACTACGCACTGCGTTTTTAATGTTCCCAAAGACTCAGATAAAAGTAGAACAAATTGAACTATCGAAAATAAGTAGAAAATCTATCAAAAGGTTGAGTTGCTTTGGTAGATGGTTTTGTTTTACTTAATGGATTGAAAAATACTGCACTGGTGTTTTTTTCTGAAAGATAAAATGACTGATACAGCGTCTAAATTTCTAAGCAAAATTATTTCCACATCTTTCAGAATATCTGATCAAAAATTTAAGTTCTTGCCAAAACAATCTCACTGATTAAAAGTGAACATAGAATTTTATTTGACACACATAGGATTTCAATTTGGGGGTGGAGGGGTTTTGCTTACCACTTTGCAGCTCAATTCTATTTGAAACCATATTTGCACTAGTTTTTTTTTATTTGGGGGTTTGAACCCTCTCCCCCACTGCCCGGAACTCATTTGAAGGTTTTGTGGGCATGAGGTGCTTAGTGCACAGACAGGCAGATAGTCGAACATTCAAGAGTGGTCTGAAAAGTTTCTGATCTCCGAGATGAAGAAAGCTGCAATCTCGTCAACAAACAGTGCAGAATCTGTTTGCATGTCTATTGAATGATATTCAAAACAATGTTAGCCAGTTTGGTTATACATTAATGGTTTGACAATGATTTGACTTAGTCGTTGTGATGTTTTTGTAGAAATAAAAAATTCAGTATGGAGCAGTCATTATTCAAACCAAGTAATTAAAGAAGACTTGAGTCTTGTGTGCTGGAACTCAGCAACTTGATTCAAATACCAGAGTAAAATTATGGGCAGCTGTATTCAAACATGGCTGTACCAGCTTGGGAGACGATGAACGTTCGGAACAGCTTCACTAACAATAACATAATGAACACAGTGTTGACATATCAGGAGATTTTCTCCTAGATTTAGAAGATTCTTGGCCGTTTAGAAGAATTTTTAGGAGAAAGAATTGTTAAGGAGAAAGTTTAAAAGATTTTGATGTTGTTTACCTTGATTATTCAAAGCTAAAGCGCCCAATTTAATTTTATTAAATTGTATGCTTCAAAGTTTATAATTTATGCAATGAATGAAGGCAGTTTAGAAATCCGATTTAATTTCTTATATGTTTTGTTGTTTCGCCGAAGCTGATTGAATAAGAAAGCTGGAATAAAAAAAATTGTTTTTATTTTTTATACGAGAAGTTTTATTCCTAAGTTAATAACAAAGATTACAAAAAAATTAAGAGTTTTTTTAATTGTTGGAAGAAAATTTTAGCTTTTTGAAAATGTTTCGTTTTAATTTAAGAGGGTCAATTTAATTTAAATTTAAGTTGTGTTGTGATAACAAAAATACTGTTTATCTGAGGATTTTTGACAAAAGCACTTAAGTCAATTTTGTAGATTTTACAGGAGAGCAAAAAACATATAAAACTAGTAGGGCCCTGCGGCCTTGCACGCAAGCTTGGAATTAATAGGCCCAATAAATCAAGTTTCTTCATACTACACTTTATGGGAAGGGTGTGACCCGGTTTTATTGATATGCGACTTTCAGTCTCAAAGTTACGCAAAAAATTTCAGTCACAAAAAATATGCCGCGCCCCTTGTTCAACGCTCATAAAATTTTGCCAGTAGAATGAAACATCTATAGGACGATGGTATACAAAACTTCAAAGCTTTCCAACTTATTGTTCCGAAGATATTCCACATTAAAAATGTGGATTCTATGGACGGTGCCATGCCCCTCGTCCAATACCCACCCTACTCTCCCTGTCGAAGGGCACGTCTAAATCGTAAGTATGTGTTAAATATCTTGATGTATGATTTGCAGTTCCAAAATTATTCAAAACAATAGGGTCGCTTTAAAAGTGCTACGCTTCTTGTCCAACGCCCATGCACTTTAACCACTTGAACGACACGTCTAAGCCATGATGCTGTATAAAATTTCAATGCTGGCCGACTTATAATTCCGAAGATACTTCACATTAAAACTTGGGATGAATGGGCAGTGCCAACCCCCTCGTCCGATACCCACCCCATTACCTATGTTGAAGGGCACGTTTGTGTCAAATCTCTTTGATGTGTAATTTGTAGTTCCAAAGTTTGCAATTCAAAACATTTGAATCGCTTAAAAAGTGCCACGCCCCTTGTCCAACGCTCATAAAGTTTTACCAGTGAAACGGCACATCTAAACGCGCACAAAATTTTAATGCTGCCCGATTTCTCATACCGAAGATATTCCATATTGAAAATTTAAGTTGTATGGGCGGTTCCACGCAACCTTGTCAAAAACCCACCCCATTCCCATGGCTGATTTGTTATTAAAGTGATCGTGGCGAGAAGACGTATTAGGTGGGCGTGTTCAATCTTATGTATCCTATGTTAACATCAATAAAACACGAAATCATTTGGTATTAATACTGATTTACCGACATGTACCGCAGCTTCGTTTTGTTAGTCTAGTTGGCGTGGAAAGTGGGCGTGGCCGATTATATTATAGCCTACCTTTGCCGCAATGACACACTGAATCGTTTGATACCCATATTGCCATGATAAATATACCATGGCTGATTTGTTATTATAGTGGGCGTGACGAAAAGACATATCAGGTGGTCCTTGTCAATCTTATATATCCTATGTTAGCATCAATGAAACACGGAATCATTTGATATTAATACTGATCCACCCACATGTACCGTAGCTTCGTTTTGTTAGTTTAATGGGCGTGGCCGATTATATTATAGCCTATGTTTCCCGCAATGACACGCTGAATCGTCTGATACCCATATTGCTAAGACAAATATACCATGGCTGCTTTGTTATTATAGTGGGCGTGGCGAAAAGGCATATCGGGTGGGCGTGGTTAATCTTATATATCCTATGTTAACATCAACGAAGCACGGAATCATTCGATATTAATACTGATTTACCAACATGTACCGTAGCTTCGTTTTGTTAATTTAGTGGGCACGGAAAGTAGGCGTGGCCGATTATATTATAGCCTATGTTTGCCGCATTGATAAGCTGAATCGTTTGATACCCATATTGTCTTAAAAAAGCATACTATAGATGAGTTTTGCTACCATAGTGGGCGTAATAAGGGGGCGTGGTCAATCTCATATAGCCTATGTACCATTCCCACAGATAACAAAATGTTTGGTGCTTATTTCACCTAAATCGGTTCAGTGGTTTTTGCCTGATTGTGGCTCAAAAAACGTCACACTTGCTTTTATATAATAGTAGGGTAAAAGGTTCGGTTGTGGGCATAGTTCGGTTGTGGGCACCCCTTCGTATCTTTTGATAGAAAGCAGGCTGGGTTTTTTTGACTAAGGCCATTTGTTCATTATGGAACCACGATCTTTTTGTGCCAAATACTGAGTCGAACAGACACGCCTGCTTTATGCTGGGACCATATATATCTTTCTGTGCTTAAAAAATAAGACAACAATTTTTTTAAACATTTCAAATGGTGTCATAAATCGAAGTGAATCCATCGAGAAGGCGAGTAAAATGCACTTTTATTTAGTAAATTTATTATACTTTGTGATCCAATATTTATTACAACCAATATGTTTACCCCGAACAAATTTTTCACTACTTCTCAAAATGGCTGCCAAATTCGGTTGTGGGCACCGCAATTAGTTCGGTTGTGGGCACCCGTCTTTTAGTGATTTGGTAAGTTTTTGTAAGTTATTTCATCGAAAATGGTCGTTTAACGCATTTTCTTGTTGTTTTAGCTATATCATCCGAGGGTAAATAAAAAAAATCCTCCGATATCTTTTTTAATGTGCTGGATGTAATTTAACATTGTTCTGCAGATAAGCTAACCACAAAATCGACTGCCGCAGCGTGTACGATTTCCCGAACCACTCTCCAACGCTACAAAAAGAAGGTGGAAGAAAATTTCGGAGACATCAAAGCTGTCGACGGTGGTGTTTTCTTCTTTTTCTTCTTTTCGTGGATGTTATCGAATCAGGTTAACTGGTGTTTTCCACCTTCTTCACGTCACAGCACTTGAAGAGTGTTGATTAATTAGGTTGAATTTCATTTTACTTAAGGTCTTCTTGACAGCCCAGGAGAATGACTTGGTCACTTACATTTTGAAATGCCCGTCCATCTAAAGTGTGCCGACATGCGTACCAGCTACTTCACATGCGTGTATTGTGCTTCAAATAATTAAAACTTAATATTTTTCTATATTCGTGTTGGTTTTTCTTCATATTTCCCCGTTTCCAGCAGATTTTCCAAGGGTGCCCACAACCGAACCAAAAAAAAACTTTTCGTTAAAAATGACTACTTTACAAAATTAAAAAAAAAACTTTTCTATTTGACGGAATCGATTAATTTTTGTCATTACTTGTTAGCTAAGGTCTCTAGCTTTCCATCGATGTCCATATGTCCGATTAAGAAGAACTTGATAGAAAGTTATGAGCCAAAAACAAAAAGGTGCCCACAACCGAACCTATTCCCCTATAGATAACATGTAAAACAATTGCAAACAATTGCATTTGAATATATGTAAAAATTAAACTTATACTTTTATTTTTTACAGATTATCCTATGAAATTGAACTTATATGTTTGAAATTTGCCTATATACATTTTTTTATTCCTCAAATAAAATTCGTCCTGAACGCACATATTCGTTTTCACTGCAATCAAATAACAATTTCAGTTCATCTGGCAATACTGGACGAGCATTCGGGACGTTCAAATACTTTAACCACTGACAATAACCTACCTCAAGTTCACCAAATGGTGCCAGACAATTTTCCAATTTAAATGAAAAAAAAAGCAGAGGCCATGAATTAGTTCAACGAACGATTTTGTTAGATATTGAATCAAGATTGGGGCCTGAGAAAGTTGTTTGTGCATTGGGTGTCGTGATTACTCACGTTAGATCGAAAATGTGTTTGAATGAACATTATTCAATGTTCTCTTTTGACGCGTTAAGGAGATGAGAGCATCACGCAGAGAAGTGACTTACAAGGAGATAACATAGAATAATTTAAATGCGTTTGAAGAAAACATGTCTGGTAACTTGGTGAAGTCTGAAACTTTTCAAACCACCCTGCAGTCTGCTTTGGAAACCTCATAACACTTAAAGTAAGCAATGCCCAGTGAAGGGTTTGCAAATAAATACGAGTAGCGCTAGCGTAATACACCTCAGTCCACTCCCTGCAGGAAAAGTAACTAATTTTAAACTAGTTTATAACTAGTCCTTTTCTGTACAGGACTGATTACAAATTAGTTATTTTGCTTGAAAAGAAGTGATTATTTTAATGTGGCGATGTCCTAGCAGCCCATCAATTGTCTACCTCTGCATGACTTCCCAACCAGTTTATAACTAGTTGTTTTCAAACCAATTAATAATTAGTCTACAATCGACTGATTTAAAACTAGTTGTTTTGGGACGGCAGCCGCCGTGGCTCAGTTGGTTAGTGTGCGGTCCAGCGAGTCGCATGCAGAGCGACGCAAGATCGAATTCTGCATGTAGTAACATCTAAAAAAAATAACGGGAAACTCGTTTTCTCTTTCGGTGGCTGTCCTCTCAGCTGGAAATGGCAAACCTCTGAGAGTAAAAATTGCCTATGAAAAAGCTCCCAACCTGCCGTTCGGAACCGGCATAAAACTGTAGGTCCCTTCCACCCGCGTACAAAATTCACACGCACAACACGGGTGGTTGCGGGAAGCTAGGCCTTAGTCTCGCGTAAGCGGGCTGTCGTGCCAATCAATTAAAAATTAAATTGTTTTGGGACTAGTTAAAAATTAGTTAGTTTGTAACTGATTTTAAACTAGTCAAATAGTAACTCATTACAAATTACTTACATATAACCCCTTCAAATGAATTTTCAAATATATTGGATTCAATTCATAATTTTTTTATTAAAATTTTTCAAAAACAAAGTGCAATTATTTAAAATAATATAAATAAATAAATATAATATTTACATCTTATAACTAAAACCAAACACAATAGAAAACATTAAAGGCATTTCATTAAGAATAACAATGTAATTCATTTAGTAACAAAAACATATATTTTTCTAATAATATCCATTTATAAACTGTATAAGTCAAAAAAACATAACAGGAACGTGTTTTTTGCGGCGGCGTACTTTCTGCCTCAGGCTCGCTGTAATTTTCCGCGCACAAATGCTCAACTTCACGTCTTCACTCGTCCTTTCAGCCATCTTTCCACTTGTAAGTCGGTTAAGATAAATGTCTTTCTGTTTTTTTATTTTTCGGCGAATGCTTCTTGCTTTTGTTGCATTCATTTTTTAAAATGAAATAATTAACACAATTATTTTACGCACCTCTTTTTAATACGCACTTGATTTTCCACGCGCACGCTTTGACGGATACACACGATATGGCGTCGTTTTTGGTTAGTAATGTTGCCAAACCATTAGATTCACTTAAAAATGCTAAGGGTAGCCAACGCAAACCCAGAAAATATAAACAAACAATAGGCAGCCCTTATTCATGGCGCAGGCGCCTTTTCGTTTTTACGAACAACGCAACGAGTGCGGCGCATGCGCTCGTGAACTGTATTGCCATGCATGATTTTTCAATCAGTTACAAATTAGTTGTCAAATAATTAGTTTAAAATTAGTTACTTTTGCCAACTGACTACTTCTTTCCTGCAGGGCTGGTATCTGACATGCGTGTGTGCGCCTCATGTCACGTGACTTATTCGTTGACATTCGATATGATAGGGAAAAACTGCGGTTTTTCGCAAAACAAAAATGTTGTTTGTTTTTATTATTGTTTTGACATGCGTTATCGCAATTATTTGACAGTTGTGCGTGCACACACACCCGCACACAGAAGTAAAGTAAAATAGCAAAAATACCTGTCAGAGTGCAAATATTTTGCTTATTCAGCAGTGTCAAGCGAATTGCAGAGATATGAGCGCCCAATGCATTACGCATACATGAGTGTACATGTTTGTGTGTGTGTGTGTTGCTGTCATTGGCATAATGTGCGTGCGTGTGCATGTGAGCGTTAATATCTGTTTGCGGTGGCATTAAAGCATTCAATGGCATGTTTTCATAATTATCTATTAATTACACTATTCGAACAAAACTCATCACAGCCACCGCAACAGCCATAACAATAGTTACAACAAAAATAAGCAACATCAACGACAGCAACAACTATAGTGCAATGCGTATTGTTTAGTCGATTACACGCACACACCGATACATTAGCTGGTAGTGTTTGCATTATAACATTTTGGCACCGCTGCCGTGTCAGCCAATGCGTGAATGCACCAATGCGTCGTGTTTAACCTCACTTACCTGCGCTAAAAGTATTTGTTTTGCATAATTCGCGCTTTTACGAAGCACTTCCCGGATTTTAATCAATTTCCAAACATTTTCATGTAGTTTGCATACAAACAAAATCTAATTTGTATAATTTTTTATTAATTAAAATTAGAAATGTTCAAGTCGAGCATTGAAAGCGATACTGACGATTATTTTGTGCACGTTGGGAAATAGATTTTGTAAAAAAAATTTAACTGGTTATTGATTTATTTTTCTGTGTGAAGCATTTCTACAAAATATGTGATTCAAATTTTGTGATTTGAATGTTTTGAATTTATTAAATTTTCGAGAGTTTGCAGAGCGACGTTGAGCAACACTCGCAGCTCTGTCCCCATAAGCTCTCCAACCCATTCGAGGCTTCAGATTCTACAATAGGGTGGAGTGAAAAACTCGATTTTAAAATTTTTAGAAGCTAGTATTTTGGAAATGTGCCAAATGTCCATAGTACCAATCCTGCAAAATTATATTAGTTTCTAACATCTCCTTGATCGCCCATCACCTAATTGAAATAATTGTTTTTCATCAAAAGAAGTGAAAGCCGTATTTTCAACTCAGTTAAGGATTCAAAATAAATCTCAGTAACCTTTGCTTTAGGTTTGCGGTTTTTAAGTTATTTATTGTAGCAGTCCCGATTGAGCGAACAAAAACTTAGATCGGACTCGTCTGACAATGCTACTGTCGATGAGTACATTCCAGATAGAGAATCAGCCAAAAGTAAGCTAAATCAGGATCGCCAATGTCAAAAAATGACTTTCTCTCTGCCTTCCCCCGCTATAGCTTGTGATCGGACCGGAGTTTCGGACAGATCGGCTGCTGTATTAGCAACATCAGTTCTGCATGATCTTGGTCTCGAATCACCCAACGACCGATCCAAAGTAATTGACCGAAGCATAATCTGTCGAGAACGCAGTAAAATTCGAAAGGAACTGAGGCAGAACGCAGACGACCAGTTTGACCACACTCACAAGGGCATAGATGGACTATTCTTCGATCGCCGCAAGAATAAAACTTTGACACAAGTTCTCAACGTCGACAACAAGTACAACATCAACGCACAGCCGAGTTCTTCGTACTTCAGCCATACGTCTCCGTCATCAGGCTGCAGCAAAGTCAGCCAGTCGCTAGTCATGAGTCATTAGCAGTGTTGCGACTTATTACTTTTGATAGTAACATATTACTTATTACACATTACTGACATTTGAAAGTAATATCGTTACATTACTTATTACTGGAAATGTGAAGTAATGTATCACAAAAAGTAATATATTATTTTCCGTCAACAAATCGAAATATTTTCGGAATTTCCAGCTATTAAAAGTAATCATTCTGCAAAAAAAAACAATCACGTTAAATGTTTATTTCATTTTGAATTACAATTTGAATTTCGTCACCTTTTTTGTTAAAACCTCTTGAATTTGCTTGAATTTGCTTGCAAATGTTAATTGTTTCTCCACTACCAAACTCAGTTGGAAATGAAAGAGGCGAGCTATGTCTAGTATGAACAAGTGCAGTGTTGTATAGTTGTAATAGATCTTAATCATGTTATCAGTGCAGCTTTTTTACATGAAAAATAGAACTTTTTTGAGTAAAAAGTAATATTGTAATAAGTAACTTGAAAAAAAGTAATAATATTACTGAAGGTGATTACTTATGGGGAAAAGTAACTAGTTACACTACATTTTTAACCCTTCGCTGCATGGCATTGCATATATGCAATGTTAACTTTTCATAGATTTGACAACTATTCTATTCAGAATTTTACAGTCTTTCATTCTTCAGTTGCATCTTTTAAGTTAAACCAATTGATTACTAACGGAATTTTGCGATTAACATTGAAAGTATGCGCAAAAGAATCGAAAAAGCAACAAGTGTTTCGATTTGGTGAAATAATTTTGGTTATTGATGGCGATGGTGATATGGCGATCGCCGTCGCTCAGCTGTTTAGTGCGTTAAATTACGAGTATACAGTGACGTCTGACCTCTGTTCGACTCCCCGTAGTTGTCAACACTAAAATATTGATAAAGCCGACTTTCATTTCGGCGGTAGCGCTCTCATCAGGATACGGAAAATGGCCGCAAAACTTCTTTCATAGATACAGGAATTCAACAAAATTTCATTTTTACCATCAGAATCTAACAAGCAACAAGAATTATATAACAAAAAAGTGTTTTCTTCACGGAAATTAAATCATGCATCGAAGGGTTAAAGGCAAAGTAATATACTACGTAATTAGTTACACTACTTTAATATATTAGTCACAACACTGGTCATTAGTCGCTAGTTTCAAAGAGTGAAATGCGAAGACAGAAAATATTAAAGTTGTCGGGTGTGACGGCACAAAAGTAAACACGGGACAAAAATCGGGCGTTATGCGTTGCAGTGGCTGATATGTCTACTCCATGCCAATGAGCTGCCCCTGCGCAATCTCTTCCAGTCACTTGATGGCGGGACTACAGGCCCTCATGGATTCTCTGGATCTATCGGAAAGCGGCTAATGACGTATAGCGAACAGCCTGTCTCCTCATTTCAACCAGATAAACTGGCCGAGCAACTCTCCAATGTGAACCCAAATGAGTTGAGCTCAAATAAGCGGTATCTACTAGAAATGTGCAATAGCATCAGCCAAGGTGTATGTAGCGTCGATCTGGCAGTGGGAACCCTGGGTGCCTGAATCATTCACGATGGCTAACGACGCGTCGGCCAATCAAATCCTCCGATTGTATGTTAGCGCCAAGAAACCGTCCAAGAATCTGAAAACGTTGGTCACGTTTATCATTCGCGTATATGCTCGGATGTGGTTTGGCACAAAACCCCAGTCATCATGCAAAGAGGGAGATAGGCACATTCACCAAATGCTCGTCAAGTCACGTTACCTCAGCCGTAAACTCAAGGGAATCGTTGACCCCGTTATTCACCGTAACGCGAACTTTGCTCAACCGGAGAATCTGCTCCTGGCAATGATGACGGAACATCGAGCACATATACGTGAGTTGGGCTTACGACGAGCGATGAAGGCCAGAGCTACCGCAGTCCCCAGTGAATAAATACGAAGGTTCAAGGTTCCCGCAAAACTTAACTTCGACACCGTGGAATACTTCGACTTGATTGACTGGGCAGTCTGCCCTATTTCGGAACCTCCCGTCATCAAAGCCATGACAGACGCTGAGCTCACGGATCTCATCACGACAGAGGTGACTCCAAATTTCATCTTTCCAAAGTTCCTAAGCAGTTTATACCATGTGTTTATAACTTTGGCATCATTAAATACTGTAATTGTAAGGGTATTTGATTATAAACTAAATTTTAAGATGACTACCTTTAATGTCGCGTAATACTGTGAAATTAAAAGCCGCGATGGGAGATCAAAAAATTCTTTAATTTCTTTCTAATTTTTACACAGCTTTCTATTGATGTATTGGCACATTTTGAGATATCTAGCGAATTGATATTCCAAAAAATTTTTTTTTTTGCCATTTTCACTCCGGCCTATTCTACAATGTGACTTTCTCAATTTCACCATGGAGAACGTTCTGCATTAGTTTGGTGTATCTGTATCGTAATGACACAATTTTCACCCAGAGTGTCCATCTCCTTGTCTACGCTGATGACAGGAGCAAAGCAGGGAGATGTCAGCGCTGTCTTTGCCGCCACGAAATAGAATCTGCCAAATGGATCTGGTGGTAAATGAGGACAAAAAGTATATGCTTTCTACACGCAGCTGAAAATGCAGAGAAATTGATGCCAAGGGAACCCTGAAGCACATTCTCTACTCCTGTACGGGCTATCTCAAGACTACGACTTGCTTCTCTGGGTGAGAAGAGGTCCCCAAGTATGACATCAAGTCACTGTTGAACCTCGCTAGGAACACCCACATTCTCACCGATCACTTTTACGTCGATACGTAACACTAAGGAGCTCCAACTAGTATCGCTAGGGATCCAATAGGCCAGAGAGCTTACCTAACCTACACGCAGGGACTCACAGCGACTATGGCCTTGCATCGAGGCCAATAGGAGTTTGAAGTTTTCGAGAAATTTTTTTACCTTGACACCGTCATAGACAGCTGCATTGATGGAGATAAAGCCAAGAATAACTCTTACCAATAGCTGTGCCTATGGTCTTAGTAGACAAATCAGTAGCAGAGACCTCTCTGGACCGACAGAACTTGTATTCTATAAGAGGAAGCATAGAGATGAAACGTCAAAAGGCCTTTTGGGTGTTCAAGAAGAAGATGCTTGGCAAAATCTTCGCTCGTATTGGCAACGACTATCGAATATGAACGAAGTGCAGGCTGTATGAGCTGTTTAAAGACATGGACGTTAGAGTTGGGAAACTATCGATAGTTGGCTTATTCAATATTTTCGATAGTTTGAGTGAAAAATATGGATACTATCAGATAAATCAATATCGTCTCTTATAATCTATAACCAGTTTTACATCCGGCAAATGTTCTGAAAATCCTCATTTCAACAGTCAAAAGCAAACTTTACTCACCAAAAAAAAAAAACAATAAAATTTGTAATAATTTTGTAGACATTTTTTTTATTATTTTTTAACGATTTTTATTTTTTACCGATGCGATTTAAACGCAACTAAACTTAAACGCAGCAGCACCAAGCAAAGCTTACGGGTATTTTATTGAACATTGCATATGTACGAGGTCTGCTCAAAAAGTATTGTGAATTTTGAATTTCCGCGGCTATTCGACCAAATGTCACGTTTTTTTGTTCCCAAAACTGAAAAGGCCAATGAAAGGACGACACCACGGTACGATTGATGAGATAAAGACGACATCGAAGAAGAAGCTGAACAAGATCACAAAAGAAGTTTTTTTGAAGTCCTTCGAGGAAAACCAAACGTTGACACATGTGTATAAAGTTTGATGGGAATAACTTTGAAGGATTTAAAATAGATCATGAATAAAAAAATTATTTTAAAAATCCGGGTTACTTTTTCAACAGACCTCGTATTTGAATTTCAAATTTGAATCCTGCCAAATGCATCTACTCATACCCACATATTTGAATATAGCAGCGGCTTATCCATGGCGGGAATTGCTGTCAAATGAAATAAAATCAATAGTACCGATAGTTCCAAAAACTATCGATAACGGTGTCGAAATAAAGCTATTGATTCTATAGATAAAACTACACTAGAAGCACACCAGTCCCATTTCAAACCACATACTATTACGTGGTTCACAGACGGCTCCAAAACGCATGAGGGAACCGGGGCGGGGGTATTTGGACCTCGCTTCAAGCACTATGAGCCCATGGGGAATACACCCAGCATATTTCAGGCAGAGTTATATGCCATCAGCCTCTGTGTGCAGACCAACCTCGAGCGTTTGTACAGGGGGAAAGACATAGTCATCTGTTCGGACAGTCAAGCAGCCATCAAAGCACTAATCTCGTATGAGATTACCTCAGGGTTGGTGCTGGAATGCATAGAAGCATTGAATAGACTGGGTACATACAACCAGGTTAAAATCCTCTGGGTTCCAGGACACAGAGGAATAGAAGGGAATGAGGAGGCTGACAGCCTTGCTAGAACTGGGGCAGCTACGATCCCCCTTGCACCAGAACCTTTCATCGGGCTGGGCAAAAGCACTCTAGCAGAGTCACTAAGACTTGAGGAAAAAACCAAGAACTCAGAGCACTGGTCAAATGCCACAGGTCTTAGGCAATCGAAAATCTTCATCAGAGGTTATAACTCCAGATGGAGTGAAGAATGCCTCAGACTGGGGAAAACCCAGCTTAGACTGGTCACCGGGCTGTTAACCGGGCACTGCAGGATGAGGAAACACATGCACACAATTGGGTTCGAACAGGTAAGCGTCTGCAAACTCTGCGAAACGGCGGAGGAGACTCCTGAGCACGTCATACTGCACTGTGATGCGGTATGCCGCAGTAGGAGACAGCACCTGGGCCAGTACTGGCTTGCAGAAGAGAACGTCAAACACCTTCTCCCACGTGAGTTACTAAGCTTCATTAGGTCGGGGGCACAATAGATCAACTTTGGTCTCAGTGCACATTTCCCCTTTCAAATCTATCTATCTATCTATAGATAAAATTATCGAAAGTTGTACAGCTCCAATGAACGTAACACAGCAAATCGACATTCAGCATCTACGATAAATTGGACATATTTTCCAATAGAAATATCGAAAAATTGATTTAAAATCGATCCCCGTTTGAAATCGTTCAAATGCTTTAAAACCAAAGGTCTCTGATATCTCCTTAAAAAATTCTTTAAAAAAATATCCATTTAATAAAACTAGGACAACGGTTTTCTCTGTTTTTTGCTGAGTCATTCTTGGAAAGCTGAAGCCTCTGGATAATTTGACCCTCAAAGCATTTACAAAATAATCTCCAAAGGCGATTTTGTACTCTGGTGGTTTGTGGTTTGATTCGGTGCACTGTTTTTGATTTGTCATTCGAATGATTTTGATCTGTATTATCCTTTTTTTAGGAACAAGCACCTTATGGAATCCCTTATAAATGCAAAGGAAATTGTTGGTTCTGAAAAGTACCAAGTGGCCAATGTTTTGTTGAAAGAATTGACGAACACTTTATGGACATGTGACTCCAATCTTATTCATCGTTCTTACTTCTAATTGCGTTGCATCTCTCTTCGGTAGAATTGTCCCACACACACATCCCATAGCATCCTTTGAACACATGTTAAACATCTCAATACAAAAAATATTAAAGAAAATAACAAAATTGCACAAATTGCACATTTCCCATTTAAAACAGATTACCACACAAACATTTTCCATTTACTACATATTCTTTGTCCTCCACTTTGGTATTCTCACTCTACATGGCAACCAAATAATTAACTCATAATGGTATATTTTTTTTGTTGTAATTAAATTTCTCTCACAGTAAAAGGACACAAGGGTGTTGTCATTACAGGCGTGTTGTTGTTGTTTTTTTTTTTTTTGTTCATTTAGCTGTATTTTACATTTAACCGCAAATGAAAAGATTTGCATAAATAGACAGAGAGGCCGTGTAAAAGTGCTTGAGCAAAAAAAAAACACAACGACAGAAAATGAATTCACACCAGCAGAACAAAGAAACAGGACGAAAAAGGTCGTGTGACGGCGGCGGCGGCGGCGTCTGGTTGCTTTGGGGAGTTGGTGGCATAAAAAATTCATAAAGAGCGAACCATTTTTCTTCATACACGTAAACTTGTACACGCACACCATAACACTTACATCTACATAGAAAATTGCACACACACACATAGAAATTCACTGACACAAACTCATTTGCCGTGGGACACGTGGCAGCGCGCAAGTTGAACATTTTTGCAACAAGTGCAAAGGCGCTTAAGTGAGTGCGAATTCGTATTTAAACAAATTTACGTGTCGCTTTTTGTGCGCACACAAACACACTGACACGCATACAGCCAAAGCTTGTGAGCTTTGCCGCTGCAGGTGCCGGTTGCTGTGTGCGTCTGAGATTTTAATGCTTTGAGCCGCTGCATAAAACGATTTTTCATTCATTTTCTCACATTTGGTTTTTTTTTTGTAACGCATTGAGAAAAAAATCAATTCAATTTTCTTTATTGCTTAAATTTGCAATGCTTACAGTAGAAAATAAGTAAAGTAATTTGAGGTGAAACACTATTTCCACTACTGTCCCCAATCTCTTTGTAGTATTTAGAGGCTTCATTGTGGGCTACTCTGTAGTACAAGCATTCAATGTCTGTCAGAGATATTACTCCCCAATCTCAGAAAATGTAAACCTATAGTAAACTCGTCCCCTAAAAATGGGCCTTGGTCTACTAAAATTTGTGTTGAAAGCCAATAGTCCAGTTCGTTTATCTATAGCTGACCTGTCGTTATGATTTCATGGTGAATAGATTTTGTCATATTGTCGATTTCCTAAATTTTTGTATTTCCTTCTGCCTGGTTTACTTTCAAAGTAAGTAGTTAAGATATCGTAACAAAATTTACTATACATAAATCACATTGGGAACTGGTTGTAGAATGAAAGCGATGCGCCTATTTTTGAAAGTTTCATGGAATCCCCACCTTTTAGTAGCCGAGAGGAAACAATCAAAACCTAAACTTAAAAAGGGCTCCGACATACTGAACGGACTTAGACATATCGAAGGATATTGAAATTTTGAGACAGTTTAGCTAACAGATGCGTTAGGTAGGAAGATACATACTCGGGCCTAAGAGACCCATTGTGATATCACATATTTTACCCTGTTTTTGAAATCTGTATGGAAAACTGTTTTTCACAATATTTCAAGCTAAAGAGGGAAGGGTGGAGAAGACCTACAATTCCACCCTTTCGGGACTACTGGAATAAAACGTCCCAGCAAGTTTTTAATGCCCCTCAAAAAAATTATTAAAATCTTACGACCCACGCAAAACATTTTTTTCGATTTCGGTGTTCTCGCATAAAAGGATGATTTCAGAGATTGTGGGCATCCAATAAAATTGTCTAGCCCCAACTTTCATAGCATGAGAATATTTCTACTGAGAGTATTTTGGATTTAAAAATTAAGCTCCGTCCTGAAAGGGTTAACTCCGAATCGGAACGGCGGTTGGCAGTTTTTTTCTTTTACGCTTGAAGATTTTGCTTTTATCTGGTAAGAGCGCAATGATGCAATTCTTGTAATACTCATCCACTTTATGTGGATAGCGATAGAAGTAGATGTGCGTTTCACCAGCCCGAGCTAGGAATCGAACCTAGGACCTCTCGTGTGAGAAGCTAGCGCGCTACCCGCTGGACTATTGCCGGATCAGGAGATTTTCTTCTAGATTTAGGAGATTCTTTGCTTCTGAGGAGAACTTTTTGAAGGAAAAATTAGGAGAAAGTTTAGGAGATTTTGATGTTGATACATTTGACATCATTGATGGACCCAGTTGATCCTTTTATGACGGAGTGCCCATCTATAATAGATCCTTTGCAAACTTTTAGCTCATTAGGAATTAGGCTATATGTTATAGGATATATATGTTATATGTTAGAGGATATATCCTGTAGGATATTGACATTAAATTGTGTGTTGTTGGGAGTGCCAATAAATTGTGAACTTCCCTATAAATTTTGTGAAATCTCGTACACCTCGAGTACATCAAGTACACCTTGTACCTCTCAAGTGTTGGCAAATTAAAAGTACTTGCACCAACCAACTGTTGATGATGTTGTTGTTATTTTTATAGCTGCAACCATAAGCTCGAGTCACACTCATCACAGCAAACTGACTCATTTAATTTTGTTGCACAACAGCAACAGCAACACTTTTGCTCATTTCGTGTCATTAATTTGCGCAACGGTTTCGTTTCGTTTCGGGTCCTCAACATTGCTGGGAATGTTGAAACACACCGTGTTGGAAGTAAAGTTAATTTTTTTGAGTTGGCAGCGGCATAAATTGTAAACATTTTTATTTGACACCCATAAAGTGCGGACACTGGCAAATTGCTTCGTTTCGTATTGGCAGTTGGCATTTGTCTCAAAGCAAGCAGCAACGGGTAACTGCAATGGCGACAATGTGTCGGCATGTTGGGTTGGAAGGCAGTGGCATGCAGTTTGTTGCAAAATTGATGAGTGCCAAGGACAACCAAAATGGTCAGCAGAGATTCTGATGGACAGTGGACAACCACAGGAAGAGAGAAAAGTAAAGAAGAAGAATGTGGTTGCAAGGGAAGAGGGAGTGAGAAGCATTGCATTTAGACATTTGGCACAAATCGGATGCAATAAAAATGCAACAACAACAACTACAACCAGCACATTTCCTAGTGACCATTTGAAATTGTGGTCAGTTTGCAAGGCATTTGTAATTTTGCTGTTGTTGTTGTTGTTGTTGTTTTTGCCACCGAACGCACTCTATCAAAGTCAGAGTGAACATTCAAATGTCTACTAAATCTGTGCTGGCAGTGCTGTCACATTTCTTGAAATGCCTTCAACAGCAGGTAAAATCTTGGAAATGCTTGGAAATTTTCTATTTCGAATTTTTCTCGTACTTATCGTTTTACTTGGTTTCCGTTTGCCTGTTGGGCGCCTTTTAATTTTCGGCCAACGTACACCACTAAAATTTATTTGCGCCTCAAGTGCCGGTCATGGTTGCAGGCGCGCGCGGGTCAAGCGTTGCTGTTGCGGGCCGGCGGTTTTAGCGCGCACGCACACAAACACACACACACACGCATACACACACAGAGAGAGCTTACACCGTTGCCGCAATGAATTGGCTGGGCCAAAGTGCCTGCAGCTTCGGTAATATTTAAGTGTTGCATTAGCAGACGTTGGCGTCGGCGGGCAGCGGCAGCCGCTCGCCTACATTGCAGGCTTTGTTGTTGTTGGCTGACTGGCTGGCTGGGTGGCTTTTGTGCAATATTTAGCTGTTGTATGGCTTGCATTGTTCTTGTTGTTGTTGTTGTTCCTTTAAATACGCTGCGCATTTGGCTGTTGCTGGCTTTTGTCTGCTTTATGTGGCTGGTTGGCTGACTGGCCGTCGAGCATTTCATTTGTGCTAAGCGCAACGCAACACAACGCAGCGCAACTTCATTTTGCTGTTCCACCTCCGGAGCAGTTTTCGTACAATTGCCACCCATTAAGAAAGTAATCGACAAAGTCAAAGTGCACTTGCGCCGCTACTTTTATTTTCTTACTTTTACAACTTTTAATGATCCGTTGGGGACGGCACCGAATGGCGTTGCGGTGCTTGCTTGCGCCCAAACTGCCAGCCAGCCGTCGGCACAACTCGACACTCGGCAATTGGCAGCTGACACTTGTAGTTGCTGTTGTTGTTGTTGTTGTTGTTGTGGTACAGTGCAGCCTTCCGGGCGTTGGCTGTGTGCGGTTACGTCTTGATAAACGGAAAACTTTTAGGATAATCAAGTATTGCAATTAATTCGCGAAATGGGTGCAGACATTTGCTTTGCCACGTGGAACGCAGCGCTCCATGCAGCATGAAGAAACATTACACTTTTCAACGAACGGACCAAACGAGTACTCGGCAATGTAACTTGATATATGCGGCCCTATGTGTTAGACATGTGTGTGTATGTGTGTGTGTGTGTGAATGAACAGCTTCAGTATGTTGCAAACTCGCCATTTGCCGGCTGTTCCACCAAAGTGCTTTCTACATTCTACAACTAAGTGAGGTTAGGGTTCAAACGGCAACCAAGAAGAAGCAGCACTATAACTCAGCAGTTGGTGCTATCTGTTGGCGTTAGTTTCAAGTAAATTTTACAACAACAACAGCGGTCTGAACGCTGAAAAGTGGATCATTTTATTAGTAGACGTTCGTTGCTGAGTGATGAGAAGAGGGGGATAGGGGTAAGTGAGAGGAGTTTCAGATTGCAGGCGCATTGAGTAAATCAGCGGCAAAACCGGCATAGCTCGTTGTTAACTTGTAAGACTTACTACTTGCAAAATCTATGAGAAATCAAGTGAAAATTTATGTTAAGAAAAATTTGATTTCAGGAAAATTTTTAATTAATGAAAACTGTAAAAAATGAGAAGGAAAATCAAGAAAAATCGTAATTAATGAAAACTGTAAAAAATGAGAAGCTAGCCGCAATTGATGTGTATGGTCTAACGTATTTCTAATGGAACACAAATCATCCCCTATTGGCCTAAGTTGGGTGCTTTTGGCCGATTGCTTTCTGCAGACGGTTCAATTGTTGACAGGATAGGTCCCAAGTAAGAGTTTGGCTGTAGGTGAGCAGCTCATAGTAGATAAGAAAAATCAAACTAAGCTGCCGAATCTTTTAACGAGTCACTATTGATGTATGTAATGCTTGACGTGCTTCAGATGGAACACAATTCCTCTCTTGTTGAACAAAGCTGTCGGCTTCTTGCTCATTAAGGTTCAAATTAAGAGTTAAGGGGAGCAACTCATGGTAGATGACGCCCTGCCAATCCCAGAAAATACACAGCGAAACCTTTCTGAATGTCACTCCTGGCTTAGTCACCATTCAAACACGACCAATTTTGCTTGACGTTGTCGTAAGTGATTCACTTTTCATCCGCAGTCACTGTCCACTTCACAAACGGGTAAACTTTATTGGTATTTAGCAAAGACATTCAAATATAAATTAGGTTCATTGGGGTTTTTTACATCAACTCATTTTGTTTCCAGCTTTGTGCAAACGGTTTCTTGTGCCATATTTAGCTGCTGGTCAATCTAAACAGTGCTTACATGACGGTCGGGCTCGGGCATTTTCGACAGTTGAACTTCCAGAGCGTGTTGCATCTTAGCGAGCGTGTATTCTTCGAAACGAAAATTGTGCATGATTGGCTGTTACAGACGCTATTCACATTTTCAGCCGCGTAGCTTGTCTGAATTTTGCCTTTATTGAAGAAAAACTATAAAATTTGTCATATTTTCTTTTAGGTGGTGATCAATTGGTCTCCCAATTCGAACAAATCTGAATCAAGCAATCACAAAACTGTCTGAAAAGTTTCTTTAGTACAAAATCGTATCGTTTTAAAGCCATCAAGCATAACCCAGTCGCTTTTATACAACGCGAGATAAAGTTGGTGTCCATCTTTGACACAACCTCAATTAAAACTGATTTAAACAATCACAAAACTGTCTGAAAAGTTTCTTTAGTACGAAATCGTATATTTCTTAAATTATCAAACATAATCCAGTCGCTTTTATACAAAGCGAGATATAGCGTGCGACCATCTTTGACCATCTCTCAATCAAAACTGAGTCAAGCAATGACAAAACCGTCTGAAAAGTTTCTTTAGTACGAAATCTTATCTTTCTAAAGCCATCAAGCATAACCCAGTTGCTTTTATACAATGCGAGATATAGCTGGTGTCCATATTTGACCCGAGCTCAATCAAAACTGAGTCAAGCAATCATAAAGCTGTCTGAAAATTTTTTTTAGTACGAAATCGTATCTTTTTAAAGCCATCAAGCTTAACACAGCCACTTTTATACAAGGCGAGATAAGCAAAAACAATAATAAACAAAAAAAGAATTTATTAAGAATTTTCACAAAAAACTGTTTGTAAAATAAAAATAAATTTAATAAGAACTAAAAGAAATTATATAAAAATACAATTAATTAAACCACATTTCAATTACTTAAAAAAATTAAAACAAATTAATATTAATAACAATTAAAAAAATTAAAAAAATATTTAAGTAAATAAATATAAAAAAATGTTATGAAAAAACAACTAATTTAACCACATTTCAATAACTTAAAAAAAAAGTAATATTATAATAATGAAAATAATTAAATTATATATAAAAAAATCAAAATAAAAAAATTATATAAAAAAAATAAATTACCACATTAAACAGAAAAATAAAAAAATTAACATTTATATCAGGTGTACAACTTTGCTTCCGCCGTTTTCCGATAGGTGGCTGTACCGGCTGAAGCTGGTTGAAATACATAGATGGTAATGCCTTTAAAGTGAGTGTGGACAGTGCCTAACGAATTGTCATCGCCGTTTCAGTAACAGTTGTTCTTGTTTTCGTATTATTCACGCTCGAAAATGTCCGTTTATGTGCCCAATTCTCGCCATTTGCGGGAAGTTTTACTTTTCTGTTACAATTCGAAAAAAAATGCAGAAACTCAGAAACTTACGGTGATGCTGCTCTGAGTGAAAGAACGTGTCGGGAGTGGTTTCAACGTTTTAAAAATGGTGATTTCGATGTCGAAGACAAACATGGTGGTGGCCACTTTTGCGGCCTCACGTCGCAAAAGTGGTCAAAAAGTACATGGAAACGCTGAAATGGGAAGTCTTGCCCCACCCGCCGTATTCCCCAGATGTCGCCCCTTCTGACTTCCACCTATTCCGTTCGATGGCACACGGCCTGGCAGATCAACATTTTCAATCCTTCGAAGAATTGGAACAATGGATTGCTTCATGGATAGCGTCAAAAGACGACTCCTTTTTTCGAGCCGGGATCCGAAAATTGCCAGAAAGATGGGAGAAAGTTGTCGCTAGCGACGGACAATACTTTGAATAATACATCTGTAAGCACTTTTTCGCAATAAAGCTTTTAATTTTGGAAAAAAACGGCGGAAGCAAAGTTGTACACCTGATAATTACAAAAATTTAAAATAAATATAAAAAATAAAAAAAATTTATAAAAAATACAATTATTTAAATCACATTTCAATAACGTAGAAAAGATTAAAAAAAAATTATTAATAAAAAAATATTAATGATAATTAAAAAAAAATAATATTAATAACAATAAGAAAAAAATTTAAACTTAATATAAAAAAATAAAAATAAAAGATTATAAAAAAAATTAATTAATTAAATAACTTATAATAATGTAAAAAATTAAAATTAATAATAATTAAAAAAATTTTAAATGAATATACAAATAAAAAAATTATTTAAAAGTACAATTGAAACAACGTTACAATAACTTTTAATATAAATTAAAAAATTTAATATTAGTTTAATTTAAATTTAAATTTAATTAAATTTAATTAAATTTAATTTAATTTAAATTTAAGCACACTCATTAGAGATAATACAACAACTAGCCGGACAGTTTTCACTAGCAACGAGTTGCTGCCAATTGTTTGTTTCAACTTTGCAACAAAATTCACAAATTTTTCTTTTTCTATAATTTTTATTTTATTTTTATTTGAACTTTATTTATTTGTGTTAGTTTAATTTTTCATTTCCATGGCGCATTCAGAAAATTTTAATGAAGTGCATGTGTGAATTTTAAGTTGCGTGCAAAAATGTTTGCGGTTGCTGCTGCAATCAGCTGGAATGGCGAATAAATTTTAAATTGTTGGCTAGCAGCAGCGCGACTACCGACAGCACACACACGCACATACGCACACACAATCTGCTGCGCCTTTTTCATTCTATGGTACAAACAAGAAAACAACAGAAAGGACTAAAACCTAAATTCCCAGTTGCACAGACACACACATTTAAATAATGATATCACACCCGCACTCACATATACATACATACGAGCAAATATTTGTAAATATGTATGTGTGACTACATGTGGGGTTAACTAACGTTGCTATAATATAGCAAAGCAACAACAACAAAAAATGAACTAGAAGCGGTACTTTATGTCCCCTGTCGTTGCCACATGCACAGCCACAACAAAAACAAAAACAACGACACTGACATGTCGGTCAACGTGGTTAACAACGGATGAGCGCTTTATTTTCAGCCAGACTGACAGTTGACTGGCAAAGCTTACGATGCTATTGTTGTTGTTGTTGTTGCTTTTGTAGCTGCTTCATGATTAGAATTTTTCTAATATAAACACGACGTATGTACATAAATTTCCACGCTTTTTTCATTAACGAATTAATTTACAAACTTTTAATAAAAATGTTGGCGTTTATAAAGAGTTATATGAGTTTGTGTGTGTGTGTGTGTATGTGTGTCCCTACTGTTGTTTCAACAATGAAGCTGCGGTTGTGTGAATGAATAGTTAGTTATAACGGCAAATAACTGATGTGACCTGCAATGCCCACGAGGACTTGGTCGTGCCGAGCTGAGTTAATGAAGAGAAGCAGCAGTTGAGCAAAACGATAGAATGAGGTAGGGGAGAGAGGTAGAGTAGAGGATTGAATGATTCATTAAACGAGTTTTTGTTATTGAGAACTTTAAGTTGTTTAATTGGTATGAAAGCTGCGCTGAGCAAATGAGCAATAACCTCAATCGATACGAGTCTAGGAAAACAAACTGGATACAAGTAAGTTTGTAGTGAATTAGAAGATATGTTAGGGCAGCAAAATGAGGGATATGCTGCCTTGTAAAGGTCATTAGTGACCAGTGGGAATAATAAAGGAAAACACACATAAAACATGTAGTTATCTAAATTTTAACCTGATTTAATATGAAAGTGAAAATATTTATGATGATGTGGGTAGAAAGTGGATATGCAAAGGTAGACGTTTGTATGAGGGAGATGTGCTACGACTAAGATTGGTTGCAGTGGCAGCGGAGGAGAGTTCAGTTCGGACATAGCTGGACCAATTTAAACCAAAAGGCATAAGAATACAGCAGCAGCCGGTAGATATTTATACATATTTACTAGGAAGCTGGTATGTGAATGTATTGTGACGATAATGTTCGCTTTCACTGTGCAATTACTAGGCAAGCATGGCATACTTTTAGGGGCAGAGACGACTCGCGACTTTACTGCAGTGTTCGGGAACAACTCTGGGCGATACTGGAATGTTCCAGAACAATTCGAGGCGATACTGAAATGTTCCAGAACAACTCGAGGCGATACTAACATGTTCGAGAAAAAGTCGAGACAATACTGGGATGTTCGAGAACCACTTGAGGCGATACTGGAATGTACGAGCGCGACCTGCGGTACAAGAAAACAAGGGGGCCTTTCGGCAATAATTTTTAATACAGAGCTTGCACCGACCTTGCTCGCGTTTTCTTAAAAAACCGAAAAAAAAATCGTAAAAAATCGTTTTTGTGAATGCAAATGCGAATCTCTAGTAACAAGTGTAGAAATATTATAGTTTAGAATTATAAACAAAATGACTGCTATGTAGTTGTGAACTGCTTTGAAGTATTTTAGTGTATTTTATTTTTGAGCACAATCCAGCGAAACGATTTACGCCTGCGTAAGGTAGTAGAACTAATTTTTGTTATCTATACTATACACAAAATTGTTTGTCCTGATTGACTGACTGAATAACTGACTGATGATGAATCATCATTGCCAATCCCAAACCGCTAAAGCTACAAACATGAAATTTAAACCGTAGCTACATCTTAAAAAACGAACATCTACGACGGCATTTTTTGGAAATTCGGGGGTCTAAAGGGGTAAAACATGGAGTAAAGAAACTTAATATAATACGAATATTGATTTCAAATTTGGTGAAAATACTTCATATCAAAAATAATTCGACATATATTTTTCAATTGTTCGAAAATCAAAACTAAACGTGATGAATCAAGGGTTAAAAGTTTATGTGAAACAATATTAAAAGATATTTCACGCCTTTGCACTTCAAACTTGGTGAAAGTATTCTTAGTAAAAATTATTAATTTTTTTTAAATAAAAATTTAATGGGAAGAACCGAGGATTATGGTTTGTATACGAAAAGATTACGAAAAAACTCTAAACCGGTTCTAAATCCGGTAAACCGGATTGATTTAAAATTTGGTGAAAATACTTTAAATCAAAAATAATCAGACTCGTATTTCTAATTTTTTTGAAAACCAAAACTTAAAGTAGTGAACCAAGGGTTAAAAGTTTGTATGAAGAGGGGGGCGAGCGACGGGTTAAAAGTTCGTATGGAGAAACTGTCAATAAACCTTAACTAATGGGCTCATTGTTTCCAAACTTGGTGAAATTACTCTTAGCGAAAAATAATTCGACACGTGGTTTTCATTTTTTTGAAAATTGAAACGGACTGGTTAAGATTTTGTATGAAGAAATAAGATTTAAGGGCCTTTTCAGATCAAACTTGAAAGCACTTAACATGCTAAATAATTCGATCCGTATTTTTCACTTTTTTGAAAATCAAAGTCTGATGTGGTCAGCAATGAGTTAAGAGTTTGCAAGGAGAAACATCATTTTCCGGGCCGCTGGCTTCAAACTTGTTGACATTTTTTTTTTAAATATATTGGAAATATTTTGAAATAATTTGATGTGTTTTTTACATTTTCCAAAATAAAAAGCCTGACAGGATCAACAAATGATTAAGAAGAACTTGAATTATTGGCTCCGTTGACTTCCTCAAACTAGGATTACATATTTTTTTACAATTGGATTGTATGTGAAAAAGAATCGGTAGACCTTCTCAATTCATTTAAGTTTTACCTTTGCTACTTGGGGTCAAGGTTTCTGACAGACCTGGCTTGCGCGGCGAAAATCGAAATCTCGAATCTGCTCTCCTTCATTAAGAGGTCGAACTGGTTTCCTCTTGATTGAGACTATTGGTTAGCTCCAGAACACAATAAGAAGGGATTCATAATAGGCCATTCTGGCCTCCGAGAGGAAGTGCGGTCACACACCCTTCCCTACCTAACCTAACCTAACCTAACCTACCTTTGCCAACCTTAACTAATGAAAAAATCGCAGATCTGAAAAATATTTAAATTGATTTCGGATTTGATTGCAACTCAATTATGTCAACATATTTGAATGACATTTCTAATCGAGCAGCCGTCAGTTATATTTTAATCTCCCAATGGTTATAAAATATTTACCGGCTTGCAAAAATCCAAATCCATATCGCTGAATTTCGAAATAATTTCACGGAATTGAAAATTCTAAATGACTTTTACATGAATTTAGAATTTGAGCGGCACACCAACTGGCCATATTTGTGCGAAGAATTAGTGTTATTTGCATGGAAGCAATCGGTTTCGGTGCATATTTAAATCAAATTACATGAAATGATTTGTTTTCATTTCGAACAGCAATTTGCCAAATCGCCCCCAAACACACAAATTAAATTATTGCGTTTTGTTAATGTAATTAGAATTATTAATGTGGTGCGCCTAAATGTATGTGATGGTGTGTGTGTTTGTGCATGATTGCGTTGTTGCTCATATTTGGTCTATTTGGTTTTATATGGAAATCATTAAATATGATTTAAAAATGTTGCTCAACTGCCGAAATGTGTAATTTTGAAGCGGCGCTCACACACCGACACACATTTATTATGCAAAATTGAATTGCTGCAATATCAGCAACAAAAATTACTACAACAACATTGTTTTCAAATTTCATAAAATGTAGAATTTCAAGTTTTATTTACTGAGCACTTGGAGCAAAGTTTGGCGGGAGTCAGCGAGCGGAGCCGTTGCGGTCATTTGTCATGAGCGGCGTTCGTTAGGCCGAGCGGCATTCGAGTGCAAATAGAACCTGAACTTCATTCAAGTTGAAGTAATTGTTGAATTTCGTTGTGGACTTGAAAGTTCATTTTAATAATGAAAATTACTCAACGACGCCACAGCGCGCTGCATGCGGCATTTGAATTGCTGCCAGTGACACGTACGGCAAGAAAGCGCAAAGGACACACTGCCAACACACACACGCAGAGGCACATTTGTCTGTGTTTGTGTGTGTGGTTGCCATTGTGCTTTCATAGGTGTGCAGCAAAGCCGGCCGCTGCTGAGGTTGGCATAATTGTGGCTTCGTTTGTCGACCACACTCTGAGCCGCACGATCATAACGTGTGCCATAGTCATAATAATCAACCAAAGAACCATTGCCAACCTCATCATCACCAACAACAACAACATATGCAGCACTAACACCAACACAAACAGCGGCACCAGCAACGACACCACTATTTGCTGATATATCAAATGCACACACACAAACACACATGCACTCTACATACATACAACTATATATGTGCATATGTATAATGCATAGGCCAAATTATTGCGGTAAAGTGTGCGGTTGCGGCCGCCGAAGGACGAGTCGGGCCGTGCCGTGTGTGATGGTGAATTTACTTGTTTGTGGGCTGCCGGCAGCCGACTGTCGACTGCACCAATGTGTTTTTGTACTAAAATATGTCAGTGTAATAATGCACAACCACAAAAGGCAGTTATGAATTGTTGTATTGAAATTTCAATTTGAGTGCAAATATTTCTTTGAAATATTCCATTTTTTGACACACAACCAACGAACAATGTGCAGCCAAATCATAGATGGAATAAATTTCTAATTAATTTGCGTTATTACAGTGTGTTATGTGAGACTGATGTAACTGTTGAATGGCGTTTAGAAAAAAAATTTGATAATCTATGCGAAAATTTACTCAGTGAGTTTTTTGGGTTTTAACATGCGCGCTGCAATTGGAGTTCAAACTCGTGTCTATTAGATTGGCATTGTTGTTGTGTGACGCTTACAAATTAGAACCATTTTGTACTAAAGGTAGTTCGAATTTCTGAAATGTTCAAATTTCTGGACGTTTTTCAATTCATGTATAAATTTATTATTGTTGTTAATTATAAAATATAAAATTCTATATCTAAGAGAGGGAGGAGCAATTGCTCGGTGATTGGAATCAAATTGATATGCCGCCGTACGCGCTTTCAACAACTGAGCATTAGTGAACAACCAGAAGATATTTGGAAAACAATGAAGAACCTTATTCATTCACTGAGGAGAACAATTACGAAGATTTCTTGCCATACGATGAAACATATCGCACACGCACTACAAAAGTGACACAACTCAAAATTTTTCATTTTCGGGTTTATGTGTTAATACTGTGCACAATGCATAAATCTACCAATCAGCAAAAGCTCAATATATTTTGTTGTTGTTAACTGTTTCAAAAATACAGTAAGGTCTCTCATGTCAGAAGTTTGATGCTTTTTGATCGCTGCAGCTCAATGCAAAAGAGTCCTAACTCAAATTGTGTCACTTTTGACGAAATAAATTTTTGTTAAAGGTAATTTTAAGCAAAGTTCTGACAATTTTTGTATAAATTTTAAATTATTAAAATTAATTATGAATTTTCAAAATTTTTCTTTCACTTTTTAACTGTCATTTATAATTATTAAATTCAGAAAAAGTGGCATAGCTTGAAATAGTTCCGTAATTATTGAATTAAAATATCATCAAAACAGTCACAACTCAAAATTTTGGATTTTCTAGTGTAAAATAAAAAAAAATTCTTGTAACTTATCCTAAAGCATAATCTGTAAGGATTTTCTACTGAACGGTCTGTTTGTTATTAAAAAAAATGTTTATTTAGCTCAAAAACAGTTTTTTGCGTTTCCTGAAAAATCAAAAATTTTGAGTTGTGTCACTTTTGTTGTGCGTGTGCAATATGATGCTGAAGTTGAACTGAATGTCACTGTGGCGAATGAAGCTGACTCCGACGACGATGATCAAACTCCTGAGGACGTTGCTGCTTCTGTTGTTGCTTTTCCATCAGCTGCAGCCGATCATGGGCTGTTCTGTATCTCGAAAACTGGCCACGAATCGACTGGTCATACTTGCAGCAGCATAGATGCATGAGCTGCTAGAGAAAAGTTAGGCAACTAAATGCAATTATTTTGTATTGCATACGTTTTTGCCCATCTGTCTGTAGTAAAAAATACATATACATTGTGACCGAAAAGTTTCCGGAAATTCTCATTTAAAATTCGCGCGCTGTATATTTTTCGATATTTTAAGTTTCTGTAGGTTGGTAGCACTGTCCTTAATTACTATGCCTAAAATGAGCGCGATCTGTCAGACAGTTTGTTTACGGCAGCTGTTGAAACCAGTTCACCTCAGTAGTGCGTTGCGATTTTGTTGAGAATTTTCTTCAAAATGAGTACCGTGAACAGGTCTCTTTGGACGTGCTTGATCGTGCCAATTCCGATCCAACTTTCATGGAACGCATCATAACTGGTGACGAGACATGGGTCTACGAGTACGACATGCAAACCAGACAACAATCATCGGAATGGAGAGGAAAAGAAACCGAAAAAACCACGCCAAAGTCGCTCGAAAATCAAGGTAATGCTTATTGTTTTCTTCGATATTCGTGGTGTGGTGCATCATGAATTCGTCCCTGAAGGACAAACAGTCGGTAAAGACTATTTTTTGACTGTTTTAAGACGTTTGCGTGAAAATATCCGCCGTAAACGGCCTCAATTGTGGAAGGATAATTCATGGATTTTTCATGACGATAATGCTCCCTCGCACCGAGCCAACATTATCAACGATTTTAAGGCCAAACATTCAATAAATACCATCGAACAGCCACCGTATTCACCTGATCTTGCACCGTGTGACTTTTTCCTGTTTCCCAAACTCAAATTACCACTCAGAGGAACGCGTTTTGAATCCATAGAAGACGTAAAACAAAATTCGCAGAGGGAACTCAAATCCATACCGGAAAGCGCCTATAAAAAATGAAAATATTAAATTTTTGTCACCAATTAATTACCAGAGAAAAGAAAAAGCAAAAGTAATTAACCCATTCCTTCCCATAGCAGCCATAAGGCTACCAAAATCAAATTAGGAATTTCTATGTATAATTGTCGATTGTCCCCCATTCTATGATTTGTATCACTTAAAAGTAAAATTTTTCAAAGCTTTTTGGGCGAAATTGATTGATAATTGTTGACATTTGTGTAACGACTCCCACTCAACGCGACAGCATATTCCATAATTAATTGTTAAAAATGTAATGCTGCTGTTTAACAAATGACAAGAGCTATTTTTTTATGTTTCATACCATTTTCAACCATTTTTCATTTTCATTCATTCAACTCTAAAAACTTGTAAAGAAATGAAAATTTTGTTTTCATATAAAATATATAAAATAAAAATAAAATATATAAAATATGGTTACCACCTCTCACTACCCACTAAAAAGTCGAAAACATTTCAAATTTGATACTAAATAATTTTAAATATTAATAAAGATTTAAAGAACCAAACTTACTTAAGAGTTGAATTATTGTAATCTCAACAGAAATAATTTGCAGGATTGGAAAGGAATTAATCAATTTATTGTTATATATTTATTTATTAATTTATTTTTATTTATTTATTTATTGTTAATTGCGATTATTTTATTATTAATTTTTTTATTTTTTTATTACGATTTATTATTACTTTTTAATTTATTTTTTATATATTTATTTATTTATTTATTGTTAATTGCGACTTCTTGCTTCTTGTCATTGGAATAAGGATCTACTGACCTCTTCCTCTACTGGCTGATCGGGATGAGTTATTATGGAAGCTTAAGTCAAGTGGTCCTTATTGTACAGGACGAAATGAGTAAACTAGACCAAGAAGAAAAAACTTTCAAGAGAAGGAAGAACTCTCAAGAAATTTTGAATTTATTGCATATTGAGAAATTGTAAGGGAGAGGGCTGGGTTGTGAACCAGGCTGGGTTGTGAACCATTACTGTTTTTTCTTTCCTTAATTGACATATCGCCAATCTTTCAACTGTCAAGTTTGTCTTTTGATATGATTCTGCTTTTGTGGTTACACCGAAGTGTAAACACGCATTGCTTGTGGCAGATACAGACATCGTGTTTGAAAGTCGACTGCGAAAACTTTTTTGCTTTTTGTAAAGTGCTATCCAAGTGACTCAATTTATTCCAAAAACGTAAGTGTAACACATATTTATTTAGGGTATTGATTCTATTTTACGATCCAATATTTGTTTATGTTGAAATATGATAGGAAGTGTCGTTATTTTAAAAGTTTCCAAAATGGCATCATGGTTGGGCTGTGAACCACTGAGGTGGCTGGGTTATGAACCACCTGGTTTTCGTATTACATTTGCACTAGGACGGTCAAATTTCGCCGGATTTATTAAAATAAAGTAATTTTATGTAATGTCACTCGATTTCGGTGAGTTCACTTGAAGTGAACCAATGCGAGAACGCGTTCGTATTTCGGCAAACATTGCGACACCGATTAGGATGAAAAAAAAAACAAATATTGAGCACTTGCATTCATTGCGATTTTTTGGCCTAAGTGGCGTCATTATAACCTTTTTTCACCTCTTGAGCCATCCTGATTAAATAAATTTTCAACTTATATCAAAATTATGGGTGTTTTCTTTGTATTTTCTGACTTTAATTGCGATTTGCCAGATGGTTCACAACCCAGCCACTTTTTTGGAAAAGCGAAAAATCACGTCCTTAGAAAATTGGACGTAGAGAGTTAAATGTTAATCAAAACGGTAATCTGTCTTCATAACAAATTTGCGCTTTATATTTACCTTTCCAACGGTATCTTCGTTTTTTCGATATCTTTATTCTGTGAAAAGTTAGAGCCAAAAAACAAAACCCGGTTCACACCCCAGCCCTCTCCCTTACATAAATTTAAACAATTAAATTAAATTTTGACGAAAAAAAGCACGAAAAAATCGCGAAAAATCGACCAGGAAAAAAGCAAAAATATTATGAAATCCTTTAATTTTTGTATTATTTTTCCTTTTAGAAATTCAAAAACCACGTTTTCCTAATTCCCAGCGCGATTTTTGACCACCACCACCAACAACAACAACGAATTGCGCGAAAAATAAATTAATGTCGCACAGTTCGATAGACGATGAGAAAAGTCAAAAACACTCGAACAACCAGTGGCTGTCAATGTCGTTAGGATGAGGTGATGGGGACGGGGCGGAGGGGCGGATGTTTGCGGTGGCGACCGCATTAAGCTTACATTGCTAATTGCGAGCGACTTTTCAACTTTCATTAAACGTTGATGTCGGCGTGTACGGAAATGTTATTGTGTTAGTGTGTATATGTGTGTGTGTGTATGGGTGCCGCCTTGTTTATGTGGCAGCACGTAGGTGAGCGGGATTTACCACGACTATTTGTGTGTGCATATATATTTGTGATTGTTTGTCTGGCTGCGTGCATGTGTGTGAGTGTGTGAAAACTTTACAATTCGAGTGAATCCTGTGAGAGCAGACATTTTAATTAATTTGTCACAGTAGTGGTAACACACAAAAATTTATTATCCAAAGTGGCAGAGAGTGCAGTGAGACCAGTGCCATGTGATCATGTGTGTGTGTGTATGTATGTGTGTGGGAGTAGAAGTGTTTACGTTCGTATGGATGTGTGTCTATGTGTGTGTGTGCGTTGCCAAATTACAAGTTGCGAATACGCTGGGAATAAAAGTTTTGATTGCAAAAAGACACAAACAAGTAAAAATAAAAAAATATGCATGGCTACAGTTTTTGATGATGGTAAAAAAAATTAAAAAAAAGTAAACTGGCAACTGCAACTTTTGCGAGTTTGCATTACCTATGGACACACATACTTGCACATATACTTACGCACACATGTAGAAATAGACAGCCTGGAGACAAATTGATGGTGAATTTGTTGTATTTTTACTTTACTCGTTACAAGATCAGCAAAAAATCGTCGTTTTCCTATTCTCTTGTTGACATTTTCTTGGGGATTTGCTTTCGACGCAACTTCAATTTCAAACTGTAAGGTGGCAGTGCAGAAGTGGAAAGACAACCAAAGCATAATGAAGTTCAAAAAGGAAGGTAGTAGCGTTGCTAGAAAGACAGCAATTGGAAAGAATTTTCATAGTCAGCAAAAATTGTCAACTATGCAAACAACCATTGTGGGTGTTTGGAGGACAAATTCTTCTACTTCATGTTTGCTTTTTTTGTCAGTGTTCTTCAGGTTTCTGGATGACATGCAAGGATTTTGGTAAGTTTTTTTAATGGGAAGACGAGCCACATTCTTTCATTAGTCTTTCCACTAGGGTCATGTGTCCGGGTACCCAAAAGGTACACAGCTGGAAGATAAGCATTGAAATCTTGAAGTAAAATTTTTTACATTTTATTTAATTTCATTTCATTATTTACAAATATTTTAAATTTAATTAATTAATTTAAACTAACTAAAACTATTTTAATTTAATTTTAAAATTTCAAAATGTTAATAAATTTAATATTTCCAAATTTTAATTGAAATTTTTTCTTCATTTCTTGAAGCGAAATTATTAACAATTTTTTTTAATTTAATTAATTAATTTAAAATAATTAAAATTATTTTATTTCATTTAAAATTTATTTATTTAAAATTTATTTTAATTTACTTTAAAATATGTAATTAATAAAGTAATAAATTTGTAAATTTTATAAATTTATTTTAATTTACTTTAAAATATGTAATTAATAAAGTAATAAATATAATTTTAATTATAATTTTAATTTTGATTTTACTTTTACTTTTAATTTCAATTTAATTTTAATTTTAATTTTGATTTTGATTTTGATTTTGAGTTTGATTTTGAGTTTGATTTTGATTTTAATATTTTTTCAGCCTAATATTTCTGTGTTCCATTTCATCCTAAAAAATCGTCCAAATTTTTATTAAATTGCAAATATCACTTAGACTCTCAATAGTATCCATTTCAACGGCCCCTACTCTGTATACGATTAGACGAAAAACGCCCCCAGGACCTTCAACTGCAGTAAGCAACTACGCTGTGCTCCACTGCTTCTCCTCCTCCTACTCCTCCTTTTGCCTACTTCAATTGCATGCAACTGGAGCGCACACTGGCAGCAAGTCCTGCAAAATGGCTGCTCCAGTTGGCATTGGCGTTGAGCACATTTGCCGCATGCACAGCGCCCGCGTTGGCTTCGACTGCAGGATTGCAGTAACGACCGTCAGGTGGCACTTGGCACTTCCACATCGTTGCAGCATGCAGTTTTCAATTCGCTTGGGTCTGCTGCCGTTGCTGTTGTCGTTGTCGAAGCGTTTGGCATGCGAGCAATGCAAAGATTTTTCTACGGATTTCAATATTTTTGCCATGATCGAGTGTCGCGCCAGTGGCACTTTTACCTTGCAACGATTTGATTCTTCTATTAAAAAAAAATCAATTTTTTTTCGCTGCGCATGTGATTGAAGGAGATTTTTCGCTTATGTGGCAAATGCTGGCTGACAATTGCGCTCATCGTTGTCACCATCAGCTCGCTGATTGTCGTTGTGCTGTTCAAGCACACACACAGCAAAATTAGAAGTTTGCATTACTCGTGCACTCGCCGCCGGCACAAACGGAACGGTGCGGTTTCGATTTCAGCACCGAGCCCAGCAGATGTGGCAGTCGCATTGATTACGCAAACATTGTGTGGATTGTGAAAATATTTTCGTTATTAATACGCTGCCAAAATGAACTAATTGACTTTATGCAAATGAGCGCACCGAGACACCAGACAGTCAGCCAGCTATGCCAGCCAGCCCACTCACCAGTCAGCCAGCTAAGCAATCGAACGTTCGGTGCTGGTGTGCAGCCGACGCAGCTGTGTGCCAGACATGGCTGGGAATGTGGCAACATTGCGCTCACTCGTGGTTTATTAGCAAGCAGAACCAATGCAATAATAATTCAAACCAACCAACCAGACAACAACAATAACAACAACAACAATACAATTGGCACCGCGGTTAGCAGCACACAAAAGGATTGAATATTCCAAGTGCCAAGAATAATATCCGAAAGTGCTTAATTTATTCCGATTAAATGAAATAAATAAAATTGCAACAACAATGCGAACGAGAGCAACCAAAATACCAACAACAACAACGATATCTCGAAATGAAAACACAACCACAGTCAGCTAAAGCAAACAGAATGGAGTCGAAACCGATTCGCATCGGAAATGGAGAAATGTGGGAAGCAACAGACAGACGCAGTAAAAACAAAAACAATGACAACAACGATTTGAAACAACAATAACAATGCTGGTGGCAATAGCAACAACTATAGAGAGATTAGTTAAAGTAATAACAACAACAACAAAAAAATTCTGTTACAAATTCAAAAGGAGTGAACAGAAAGCAAAGCAGAACAGATGTAAAAGCAACAGCAACAGTAAACCAACAGCAACAACAGCAACAATATTCATGCAGTAATAATAATCACAAGAGTTGAGTTGTAGCAACAACAGTAGAGTTGTTTACAACAACAGCAGCAGCACCAACAAAAGTTATTCGACATTGAAACAACAATAACAACAACAACAAAAATAACTACAATTATAACTACAACCACAACAGAAGCAGCAGCAGCAACTGAAGTGATAGTAGCAGCAACAACAATGACAATGAAAAGGAAAACTGACAACACGAATCCAAAAACAATAAGAACAAAGTAACAACAATGACAAGAACAATAAAAGCAACAATTAAAATAAAATGACAACAATAACAATGAGGGCAAAAACTGTGACAACAAAGAAAACAACATCGACAACGGCAACAAAAAGTGGAGTAGCAATAAGAACAACACTGACAACAACAAGGACAAAATCAACGACAGCAAGAATTACAACCAAATAAAAACAATGATAACCAAAATGACAACAATAGTGACAACAACAATGACAACAACAACAATGACAATAACAACGACAGCAACAAGTACAACAACAATCGCATAAACAACGACAACAAAAATCACAAAAACAACAACAAAAAATCACACCCAAAATAACAACAACAATGACAACCAATATGACAACAATAGTGACAACAACAATGACTAAAACAATGACAACGAAAATGACTACAACAATGACAAAAAGAACAATAAGTGCAACAACAATGACAAAAACAACGACACAAAAATTACTACCAAAATAACAACAACAACAACAATAATGATAACCAAAATGACAACAATAATGACAAAACAATGACTATAACAATGACCAAAAACATAATACAACAACAACTGCAATTATGCCCACAGTCATAATGTCATGAAAAACAGAACAGCAACAACAACAAAAACAATTAAATGTTATTTATTTAATTTCATTATTTTTTTTAACAAAGTAACAGCAACTACAACTGTAATTGTAGTATCAACAACAACAAAGTAAAAGCATTAATATTAAAGCGGAGCGACAGCAACAACAATAAGCAATAAAAATAAAAGCAAGCAGTAAAAACAACAAACAGATCGAACCATTGCAGCAGCAACAAACAATAATTACAACAAAACAATTATTACGACAAACCGAAAATAAGTTGTAGTTGTAATACCGACCGACTACAATAGAAACAACTGTGCGAAAATACAACAACACCAACAATAAGGACAACAACCAAAATTCTATAGGAACCGCAGCGCAAACAGAAATTAAAAAAAAAACACTAACAACAACAACAACAACATAATCACGAACAAAACACTCGACGCACACAACAACGAATGCATATATTGTTGCTTATTGTTGTTGCTATTAATGCAACATGCAGCCGCCATTATTTTTCCCCCTCAGCCAATGTTGAAGAGCAGCCAACGCAGCAGCACTTCGACCAGTCGAGGCGATGCGAGAGGCAATGGAACGGAGATGTGCAACAAATTTGAATATTTGTCCAACACATGCAAAACACATTTGCAACAAAAATGAAAACAAAAACAATACAAGTAAAAACAACAACAGCAACCATAGTGGCAGCAGCAGTAGAAATTCACTTTGAAAACAACAAAAGTATTAGCGGCAATGGAGAGTGTTGCTGACACTGTTGAGCACTGAAGCCACAAAAACGCATAGCAAAAGTAAAACCGTAAACCGGACAAGAAATAGTGACGCCACTAACACCTAAAAACCCAAAAACAAAAACAACAACAAGAGCGGTAATAACAAATGGCAAAACCGGACAGTGCAGTGGCATTGGGTATGATCAGGGTCTGAGTCCCTTAGGTTGAACAGAGACTTGATGCATTTATGCGGTTCGTAATTTTTTAATGAAGATAAATTAGTTTCAAGGGCAGTGAACTAGAATTTAAGGCCATGTAACCATGACAGAAGAGTTTTTAATCTAATTTTTAACTCTAATCCATCAAGTTGAGCATTCGCGATATTTTAAATAATCTTAATGGTTAACATTATGTTGCCGCAGAAAACGAATGTTGTATGTTCCATTGAATTTACTAGCACATACGACAATTGTTTTCTGAGTTGACGATTAGTAATGTTTACAATACCATTAAAGTAGCATTACAGATTCAAACTGGTTCAATAAGTGAGCAGTCTGAAGCTACAAATATGAAATTCGAACTGTAGCTGAACCTTAAAAAACAAACTATCTCCAGGATGGAATTTTTTTGAAATTCGGGGTCCAAAGTGGCAAAACGTGGGTTCAGGTGTTGTATGAAGAAACATGGTTTATTAGGCCCATTGCCTTCAAACTTTGTGAAAATATTCCAAATAAAAAATAATTCGACACATATTTTTCAATTTTTCGAAAATAAAAATTTAAAAAGGTGAATTAAGGGTTAATTTTCGTATACGGATAGACTACGAAAAAACCTTAAACCAATTGTCTTATTGACTTTAAAGTTGGTGAAAATACTTGAAATCAAAAATTTGTTGATACGTGTTTCTCATTTTTTTTGAAAATCAAAACTTAAAGGAGCAAACCAAGGGTTAAAAGTTCGTACGAGGAATGCTGATTTTTTATGTCTTTTGATTTAAAACTTGGTTAAAGCACTCTTAGTTAGAAATATTTCGACAAGTGTTTTTAATTGTTTCGAAAATCAAAACGTAACGGGGTCAACGATGGGTAAACATTTTGTATGAATACATACGATTTTATGGGTCTTTAGTCTTCAAACTTGGTGAAAGTATTTCGAATGCAAAATAATTCTAAACTTGTTTTTAATTTTTTCGAAAATCAAAATCTAACGGAGCCAACAATGGGTTAAGAGTTTGTATGTAGAAACATGATTTTATGGACTTTTAGACTTCAAACTTGGTGAAAGAACTTTTGGTGAGAATTAATTTGACACATATTTTAGCTGTTCGACAATGAATATCTGACAGGGTCAACAATGGGTTAAGAGTTTGTATGGAGAAGCAAGATTTTATGGGTATTTAGACTTCAAACTCGGTTAAAGTACTCTTGGTGAGAAATAATTCTACAAATGTTTTTCATATTTTTGAAAATCAAAATCTGATGGGTTCAAGGTCAGATGAGTTAAGAGTTTGTATGAAGAAACTGTGAAAAATATGAATTAATGGACCTATTGTCTCCAAACTTAGAGAGAGTAGTCTCGGATAGATAAACAAAGGGTTAAGAAGAACTTTATTTATTGACCCCAAACTTGCGTGCACGGCCGCGGGGCCCTGCTAGTACCACATTAACTGCATCTTCTTCTTCTAAGCCATCTTCTTCTTCTAATTGACAGCACCTGGAAAGGCCAAGAAACGCATTCTGAATGCTGTCATCTTCAATGGTAAACTTTACGGCAAAATTTTGCAGTTCTCAGCGTGTCTGCGACTCTGTGCCAATCAGTAATACATACCAACCAACCTGTAATTCAATGGCTGTAAATTCTGCAACACAGTTGAGTAATGTCGCTGAGGCAAGCAACCGCAATAGATTAGCTCAAAGCTCTCGAAACTCGAAACACTGTGGCAACGCCACACACTCAGACAAATATCGAACAATACACTTTTTACGCGTGGTTTGAAACCGAGGAACGTGTTGCATGTGTGGCTGGTTGAAAGGAATAGTAGTAGTTGTGTTTGTTGTTGTTGGTGTTTTGTGCTGTTTGTGAACGAAACATTTGAATATTTGAAAAGTCGCAGTGTTGGAGCTATGCAAAGGAAAAAACATGCAAAGGAATAATGAAAAATGTGCCAGGAATTGGCAGCAATGTGAGCAGTTGCAACAACAAAGAAACACGAATTGTAATAGGAAAGGAATAGTAACAACAGCAACAAAAATAGTAGTAAAACGATTGGAACAGCCAAAGCAACATTAACCAGCGGCAGCTGCAACTCCACACCAGAAACGATATGCAACTGAATCCATATGTTTGGTAATGGTGAATGATACAAAAACAACAACAACAACAACAATATAAGTCATAACCATAGCAACAACAAGGCAAAGGTAAAGTATGCGCGCCACATACGCCGAGTGTCTGCAACTTCTGCCACCGATCGAACGCTGTTGGCGTGCAACGGTAAATATATGCAATAATGTAATTGTGTGCAAGTGTGTTTGTGTGTGTGGGTGAGTGTGCGTGTTGTGTGCATAGCCTCGAGGATATTGGTGGCCGGCAGCATTGCAATATTTACGACTTGTCATAAGCACTAAATATATCGGCGGTGGCTGTAGTGGGGAGGTGTTGTTATTGCTTTTTGCTTTACTGTTACTATTATTTTGTTGTTGTTGTTGTTGTATTCATTTGTATTTCCTTTATGGCGCGCACAAGAATGCTTTTGGTTGTCTGATGCAGCTGCAGAAATATGAACGACGAATTTTAGTTGCCTCGAGTCGACTCGAGTCGAGTGGGGCGCGTTGTGGTTGCAGCCATCAAGTGGCTAAAATCTTTAACTTTATAAAAGCCCAACCGCGCTGTCATTTATGCTGCACACAAGGAAAGGTTTTGGTAGTTCAAACCCCTCTCAATTTCAAACATTTTGTGTGAGAAATATGGTTTGAACTGTTATTGGACGTTGTATACGAAACGTTATCAAACGTTGTATACGAAATCCCTCAAAATGAAATCCTATATGCGCCACTGATGCCAAACTTGTTGCCATTGTTGCAATTCGAGTGAGCTCGAGATGTGTGCAAAATTTTACATTGCTTCTTCTCCCACCAATGCTTCAAAGAGTGATTAGAGTTTAGCGGTGATGAGTGGCGGAGATGGTGACGTATGTTTGAACTCATGGTGCCACATGTAAAATACAAAGAAATGATGTAATTGCAGCCAATGTCTGTCTGGATGGCAATGTGCTGGGTTTAGGAAACGATTTGAGGTTTAGCGGTGAATCGAAGTTATTGAGCGTAAAACTGAAATAAATTGCACAGACAGAGAAATCAGTGCGAGAGATGAGAAGATTCATTGTGGCTTTGCATTGCTTTGGACAGAAATGCACAGAAATTTCACATTGTCGGCTGAGTGGAGTTTGAGGATTTATAATGCAACTTGCACGTAGCACATGAAGGAAAATCTTGATGCACTATGGCCACAAAGAAGTTTGTGGCTTTTCCGTGTGAGTTGTCACATATTGTTGTGTGTGTGATTGTTCACTTGTTGCATTAAAGGCTCAACTGCAGTGAGTTTTGTATTAAGAAAAGTGACTGATGCAATAGAAAGAAAAACTTAAATTTTATTTGTTTATTTTAATTGTTTTCTTAAGACAGGTGGCTGATGTGGCAGTAAGATGAGACAAAATAAGAAAATGTTCAGATTATTATTTTAATATTTTTTTTGTAAATAAGATTCTATGCTGTGACATTTAGTTGAGATAAAAGTACTAAAATTATTATGTTTTTATTTTCATTTGTATCTTTCATATCCAACGCAGGTGGCTGATGTGGCAGCTATCGAATTTTGCATGCAATAAAAAAATTCTGTTCTATAAGTTTAAGTTACAACTTTACACTATACATTGCACACTAACTCCTAGTTGAAAATTGCAACCCCGAATTTAAATGAAATGCTAACTCTTGACCAATCTAAATCGACTATGGTCCAAATTTTAGTTTGAGGATTGGTTAATGTGTCTTATAAAAGTTATCCTGTTTGCAACATATTTTAGATCCAATAAGGATTTAAAGATGAAAAAACGTGGAAAACTCCTCTTAGCAAAAACCGCCAATAACTTACAAACCGCTCATACAATTTAAAATCTGACTGTACGCAGTTGTGATCAGTGTCCAAAAAAGCTTTGGAAAAGGTTTACTAGAACTCGGAAAAATTTTGACTGTTGCTCAGTGTTATTGAAAAATTTTAATCGACTTAAATCTTATAGCTTTTTTAATTTTAATTTTGATTACAAATTTTTTAGAAACGTAAGGTATGGCGTTAAGTTAAGAAAAAAAGTATTTTTTTTATTTTTTTTTTTTGTAAATAGGAATCATTGTTGTGGCGTTCAATTGAAGCGGAAAAACTAAACTTTTTGAGCGTTTTTTTTATCAGTTTTCACAGAGTTTAATAATTAAAAAAAAATTTAATTTTTTTTTCCAAAATTTTTTCAAAATTTAATAATTTTAATTCTTTAGTAAAGTGACTGCGATTGTGGCATTCAGTTGGGACAAAAAGTAAATTTTTGTGTTATTATTTTACGTTTACGTTTACGTTGAAAATTAAGGACTAAATTATTTGTATTTTCATTTTAATTTTTTCACATTATTTTTGATTTTTTCACATTGTTTGACCAGTTTTCACCGAGTTTCAATGGACTAAAATTTTATAATTTTTTTTTAATTTCAATTTAAATTTTCTTAGAAAGGTGACTTATGTGTTGTTCAGAAAAAAACAAATTTTTATCTTATTACTTTAATATTTTTTTGTAAAAAGGAATAACTGCTGTGGCTTTCAGTGGAGAAAGAACGATTGAATTTTAGTTAATTTTTTGTTATTCTTTTTTGTTTTTAATCTTTACTTTGATTTCAATTGTTTTATGTTACGAAAGGTGGCTTATGATGTGACATTTAGTTAAGAATGAAGTACTAAAAATTAAATTTTTTTTAATTTTTATTTAACTTTAAATGTTTTTATATTCTGTTTAATCAGTTTGATTGTGCAGCGTTTTTTATTTTTATTTCAATTTTTGTTTTAGAAAGGTGACTGATATGGCGCTCAGTGAATAAAAAACAATTAACTTTTTTTATTGTTATTTTTATATTTTGTTTTTAAATAGGAGTCACTGTTATGGCGAAAAACTCAATATTTACGATTTTCCTTATTTTTATTTCAATTGTTTTGTATTAAGGAGGGTGACTGATGTGATATACCTTGTGACCGAAAAGTTTCCGGAAATTTTAAATAAAACGCAAAATTCTTAATCTTCATCAATATTTATTTTATCTCCTTCAAAATATGCTCCATTAGAAGCGATACACATATGCCAACGTTTCTTCCAATCATCAAAACATTTTTTATAGGCGCTTTCCGGTATGTCTTTGAGTTCCCTCTGCGAATTCTGTTTTACGTCTTCTATGGATTTAAAACGCGTTCCTCTGAGTGGTAATTTGAGTTTGGGAAACAGGAAAAAGTCACACGGTGCAAGATCAGGTGAATACGGTGGCTGTTCGATGGTATTTATTGAATGTTTGGCCTTAAAATCGTTGATAATGTTGGCTCGGTGCGAGGGAGCATTATCGTCATGAAAAATCCATGAATTATCCTTCCACAATTGAGGCCGTTTACGGCGGATATTTTCACGCAAACGTCTTAAAACAGTCAAAAAATAGTCTTTACCGACTGTTTGTCCTTCAGGGACGAATTCATGATGCACCACACCACGAATATCGAAGAAAACAATCAGCATTACCTTGATTTTCGAGCGACTTTGGCGTGGTTTTTTCGGTTTCGGCTCGTCTTTTCCTCTCCATTCCGATGATTGTTGGCTTGTTTGCATGTCGTACTCGTAGGCCCATGTCTCGTCACCAGTTATGATGCGTTCCATGAAAGTTGGATCGGAATTGGCACGATCAAGCACGTCCAAAGAGACCTGTTCACGGTACTCATTTTGAAGAAAATTCTCAACAAAATCGCAACGCACTACTGAGGTGAACTGGTTTCAACAGCTGCCTTAAACAAACTGTCTGACAGATCGCGCTCATTTTCGGCATAGTAATTAAGGACAGTGCTACCAACCTACTTACTTACTTACTTAACTGGCCATAACAACCCGTTATCGGGTTACGGCCTGCCGCAAAACTTCTCTCCAGGCGCCTCTGCTTCGCGCGCGCCTTCTCCAGTTGGTCACACCAAGAGATACCAGGGCCTCTTCCACTTGGTCCTTCCACCGGAGACACGGCCTCCCTCTTCGCCGTCGACCTCCAACCATCGCATCGAATACCTTTTTCGCCGGAGCTTCGTCGTCCATGCGGCAGACATGACCGAGCCAGCGCACAGTGGGGTATTTGATGCCCAAAATGGCGATTAATTCAAAAAATGAAATTCAAATATCTTGATAATATTTGGTATGGGGGAAAAGTAGATAAAATTGTGCATCACTGGGTGAAAAAATAAATGATCTACATTGAACGGTATTGTCACAGTGCGCTTTGCAAAATGCATATTTGCTCATTGCTCCGTTGTGTTTAGAGCGCGTTACGCATTTGCCAGTGATTTGAAGTGCTTTTTTTAATATCATTCTTGCAAAACTTAATTTTTTTTAATATGGAACCTTCAACCTCAGGTATTGTACTAATGCTTAAACAAAATTATGTTTGTAGAATATGTGTATTAATAATTTATAAAAATTTGTTAGTTATAGTCTTAAAATTGTACATATTTAAAGGATATAGGTAGACATATAGTTGCTTTGGCTGTGAAAGGCCGTAATAATTTTATATGATATGTAAAGAACATATATTTGACTACTATATTGCAAAAAATTAAAGTGCACTTTTGTGCATTTTCTGAAATATTTAAGTTTTAGTGCTTTAAAGTCAGTGCCAAATTTTGCGATTCCGCTTGATCTTCTTGGAGTAATGAATGTTGTTGTTATCATGTGTTTCTGTTTTGTTTTTGTTATTCTACTGCAAGGCACTACAAATAAGGCACTGAGACTACTTCAACTCAAAAGTGTTACTTATGCGGTGCAACTAGAACACAATTCAACTTAATTGACGAAATGATTGCAAGAAATGTTGAAAGCACTGATCCTAATTTTGGACTGTCAGTACTGCATGGTTCGATACGATTTTTTTAAATGCCTTCTTCAGTTATCGTACAAATTACCAATAAAAAAATGGTAAGTAAGGTCAGAAAACGAAACAAAAAAAAATATTCAAAAGGGATTCAGAGAGAAAGCAGGTTTGATGATCAACCGAAACCCGGATTCTGCAACTCAAATGATGGAAATACGGCAAGAAGGTTCTTTCGAAACGCAGAGCTATCGTCTGAAATCACGAATGTTGACTTGAACTTGATAAAAAGGTTGCACGTTATACTGATAGTGGTTTCTTGTGGCCATGAGGTAGATATTGCAAAGTTTCGAAATTTCGCACATGATACTGCGAGATATTTTGTATCAAAGTATCCATGGTGCAATATGCCACCTACGGTGCACAAATTTCTAATTCATGGGCCAGAAATAATACACCACGCTCTGTTACCAATTGGCCAATTAACTGAGGAAGCTCAAGAAGCACTGAATAAAGAATTTAAAAAATACAGAGAACATTTTACACGCAAGACTAGCAGAGAAAAAAACAAATCATGATATTTTGCATCGAGTTCTTGTTGCTTCCGATCTAATTTTATCAAGTTTAAGGAAACTTCCTAAAAAAAAGATCCAACACCTACCACTATCAGCTATTGAACTTTGTAAAAACTTCAACAGATAATACTAATTTCCAGTCTGGTAATGATATTGCGTTTGATGATGATGATGATGATGATGATGATGATGATGATGATGATGATGATGATGATAATGATGATGATGATGACGATGATGATGATAATGATGATAATAATAGCGATGACATTTAATAATTCTAGTGTGAGAAGCCCAAAACTTGAAATATTTACTTAAATTGAATAAATTTAATAAAAACAACAACAACAAAAACAATATTTTTTTTTCAATTTGTCTTATATATGCTTCATCTATGTAAAAAAATACTTTACATTCATTTTAATAGCTCAGGAGAATTGATCGCCGTTTTCAATGCTCAATACCCCACTGTGCAGCGTAGCCGCTGGATGTTAATTCGCTGCGCTACGTCCATGTCCTTATACAGCTCATACAGCTCGTTATTGGTTCGTATGCGATAGTCGTCACCAACCCGAACAGGGCCGAAGATTTTGCGAAGCACCTTCCTCTCGAACACTCCAAGGGCCGCTATGTCGTTTCGTGTCATTGTCCATGCTTCAGCGCCATAGAGGAGCACGGGCAAGATAAGCGTCCTATAGAGTGAAAGTTTTGTCGGTCGAGAGAGGTCTCTACTTCTCAATTGCCTACCGAGACCGTAGTAGCACCTGTTGGCAAGAGTTATCCTTCGCTTTATCTCCAGACTGACATCATTGCTGCTGTTGATGGCGGTGCCAAGGTAGACGAATTCCTTGACAACTTCAAAAGCATACCTGTCGGCCTCGACGTGAGACCCTAGCCGCTGCGAGTCCCTGCGTGTAGACAGCATATACTTCGTCTTGCCCTCATTTACCACCAGACCCATTTTGGCAGATTCTCTTTCGATAGCCGCAAAGGCAGCGGTGACATCTCGCTTGTTACGTCCGATGACATCAATATCATCAGCGTAAGCAAGGAGCTGGACACTTTTGTTGAAAATTGTGCCATTACGATGTACACCGGCCTTGCGCAGCACACTCTCCATGGTGAAGTTGAAGAGGTCGCAGGACAAAGGATCGCCCTGTCTGAAACCTCGAACGGTATCAAAGGGGTCGGAGAGGTCACTTCCAACCTTGACGGAGCTGCGCGTATTGCTCAACGTCGCTCTGCAAAGTCTAACGAGCTTTGCAGGGATACCAAGTTCAGACAATGCGGCATATAGGCGATCCCTTATCGGGCTATCGAATGCTGCCTTGTAATCGATGAAGAGATGGTGTGTATCGATTTGGTTCTCATGGGTCTTCTCCAGGATTTGGCGTAGGGTGAATATCTGGTCGATGGTGGACTTACCAGGTCTAAAGCCGCACTGATAAGGTCCAATCAGCGCCTTGGCGAGTGGCTTTAGTCTTTCACATAATACGCTCGTCAGGACCTTGTATGCAATGGGAAGTAGGCTGATACCCCTGTAGTTGGCGCATATTGTTGGGTCGCCTTTCTTCAGCACAGGACAAAGGGCACTGAGGTTCCAATCGTTGGGCATTCGTTCCTCCAGCCATATTTTGCAAATGAGCTGATGCATGCACCCAATCAGCTCACCGCCGCCGGCCTTGAACAATTCAGCTGGTAGCCCATCCGGCCCTGCAGCTTTGTTGTTCTTGAGTCGCTGGATAGCGACCCGGACCTCGTCATGGCTGGGCGGTGGCACATCCACACCGTCGTCGTCGATTGGTGCCATCTGGACATCTTCACCACTGGCGGTATTGTTCCTTTCGTCGCCTGCGAGCAGCTTGGTGAAGTGCTCCTTCCACAACCTCAGCACACCCTGCGCATCCGTAACCAGATCCCCGTTTTCGTCTCTGCAAGAAGATGCCCCAGGCTTAAATCCTTCCGTAAGACGCTTAACTTTTTGGAAGAATTTTCGGGCGTCATTCCTGCTCCTGCACTCCTCGATTTCCTCACGCTCGCGCCTTTCTTGCTCCCGTTTCTTGCGTCTAAAAAGGCACCTCTCTTTCTTCCTCTCCTCCCGGTATTTTTCTATCATGGCTCGCGTGGCGGCCGACTGCAGGGTCTTCTTGTATGCAGCATTCTTCACTGCAGTGGCTGCGCGACACTCTTCGTCGTACCATTGGTTTTTTGGTGGTGGGCGTCGAAAACCAAGGACATTTTCTGCGGCGGCGCGCATAGAGTGGGATAAGTGAGCCCATAATCCGCCGATGTCATCAGGTGGAGAGGGGGAGCGACCGAGCTGGTTGGAGAGTTGAGCGGAGTAGACTTCGGCTACCCCTTGTGATCGCAGCTTACTGATGTCCAGCTTTCTTCGCAAACTAGGTTGTGCGGTCTTCGCTGCGCAAAGACGCATGCGTACCTTGGCTGCAACAAGGTAGTGGTCCGAGTCGATGTTGGGTCCTCGGAACGTGCGCACATCTAGAATGCTAGAAGCATGCCTTCCATCAATCACAATGTGATCAATCTGGTTGCGGGTGGATTGATCGGGGGATAACCAGGTGGCCTTGTGGATATCGAGGTGCTGGAATCTGGTGCTACTAACTACCATGTTTCGTGCCGCGGCGAAATCGATCAGCCTCAGACCGTTGTTCGAAGTGGTCCCATGGAGGCTGAACTGCCCGACTGTGGGGCCAAAGATGCCTTCTCGCCCGACTTTTGCGTTGAAGTCCCCGAGGACAATTTTGACGTCATGGGCCGGGCACCTGTCGTAGACGTCCTCGAGCTTCGCATAGAAGGCATCCTTGGCCGCATCGTCCTTCTCTTCCGTCGGGGCGTGCGCGCAAATTAGGCTGATGCTAAAGTATTTAGCTTTGATGCGGATCGAAGCCAGCCGTTCGTTCACCGGAGTGAACCGAGAGACGTGGTGGCGAAGTCTCTTGCTGACCACAAATCCGCAGCCAAATTCGCGCTTCTCCGCATGGCAGCTGTAGTAGATATCGCAGTCTGCTCGCTTGGAGCAACCTTGTCCTGTCCATCGCATTTCCTGGATGGCGGTGATGTCAGCCTTACATTTCGTGAGGGCTTCCGCCAGTTGGATAGAGGCACCTTCCCTATAGAGGGTCCGGACATTCCAGGTGCATATCCTCAAATCATGGTCCTTGAATCGTTTGCTGTGGTCGTCAACATTGTGGGTTCCTTCCGAGGCTTGCTTTTTGGCTTTCATTGGTATTTGGTTTTCCGTGGCGGGCACCAAACCCTGCGCACAACCCAAATTTTAAGTCCTGGGGATAGGACTCGCTGCACACATTAGTTCACTATTCAGCGGATGCCAAATAGCTATCCAGAAGGGCCGCGCGGAGGCTGTGCATCAGCTTGGATTGGACAGGGACAAGGATCGTTCTGGCGTTCGCCAGGTTGAACGCAATCAGAGACTTTGCCTTGTATGTCCGCTACCAACCTACAGAAACTTAAAATATCGAAAAATATACAGCGCGCGAATTTTAAATGAGAATTTCCGGAAACTTTTCGGTCACAATGTAAGTTGAAAAATAAGGACTCGAGTTTTATTTAAATTTAATATTTATTATTTTTTGCATTGTCTGAACAGTATTCACCGAGTTTCAAGGACTCAAAATTTTATAATTTTTATTTAATTTTTTTGTAGAATGTGGCATTAACTGATAAAGAAAGACTTAAGTTTTATTGCTGGGTTTTTATTTTTATTTCAATTTAAATTTAAGTTTAAGGCATTTAAGGCATTAAGTTGATAAAGAAAGGCTTAAGTTTTATTGTTTGGCTTTTATTTTTATATAAATTTAAATTTAAATTTAATATTTAATTTTTCTTCACTGTTTGACCAGTTTTCACCGATATTCAATGGATTAAAATTTGGTTTTTTTATTTAAATTTTTTTTAGAACGCGGGCTAACATGTCGTTTAGTTGAGAATGAAAAACTTAAACATTATTGTTTAAATTTAATTTTAATTTTTAATTTGTCTGCATTTTTGACAACTTTTAATCGGTTTCCAATGCATTGATAATGAATCATTATACTTACAGTTCTTTGCTTTTGCTTTAGCTCGCCACTGATTGCAATAAATGCAACTAAAGCTGGCAATTTAAATAAGAAATACATGCAAGCAGCATTTAAGCCAACCAGCGAGGTGTGTCAAAAATCGATATACAACGCTTGCAAATATGTAAGCATGCCGCAAGGACCGCAGTGCCCTGTCAACGGGAAATTCAGCAAATTTAACGACAATGCCAACACCCGGCAACGCGCCCAAGCAGCAGCTGACATGCATTTAAATGGACAGATATTGCGGATTATAACGCCAACCAACAATCAGCATTAAGCGTCGACGCAGTCGTACGGGACAGCCGTGCTGTGCGAGTCGAGGCGAGACGCGGCGACGTTGAGGTGAGGTATGCAAAAAAGACACGACGCACAACGCAGCGAAGAAAGCAACCGAGGAAATTGCGAACATGCAGTCGACACAGCATTTTCATGGCTGCGGCAGAGCAGCGACGCAGTTAAAGCGGTGACAGCGACGAGAATATTGGAGCATAGGTAGATTGGATGCACGCCTGGATGGACTATGGATGGCTGCCTGGACGACGGTAGCGGGCGGTGGCAATTCGAAGGCACGTGCGCTGACAGCAGCTGCTGCTGCTGGGCGGACAGTGGCGACGCTGACTGGTCGGAATGGTTGGTTGGCTGAGTGTGGAATGCGTTGTGCAATTTCAAGGCGCATTACTTGTAATGCGTATGCAATGACTGAACCCACACACATACACACACACACATGCATGCGTCATACATTTCCACCAGCCGCTGTGTGGGTATTTGTATTGAAATCTGTACGTGTATGTGAGTGTTGAGTGCGTTGCAATGTTTTGCTGCCGCTGTGTGAATAATTGGCGCAGCTGGCCGAGTCATTGTGTGTAGGCGGTGGCAACGGCAGCAGCAGCAGTTGCAATGACAACGCCTTGTGTTGCCGCATTTCAAACGTAACCCTTATTCAAATCGAGCGCACTTTCCAGCTGCTTATTGCAGCGAATCGTTGTGTCTGTTTGTGTGTATGCCTGTGCGGCCATCATCAACACATATCGGCATACAATATTACACGCACACATGCACATATTTTAATGCATATTGAATTGAATGCGTGCAGAGCTCTTCTTCCTCATATCTCTTGGTTCGCAATCCCTACTTCCCTCCATTCCCACCTCACTTCTGCCCTGCTTGCAATTTTGTTTGTTGGCCGCTTGGTAGTTCGCCTTAATGTGGCACACACTTTCGCATGCTTCCAGCCAATAATGTCTTTCTGGTCGCTGTGTTTCTTTTGTTGCCGCACCGCTCTCTCTATGTGCGTGTGTTGTTTTCATTGTTCGCATAGGTACACATGCCATTTCTGACTATGTTGCAATTTTCCAAATGGCCAATAATTTCTCTTCTAATGCATTGAGACATTGCATTTGGCCATTGGCTGGCGTCTTCTACTACTTCGTCTTCTTCTTCTTGTTCGTCTTGATGTCGCTGAAATTGGTCAGCAGCTCGGAGCGTTGCGAGACACCATTAAATTTGGATCAGTGCGTGTTATATGCGCAGCACAGCACAGCGCATTGCATGTTGCCCTGATTTTATGTTATTAGAACTTGCGTAATGCAACATTGTAAGTTCAGCATTCAGCCAGCATTGGTCGCAATGAATGAGCTTTGCCAACGGCACCAACTTTGTTCCTATTAAAATTGCAAAACCTCTGCAGCCAGTTTCCAACCACTAAACTGCATCAGTCAACCGCAACCCGAACGCACAAGTTTGCTTTATTTATGACGTTGCGTATTATAAAATTTTCTTTCTTCTCCGAACGCAAGTTGTTTCAGTTTGTCAGTTTGTTGTTGCTGCAGTGTGCAGCGACAGGCTAAACCGCATTTAATTTGGTCAGAACGCTGAGCGTGCAGTTTCGTCTTTACATGTCTGGCGGTGTGAGCGGCTATTAAATGCGGTCGAGTTGGAGTTGGAGTTGTGCGAGAGCGGCTACAAACGTTGCTTCTTGGGCTCAGTTGGTTTACGGGGCGTATGATGAACATTAATTAGTTGAACATTAGCTTAGAATTTCATGATGTTGCAATGGAATCAGTTGTTTTGGTAAATGGTTATTCGGGTTTTATTATTATACAAGTAAGTCAACTCTGTGTATGTAGTGTGGAATAATGATAGAATAACTTTCTAACTAACCAATATTTTTCCGTTTCTAAACGATTGAAGAAATTTAAGAAAAATCTTCTGATGCAGAGTGAAAGAGCTTTGAAAGATGCTTACTCAAGCTACTTGTTCAAATTAAAAACAAATTTAAGGTTACTGATAAAAATTAAGGTTTTGGCTCGTGCATTTCTTCAGATATACAGGGTGGACCATTTAAGATTTGGAATTTGAATCGGTTATTAATACAAACCAATGCATTTTTTTGAAAATTCCGGTTTTATTACAAAGCTTGGGCTTTGTTATTTAAGAATGAAAAACGATATCGTTCATATGACTGCCACGACTGGTCTTACAGTACGCCATTCGTTCAACCCAATTTTCAAGTAATTTTTCGATTATTCCGGGTAGAATTTCCTGAATGGCAATTTCGATTTAATGTTTCAAAGCTTCAATCGTCTCTGCAGGGTTAGCGTAACACTTGTCCTTTACTGCTCCCCACAAAAAAAGGTCCAACGGACTTAAATCGCAGCTCCGAGGCGCCCAATTGACTTCAGAATTTCGGCTGATTATTCGATTTTCGAAAACGGTGCCCAAAAGTTCGATTTTTACGTGCCGGATGGTCGCGCGTCTTCAGTTCTTGAACCAATTGAATTTTGTAAGCCTTCATACCGAGATTTTTATGTAAAATTCTCATCAAAGAAGTGCGAGAAATGTTCAATTCCTGAGAGCGATGGCGAGTTAACGTTTATGGATGTTCACGCACATTTTCGGCTACAAAAGCAATGCTTTCGGCTGTGCGCACTGCAAGAGAACGGGAACGGGTTGTTTGGTCCATTAACGATTCAGTTTCACTAGCTCGCTTCACATATTGATCCACAAACTGAGTTGAATGACAATCTTTTTTTGAATTTTTTTTTCTAATTTCTTACAGTTGGGGTTGAAGACTCTCTACTTTGGAAGTAAGTTCTCAATATTTCCCAATTTGTTGAAGCGTTTATGATCCCATTTCGTAAATGTCAAACTCTTAACTAAACTACGAACACAAATTGAATGACATTTGGACTGCCATTCTCGAAATAAAGCGTAGCTAAAATTCAAAACGCTATATGGACCACACTATACTTGAAAAATGTTCTTCAAAGCGTATTAATAGTTAAGTAGTTTCTGGTTTCTTTCGAACTAGCTTGAAAATTTATTGCACTGTTCAATAAAAAAAACACATTTTTGTTGGGACTCTAGTAGATGTTGATAAATGTGTAAAATTGGAAATCATTCGTAGCAACCTGACAGTCAGATTTGCATTTTCTGATCAGATGTCCTTTTAAAAGGACTTGAAATTTCAATCACATAAGCATTTCAAATAATTTGCAATACTGAAGATATGGGTATCAAATGAAAGAGGAAAACTGTATCCTTTCCTATTTCGAACTTTCAGAACCAAAATATTTCAGCTAGGGAAAAAATATACGTTTTGGATCTCCACCTTCATAGATCTACATTTTAATCTCTTTTATTATAATTTGTTTGGTTTTATTTTTGTTTTTAAAGAATTCTGATCAGAAAATATACTTATATATGATTACTTTTTATCTATCCCAATTTTTGTCTAAATGGTAAACTGTAAAAATATATATTTTATATTGCAGTTTAATTAAACTGGGAAACAAAAATCTCAACTGATATGTGGTTTTTTATAATTCAAGCGTTTTGCTTTACTGCATTCTAAAATATTTATTTATTATCACAAACAATTTCTACTCCAGTTTAAATAAATAATTTAATTGTTTTGAAAATGTAAAAAGAAAATCTCTGAGAGATTATTTTGTACAAAATAACTCAATCTAAATTGAATTCAGTATTACTCATACCACATGTTGTGCGCTGTTTTCAATTAGTTTTCTTCGAACGAAAACTGAAAAAAACCAAACAAAAAACTGACCACAAGTTGATAAATCGAATTTTGAATTTTTGCTATTACTCAAGCAACATGTTGCACACACCTGAAGGTGTATGCAATACACACACACCCACACAGCCAAAGGCAGCTTAGCAAGTTTGTTTAATTTTCATTGCATAAAAGCAAATGGCTGTCGTTAGCAGCAGGCAATAATTTTGATATAATTTTCATATTGCAAAATATTTGGAAATGCTTGCTGCCCAACACTCAACTCAACTCAAGTCATCGCCCGCACTCGCCGCTCGATTCAGTGCCGGGCAGCATTTGACTTAATGCTTTTGCATTGATACGCAACATAACAGCAAAGCAGCGGCTTCTAAGTGCCAGAGTGTAAGTGTTATTTGCGTTGTGTTATTTGCACAAAAGACAACAAACACTTATAAAAACACACATACACACATATACACAAATGCATGTTTTTGCAAAGAAAGCAGTCGATGGGCTTTGGAGCTGAGCGAAATGTTTGCAATATGTTGAAAGGTTAAAAGTGTTGCACTAGTTGCATGCAATGTGAAGAACAAACGCACACACACACTCACACAAACATGCATATTTCTAGGTACTTGTATGGGTGTGCTTGTGTGCATATTGGCGTGTAGGTAAAAATCGGATTATGGCGCAGGTGCGTTGTATTGGCAGCAGTCGATACTGAAGGCCGAAGGTTGAACTGAAAGTTCTCGCTTCTGTATTCTTGCCGAACGCGTTTTTAAGGGGCCAGAAGTCAATGATGCGCAGCTGTTACATTCACTGGCTCTGGCGCTGTCAGTTCAATATTAATGCAATACATTTGTTTTGATTGCAGCAACTTGGAAGCTGTTAAGCTCAGGTTGCAATAAAGTCGAGGCGAACAGATATACAGATCTGTGCTCATAAATTTGAATTGCATTGGCTGAAAGATCTGCTCAGAATTTTGAAAAGCTCATTGCAATGGCGCTCAACAATTCCAAGTTGGTGTAATTAGATGAAGGCGCACATGTTGAGGTTGGTTGAATGAATGGACGGGATGGTTGAATGAATGAACGGGACTAAGGGGCCAACATGAAAAGTTGCAATGAGTAATAAGCCAACAAAAGAAAGGAAGTGATTTCGAGGATAATTAGCTCCGAACTAACTTTGAAATAAGTTCGATAACTTCCAATAAATAACTTTGAAACACAGAGAAACTAAAGAGAAAACTGTATGATAGACGAAGATTTAACAAAACCATGAAAAAATAAAAGCATTAAAACAACAACAATAAATAAAATAAAAAAATAAATTTAATAAATAAAATATATAAAATTAATGAAATAAAATAAAATAAAATAAAATAAAATAAAATAAAATAAAATAAAATAAAATAAAATAAAATAAAATAAAATAAAATAAAATAAAATAAAATAAAATAAAATAAAATAAAATAAAATAACATAAAATAAAACAAAATAAAAATAAATAAAAAAATAAATAAAATCATAAAAAATAAATAAAATAATTAAATAAAATAAAATAAAATAAAATAAAATAAAATAAAATAAAATAAAATAAAATAAAATAAAATAAAATAAAATAAAATAAAATAAAATAAAATAAAATAAAATAAATAAAATAAAATAAAACAAAAAATAAAAAAATAAAATAAAATAAAATGAAATAAATTAAATAATAAAATAAAATAAAATTAAATTAAAAAAAAAAATAAAATAATAATAAAATAAAATAAACAACATAAATAAATAAATAATAAAATATAAATAAAAAAAATAATAAATAAAATAGATAAATAAAAAGGCAAGAATAAAAAAATTAATACAATCTTATGGCAGCAAAGCGAAAAAAGCATTCCTTGAGCGCTACAAAGTATGCAAAATTTTGAACATATGCTACCAAATTCGCTATTTGTCGATTTTTCGCACACAGCTACCTAAATTGTATGCGATATTGTGCTTGTTGCACTCCAGTGAGTTGTAAGGCAAATCCAGTGCTTGGTGCCTGTAATGAAGCAAGTTTGAGATGTGCTTTCGACTACTTTCGTTGCAATTAAAAGTGCATGAAAAAAATTAAAACTTAATAAAAACTTGCTCTCTTTCCCCTAGTCACTTGAACTTATTTGTCACGTTTATAGTTTTCATTTCATTTGGGCGCTTCACATTCAGTTGAGTGCCTAAAGTGTCTACCTGTTAATTAACTTCAACTGCTGCCACACTAACATGCCGAAATGATTGTGGTTTGACAATGAGCCCAACGCCCAAAGCATGTGTTGTGTCATAAATAATGGGCGACCTTGGTTCGTCCTTTATTGCTCGCTACGCGCTCTGCTGCATGCAGCTAACAATTACGACCAGAGCTACACACACACACACACATTTTCGCTTTTCTACTTTTTCCGCCCTCGCCTCGACGCCCCCAAAGCATTCTTTTTACGCACTGCGAAAGAACCTAAAAGCCAAAACACCGAAAGCCATGAGTTATGCGCAGATTTGTGTTGGCACTGCCACCGCCGGCATTTGGGCTGCGGGCAGCGAGCAGCGGGCAGCGAGCACTGGTCGTTTGGACAGCTCATAAAAAGCCAATTAAAGACAAAGCAACGCTTGCTTGCTTGCCTGCTGTTCTCTTGACTACCAGTCGACGCACTCGGCCACTGGCTGGCGATTTTAATTAGGCAGCAGTTGTGCTGTGTCCGACAGTGGAATGTTTACACCGACAACAATTTGACTGTATGAACAGTTATTGAAACAAATAAATGCCATAAATTGCACATTGTGACTTGAGGAATAGAAATATTATTAAAAAAAATAATAAGATAAAAATAAAATAAATAATAAGATTATTTTGTCCTTGTGGCAGGGAGGGTGTGAATGACAGTTAGAAGTTAGCAGAAAAGGAACTTATTTGTGGGTAAAAAAAATGTATTGAAGCAAAATAAAAAACAAGTTTGTTCCTTTCATTCCAACCAGCCGACTAGAGTAGCTATTTTATACAATTCTGACCCCATTTCGAAAATTAAAAAAGGACAATTTTTTCACAAAAATACTCAGTTTAAAATTGAAAAGTTAACCCTCTCAGTACATCTTTTCATTGTGAAATAAAACAAATTTGAGTACTTCGGTTTCACCGAACAAAAACTCTCAGTTTGGAACTGGAAATTTAACCCTCTCAGTACATCTTTTCATAGCGGATTTCGAAAAAATTTAAATTCTTCGGTTCCAAAAACTCAGTTTGGAATTACAAAGTTAACCCTTTCAGTACATCCTTTCATTGTACATAAATAAAAAAAATTTGAATTCTTCGAGTTGACCCCAAAAAAACAATCAGTTTGGAATTGGAAAGTTAACCCTCTCAGTGTCTCTTTTTATTATGGATTGCAAAAAATTGGAATCCTTTCGATTTGACACAACAAAGAAACTCAGTTTGGAACTAGAAAGTTAACCCTGTCGATACATCTTTTCATTGTGATATAAAAAAAATTGGAATCCTTCAATTTGACTCAAAAACAAAGTCAGTTTGGAATTAGAAAGTTAACCCTCTCAGTACTATCTTGTAGTGCAAATTGCAAAGCATTGGAATCCTTAGATTTAACACAACAAAAACACGCAGTTTGCCACTCGAAACTTAATTCTCTCAGTACATCTTTTCAATACAAAATGCAACACATAAAAATTCATTGAGCTGACCCAACAAAAACACTCACTTTGCAAACTCAAAAGTTAACCCTCTCAATGCATATTTTTATTGCAAAATAAAAAACTTAGGAATCCTTCGATTAGAGCTAGAAGAGTTAACCCTCTCAGCACATCTTTTAATTATGGATTGCAAAAATTTTTAATCCTTCGATTTGAACCAACAAAAACATTTAGTTTGGAGCTAGAAAGTTAACCCTCTCAATGCATCTCCTCGTTGCGAAATGCAAAAAATTGGAATCCTTCAATTCCATACACTCTGTTTGGAACTAGAAAGTTAACCCTCTCAATACATTTTCTCATTGTGAAATAAAAACATTGTTTGGAACTAAAAAGCTAACTCCCTCAGTATACCTTTTCATAGTGGAATGAAACAAATTTGAATTCTTCGGTTCCAAAAACTCATTTGGAGAGTTAACCCTCTAAGTACACCCTTTTATTATAAATGAAAAAATTGGAATACTTCGATTTGACGCAACAAAAACATTCAGTTTGGAGTTGGATTACCCCTCTCAGTACATCTTTTCATCATGAAATGCAAAAATTAGAATTCTTCGGTTCCAACTGGAAAGTTAACCCTCTCAGTACATCTTTTCATTGTGGATTGCGAATATTTTTAATCCTTCGATTTGATCATTCAGTTTGAAATGTGCAAATTAATCCTCTCAGCACATCTTTTCATTGCAAAATGAAAAAATGAAAATCCATCGATTTTCAAGAAAGTTAACCCTCTCAGTACATCTTTGCGTTATGGATTGAACAAATTTCGAATCCTTTTATTTGTCCCACCAAAAACGCTCAGTTTAAAACTGAAAAGTTAAACACACATTAAATAATTTTTTTTTCAACTAGCTTGCATTATGCAAAATTGATTTATGAATCAAAAAGACCCTGTATTTAGTAATAAACTAGGCATCGTGCACTATCGGAGCACTCACGGCTGCGTTACGAGCCGCTCGCGTGTAGCAGAAAACAAAGTAACGGACGAGATAGCAAGAAAAGGGGTCGCCATGTGAATAATTGTGTTCTTTATCCGATATCTGACTTGAATATGAATATTGACAAATTGACAAAAAGATATTGAGTCCTAATGCATAACCGACCTGAGGCACCATTAACCTCGCTTTCCTTGAGGAAAATTAGATTTGCACTGTCAAAGAGTCAAACCTCGTTTCACTTATCGCTGCACACTGCGTTATTACATAATTACGTCATGCTCATCTCGTTGCCTGAGAAAACGATTGTCGTATGTGCTATTAAGTTCAATGAAACCTACGACATTCGTTTTCTGCGGTGACGAAATGGTGCCTCTGATCGAGTGATATCTGCAAAAGTTGTGGAAATAAAGCAGGAATGCTGACTCCGTACCCTGGAGTCAAGATTCCGGACGGACCCGACTAGCTTAGCAAAAATCTCAGTTCAGGTCTCCTTCATTCAAAGTTCGACATGGTTTGCTCCGGATTAAAGCTGTTGGTTTACTTCAGAGAAAAGCAAGAAGGGGTGCACAGTGGGCCATTTCTGGGTCTGTGTTGCACACACTTTTCCCTATCTAACCTTATCTAATCTTGTTTCGAACTTGAAATTCGACTCTGATATTGAAACTTCATTTAGAAGTTCAATTACAGGTCTTTCATTCAGAGTTCGAACTGGTTTGCTCGGGATTAAAACTGTTCGTAGGCTTCAAAGGGAAACAAGAAAGGATTCACAATGATCCATTTCCCTTCTGAGTGGTCTGTGTTCTACACACCCTTCCCTATCTAACCTAAACTAAGTAATAAACTATGCAAAATAAAATGTTTTCAACAATTTCGTACACAAAGTGCGCCAATTGATAGTTCAACAAAAGTGCACCAAAAGTCACTTTTTTTCATTACAGTTTTCATATTTTTTAGCTCAGCATCCGGTTATGGAATATGTGCAGCCATTCAAGTGGATGTGTGTGTGTCAGTGTGATTTTTGACATATTTTTTTTCAAATATTTTGCAGCAAGTTTTATATTCGCTACGCTCAAAATTCATTGCCAACTGTTATCCAAATTGTCAACGCAATTTACAACTTTTTTCATAAGTCAATTTGGGCAGCGATCGCTAGTGTTTTGTGTCATCAGCATTGTTGTTCTATTGGTTGATGGCAGTTGTTATTAGTAGTGTTGTTAAGAGGTGTTGCTGTTGTTATTCTACACATTGTTTTTGTTAAGTTTTTTATTACAAATACGCTATGTGTCATTCAATAATCATTTTTGCTTTAAAACATAAAATAATGAAGAGAGAAAATAAATGTGGCGCAATGTCGGTAAAGGTGACTTGATATGAAACGTTGTACAAACACACGAACTGGGAATCGAACCAAGAGCCTAGACCCTCTGATATAAAAAGCAGAAACCTGAAACCTGGTATAGAATGTTAGATAAAAAAAATTGAAAACTTGAACATTTTCCAATAAATGACACCAACATTGTTTAAAAATTAGTATTCGTACTTTTTTTGGGGATGTGAGAAATTTTCAAAAATTTAATATGTCTCGTATTTTAAACCTTGAACACGACCTATCGATTAGTCGGCCTTATTGCACTTTTCAGTAAATATCTAACATTTGCGAAAATCTTCAATACTCAACAAACAATTTGTGTCAAACTGAGTAGACGTCCCGCTGCAATGTAGCGTGCCGAGTGAATATGGCCAAACTTGTATTTTATTATTGAATATGTTTGCAGGCCAACCGCGCAAACACTTTTCAAAAATATGTTTTTGTTTTCAACGACAACTGCCAGCCAACAATGAAAGCAACAACAACAACAACTCAATGGGCGGCAACCAGCAACAATGAACGATGCGTCGAATAAATGGCGCTAAGTTTGTTTTATTTGTTCGAGTGTGTACTTTTATGCTTTATGCTTTCATATGCTTCAACACTCACACATACAAACACACACACAATCATACATCTAAAAAAATCATATATGTTTACACTGTTTTTTTTTGGGTTTTGCTCCAGTTGCGATTTTTGTTTCCCTATCAACGCTCCTCTAATGAGGAGTGCGGGAATGGCGAAACATAAAATTTATGAGCAAAATTCATACTCACAACGCACGTTTTTGGCATGCGGCCATTTTTATATGCGCAAATTTTTCATGCATTCTTCATACAAACGAGTACGTAGCAAACATAACAATTTTGGCAATTTCATCCACTAACTCATGGACAGCGTATATGTCCACAAAAACATGCATATGCAACAAACGCACACATACAAAAACTCAAAACACACACGCACACAGCCATACGAACATAAGTTTTCGGTGTGCTCCATTGATTTAATTGAAAAAGTTCCATATTTTTTCAGTTTTGAACAGTTTGCACTTTGCCTGTTTGCATTGCTGCTTCTTCTTCTCGTCCCTCTCTCTCTGTGTGTGCGACTCTGTTGCACAATTTGTGTTCAATGCTTTGTTCGTGTGCTGTGGTTGTTACAAAGCAAAACATATTTTTGTTGTCAGCACAAACTGCCATTTGATTCGATTTTTGCCTTCGGTCTGAGCTGTGATCTGGTCTGGTCTGGGCTGAGTGCGTTTTGACTTTGCTTTGGTTTGAGGCGATTTTTGCTATTGTCTGATTGTTCAGCCATTGTTCTGAGTATCCAATGCGTGTAATGCAAGTCGATTTTAATTGGGAAAAAAATCAGTGATACATGTAGCAGGTGTATGAAAAGTTTCGATGGGCTCTACTTTGTTGACAGATGGACAGACGCACGTATGGGCAGAAAGATGAATGAACAGTGAGAGGACAAACTAACAGATGGAGACACTAATGGACGGACAGAAAGACGGACAGAGAGACGTAGGGAGAAAGAGATCTACAGGTAGGAGAGCTGTCAGATAGGCAGATCGACTGATAGATAGGCAGACTAACAAATACACTCGCAGACAGACCGGTGAACAGATAGATGGAGAAACTGACAAGCAGACAGATGGGCCAATAGATAGAGTTACATACGTATGTATACGACAGACACACAGACCCACAAAGAGACAGACAGATAAACACATAGAAAGTTAGAAAGATCGATGGATACGCAAACTGAGAAAAGTTGTATTGAGAGCCAGGCTAATAGACGGACAGACGGAAAAACAGACGGACAGACAGATAGATGGAAAGGCAAACGATGATACACAGACAAACAGATCGACAGAGATTCGGCTGGAAAAATCGATGGAAATACAGACTGAGGAAAAGTTGTATTGAAACATAGACAACAAAATGGACAGACGGAGAGACAGATGGACAGATAAATTGATGATAGGCAGACGAAATTAACTAGATATGTATGTATACATAGGCACATAGACCAACAGAGAAACGGATAAATAAACAAACTGAGGAAAAATTGCATTGAAATCAGACAAATAGATGAGCAGACGGAGAAACAGACGGACAGACAGATAGATGGAAAGGCAAATGAAAAATTCTAAAGGCAGACAGGCAGAGAGATAAACGTACAGACCGTCAGACGGACAGATACACACACCGAAAGAAAGACGGAAGGAAAAACTTACAGACAGATAGAAAGACCGATGGACAGACAGATGGAAGAAACCGTCGTGTGCATAGGTAGACAAATGACAGCTAATGTGTAGACATATATATTGACAGATGTACAGAAAGCTAGATGGACAGGCAATTGGAGCGAGAGACGTACAGACAGATAGATCGGCGGACAGATGGACAGACAGACGGAAGGATAAATGAAAAGACCGATAATCCTAACGAAAACACAAATTAACAAACAAGTGGAAAATAGCTGAGACGTATAGATAGCGGAACAGATAGACAGTCAAATGTAAATACAGACATACAGACAAACAGATGGACGAACAGACTAAGAGACAGACAGATGTATAAACTAACAGATGGGTAGGCAGGCGGGCAGGCAGGTGGACTAGCTTACAGACAGACCGACAGACACACAGACAGACACACAGACAGATAGATTGACAAACATACAGACAGATGGAAAGATAGACGGAAAGACAGACCCATAGACAGAAATATAGTTCGATGTTTAAAAAGCCAGATGGATAAGCAGACGGACAGACAGACGTACAGACATACAGATCCAGAAACTGAGAGATGGACAAATAGGCAGAGAGACGGACAAATCTACAGACAGATGGACAGACAGACAGAGGAACAAGCGTAGAGACAGACAGACCGACAGAGACTCAGTGATAAAAAATAAAGATAGATGGATAGACAAATGGAAATGCAGATAGAGAGACGAAAAGGCAGACATACAGGCTGATAGATGAACGGACACACATACAGACAGAAAGACTTACAAAAGGACAGACAAAGGACAGACGGACAGAAAGACAGGCAGATGGACAAACGTACAAATAAACTGGTAAACAAAAAAGGGGGACAAACATTCAGACAGATCAACGAAAGATGAAAAGATAGACGAAGAGAGGCAAATGTACAGATACATAGATAGACGAACCGACAGACAGATAGACCTACAAACTAAGAGATGGACAGAGAAAGAGAGAGACTGAGTGACAAAAATAGAGAAAGATTGATAGACAAATGGAAATGCAGAGAGGGAGACAATCTTATGGATAGCTATGCAGACAGACGGACAGACTTAGAACGAACAGATGGACAGAGAGACAAACGTAGAGACAGACAGACCGACAGAGCTGCTGAGTGATTAAAAAAAGAGAGATAGATAGAAAAATGGAATTACAGGCAGAGAGACAGATAGACAGACAGACTAAAAGGCTGACATACAGGCTGATAGATAGATGTCGGTCCATGTGTCTGTCTGTACGTCTGTCTCGCCGTCTGTTTGTACATCTGTTTGACTCTATCTCGCCCTATCTCGCTCTCTATCTCTCCGTCTATCTTTTCAACTGTCTGTCTATCTGCCTGAACCTCTCTTTCTGTCTGTCCATCTATCTGTTTGTCCGGTTGCCTATCTATCTGTCCATCTGTGCTTTTTATGTTTATTTCTAAGTCTGTCTGTCTGTGTGTCCGTCACCCATAGACCCACAAACTGAGAGATGGACAGATAGACAGATAATTCTGCGGACAGACAGACAGAGGATAAACGTAGGGACAGACACACAGACCCACAAAGAGACGGAGTGATAAAAATTTAGGCAGATGAATAGGCAGATAAAAATACAGACGGAGAGACAGACTTACAGATAGGAAGACAGATAGGCAGATAGAAGGGGGGTCCCTTTACGAACAGACAGATGGATGGACAGACATATAGACTTAGAAACGGACAGACAAAGGGACTACAAAAATTAAGGAATCCTATCCTATGTATACAAAGAAGAAAATTATAAACTTTTCAATTTTCTCAAGACCTCTTTCTTAAAAAAGTGTGAATGATGGTTTTAAACAAGCATAATCCCAACACAAACAAAGTCACAAGAATGATTCAATTAATTATATCCTGAAAAAAATTAATAAAACAAAAAACCAAATGTATAATTTTTGAAACAAAGCTCGATCTACGGTTAAATAAAAAGTATAAATATAAAAATTAAATAAATAAAAATAAATTCTAAACAGTTCTCGATTTTTGTAATTTTATGTATTTATTTTGAAAAAGAAAAAATATATAAAAAAATATATAAAAATAAATTAAATACAAAACTAAATACAATTTTGATTTAAATATAAAAATTGTGTAGAAATCCGTCTCGAAGCTTTAAATGCGGTAAAGTGATTTAAATTAAAAATCAATTTTGGCAACAATTTTCCTGCATATGAAATGCGGCACGCACCAATACACAATAAAATAAACTACGTACAGCCGCACATACCTCGACGCATTGATAGACACGCGCCATTGTTGTTATTTTTGTTGTTGTTGCTACTATTGTTGTGGTGGTGGTTATGGTGTCCATTGAGAACACACGTTTGCGCTCACGTTGCGCCAAATTCTACAGAGTTTTGCCGTTTTGTGTCTGTGTATGTGTTAGTGTGCGTGTGCCGCTTCAGGCGTGTTGCGCCAGCACGAGGAGGCGGCTTTCTAAGGCTGAACACGTGTAACAGCTGCTTTCAATGTTCCACATTACAAAAATACAAGAAAAAAAAATATGGAAATGGTTGGCGTGGCATGAAAACGCAGCCGAAGGAAAGTCGTAACAAAATGCTTAGGCGTTGCTTTTTTTTTTCCTCGTAGGTATTTGAATTTGTTGTTTTTTGGGTTTGTTGGCTTTCGGGCGGCTGTTGCTGTTGTCGAAAATGTAAATGACACAAATGAATAAAAGACTTTGTCATGTGACGCCCGATGCACACACACAGACACACACACTCGCACCGAACACATGAACAGACGAAACGCCAATGCAAGACCCAAAACATGCAAATCGTTTCGGGTTCCAGTCGAAACGCACCCAAACCCCAGCTGGCGCACCGAACGCGGACCGTAAAGGGCTAAATGCGTAAAGTGCCGTGTGCCCGGAAATTTGCATACGAAAACGGTGTCAATAAAGCATTGCGACATTTTGCCAATTCCATTTGGCAGATTTTGCCGATTTACAACAACGCCAAGCAACACAAAAATGCGCCCCCAATTGGTTCAATGCGGGGCGGGCGGTGGTCTAAAGTCTAAGTGGGCGCGCCGCAATATGCAAATTTCCATAAGGTGACTTTGCGGCGCGCTTTGAAAAGGTTCAAGCTCAGCAGCCAGTCGCATTCCAACACACACACACACACACACACACACAGTCACAAAGCTGAAGGTGAAGTGAAACACTTTGTTTACTAGAGCTGTGTTTTCTTTTGGCTCTGTAAATTTTTCAATTTTCGTGGTTTTAAACAGGGACCGTAAATAATAATTATTTCAATATTTTTGATCAAAAAAATCAAGATGAAGGAAGCATTGCAGATATATCATGTAGTGCAATAAAGTGATTGTTTTTGAAAGCAGTTATCAAAAAAGCAATAAAAAAAAAATCATCGATTTTTATTTTCCGCTCACCGAATAATAATTATTTGTTGATTTTTTTTTTCAGATCAGAAAATAAAAATTATTTGTTGAGTGTTATTTTTTTGGGGAAAAATAAAAATTATGCGGTGAGTTTTATTTTTCACTTGCAGAGTGGGAATTATTTTTCAGTTTTATTTTTTCAACACAAAATAAAAATTACGGGACGAGCTTTTGTTTTTGAATCAAAAATAAACCTCATTTGGTGAGTTAAATTTTTCAAATTGTATTCTGAAAATTATTTTCCGAGCAATACTTTTCGCTCATGAAATAAAAATTCTACTATGAATTATGTATAATTTTTTTAAATAAGACCTATGCTTCCACACCTTTTTCCTTCGAGTATTGATTTTTCAAGCGATTTGCAATTTTTCGAAGAGTGTATTTACGCAACCCCTCAAAAAAAAAAAACAAACACGCGGAATGGGATGCAACCGGGAAAAGATGATAAGAAACTTTTAGGAAAAAATCAGTACATAATCTAAAAACATCATACGCTTGCGGCAAATAATAATGATAGTGGGCAGTATTGAAAAGATTGGGTAGCAGCAACTGCTTTGAATTTTTTTGCTCACGTTTTTAGCGGTTTTTTTTAAGAGGGTGGCGGTGTAGGGTGTCGATTTTGAACATTTTGGGAAATTGGCTGTAATTCGTATTTTATTGTATAATGGCCCTTTCCAGCTGAGGACAGCCGCCGAAAGAAATTTTTTTCGGCGTTCGCATAGTATAATTATACTATGGGTGTTCGGAGTCTTTAACCTGGTGTAGTGGTACCGCGTGACCACTAATGCCGACAGCATAGCGCTCAAGCCAGTCTGCAAGACCGACGTGCATCGAAAGGTGTCGCATGTACAAGAACGCCGGCGTCATTCAAGTGGCCTGTACTTGCACAAGCGACACATGTCACAACACATGTGGACACTTGCACCGATCGCACATGCAACACGATCCGACCTACCGCGGGTCAACGCAGAGCGCTGGCCCACTTTGGGAAAGTGCCGCGTTGTCAGATTTGACCCGCGTTGTGATTGGCGCGATGTCAATGAATTGGAAATAGAGGGAGGAGCACTGGAATTGCCCCTTCATATAACAGTTTGTGAATTTAGTAAGGGAGAGGGCTGGGGTGTGAACCGGGTTTTGTTTTTTGGCTCTAACTTTTCACAGAATAAAGATATCGAAAAATAAAGAAATCGAAGATACCGTTGGAAAGGTGAATATATAACGCAACTTTGTTATAAAGACAGATTACCGTTTTGATTGAAATTTAACTCTCTACGTCCAATTTTCTGAGAACGTGATTTTTCGCTTTTTCAAAAAAGTGGCTGGGTTGTGAACCATCTGGAAAATCCCTATTAAAGTCGGAAAATACGAAGAAAACACCCATAATTTTTAAGTATATTGAGAATTTATTTAATCAGGAAGCCTCAAGAGGTGAAAAAACGTTATAATGACGCCTCTTAGGCCAAAAAATCGCAATGAATGAAACTGCTCAATTTTTTAAATTTTCATCCTAATCTGTGTCGGAATGTTTGCATGTGAAATACGAACGTGTTCTCGTATTGGCTCACTTCAAGTGAACACAACGAAATCGAGTGAAATTATATAAAATGACTTTATTTTTATATATCCGTCCATATTTGACAGTGTTAGAACAAATGTAGTACGAAAAACAGGTGGTTCATAACCCAGCCACCTCAGTGGTTCACAGCCCAACCACGATGCCATTTTGGAAACTTTAAAATAAACGACACTTCCAATCATAATTCGACATAAACAAATATTGCATCGTAAAATAGAATCAAAACACTAAATAAACATGTATTACACTGACCTTTTTGCAATAAGCTCAGTCACTAAGATAGCACTTAACCCTCCGATGGGCAGTAAATAGTTACTACACATTTGCACTTTGTCGTCTGGCCAGACGAAAACTGGGCGAGGCTTCTGACAAAGGTAAAGCACAATGACAGATGACGTTAATTATGTTAATATGGTAGGCAACATATGTAAGTATATATATATACAAATTATGTTCATATATACTAACTTAGTTACCCACAAATACACTGTAAAAGAGAGATGAATCTGTGAGTTTTTTATTTGTTTGAACCATTTCGTCTGGCCAGACGACAAAGTCCATCCGAGGGTTAAAAAAAAAGCCAACAAGTTTTCGCAGTCGATTTTCAAACACGATGTCTTTCAAACTCGATTGCTGCCACAAGCAATACGTGTTTGTACTTCGGTGTAACCACAGAGCAGAGTCATATCATAAGACAAAATTGACAGTTGAAAGATTGGCGATATGTCAATTAGGGAAAGAAAAAACGGCAATGGTTCACACCCCAGCCTGGTTCACAACCCAGCCCTCTCCCTTATATAAGAGACAATTTTTGGAAAATAAAGGAACTTCTCGTGCTGAGATCAAGCGACACTGTTGTCTGCTATTTCATTTATCGAGGGAAGATTTCGGCCTTTGTGGCCAAAAATCTTGGCGTACTCTCGCTTTCAAAAAAGAGTAACCCGCACTCCAACGCACGAACTGAAATAACCTTTACACTGGGTTCGAGAGCCGCATTTGACTCGCGGCCCAACGCGAAAAGTCAATACTCGAAGTAAAAATGTATGGAAGCATAGATCTTATTTAAAAAAATTATTCATAATTCATAGTAGAATTTTTATTTCATGAGCGAAAAGTATTGCTCGGAAAATAATTTTAAGAATACAATTTGAAAAATTTAACTCACCAAATGAGTTTTATTTTTGATTCAAAAACAAAAGCTCGTCCCGTAATTTTTATTTTGTGTTGAAAAAATAAAACTGAAAAATAATTCCCACTCTGCAAGTGAAAAATAAAACTCACCGCATAATTTTTATTTTTCCCCAAAAAAATAAAACTCAACAAATAATTTTTATTTTCTGATCTGAAAAAAAAAATCAACAAATAATTATTATTCGGTGAGCGGAAAATAAAAATCGTAAATTTAATTTTATATTTTGATTTTTTTATTTAGCTCATAATTTTTACGGTCCCTGGTTTTAAACCTTTAGTTTTTAGTGATTAGTGCACCGAAAGGTGGTAGAAGTCGCGGCGCCTGGACGACAGCTGCTGAAGTGGGTTCCCGTGGATCAGTTGACAGCTTCTTGGACTTTTTCCCAAAGTTAAGTTAGCTGGTGCAGTGAGTAGAATTACTTTTTTCGTGCTTTTCTGCTTATTTTCTTTGCGCTCGTGCACAGCAAAAAGCGCAAATCACTTATCAGCGGATAAACAAATATCAGCTGATCAAGTCGTGTTTAGTCGACTGCAATACTACGCACTGCGTTATCGACACTGCTTTACCGACTTAAGAAGCAGAGTTGCCAACTGCTGCGCCGGCAGATCTAGCGCATCATGCCGAAGCCTGCGGCAGGCGAGCCACCGCCGCTTCGGCTGACACGCAGCAGCAATGTGGAAGGTGAAGCGAATATGGACTGCTCACCTTCGGCCACGGTTTTTGCCAAATCGGCTAAAATTCTGAGAACTCCGCCGGTGAAAAATGATGGGGGCACAAGCCCGATGCGAAACGCGGTTATCCCCAACTCCTCGCCGAAGCGTGCAGCCCCCGAACCCTGCGGGTTAAAAGAGCAGGTGGCAGAATTAGAGAGGCTGCTCGGGGAGTTGGGTGCCGAACTTTTCCTAGATCTGGATCGCAGAACAGTCACCAGAGCTCATAGGAAAATGTTCGGCCTCATACAGGCTCAAATGGTCACGGTGATCGATGAGGTTGTTAAAACCGGAAGCAAGGACCGCACGCTGAGTCACTCCCCCCATCGGCTCTTGCAAAGCGCTACCATCTCTGCTGAAGCCAAGCCGGTAGAGCAGCTCAATAAGAGAACGCGTTCAGCAAGCCTAGGGGATACGAGCACTGAGGCCCCATTCGTAACGGTGACCAAACCGGCAAAGAAAAAACGGCGACAGGGAGAAGCGCCGACCCCCTTGCAACCAAAGCCAGCGCAAAAAGCCCGCGCAGCTATACGAAGCCGGCCTGATGCCATAATTCTTCAGGCGAAAGGAGAAACGTCGTACAGCGACATCCTGAAGATGGTAAAAACCGATCCGAGCCTCAAAAACGTTTCGGAAAACATCGTGAAAATCCGCAGAACTGCAAAAGGCGAAATGCTCTTTCAGCTAGCAAAAAACAGCAAGGAAGACACGACCTTGCTAAGCGGTAAAATTGCGCAAGTAGTTGGCGAGCGGGCAGAAATCAAGGCCAAAACCCAAGAGTGCCAGGTTGAACTCCGTGACATAGCTGAGTTCACAACAACAGAAGAGGTGGCTGAAGACCTAGCCCAAGCGTTCCCCTCGCTCCCTCCCCTTAGTGCGGAGTCGATTAAAAGCATGCGAGCTGCGCATGGCGGTACCCTGACCGCTTGCATTAACGTGCCAGCCTCGGTGGCGAATACGCTACCAAAGGCCGGAAAAGTCCGAATTGGCCTCACAATTGCCCGCATACGCGAAAAAGTGGCACATACACGATGCTATCGGTGTCTCGCCCTTGGCCACACCGCCAGAACGTGTCAAGGCGATGACAGGTCCGAATGCTGCATAAAATGCGGAACAAAAGGGCATTTCGCAAAGGACTGCAGTAATACACCGAGCTGCCCACTGTGCAAGGCTGCTGGCGCATCCTACGATCATCGCATCGGGAGTTTCAACTGCCCAGCCGCGCAAAAAGGACCAGCGCGCCCATGAAGGTTCTGCAGTTGAACCTCAATCACTGCGAGGCTGCACAAGATCTTCTGCAGCGCACAGTTGAAGAAGATAACATTGACATCGCGCTGCTGAGCGAGCCGTACCGGGTGCATACTCAAAACTCTAACTGGATTGCGGATTCAACAAAAAAGGCAGCCATTTGGGTCTGTGGTTCTCACGCTGTCGAATCAGCTCCCCGAGCAAAAAGTTTTTATGCCCAGGCCGTCATCAGCGGCATACGCTTCTTCAGCTGCTATTTTCCCCCTAGCTTGACACACGACGCTTTTGAGCATGCACTTGATGTCCTTGTAAACGACGCAGGTGGCAATGTGCCGACTGTGATTGCAGGAGACTTTAATGCGTGGTCAACGACCTGGGGCAGCGCGCGTACAAACAAGCGTGGCTCCGCTCTGGTCATGACGTTCTCAGCCCTTAACGTGACGCTCCTCAATGTGGGCAATACACCAACTTTTGTGAAGGGCAGCGCATCTTCTGTCATCGACCTCAGTTTTGCCAGTGATCGGCTCGCCCGAGACTCTAAATGGCAGGTGGATGATGCGTTTACGTATAGTGATCACAATGCTATCCGTTTTGAATTACACGTCGCCCCGCGAGTTGCGAAGCAACGCGTAAAACCAGGTTGGCTACCCCACAAACTGGATCGCGGTACCCTAGAGCTCTTGCTCACCGAGCTGATTTTCACTCCACGGCCGAGTTTAAGGAAAAGCATAGGCAGCTTCATTCAACAACTCAAAGACTTGTGTGATGCTACCATGCCGAGGAAGGGTGCTGGGGTCCACAAGAAGCCAGTATACTGGTGGAATGACGACATAGCGGCCCTCCGCGCCGACTGCCTCCGGCTGAGGCGGCTACAACAGCGCGCTGTCAGGCGTGATAGGCCGGACATGTACAGAACGGAACTGAAACGCAAAAAATCTGCTTTGCGCAAGGCAATTAAGGCCAGCAAAAAGAAAACGTTCAGTGAACTCGTTGAGCAGGTTGAAGATAACCCATGGGGAAATGCTTACCAGATTGTAGTAAAAAAACTGGGACAGCAGAAACCCCAGCCTAGTAATAGGCAGCTCACCTATGATACTAGCGAGGGTGTTCGCAAACATACCATCACGTGTGGCGTTCCACAAGGTTCTGTCCTTGGACCATTGCTCTGGAACGTAATGTACGACGGCCTGTTGCGAACCGAGGTGCCTAGCGGTGTAACTACCGTTGGATACGCTGACGACGTAGCGCTAGTTGTAGTTGCCAAACACCTGCACGAGATCGAAGCCAAGGCAAACGAGTCAATCTCTCGGCTTACAGCCTGGCTGTCAGATGCAGGCCTGCAACTTGCAGGTGAAAAAACCGAAGCCGTTCTGATAAGCAGCAGAAAATGCGTGGAAAGCGTGACCGTAAATGTCGGAGGGCATCTCATACAGTCGCGCTCCGAAATAAAGTATCTCGGCATATTGCTGGACTGCCGTCTGAATTACAAGGCCCATCTGTCGCATGCCGGCGAGAAGGCCCTAAAAGTAACAGCCCGGCTCTCGCGGTTGATGCCGAATGTTGGTGGTCCCTCTACCCAAGCAAGAACACTGCTTGCAGTCGTTAACACAGCTGTCTCAACCTACGCCTGTCCGGTGTGGCACAAGGCGGCGATGGTGGCCTCATACAGCAGGCAGCTAAAAACGGCGTACCGGCTAAATTCACTACGAGTCTGCCGCGCATTCAGAACGGTCTCGGACGAGGCGGCCGACGTGATTGCTGGAAGACCCCCTATCCAGTTAGTGATTCTGCAACAGGCAAATACGTACTGGCATAAACGAGGTGCACAGGTGTCGGCCGAGGACACCATAGTGGCATGGCAACGTAGATGGAGTTCGTCCTCGAAAGGCAACTGGACGCGAACGCTCATCCCGGTGCTGGCACCGTGGTTAAAGCGGACACATGGCGAGCTGAATTTCTTCCTCACGCAGTTCCTCTCTGGCCATGGATGCTTTCGTGCATACCTGCACAAATTCAAGCACGCAGAGAGCCCTCACTGCAATCAGTGTATCGGGGTGGCTGAAACGGTCCACCATACGTTTTTTGAATGCGCCAAATATGCCGATGATAGAGCTAATCTCGAAGAGGCAATCGGCTGTGCCTTAACACCGTCCTCACTGGTGTCTTACATGCTTGCGTCGCCAGAATCATGGGACCGAGCGTGCAGGAGTATTGCCCGCATAATGCTCTTACAGAGACGAGACATACGGGACTGTTCGGTGACAATTGCCAATGACTGACTATCCGTCCGTCCGAACACGACACTTTTGGGCAGAGCATCTTATGACTCATGCCTGGACGTAGCTGAACGCTAACATATCCGCCTTCATCGTGAAGTAATACCTCGCGGTGGTGCCACGATGAAGGTACACGGACTGTTGTATACAGGGGTTTTAGCGTGTTCAAGTCTCGCACTCGTTTGGCTTTCGATGCTTTCCCCTACTGAAAAAAAAAAAAAAAAAAAAAAAAAAAAAAACAGTCACAAAGCTTAAAGCACACAAAGAAAATGGCCTTAAATTTCTGCATTGTTCGCTTGTTGCGCATCGATTTAAAAGCATCGCTGCAAGAGTTGATTATTGCTTCTTAAAATGAAAATTTTAATTTTGTTTTATATATTTTATAGCAATTTTCGATGCTTTATTTTGTCAAAATAAAAATTACCTGCCAGCAAATGTCCAACAACAAACACTGCACACATATATTTCAAAGCAGCTTCCGTCTGGCACCTTAGGAAAATATGAGAAATGCCAGCGAGTCGAGTCGAGCGGAGTCGGTGTCATACACGAAAAATCACTGAAAAATCAGTTGCCATATTTTATATTATCGAGCAAAATATGTGTGCTGCATTTTCGCTAAGGAAAATTGACAATATGGAAATTTTTGCTCAACACAAAAATACACAAACACATACATTCTCAACGGCATATTGTCCACACACACGTGGAGAGAAAATGTAGACGACATCAACAAAGCATAAAGTTATAAAGTTGTAAAAGGTGTTGTCGGAGCTGGTGGACGTCAGCATCGTGCTTGACATTGTTGTGCACTCCCACCACACCACCGCACCAGCACATGCAACATTCATCCATACGAAAGTGTGTGAGTGTGAGTGCGTATGAAATCCGCACAACGAAAAGCAGTTGTTGTGTGCAAACAGCACAGCACAGCAGAGCATTGAATGCGCAAAAGTCAATAATACTGTGGAGTTTTATTGAAATACTAAAATGTCTAAATAAAAGTTTAGGTAAATGCAAAATTCCAGCAGAAATTCTATGCAAAATTTATTTACTATCAAATCAACTACGGTTTATATTAAGTTGTAGTATGAATTGAATTGAATTTCTCTGTGGGGTATTGTGTGAGTGTTGGTGAGTGAGTATGTGTGCTTGTGCCATGGTTGAATGCACCATTGCTTTGCTTCACACATACACACACAGTCACACTCAAAATGTACAATTGTATTTCACAGCATCACTGAGGCTTAACACATGTCACTCATACGCCCCGTCGCCACTAAGTGTTGCTTACCTGAATCAATTGAAAACATAATTTAATTATAGACTTAAAAAAACAAAAAAAAGTTTTATTTGAGAGATTTTATTTCCTATTTTGATTTGTATTATTGTAAATATTATTGCACATATTTACTGTAAATATTAAAGGAAATTAAAGGATTTGATAAAACAAAAACCAAACAATGACTGATTGTTGTGGCATTCCATTGAAGCTGATTTTGAAATTTTATAAACCAAAGTCATTATTTTAGTGACATTTTCAGTTTAAGCTTAGCTGAGATTTTCATCTAAATCTGACAAAAACTTTTGTCTTTTATGTTAGTCCACAGTAAACCAAATTTTGATGCGAATTCATGTTGTTTCATAAATATTCACAAATCTCAAATATTTGTCAATATTTGACAAATATTTTGTCAAAAATGTTCCCTATTGCATTAACTCAACACCACTCAAATCGTTCTCTGACTCATTGAAGTTCAGCTTTAAAACGAGATTAGGATTAGTTTTTTACTGCTCAAAATTGCATGTGGAAGTGTTGAACACTAGAAAAACTGCCATGTTAAAGATGCTGCTGCCAACAATTTTCTGGTTTTAAAATTTTTTCTTTGAAATTGCACCAAATTTTTAGATAAAGATAATAGTTCAGGGTTAATTTATGTTGAGTTTTATGACATAAAGTTTTTAATTTTTTTCATTTTGTCTTATAAAAAGCGGCCCTCATTCAAGCTGGTTTACTTGTTTAACTTCTCTTTGGCCCAAAGCTTCTTAAGATGAGCTTCCAGTTAAACTTTAAAGTCTTTAAGCCGCATACGTAAAATCTGATTCAACAAGGAATTATTTTCTTTCATCGTTGGTGTAAAAATTCTTGCAAAGGTATAAACAACTGCAATTAGTTTAAAGTTAAACTTGAGGATTGTGAAAATGTGTTTGTTTAGCTAAAAGATCTTCAGTCTACTTATCGACCTAAGCAATCTCAATATTTATTTTGCCTATATTTTTATTAAATAAAACTTAAAATTTGACATCAACTAAATAAACAAAAATTTTGTTAAATAGTTTGACTTATTTACTTTCAATTTTGGTACAAAAATTCTTGCAAAAGTGTAAAAAACTGAAACAAGCTCAAACTCTAAACTTGAGATTTGTAAGAAGTTTTTTTAGCTAAAATAGCTTCAGTCCACTCATCGACCTAAGCAATCTCAATATTTATTTTGCCAATATTTTGATTAAATATAACTGAGAATTTGACACCAAACAAATGAACAAACATTTTATTAAATATTTGGTTCATGGTTGATTTTTACTTTACCAATGTTTACTCAGGTGAGTTCAGCCAAATTAAATCTAAGTAAATTGTTTAAATTTATAAATGTATGAATGAATTTTATCTCAAGTATATAAAATGTATCTAGAAATTTAAAGTGTTTGTGTGAAGCTGTTAGCTGACTGCAGTAAGAAGTTGCCACCACACAGTCTATGAGAAAGTATAAAAAAATTACCTCAAGATGTATTAAATGAGAAGATTTACTCAAACTATATGAACGAAAATATTAGAAAAAAAATAAAAATGAAATAAAATATAAAAATGACAAAAATATGAAAAAAATTTAAAAAATATAAAAATTAAAAAAATTTTAAATATAATAAAAAAATATTAACAAAAAAGAAAATATTTAACTTTCTTTCTAAAATTTTTCATCTGTTTATTAAAGCGACTTTATTTTTTTTGTAATCTGCATATTTGGAATTTCACTGCAGCTACTTTTTCTGTTATGTTGTGTTCCTCTTTTGGAATTAAGCTCAATAATTTTCAATATTTTCTACATGCACTTTACTAAAGCATATGAAATTTCCAAGGAGACCAGGGGTGGCTTTCCGTAATTCGATACTCGACTGTCGTTGGCTCGACCCATCGATTCGATATCGAACGCTCAACGAGACAGTTTCGCTTTCCGTAACTCGATATGAGAATTCTCGTTTTCATTTTTGGGGAAGTGTGTGGAAAGTACTTTGGAGCTCTCAGAAGCAGCGGGAAGTAAACAAGATGAAGAAAATTTGAAAAGTGAAGTTTTGAAAATAAACAAATTTAAAAATGTTACATGAATAAAAATGTACGATTGGGGCTATTTATTGTTTTTGGAGGAGTTTGGTCGCGAACCCCAGTCAATGAATTCTATTAGCATCTTTAGCAGAGTACGTTTGTTGACTCCAAATAAAAATTATATAAATATATTAATATTCAAAAAATTCAAATTTCATTCATACATTTTGTTACGATTGCCAATAGAGAAAAAGCAAAACGAGAGAAAAATTGGTATCGAGCTGTTTGTATCGTGCGTTCGATACGACACGACGAGATTTTGTGTTACGGAAATCAAAAACAATAGTTTGATACACGTATTTGTTCGATATCGAATTATGGAAAGCAACCCCAGGAATTACTGCAAATAATTTAATAAAAATTTGGAATAATTCTCATCAACGCTTAACAACAGTTTTCACTATCGAGTTTAATGCTCGCCTAAATTTTGACTCATCTTTGACAAGTTGCCGTTGCCTAATAAATCAAGGGACTGAATTTGTACGGCAGCCGACGTAGTTCAGCTGGCTAGTCCGTTGGGCCGCGAGTCAAATGCGACGCTTGAACCAAGGTTCAAGACTCCGTTGCTTCTAACACCGAAACAAAAAAAAACCAACAAATTTTTCTTTCGGCGGCTGTCCTCTCAGCAGGAAATGGCAAACCTCTGAGAGTAAAATTGCCTATGAAAAAGTTCCCAACTCGCCGTTCGGAATCGGCATAACACTGTAGGTCCCTTCCAACCTTGTAAAAACATGCAAACACGCACAACATGGTTGGTTGCGGGTAGCTAAGTCTTAGTCGCGTAAACGGGCTGTCGTGTCAGTCAAGAAGAAGAAGAAGAATTTGTAAATCTTACAAAAAGTAAGAAAGTTTAATTTTACCCTAGCACTCTGGTCATATTTCGCTAACTTACAAAGTTGGTATCAGATGGTTTAGGTTTTTTTCGGCAAAAGGTAGAACTCTTCATAGTTGGCCTCGATAGCGCACTGGTCAGCGCGTTGGCTTCTCATATCAGAGGCCCTAGGTTCGAGTTCTAGCTTGGGCTGGTGAAACACTCGTCTACCTCTATCCACATGAAGCATATGAGAATTACAAGAATTGTGGTTTCTAAAGTAAGTCAAAAGTGACAGCTATCAGATGGATGCAAATAGAGAAAAATTAAAAACGACAGGAGTCCTTCAAAACAAACCAAATATCCAAATATATAGGGTGGCATTTTGTGGTCAAATCTGGCAACTCTAATGTCATTTATGTTCAGTTTGGTTTGCCATTTCATCATGAACAGGTTGACAAAAGAACAACGCTTGCAAATCGTGCAAATTTATTTCGAAAATAATGGTTCAGTTCGCGAAGTTTACCGCAAGCTCCGTCCATTTTATGGTCGACATAATCGTCCATCAGAGCAATTAATTCGGTTAACCATGGGTCGTTTTCGCACTACGTTTACTCTATGTGATAATACGCATCCGCAGAGACGTCGAACAGTGCGCACCGAAGAACCAATTGCCGCTGTAGAGCAAAATGTTGAAGAGGACCCGAATGAATCGATTCGCCACCGTGCACAGCAATTGGAGCTTTGTCCATCAACTTTAGGGAAGATTGAAAATTGGACCTGTAGAATTGGCTTTATTCGAGCCAGCCGCGGCGGCCACATGCCCGAAATCATATTTAAATATTAATGGCATAAAATTATCCTTCCAATAAAGCCAAATTGATGGACATTAAAGCGATTTTCTTGTGTTTTATTTCAATTCGAAGTTCTATACCTCTAAAAAAAACACCCTATATTTGTGAAAACTGAATTTATTTTCTTGCCAAACCAATATAATAAACTATATTTACATAATAGAAAATTCCGTTCCTATTTCTATGATCTTCTTTACATTCACTTTTAAAAAACGAAAATTGAATTTTTCAAATGCTAGCAATATGGTCACCTTGAACATAGTAATGCAGGACTCTTGCAGCTGTTCTATTAAAATCTAAAACATATTTTTGGTTTGCTTCAAAGTGGTTTGCAATCTCTGTTGTGGAAATCATAAGCACGTCAAAGGAGTTTTTGCCATAATTCACTTAGGTTCAATGAAATATTTTCTTTGACATTTACTTTAATGCACAAAGTACATAAATTCAATGCCTAAACAGCTGCGTAAGAGATTTTTGTCTATGTTTGCTGTGCAGTAAAATTCGCAAACTATTTGTATGAAAATATTTTATTTTTATTGTAATGCAAACTTTTCCTGATTTGTAGAAATTGTTGAGAATTTTTTAAGAATTCTGAAATACTGAAATTTAGAAGGAATACATATTGACTGACAATTGATTTAAATTTATATTTGATACAAATAAGATATTAAATAAATATACAAATAAAAATAATAAATAAAAAAAATTAAATAAAATCAATAATAAATTCAATATATATTGGTACATATGTAAATACGAAGTAATATGAGTGTATTTCCCTTCCCTTTAATGTTTAATAATTTCTTTCAAAAATTTAAAAATTTTCGGAAATAATTTTAAGCAAAACTGAACCTCAATTCGTGTCTATACTGCAGTGGCTTTAAGCACTTTACAATTTACAGCCTTGTGCAGGTAATAAACCTGCATGCTTATCAGTGTGTTGTAGCTTTTTTTGTTGTTGTTTTTGGCGCGAAAAATGCGGTCATGTCAATAAAATGCCAAACTTGCCTATCGGTCGCTGTTTTTTTCAGCAGCAGTTGCAAAGAAAAACATTCCAACATCCACAAACATGTGAAAACACACACACACACACGAACTCACTCACATATACATCCTCGTACACACAGCAAAAGGCAGTTGCCCCGGAAATCAGGGTAAATCACTTTTGTAAGCTGCCACATTGGCAACACAACAACAAATATCAGAAGCAACACAACGCACTTAGAGCAAATTTTTATGACCTGCTCTGGCGTTGATTTTTGCTTAGCATACGTTTTCGGTGCCGTCAATAATGTCGCATGCAGCGGTATGTGTGTGTGTGTATACTTACATTTTATTTGAACTCATTTTGAACTCATCGATTGTATTATAGATTTTTTTGTTTGGTTACCAGTTTTCATCTCAAGTAAAATATGTCAAAACAACCAGACGGGCAACGTTTAGCATACTTTACGGCGCTGTAAGTTTATTCTTTCGACATGATTTTCATATATTGTTGACATTTCAGACAACTTGATGTCTCACTTTATTGACAACAGTAGCAGAAAATGTTGCTGTTGTTGTATTTTTTTTTTAAATTTATTTTTTTACTTTTAAAGCCGTCGTACATACCTAAGGGCGACTTAAGTCTCGCTCTGAACAAGCAATGACTACGTATAGTTATGGCTTTAACGCAATAATGTTGAAAGATAGTTCAAGACACGCAAACACACTTCCACACACACACAGACCTGTACAGAATTGCTTGGGCTGCTTAAAGTAAAAGAAAAACTGCCCCAAAACACAGTGTTTTGAATTTTTCAACAGTTTCATTTGACTGGCAGGCAGAGTTTTTTTTTCCAAGACTCCATCACAGCTTCTAATGGAATTTTCTTGTCAAACATTTGCACAATTTGTTAATGGTTGTCTCTTGGTTGTTGCGAGTTGTCTGCGTGTGTGTGTCTGGCATAATTTTCGCTCACATGTTCTCATATTTTTATGTCTGACTCGAATCATGTTCACACATCACGAGCGCTTCTTGTTTGACACTTCTTTGGTGCCGCTTTTCGGCGAAGATATATCGGCGCTGCGTATACACCGGAGACCAACAATTTATTCGGTGGAATAAAAATGTTTGAAAATGCAACAACAAAAAAAATCCAATAATTATTTTTTTGCAAAAATTCAGCACGTTTTGCCTGTAGAAATAAGCCTCATAAGTAGATTTTTGTTTATGCTGTGAAAAATTTTAATATTTAAAGTGGCCTAAGCTCACTAAGGAAAATTTAAAGAAATAGTTTAGGGGAAATGTTAAAAATATGAATGAAAGTTAAATTTATGATATCTGAATGCAACAATTTTTTGACTATTTTCGGACCAATTCCTGACAGTTTTCTGACCATTTTCTGACGGTTTTCTGACCATAATCTGACCATTTTCTGACATTGCTGAAACGACTTTAATTGCTTAAAATGTAAGTTTCACAAACAATTTACAAGTAAAATTAAACTATTTAAAAAAAAAAGTAGATAACATTTATGACACCTGAGATGAAACGAAAAACGTTTTTTGACCCCATTTTCATTACAAGCATTAAATTAAAAACTATTAAAAATCAAAATTATAAATTAATTTCTGAAAATTTTTTGACTATTTGCTGACCATTTTCTGACCATTTTCTGACGGTTTTCTGACCATAATCTGACCATTTTCTGACATTGCTGAAACTACTTTAATTGCTTAAAATGTAAGTTTCACAAACAATTTACAAGTAAAATTAAACTATTTTAAAAAAAAAGTAGATAACATTTATGACACCTGAGATGAAACGAAAAACGTTTTTTGACCCCATTTTCATTACAAGCATTAAATTAAACACTATTAAAAATCAAAATTATAAATTAATTTCTGAAAATTTTTTGATTATTTTCTGACCATTTTCTGACATTGCCGAAACCACTTTAGTTGCCTTAAATGTAAGTTTCACAAACAATTTACAAGTAAAATTAAACTATTCAAAAAAAGTAGATAACATTTATGACACCTAAGATGAATCGAGATAACATTTTTAACCCACTATCATTATAAGCATTATTAAAAATTAAAATTTAATTAATTAATTCTGAAAATTTTTTGACTATTGTTTCACAAACAATTTACAAGTAAAATTAAACTATTTAAAAAAAAGTAGATAACATTTATGACACCTAAGATGAATCGAGACACAATGTTTTAAACCAATTTCATTACAAGCATTAAATAAAAAATTAAATTATTTGAATGAACACTGAACCACAAAATCAAATGTTTTCCAAAATAACAAAATTCTGACAAAGATTTGGGTAGAAAGACTTTTTGAAAGTTTCCCTCTTTTGCCCAAATTTAAAGTGAACCTGCATAAGAAAACTATGTAAATTTACATTTTAGATTAAAGAAGTGTCAAGTAATTTGATGTAAAATAGAAAGAGAAACATTTCTGTTGAACATTTTAACCCTCTAACTCCAATTTCAATGGGTCAATTTGACTCTTTTTTCCTAGAATGCCAAAAACTGTACTTTGAAACAGAACTTTTAGTACTAGAAAGACCATTGCGGTAATTTTGGCAGCTTTTCATTTTCAAATATCTGTATTTTCTTTAGTATTTCTATCAAATTTTGCTTTGGTGACTTTTAGTTTTTTATTGTGAAGAATTCTATATTAAAAAAAAAATGATTTTGTGAACAATTAGCCAACTTTCCGATGTGCACTTTTCGAGATATCAACGGATTTGATAGGTTTTTTGTGTTTTTGTAGATATGAAAAACTTCTTTCGGTCTTTCTAGTGTTAAGAAAGAAATGTGGCTCAAAAATATTTGTCATAAAATTCTACCATAGGTCTCTGAATACACTGAAGCTCAAACTTGAACTTGAACGCCAGGATCAAGTCAAAACTAAACACGTGTTAAAGATTAAAATTTTTTATTTATTTAAAATTTGTGCTAAAATGTGCAACAAAACTGAGTTTTAGAAGTAAAACAAAGCAAAAATTTGAATGCGGGTGCTGATACCGCTACCCGTCTTCTGGATGCGGGGGGGTAGACAACAAGAGGAAACACTTGAAATTACAGCACAATGCTCTGAGCGCAAATCATAGAAACACGAATGCCGCGTCTGTGCTCACTCGTTCATTCTCGCTCAATTGTCCGAAGAGGAGGAAGACGATGTGCTGTTGTTCTTGTTGTTGCGCTGGCGAAAAGCTGAAATTGTAAAACGATTTATATTTTCTGGCTGGCTTTTGTTCTTCTTCTATAAGCCTGCACAGCGTCGCATATTGCTCCTGAACTCACTGCCGACTGTAGTGTGCGCAAAATCATAGAAAAGAAAATAAAATATGGCTGGCATAGCGACCTATATGATCGCTACAGGCAATTAAAAAATAAATAATAAGTAATCAATAAAAATGGAATTGGAAAGAAAAGAAAAGTCTCGTTCTTTGGAACTTTTCTTACTGCCCACATATAATGCTTGTTTAAAAAAACTAAAATAAGAAAATTTAATATTGTAAATTTATGTTCACATCATCGCCACGTAAAAATATTTGCAAACATTTTAAATTGGGATCAACCACCAAATTTTTAAATTAATCAAAGCATTGGCCAGCAAAAAGCCATACACCACAAACATTCGATTGCTGGTGACATTGCAGCAAAATCAATCACAACACAAAAAAGCATACACACAATAAACGACAACACCAAAAACATTAGCGAATCCCGAATCATCTTCGTTGAAACGACGATGACGATGCTTTGGTTCGTTGTTTACTCTTCGCTTGCGCTTCGACGAACAAGATCGCAAACTGTTGAGCGCGAGCAAATTTCCCGCAACCTATGCCTCCGCTCATCTCTTCCCGCCCGCATCTCGAAACACGCTTGGCAAATTTTTGAAGATGCGTATTCTTTATATTCTATATTCTTTGGTTTAACCCATTCGAGACGACGATTTTTTTCGAACACGGTCTCCAGGAGCGAAATTTTGTCTTTCTTTGTATATGACATGTAAGAAAGGCTTCAGAAAATTTTTAGATTTTTTTTTACACAGTAAAACCAATGCCAAATTTTGTTTTCCTATACTTTAGAGCCGCCGTGGCTCAGTTGGTTAGTGCGCGGTCCAACGAGTCGCATGCAGAGCGACGCAAGATCGAATACTGCATGTAGTAAACACCTAAAAAAAATATCGGGAAACTCGTTTTCTCTTTCGGTGGCTGTCCTCTCAGCTGGAAATGGCAAACCTCTGAGAGTAAAAATTGCCTATGAAAAAGCTCCCAACCTGCCGTTCGGAACCGGCATAAAACTGTAGGTCCCTTCCACCCGCGTACAAAATTCACACGCACAACACGGGTGGCTGCGGGAAGCTAGGCCTTAGTCTCGCGTAAGCGGGCTGTCGTGCCAATCAATTATTTATTATTATTATACTTTAGAGATTTCATTAGTTCCAGAAAAAACTTATTTCGACAATAATTGCAAATGACTGCTATTGCACACACGGTGTGCAGGCTGTCTTATAGCTTTGGAAATCCACACGAACACACGGTGTGCAATCAGTCTCGAATGGGTTAAGAAGGTAAGAAAAAAAGATCTGGAGCAATTTGCAATTGTTGAACAATTTTTTTCTTCTCATGTTACCTTCAAAATTATATCGAATTTCTTGTTTAGTTAGTGAATTAAAAAAACTTTTATCATTTAATTAAGCAATTTTTCTCTGTTAGTTGCTGTTGTACCTTAAAAATAATATCAAATTTCCTTTTGCTTTGCACAATGAAACTTTTATATTGAAGTGTGGTTAAATCTTGTTCAATGTGACAAATCCCAGACAGTGGGCTTGTTGCTGTGTGGCACAAACCCCATTACATGTTTTACATTCAGAACGATTTACGAATGCACATGAAATGAATGTCGAAGAAAAGCATTTTCCGTTTGTTATTGCAACGACGACAGCGGCAGCAACAGTAACAATAAGCAAATAAAATGAAAACATTTACATTCAACATTACTGCCATTTCACTTGTCACTGGGCGAGCGAAACAACAACACTAATAAAATGCCTCGGCGACGAAAGACAACGCAGGATGCGACGAGTGGGCGGCAAAAGGATAAAAATAAAAAAAATAAATTAAACAAAAGTGTGGTAATTATTTGCGCAGCATCGTATGCAACATGCTGCAACACAAACAAACAAACATATATATATATATATAAACATACATACATACATATATACTTGTATGCGTATAAATACAAACTCACATATAGGCAGCAAAGCGAAAGCAATGAACGTTAAATGCCAGTTTGGAGAGTGAAACAAATGGCAAAAGTGCAACAACAACAACAACAACGACAACAAAATAATAATTGTAGCAAAGAGAAATTACGAGACAGGAAATATAACAAACTTAAGCACTTGACGGCACCGGTGTGTGTCTGTGTATGTGTGTGTGTGTGTGTGCAAGTGAGGCAAATAAAATAATTGCAACATGGCTGCGACGAAAGGACAACGCGACAACGTTGTTTCGTTAAAGCTGCAACAAAAAAAGAAAAAAATCGGAAGAAGAAGAAGAAGAGAATGAAAAGTAAGAAGCAGCAGCAGCATTAACAGAATCCGCCAAGCAGCGAGCGCTGCAAATTATTAACTTGCAGCACACAGCGACTTGCGAACGAATGAACGAACGAACGGACGGACTGACGGGGACAGACAGATTTCTACGGCCGCGTAGAAATCAAGTGGCTGGCTGCTGTTGATGGCGCAGCTGCTGTTGCTGTGGCGCGTGCTCACTGTGTCGGCTGTTGTAAATGCTTTTGCAGTTGTTGTTTGGTTGTTGTTGTTGTTGTTGGCTGTGCTGTGTTTCGGCTTCTGCATACAAATGGCATGCGAGCAAAGCGAAATTTTCCCAATTAAACTTCATTTTAATTACTTCAAGTTGCAGTGCGTGTGGTTCGTTGCTTAAATCCGGCAGCAGTAACAACAACTACAACTACAACAACAACCACCACACAACAGTCGCCGCAACAGCAGTTGCAGGTGCGCGCGTATCTAATGAGCGCATCTTAAGACAGCCAACCAAGTGTTGTTGTATGTTGCTAGTTGGCGTTTCGTTATGTCGTAAATGTGCACCTCAGCTGCTGTCAGTTGAGAGTAGGTTGTTGTTGTTGTTGTTGCTGTTGCTGTAGTAGCGAGGCCTAATTAAAATGCTGCATGGCATTTAATGAAGTTGGCGAAAAGGAAATATCATTGCGGGTAGCTGGAGACGTGCTTTAGTCACCGGAAATACTCATTTAATTTTTGCTCATACGCCGCTCTCAGTTCAATTGCATGTGTGTGTGTGTGTGTGTGTGTGTATGAATTGTGCGCGTATTTGAATAAGTTATTTGACTTGATTACAAAACTCGCGTATGTTTTTTTTAACTCATACTTCTAAACTAACTGCAAGATAGGCAATGACTTTGACTGTTTAAGTGCTTTGAGTGTTTTCTTTTACTTCTACTTCCAGCGTCTATGGAGAGTGTGGAGGAAAGTGTGGAGTGGAGATTTAGAAACTTGTAGCCCTGTCGCTTTGTGTCCCAATTCGCAATTAAAATCTAAAGAATCATCAAGTCATGTTTGTTCATTAGTCAGTTTGGAATAAGCTTTCTTTGAAAAATAGATGAAGTCCTGTTTCTCTAACTTGGGAACAGCTTTCTCTAAAGACTCGATCTAGTCATGGAACCATTTTGAGATCAGTTTCCTCTGAAGAATATTTTGCGTGCACAATGTACAGATTTCTCTATAGAATTTTCCAGGGACGCTTGTCCATTAGTAAATTTGAGATCAGCTTCTACTGAAAAATTGATCTAGCCATACTTATTCATCTGCCAATTTGAAATCAGCTTTCGCTTAAGATCCGTCTATGGATATATTTTGGGATCAGTTTCCTCTGAAAAATATGTCACATGAAGAATGTGCAGATTTCTCTATAGAATTCATCTAGTCATACTTGTTCATCTCCCACTTAGAGATCAGCTTCCTCTGAAGAATTGTTCTGGTCATGCTACATTATATTTAGGACTAAGTCCTGCTCCTCCGTCTATCAATTTGGCATGTAGTCATGGCCGTTAATCTACTATTTAAAGATCAGTTTTCTCTGAAGGATATTTACGAGTAGAATGTGCAGATTTCTCTATAGAATCCAACTAGTCACGCTTATCCATCTTCCAATTTGGAACCAGCTTCTACTGAAGAATTGATCCAGCCATACTTATTCATTTCCCACTTTGGGATCAGCTTCTTTGAAAAGTGGATTTAGTCCTGTTCCTCCAATTAGGTATCGGAATCTAAAAAATTAATCTAGTCAGGGATCTATTTTAGGCTCAGTTTTCTCTGAAGAATATTTTATGTGCAGAACGTGCAGAGTTCTCTATAGAATCCATTTAGTTTCGCTTGTCAATCTGCCAATTTGGGATCAGCTTTTACTAAAGAATTGATTTATCCATACTTGATCGCTCAAGAATCTGTCTAGTCATACTTGCCCATCTTCCACTTTGGGATCAGCTTTCTTTGAAAAGAAAATTTAGTCCTGTTCCTCCCATTTGGTATATGTTTCGATGAGTGCTGTCTTCAGTGATCTGTCGATCCCATCTCCAATCCCAATCTTTCCCTCTCCCTTTGTACTCATGTTCCCCCTATTTTCTGCTCCCCGGCTACGGCCGTTCGTATCGTTTAAGGTTCATTGTCATACTTGTACACTTGTATTACGTACGTCGATCAATAAAGATCATAGAACTCGACACGACCCGCCTTATTATTTATCCGCTCCGTGCTGAAAGAAACAGTATTAAAATCAATCTAAAGAATCAATCTAGTCAGGGATTCATAATAGGATCAGTTTTCTGTGAAGAATATTTTACCTGCAGAATATCCAAAGTTCTCTGTGGAATTTATCTAGTCGTGCTTGTTCATCTTCTAATTTGGAATCAGCTTTCTCTATAGAATCGATCTTCTCATGTACGTTCCCACTTTGAGATCAGCTTGCATTGAAGAATTGATCCATTTGAGATCAGCTTTCACTAAAGAATCTGTCTAGTCATACTTGTCCATCTCTCACTTCGGGATCAGCTTTCTTCTAAAAGTAGATCTAGTCTTGTTCCTCCAATTTGGTATCAGAATCAATCTAAAGAATATAGTCAGGATTCCCTTTTAGGATCAGTTTTCTGTGAAGAATATTTTACGCGCAGAATATCCAAAGTTCTCTGTGGAATTTATCTAGTCATGCTTGTTCATCTTCTAATTTGGAATCAGCTTTCTTTATAGAATCGATCTTGTCATGTGGTCGATCTCTCAATTTAAGATCAGCTTAATCTAAAGAAGTGATCTGGCCATGCTGCAAAATAAATAAAGTCTTGCTCCTTCATCTACAAATTTGAAATCAACCATTAAAATTTAGAATCAGCTTGTTCCAAAGAATCGATCTTGTCATATTCGACCATCTCCCAATTTTGTATCAAATTTATCTGTAGAATCCATCAAGTCATACTTGTCTATTTCCTACGTTCGGATCAGCTTGCACTGAAGATCTGATCTGGTTTTGCTGCAAAATATACTAAGTCCAGCTCCTCCATCTATTAATTTGGGATCTACTCATGGCCGTTCATCTATTATATCAATTTAAGATCAGTTTTCTCTGAAGAACAGAACTAGTTATGCTTGTTCATGTCCCATTTTAAAATAAGCTTGTTTAAAGAATCGATCTTGTCATGTTCGCATATCTTCCAATTTGATATCAGATTTTTCTATAGAAGCTATCTAGTCCTATTTTTTCATCGGCAAATTTGGTACCAGAACTTTCTACTGAATTCATCTAGTCATGCTTGTCCATCTGCCAATTTGGAACAGCCTTTTTCAATAGAATCCATCTTATAGTTAATACTCGCCGTCAAGATTAAGTCTTGCTCCTCCATCAAAAAATTTAGGATTTACCAAACGATCAGTGTACGATCAGTTTCCTCTAAAGAACAAAACTAGTTATGTATGTTCATGTGCCAATTAAGGATCAGCTTCTTCCAAAGAATTGATCTTGTCATCTCCTAATTCGGTATCAAATTTCTCTATAGAATCTATAGAGGCCATGACTAGCCGTTCATCTCCCATTTTAAGATCAGTTTTCTCTGAAGAACAGAACTACTAATTACACAGCCACACAAAAAAAAAAAAAAATTTTGGCCTGGGGGTCTGACTATGTATACCATATGTTTTTGGGGTCACTGAATCCAAATCCGAGGTCAATTTTACCCCAGCACGTCACGTTTTTGACATAACCTCAAAAAACACTTTCAAATCCACTAAAATCATATAAAAAAAATTTTTCTAGCCTGGGGGTCGGACTATGCATACTATATGTTTTCGGGGTCGCTGAATCCAAATCCGAGGTCAATTTTACCCCAGCACGTCACGTTTTTGACATAACCTCAAAAAACACTTCAACATTCACTAAAACCATATAAAAAAAGTAAACCATGTATAAATATAACCATATAACCATGTATAAATATAAATATGTAAAGTATATATATAAATAAATATGTAAATGAATAAATAAATATAAATTAACAAATATGTGTATAAATCAATGAATAAATAACGGGCATGCTCCGTTGCCGGCCGTCTCCGCGAGGAGGTGCCCTGGATGCAGACGCACGGGAGAGTATACCGAAATAAATCTGGAAATTCCAGAACTTAATATTATTTAATTTATTCATTGATTTATACACATATTTGTTAATTTATATTTATTTATTCATTTACATATTTATTTATATACATACTTTACATATTTATATTTATACATGGTTTACTTTTTTATATGGTTTTAGTGAATGTTGAAGTGTTTTTTGAGGTTATGTCAAAAAAGTGATGTGCTGGGGGTAAAATTGACCTCAGATTTGGATTCAGCGACCCCGAAAACATATAGTATGCATAGTCCGACCCCCAGGATAGAAAAATTTTTTTTTGTGTTAAGTGGATTTGAAAGTGTTTTTTGAGGTTATGTCAAAAACGTGACGTGCTGGGGTAAAATTTACCTCGGATTTGGATTCTGCGACCCCGAAAACATATAGTATGCATAGTCCGACCCCCAGGCTAGAAAAAATTTTTTTATATGATTTTAGTGGATTTGAAAGTGATTTTTGAGGTTATGTCAAAAACGTGACGTGCTGGGGTAAAATTGACCTCGGATTTGGATTCAGCGACCCCAAAAACATATGGTATACATAGTCAGACCCCCAGGCCAAAATTTTTATTTTTTTTTGTGTGGCTGTGTTATTGTTCATGTGCCAATTTAGCATCAGCTTGTTCTAAAGAACCGATCTTGTCATGTTTGTCCATCTCCCAATTTGGTATCAGATTTCACTATAGAATCCATCTAGTCCTGCTTGTCAATTTGGTGTCAGATTTTTCTACAGAATTCAGTTAGTCATGTTTGTCCTTTCTTTCTCTATAGAATCCATCTAATAATACTCATCGATTTGGCAATTTGGAAAAAGATTCCTCTGAAGAATTGATCAAAAACTGCTCGGCTAATAGTCGGTTGGTACTCATAACTTTTGCAGGAGTTGAGGTATCGAAACGAAATTTGGTATGTACTAGTTTACTAGTTTCAGTGGAGTAGTTAGAATAGAAAATTGATAGAAATAGAATACAAAATAAACGTTATTTCCTAAATTTGAAGTTCTATTGTTATAAAAGAATATTTGAAGAATTGAAAGTGAATTTCTTTACACTCATCCAAATATTAAAACATTGTTGACTTTATGCAACAGAAAATGGGTTTAGGTTTCCGTATTTGTTCATATAATATAAACTTTGTCTGTTTAGACGGAGATAGAAAGCTCTAAGCCCATCATTCTTTCGTCAATCTCAGAGTAACCAATATAATTGTAAGCGTCAGCCACGAAATTTCAATCATAAAAGTGCCTTAATATGAGTTTCGTCTTGTTTTGTTGGAAACACTTGGAGGTTATAACAAATCAAACATGAATCGAATTCTTACTGCTATACGGTCTCGCCTGTTTGAAAGCTTCAAGGAAGTGTTCGTAGTTTTTTTTTTTAATTTTTGTAGATGTTTCTAGAGCACACCTCATACTATTTAATATTTATTCAGTTGGAGTTTAAAAATGTGGAACTTTTTCTAATTTTCTTAACTAATTTATTTCTTGTTCTTTCGAAGATTGTTTATTTTCGAAATCAAACATCTCGTCATTATTATTCATTTTGCTTAAAAAAACCAGAATAAGTATGTTCATATCTATAACTCTTGACGAACGCTGATTTCATACTGAAATGGTCATGTTCAAAGTTCCAAAGTCCACACTCGCAAATAACCGAAAGCATTAACGTAAGCAATTTCGTTCTTAAACTACAAACTGCATAATCTTGCTTACTTACCTTCCATCTTGAAAGTCGTTCAACGACATGGATTTCATTCCTTAAGGGCAACAACAAATACCCGCGTCGAAGAACCAACAGCAGCGGCTAACTTTGTGTCTGGTCTGGTTTGCTCGTTGGCCTCCGGCAACAAATCAGCTCCACTATGCACGCAGCGAAGACGGTGAATGTTGCGCGTATTCAAAAATTGTCGCGTAAATTCGCTAAGAAAATTAAATAAATAGAAAGCATGGCAGAAAATATGAGACAATTTGCGTTGATGACTGATACACACAGACACACACACACACACACAGCTACACATAAAACCAAACAAACACGCACGCAGAACATGAGACATAAAGCCAGAAACGAGCGCACACTCAGTCAGACAGACAGGAAGCGGAAGCTCAAAATTTTGGCCAAGAATTATTTGGGTCATGAAGTTGGTTGTCAGCGGCAAAGTACAACGACAACAGTTTGTCATTAGCCGAGGCGAAATTAAAGTAAAATGGCTGCTGCAACATCATCATGAAGTTTCATCGGGACGCGAGCCAAGTGTCGACGTGTCGCACCTGAAACAGGTGCGACGATAAGGAGTTGTGGGTGGATGGGAGATTGCTGGGTGAAGGGCAGTAAAAGCGGCTTGCGTCGAGTTGATGAGGCGGCAGCAGCAGCGACTAAAAGGGTCGCGGTCGTCATTGCTGTCGCAAATGAAATTTCATGCAAATGCGCGTTGCTTGCGTTGTAGTTGTAGTTGCAGATTTGGCCAAATCGAAATTACAGTCTGTACGCTGTATTCGTTTTTTCCTCTTCGTCAGCTCGCAGCTATTTCGACTTTCGTTGAAATTGCATTTCGCTGAGAATGGTTGAATTTGATTGGATTAAGTGCGATTCTCGTTTTCTTGAACGTTGTTATTGTGTTGATGAGTCCCTTCTAACGGGTAAGATTTGAAGCTTTGGTTCTGGTTTAATTTTGTATTTGAAAGAAGAATAGGTTTGGTATGGAAGTACTGGATCCGAGTGATCTAAGTTTATTGAAAGGCATTTTTGTGCCTTGAGAATCACTTTTTTCTAATCGTTTCACTAATATTTCTTTCTCATTTTACTGCAATAAATTTTGTCTTTTAAGGCAGTTATTTAAGAAAAGTTGTTTCTTTGAATTGTTTTTTAATTATTGAAATATAAGGAGCAGTAAAAAAATTCAATATGTCTAAGAAATGGATCTGTATCACGCTTTGTAGAGAAAGGATCGGATTATGCTGGATGGCATTAGAAAGTTAAGATTCCGTACTAAAAAAACGTTTCAGACAGTTTTGTGATTGCTTGACGCAGTTTTGATTGAGCTTCGTGCAAAGATGGACACCAGCTATATCTCGCGTTGTATAAAAGCGACGGTATTATGCTTGATGGCTTTAGAAAGATATGATTTTGTGCTAAAGAAACTTTTCAGACAGCTTTGTGATTGCTTGACTCAGTTTTGATTGAACTTGGGTCAAAGATGGACACCAGCGCAGAGAAAATATGCCATATTTCATAGTTTTTCTTCAATAGAGGCAAAAGCCCGACAAGCCAGACGGCTGAAAATGTAAATAATGTTTCTAATTTTGACCAGTGGCGCACATAAAATTTAATTTTGAAGAGAGGGGAGGGGGTTTCGCGTACAACTGAAAAGCTTAAATCCATTTGAAACCATATATTGCACCAGAAATTTTTGTTTTTGCGGGATTTGACCCTCCAGAACTACTTCTGCGTGTGCCACTGGTTCTCATACTATAATCGCTAAGCACGTACAACCTTGGTTTCGTCGATTCCATTCCTGTAATTTTAATGTCAAACATCTCTTAGAAAAATTCACGCAATGTCAGTAAAATCATGGAAATCGTCGAGTCCAACCGTCATGTAAACACTGATTCGATGGTTCAAAAGCTAAAGATTGCACAAAAGATCTTTCGGAACCGCTTAAAAAAGGTTACATAGAAAAAGAAGCTCGATGTATGTGTGTCACATGAGTTCACGCAGAAATCCTCATTGATCGAACTACCATCTGGGAACCGCTGCTGAATTGCTACAAAATCCACCCATTTCGAAGATAAATGGTGACTGTTGATGAGAAGTGAATCACTTGAGACAAAGTCAAGCAAAACCGGCAATGTTTGAATGTAAGTTTGCCGGCACAAACACTGACCAAGCCAGGAATGACTGTCAGGAAAGTTTTGTTGTCTGTTTGGTGGGATTGGCAGAGAATCATCGACTATGAGGTATGAGCCAAACTTTTAATTCCAACCTATTCTGTCAACAAATGGACCGTCTTAAGGAATCAATGGTCAGTAGGAGAGGAATCGTGTTCCATCAGAACAACGCCAGGTTGATCGATTGATCAATAATGACTCGCCAGAAGCTCAACAAACGTAGTAAGAAGGTTTCTATGCATCTTTCTTATAGTTCAGCTGCTCCCCTCTATGATAAATGATTTCATTGGTAAAAAATTTGGCTCAAATGAAGCTTGTGAAAGTCGACAGAGTTCGATAGAGTAGGTCCGAAAGTTTTAATGTGGGAAATTAGCTTCAATTACCTTCAAAATGGGAACAAGATGTTGAACAGGACGGTGTTTAAGGGGCCCGAACACTGTAAACTGCGATTTTTCATATGTTTTTTATTTTATTTATTAAAAAAAAAACGGACGTTCCGATTTACATGAAACTTTACACATATGTTAATAAATGTTTAGATTATCGAAAACAATTTTTTTTTTTTTTTGGCGGCCATGTTTGTATTCTGTAGCTGATCCAAAATGTCGTCTTTTTAAAATGACCCTTGTCGCGTTGACAGCAAATCAGCATAACGGAGCCTCCTAGAGCAAAAAACAAAAAAGATTCTTGAAATATACATTACTGGCTACTGTTTGACGTAGGGGATTTTAAAAATATTGATTAGAAAAAAAATGGCGGCTGTTTGAAGAAAAAGTTTTTTTTTTCGCGTAAAATTTTGCACTAAATTATTTATAAAAAAAAAAGTTTGGCATATATCGAAAAACGGCTACGTCGAGCAGAAGCGACACTATTCCCGAATATAATGCAATTTGAATCAGGTCGATCGGATAAAAACTTTTTCAGTTATGCTGTCAACGCGGTCAAAAAACATGGTTTCGAGATAATCGCGTTTTAAGTTTTGAAAGGGGCAAATCGAATTAAAAAAGGTAGTAAAAAAGGTAATCTAAACATTTATTAACATATGTGTAAAGTTTCATGTAAATCGGAACGTCCGTTTTTTTTTAATAAATAAAATAAAAAACATATGAAAAATCGCAGTTTACAGTGTTCGGGCCCCTTAATTGACCCAAGTAGGATCATTCTAAATATACTGAATAAAGCCGCAAATTTCATGCAAACAAAAATGTATCTTCACATATCTCTTAGGTTAAAAAATTTGGAAATAATTTGAGAGAAAATGCAAAATAAAAAAGAAACAAGCAATAAATAAAAATAATAACAAAGACAATTTTCCTCGTCGTTCCCTTCCATATCAATTCGATAAGGTTATTTAGTGTCACTGATTTCGAATCGGCAAACTATTTTTAAAACTTAGCTGGAGTTTTCAAAAAAAATTGGCGAAATTCGAAATAATTTCTAATTTCTAATTCGAATTCTAATAATTTCTTTTAAACACTCAATTACGATTGCAAATATATTCAAAATGCGGAGGTTAATGGGATTTCGACAATACATTTTGATTTTTGCTTTGTAGAAATCCAACCTCACAACTCCGATTGTATGGGGGACACCCTCTGGTGGTGAATTTCTGAACCTTAATTAATTTTGTATTTTTTCTACTCAAGAAAATTGACGATCGCTCAATAAATCATTGAAATCGGTTCAATAGTTTCCGAAATACGATGTTTTCTCGCTTACTTAACTATTTACTACATTTGCAAGTGGGGAGCCAATGGCATAGAAAATGGTCAATGCTGTATGGCAGCCCCTTAAGATTTGGCGTTAGTGGGTAGGTATGTTTGGAAGAAACATTCGGAAGAGAATATAAATGGGTGTTGGTCATACATTTGATACACCTGGGGGCAACATGGGAGTAATGGGAGCCCATTTTATAAAAACGACCATTTTGTATGGGAGCCCCATCAAGTGTTGGAGATAAGGTAAAAATATCAGGTGTACAACTTTGCTTCCGCCGTTTTCCGATAGGTGGCTGTACCGGCTGAGGCTGGTTGAAATACATAGATGGTAATGCCTTTAAAGTGAGTGTGGACAGTGCCTAACGAATTGTCATCGCCGTTTCAGTGACAGTTGTTCTTGTTTTCGTATTATTCACGCTCGAAAATGTCCGTTTATGTGCCCAATTCTCGCCATTTGCGGGAAGTTTTACTTTTCTGTTACAATTCGAAAAAAAATGCAGCTGAAGCGCATCGAATGCTCTCAGAAACTTACGGTGATGCTGCTCTGAGTGAAAGAACGTGTCGGGAGTGGTTTCAACGTTTTAAAAATGGTGATTTCGATGTCGAAGACAAACATGGTGGTGGAAGAGAAAAAACCTTCAAAGATGAACAACTAGAAGCATTGCTTGATGAAGATTCGTGCCAAACCCAAGAAGAGCTTGCCGAATCGTTGGGAGTGAGTCAGCAAGCCATTTCAAAACGTCTCAAGGCCCTGGGCTTGATTCAGAAAGAAGGAAACTGGGTGCCGTACGAGTTGAAACCGAGGGACATCGAACGCCGTCTATTTGCATGTGAGCAACTGCTTCAAAGACAAAATCGTAAGGGGTTTTTACATCGAATCGTAACCGGTAATGAAAAGTGGGTTCGATACGATAATCCTAAACGCAGAAAATCATGGGGAAAGCCCGGGCATGCTTCTTCGTCGAAGGCAAAACCGAATATTCACGGCGCCAAGGTTATGATTTGTATTTGGTGGGATCAGCTCGGTGTGATTTACTACGAGCTCTTAAAACCGGGTGAAACCATCACAGGAGATCGCTACCGAACGCAACTGATGCGCCTTAGTCGCGCGCTAAAAGAACAGCGGCCACAATATCAAGAGCGACATGACAAAGTCATCCTCCAACACGACAATGCTCGGCCTCACGTCGCAAAAGTGGTCAAAAAGTACCTGGAAACGCTGAAATGGAAAGTCTTGCCCCACCCGCCGTATTCCCCAGATGTCGCCCCTTCTGACTTCCACCTATTCCGTTCGATGGCACACGGCCTGGCAGATCAACATTTTCAATCCTTCGAAGAATTGGAAAAATGGATTGCTTCATGGATAGCGTCAAAAGAGGACTCCTTTTTTCGAGCCGGGATCCGAAAATTGCCGGAAAGATGGGAGAAAGTTGTCGCTAGCGACGGACAATACTTTGAATAATACATCTGTAAGCACTTTTTCGCAATAAAGCTTTTAATTTTGGAAAAAAAACGGCGGAAGCAAAGTTGTACGCCTGATATGTTTGAAAAAAATGTTCAGTAGAGAAAACTAGTGGAATTTCCCAGCTTTTTTGTGAAGTTTGACCTCGATGCTATGCCATTTAGCCCCACCCTAGACCCACAATTTTTGGCTCATGCACTTTTTCACCAAACCGCATAAAATGAGAGGTTGCGGAGCATCGAGAACCCATTTATAAGAATCTCCATACAACACTAAATCCAGTCTAATGTTCACGGTTAATGAAATTCAATAAAAAATAAATAAAAAAACATTCATAGAAAAAAATTCATAAGAAGCTGTTCCATATTTTTTACTATTTTTTTTAATTAGTTTTGGTTTTGTTAATGGATTTCTAAATATTTTTTTATATCAGCTTCACTTACATTTACTTACCACCGACGAAATTCCGCCAAAATTACAATTAAATTTTAATTAACTTTTCTGTTCTTTTAATAAAATTTTTCTTTGTTCTTACATGTGCACTGTTGCTGAAATAAAATTAAAAAAATGAAAAAAAACATGCAAAGAAAAAAGTTCATACAAATGTTTCCCTCGTCTTCTAATATTTTTTCTGTTTTTTCTTAATTATTTTTCCTTTGTTTATTGAAATGTAATTATTTTTTCTTGCAACCACTTGACTTGTACTTACCACCGAAAAGAGTTCCTCCAGAAATTACAACACCATTTTTATTGCATTTTTTGTATAATAATTTTTCTTTCTTGTATTTTATTATAATTTTTCTCTTTTACTGCTGCACTTTTGATTCTCTCTGTTTGTATTTTAGGGTTTTTGTATTTTTGTGATTTTATTTGTGTTCTGTTGTGGGGCACACAGCGTTTGCCCGCTTCAGATTTGCCCATAATTTCTTGCTTCATTATTATTTGCATATAAATTCATTTGGCATTTTTGATTTTTTTTTTAATTTATTTAGTTTTTATTTTGTATTTTCTAGAAAATAAAACGTACCGTAATATTAGTTTATTTCGTGTCTAAATTTAAAATATTAAAATTACAGAAAATCGTTTAAATTAACAGATGCGGATTCACTTAGACTACAATTCACATTGCACTGTGTACGCTTTAATTTTATTTATTTATTTTCTTGTTTAAATTTGTTTTCTTTCCTTTTTGTGTGTTTTATTTGTTTTTGTTGTTGTTTATTTTTTTGTATGTTGTATAAACGTTTTATGCCGCTTACGCTTAGTTTTAACATTTTGCTTTTTTGCTTAGTTTCGCTGCAGTTTGGTAGTTGCTTTCTGACTGCATTCCTCGTTTGGTTTGTTTGCTTTGTTCTGTTTTACTTTGTGCTTAATGCAAGTTTATTTATTTCGCTAGACTTATGCAATTACTAAAGCTAATTTTAATTTTAATTTGAATTGTTAGAGAGAAATAAAATGTTCGTTTTACAAATGAAACTCTTTGAGTTTGCTTTCGTTATCGTTTTTTTTTGTTCGCTTCGACTGCGCTCTGTGTGCTTTATGCATTTTCCTTATGATTTTCTGTTCTGTTGAAGCGCCTAAATGTATGCTTTGGTACTGCTGGTGTTGCTGCTATTCTATGCAGCAGCTGCTGCTGTCTGCTGCCGAATAGTTTTATCTGTGTGTGTGTGTTTGGTTGCCATTAATTAGTGTCCAAATGTTCTCTGCATTTGCATTTGATTAGTTTGGCCGACTTGCTGCCTTAGCGCGCTTTGTAATTTACTTTTGATCTACTTTCGTGCCTAATGCGTAGAAAATTAAATTTTGTATTCTATTTGTGTTGTGTAATTATTTGATTTTCTGTTATTTCGAAAAATTTTCAACTAATTGCATGAAAATTATAAAAAAAATCTTTATCTACAAATGTTGCCACGAAATTCGGTATTTATAGTAATTTTTTATTTAGTTTATTTGTATCTCTATTTTTTCTATATTTTAACTTCACTTTTAGCTAAGCAAAAACATTTCACTAACCTATTTTGCTTCATCTCAATGCTCCTAACGTTTAAACTATAGTTGCAGTGTTGATACGTTTGCACGAGTTTCAGCACCAAAGGACAACGACAATTGCGGAGCGTCGAATGACATTTTACGTATGCGGCTTAAAGACTTTAAAAACATTAACTGAAAGTTCATCTTAAGATGTTTAGGGGTCTAGTAGAATTAAACTTCGAAAAACACACTGGGTCTTGTGGGCCGAAGCTTCTAATTTTAGCGTGAATTTCCTGTGATTTTTTTAATTATGCTACAAACAAAAATATTAAAAAAATTTTAAAACAATATGGAAAGTATGCGCCGGAATTATTTTTAAGTTAAAAGCTTTGATAGAAAGGAGACCAAGATCCAATTGAATTAAAGCGATCTCGATGACTGAAAAAATATTTGTGTTCTCCGAAGATTTAACAAGCAAACAGAGTAGAATGAAGGTATATTTTTTTTTTGAAAAAAAGGGATAAATTTGAAAAATAATTTGTTATTAAGAAAAAAAAATAACTAAGAAGGAATAGAATAAATAATAGATAGATAAGAATAAATAAAGAATTGATCGAACCATGCGAAATCTTTTCAACTTGGTGTGGATTGAAAGAAAATGTGTTTCCAGAAAATGTGTGGTTTCAGAAATGTAAAATAAAAAAATGGTAGGAAATTGTTGTTGCATTGGTAGTGTAACATATAATATGACAAATTTTTTAAGTGTTTGGTATATTAATCTGCATTTGTGAGCTAGGAAAAACTGATCCAATGTGTGGACTGCACTTCAGTGAGTCAGAAAACTAATTGAGGAGAAAATTGTTTCATATTTTTTCATATGTTTTTAATATTAGTGAAGCAATATGAATCCGAGTCAAAATCTGGTTTACTATAAATTGTGCTTTCCGTAGTTCAGAATCCTGCTGATAGTTTTAAGGACTTCTTTGTCTGTCAAGTTTAACATTTTGCATCATTAAAAGAGAGTCGAACCTTTAATCATCCATTTTTGGTATGAAAGAATATGTGAAATATAGTAAAACTACAGCTGCAAAGGATCACTGGTTAGAATTTATAAGCGGTAAATTACACTGAGACCAGGATTGATCTCTTGTGCCCCTAAGGATCACTGGTTACTAATTGGACTTTGAAGACTGTGAAAGCACATCTTGGACTAGAAGAAGGATACTTCAAATGAAGAAGCAGAGTACACTTTAGAGAACATCAGTCTCCCATTAGTGTCATTTGTTGTTTTGTCTTGATCGAGCTTCAGGGTATTTAAAACAGGGGGCAGGGAATATATAAAAAATTTTAATAAACAATTTTTTCAGTTTCATTGGAAGCTTATCCAGAGATGCTTTGGGGCACTTTATTAAATTAAGTTGGTGCCCTTAAGGTCTTCATTGTCTGTCGAAAAAAGTATTTTGTTTCATTAACATACGGTCGAACTGAAGTTCCAGAATAAGTATAAAAAATATTGGTGAAATAATGTTAAACTACAGCTCAGCTGATTTCTAATTGGGCTTTAAAAAGTCCCAGTTCTGAAATTCCGACTCTCAGATGATCCTTTCACACTCACTCCCAGAAAAAAAATAGATAGCTTCACGGTGCACCATGCACGATGCCTGTAAAGGGAAGCTGACATTCGCTAAACCAATGCACCAAACCTATCTAAGCGAAGTTCCCAACCATTTTCATTTACGTCCTTTACACAACAGATGGCGCTATGAGCGGTAGTTCAGAACATCGGAGACGTTATTCCTAAGCGGCGATAGATGGCAGTCCCGTTACATGGGACTACCTATCACCTACCCTGGCAGAAAAACACAACCGACTACTGTAACCAACAGAAGGCAATGTCTTGTGGAGGCCCTATGCTCCTGAGCGGAGTGAACACGAAAAAAATTGCCCATAAAGACTATGAAAACACATCTTGGACCAGAAGCATTGCTTGAAGATATGTTAAAGTAGAGAACACTTCAGACGACATCAATTCACTATGACGTAATTTCTTGTTCTTACTTGATGACCGACCTTTATATCACCAAGTAGATTACATAGTAAACAATTTCTACAGATTATGTAAAAAAATATGAATTGGTTGAGTGTACTAATTATCAGGTGTACAACTTTGCTTCCGCCGTTTTTTTCCAAAATTAAAAGCTTTATTGCGAAAAAGTGCTTACAGATGTATTATTCAAAGTATTGTCCGTCGCTAGCGACAACTTTCTCCCATCTTTCCGGCAATTTTCGGATCCCGGCTCGAAAAAAGGAGTCCTCTTTTGACGCTATCCATGAAGCAATCCATTTTTCCAATTCTTCGAAGGATTGAAAATGTTGATCTGCCAGGCCGTGTGCCATCGAACGGAATAGGTGGAAGTCAGAAGGGGCGACATCTGGGGAATACGGCGGGTGGGGCAAGACTTTCCATTTCAGCGTTTCCAGGTACTTTTTGACCACTTTTGCGACGTGAGGCCGAGCATTGTCGTGTTGGAGGATGACTTTGTCATGTCGCTCTTCCATTTTTAAAACGTTGAAACCACTCCCGACACGTTCTTTCACTCAGAGCAGCATCACCGTAAGTTTCTGAGAGCATTCGATGCGCTTCAGCTGCATTTTTTTTCGAATTGTAACAGAAAAGTAAAAGAATTGGGAGAATTGGGCACATAAACAGACATTTTCGAGCGTGAATAATACGAAAACAAGAACAACTGTCACTGAAACGGCGATGACAATTCGTTAGGCACTGTCCACACTCACTTTAAAGGCATTACCATCTATGTATTTCAACCAGCCTCAGTCAGTACAGTCACCTATCGGAAAACGGCGGAAGCAAAGTTGTACACCTGACAATACGAGGTGTGTTCCAAAGGAGACAGAACATTTAAAAGAGAAAAGTTCTTGGGTGCGTCACCTTTATTTATCTTAGGTACATCTTTTCCCTTAAAACGGTACATCTTTCCCCGATTTCTATTTAAAATTTCATGATATTTAGTTCAGTGGAAGCGAAGTTATTACGTTTAAGGTGACAGTATGTTTTTGTCATCGTTACGAAAATTAGCCAATATTTAGTTTTGTTATTATCAAAACATTTTCATTGATGAATACAATTTTTGGTGATGATTGTTTATCACGTGACAGAGTTTAAGAGTGGTCAACACCATTTAGAAACTATACTGAGGACATAAATATTGGTCAACTAAAATCCATGATTCCGACAAATTTCATCAAAGCTGTGACTGAATTCATCAAAGATTAGACAAAATCTTCATTGAAAATTCATGAAAAATTGATCAAAGAATTTCAATAATATTATAATTAAATTAATTAATTAAATTAATTAATTTATAGCATTTGAAATAAATTGAACACAATTTGACTCACAACATCTCATCGATAGACAATTTTGACCGAGTTTTTGTCCAAAAATTTCATTCTTACCATCAACCAATCAACACTTTAATCAAATCTATTTATTCAATGATTTGTGTTCATGGCCTAACTCGGAATTTATTCATGTTTTCAACTAATCTCTGGTTTGTAGATATTAACGCTTAATTGAGATAATAAAACCATTAATTTCCAAATACTAAACTTTTCTCATGGTTACTAATATAGCCCCGACTCTCGTTCGAAGTAATACATGGAGAAATATTTTGTGTTGGTTTTAAATGGACAGAAAATTTTAAGATTAGATTGTTAGAAAGAGGGTCTGGAGTTCTATCCAATAAAAAAATACGACATTATTTTCGTCTCTAGAACTGTAATAAATAGTAAAATTATTGCTTTTTAAAAAGAGCAAAAAGATCGTCACCACTTCTACGGCCATGTTATGAGAAGATCGGAGGAACATGCAGTGAGGCAAGTTTAATAGATGAAGGAGATGCAGAGAGGCCACAGAAAGCCCGAGCAAAAGCTATTCAAGTGACATAAAATGTTAAAATTCAAACGAATAGATGACCCAGGACTGGAACTCAGGAAAAATTATGTGATTTGAAGATTAAAGAGAGTGGACTGGATATAAAAAAGGGTCAAAATATAAACGAATAGATAACTCAGGACAACTTAAGTGATTTGAAGATCAAAGAGAGTGGACTGGATATAAGAAAAAGAGTCGATATATAAACGAATAGATAACTCAGGACAACTTAAGTGATTTGAAGATCAAAGAGAGTGGACTGGATATAAGAAAAAGAGTCGAAATATAAACGTATAGATAACTCAGGACTGGGACTTGGGACAACTAAATTGATTTGAAGATCAAAGAGAGTCGAATGGATATAAAAAATATGGTATCGAATCGATAAATCAGCATTGGAACTCAGGACAACTTAAGTGATTTGAAGATCCCGTGCAAAGAGAGCCGACTGAATGCAAGAAAAGACTAGGAAGAAGATGGTTAGGTTAGTTTAAGGTGGCTATCTGAGCATGGGACTTGCCGAAAGACACGCTTAGGCCGCGAAATTGGCTCGTTGTGATACCACAAGTTGAGGGTCTGTCTTACTACAAATCAAGAAGCCTATTCGAGAAATGTTTTAATTGTGAATGAACTCAAGCTGAATTCAAACTCAACTCATTCAAGTTGTCAAAAAGAAGGATGAGTCTAGAGATTCCCACCTTCATTTAGACTCTAAAGAGAGCCGGGCAGTGGCAGAGAAAGTGACTAATAGTCTTTGTCTCCTCTTCATTGTGGAAAGGGAAGCAGAAGTCCGAACCCTTGAAAGAAAAAAGAGAATTTTATATTCGGATTGCCTGCAAAACTTTGAAAATTATCTTAAAGTTGATTAGTTATCTCCACCTTTGCACAATTAGCCCTCTCTCTCACTCTCAGTGCGTTCAACTAAATTTCTTCACTCTGCTGCTGTGTCAAAAGCCAAGCAACGATTTCACTTTCAATTTACAATCCCTAAGTTAATGCCACACATATCAGCAACTTGTCATCTTATTTTCTTGCTCCAATTTATTTCGGTGCACAAACGACAAAGCTTTCGGCACTGCCAGCATTTCAAACAATGCCAGGTGGCAGTTTGCTATTCTTGTCGCAAACGCCAACAACATTCGCGACATTCTCGAAAAACTCAACTCAAACTGTGCCTATCTAAGTTTTAATAATCACAAAGCAACGAAACAAGCCAAAAATGTCCAATGAAGGACTCGTTCAACCCATACTTATTACTAGGTGTGTGCGTGTGCGTGTGTGTGTGTGTGTTGGTGTTGGTGTGCTTACGCTACCTCGAGTGTTTTGTTAACAAGTTCCTTGCGAATTATCATATTTACAGTTATGATTAGGCTCGACTTATCAGCAGCTATGCATCTACAGCAGTTTTACTGTTGACGTCGTCTTCACCGTCGTCGTTGTCGTCGCTGCTAAACTACTACAAACAAACAAATAAGGGAACAAACAAACAAACATCCCTACAAATAAGTGAAACAGCACAGACGACGCAGGTGTGTGTGTGTGGCACTGGTGGCGGGCCGCAACTAACAGGCGTTCAGATGGTTTGCGCCCAGGACTACGCCGGCCGCCATGTAACCGACGCCGCCATTGCCGCCGACATGATGATGATGATGATTGTTGGCGCGCAGCGTCTGTTGGTGTTGGTGTTGTTGTTGCTGGTGCTGATGATGCGCATGATGATTGTGATTGCTGGCCGGCGTCGTTGTCGTTGCGCTAACGCTGACGACCTCATTCGCTGCGGTCAAACTCAATGCGTCGTTAGCGGGCACGGTGCCATTGCGATCGCCGCCAGCAACACTCGTTGCTGCTGGCTCGGCGCTTTTCAACGCCACCGCCGACGTTGCTAGGCCACCGCCAAGCGGCGTGGTGGCCGTTGTGGCCGTGGCGCTGGTGCTCAGGCTGGTGCCGCTGATGTGCGCACTGATGCCGCTCGGTACGCCGCCCACGCCGCCGCCAGCGCGCACCAGCTCCTCGTTGGGTATGGAAAAGTGCCGATAGGAAATGTACTCGGGCGGCAGTGCGGCCTGGCGCTTGGCGTTCTCGATGCGCTGCTTCTTCAGCTTCACATAGCTGAGCACCGAAATCATGACGATGAACACAATGATGCCCAGGCAGCAACCGACAATCAGGCCGAGTCGACGCGTCAGTATCGAATGTATGAGACCGTTGCTTGCCAGGCCGTTCTCGTCGGCCACCAGACTGGGCGTCGAGTCCAGCGTCTGCACGTCGGTGCAGGTGGAGATGTGCGTGTTTTTCAACACTTCGCGCAGCGCATTGTCCGTGATGATTGTGTTCTCGATTAGTGCTTGTTGTTGTTGCGGCTCGGCTTGAGTGTACAATTGCTGTTGTTGTTGCTCATATTGGTAGGGCCGTTGATACTGTTGCGGTGGCGGTTGCTGTTGTTGCGTGTAGTGGCTGGGCGGCGGCTCGTCGCGCAGCATCAGAAACGTGTCGTTGAAGTGTATGCGTTGTAATGCGTTCGCCACAGGCTCCGAGAGCCAATTACCGGTGCCGATGACGCAGATGTGGTAGCGCGTGTTGGCGTTGAGTTTTGTCAGCTTGGCGGTGGAGTTGGCGGTGCCGTTCAAACGTTTGCCGCGTATCTGTGCAGTGCGACACAAAAAAACAATATGAGTTTTGTTGTTAGTTTGTTATTGTCATTGTTGTTGTTGTTGTTGTTATTTGTATGTCTAAACATTAATGGTGCAGAGGCCGTGACTGTTGCCCACAGCCGTTAGTTGTTATGATTTTAATTAAGCGTAATGAACGCACCGGACAGACGTAACAAAAATATTGCCGCACAAACGCTTTGAGCTAAACTAGCAATTTGTGAAAAAACATTTTTTTTAATGGGTGCCACACGTTTACAGTTAGACGGCCAAGCCACAGTGTGCAATGCCATGGGGAAAAGTTGGCAGAGGGTGGCAGCAGAGCGGGAAATCTAATCACAATTGCAAAGCACATTGTTTTTACTGTAATGGAATAAAAGTCAAATTATTTGAGCCGTGGGGTTCGATTACAATGTGTCACGTTAATTACAAAAGAAAATTTTTTTACGATAAGAGCTCAGTTATTTATATACCATAGAATGACACACCTCGGGTTATGATAACACTAGTGATTGGTTTGTTGGTTCAAATATGTTAAGAGCGAATTCTCTCAGTGGGAGAGCAAATTCCTTAACCCTTTCGACCCTGAAAGAGGGTTACCCTGTGTCTCGATATTACTTTTTGGTATTTGAATCATGAAACATTTGCCTAAGAAGTGTGCATACGTCATTTGAAGTCGCCAGAATTGTAGAATGTAGAATTTTTTTAAATTAGAGAAATGTTATTTTATATTTACAAAAAAATACAAAATTATCACTTTTTGATTCTATTTAACCATTATTAAAAAAATAGGGTTTTGATCAAACGCGCCCAATTCGAAGACTTCAATTAGAACACAAACTTTTCCTAAATTGCTGCAATTAATTGGAAACTATTTTGGGGAAAATAGTAAAATGTTTGTTATATGCTTTGAATTCACTTCTAAAAATATAAATTTGTTGGTGCCAACTTAAATTAAACTCATAAATTAATCGTAGTTTTTGCTTTAAGATGACAAATGGGCAAAGTTGCTCATAGATCAAAAGTAAAAAAAAATTTAAAAATTTTTGTTGTCAATAATTTCTAGCTATCGAACTTTTGAAAAAATCTGTAATATCTTATCTGAAAGTTGCAATACGAACTCATTTACAAGTTCAAGACTCGAGACAAACTCTGTTTTTACTGTTCTTATGATATTTCAATGTTTGATCTTCTTTATCGCAATACGAACCCATCTATAAAATCGTCCTTTGCTCTTTTTTTACTGTTCTTAAGAAAATTCATTGACTTGATCTACTTTATTGCAATACGAACCCATTTACAAGTTCGTCCTTTACTCTGTTTTTACTGTTCTTACGAAAATTCATTGACTTGATCTACTTTATTGCAATACGAACCCATTTACAAGTTCGTCCTTTGCTCTCTTTTTACGGTTCTTATGAGATTTCATTGACTTGATCTATTTTATTGCAATATGAACCCCTTCATCCTTTCATCCTTTGCTCCCTTTTTACTGCTTTCATGAGATTTCATTGACTTGATCTACTTTATTGCAATACGAACCCATTTACAAGTTCGTACTTTACTCTCTTTTTACTGTTCTTATGAGATTTCAATGTTTGATCTACTTTATCGCAATACGAACCCATTTATAAGTTCGTCCTTTGCTCTCTTTTTACTGTTCACCATCCATATCCCATAAAGAGAGGTATTCAATTTTTATATCTTAAACTAATAATGTTAGAAGGACGAAATTCTAGGATGTGGTAGTGTACATATTAGTCCCTAAGATATATTTTTGTAAAAAAAAACTATTGGCAATTTCCGAGAATATTCAAAGGTAAAAGTTTAAAAGGACATTTTCAATACCTCTTCGTCCTTTGTACCAAAACATTAAATTTTCTAAGACTCTCAGGATTTTTCTCTTTCATTTGATACTCATGTTGTTATTCTACAATGCCCTCAATTTTTGAAACACTGTTTTGAAAAAAACATGTCTTTGAAATTTCATAGTCCTTTTAAAAAAAATCCTTATGTCAGAGAGAAAAAGTAAAAACGCAGTTTTACTAAATTTGGCCCCCAGTCTTGCGAGTATGACGATTTTTTCATGTGTTTTGAAGTTTTTTGATTTTTGTTGCACTGTGTGAGCACAGTTTTGGTCAAAAAATCTGACAGTGATTGTATCCTGGTATCACTTCTATGCCCCAGAAAAATTGTTTCATCTTTAAACCTTTAAAAACATGCTTTTCCCCACTCACCTCATCAATATCGATGCCATCCGTGGTGGCGTAGTAAACAATTTCGTATCCATTTAGGCCCAAATGTTCGCGACTCTGCCACGACACCACCACCGAGTATGGCTGAATGTCCTGTATGGCGATTTTCGGTATCAGCGGCGCATCGCAAAATTGTTGCGGCTGCATTTTGGCGAAAATCTTGCCGCGCAACTCGGCCGGATGTTCGCACCTCAGGTAGTTTATTGTAATGGCGCTCGCTTGCGACCATTTTCGATGATCGCGCAGCCATTCCCAGAGTTTTTGTGCATCGCAACTGCAATGCAGTGGATTTTCTGTGGAGGTTTTGTAATGAGTTTTTCCGATGCATCAATTGGCATTGAGGGTATTACGTGGTGATTTAATGACATTGGCAGTCAATCGGTTGACAGGTGGTTTGTATTTTCGTTGAGTAATGAAAGTAGAACGAAAATTTATCATTAATAATAAAATAGAGAGAGTAAAAGTCATCAATAGTAGAAGGGAAAGTTGGTAGTCATTTGAGTTGTAAGTCCTCGATACTCTTTGAAGTTTGTCATCGACACAGCCTCGATGGGATACGATTGAAAAACCCAAACTTGTCTCTTACCTTCCAGCTTCAGTGTTTTAATGTTGGTCTCCAGTGGCTTCAACGCCTCAATGGGCACCAGCTCGAAGTAGTTCTTGCGCAGATCCAGCACGTGCAACTTGCGCAAGTGGCGAAACGCATCGGTCGACAGCACCGTCATTCGATTGCCCATCAGATACAGCTCGACCAGTCCGTGCAGGTTGCGAAACGTCTTCTTCGATATGCGGTCCAGCTGGTTGAAGGACAAGTCCAACGTCTGCAGCTGTGCTAAGTCGATGCTAAACTCCTCCAGATCCTTGAGCGTGTTGTGTGAGATGTTGAGCAGACGCAGCAGCTTTAGACCCTGCAGACGTTCCTTGGGCAGCAGCTCCAGCTCGTTGACGCTGATGTCGAGCGTAAGCAGGTTGGTGAGCGATTTGAAGGCGCCAGGCGAGATGCGTGTGATGCGATTGTTGAACAGATGCAGATGCTGCAGCGACTGAAATGCCTCAAAGTCCTTGGACGTGAGTATGGAGAGATTCGTCTGGCAAATGTAGAGCTCCTTGAGGTAGGGATAGCGCTCCTCCTTCACCGTGTAGATCTTGTTGATGGGATTGCCGGTGAGATTGAGCCAGGAGAGGCGCGGTATGGACACGTCCGAGAGTGCAGAGCTGGGCAGCTGCAGAAAGCGATTGCTGGACAAATCGACGCGCTGCAAATTGATCGAGTGGCGCAGAAAGTTGGCGGGTAGCGAGAGCAACAGGTTGCCGCTCAGATCGACGCTGTCCAGCTGCGTGAGGTTGACTGCATTGAAGCCGCTGAGCGAGGTTATCTTGTTGTCGCGCAGATTCAGCTGGCGCAGGTTGAGTGTGCCGCTCAGTTTGAAAAAGTCAATGGAGTTGATCTGATTGCGCGACAGATCCAGCGTCTCGAGAGTGCTCAGGTTGTAGAGTGCAATGTGCGGAAAGTCCACGAGTTGGTTGTGGCACAGTCGCAGCTCCTTGAAGACGTTCAGGCCGCTGAAGATGTTGCGATTCATGGCCGAGAGCAGATTGTCGCACAGGTCCAGCTTGACCAGGTTGGTGTTCTTGTTGAATATCTGATCGGGTATGCTGTCCAGACTGCAGTTGGCCATGGTGAGCAGCTGCAGCGAGCGCAGCTTGTCGAACATGCCAGCCACAATGTCGCCGGCGCCAGCAACGCCGAAATTGTTGTGTGAGAGATGCAGACTGTGCAAGCTGGGCACGTCCAGCTTCTGTATGTCCGCTGGACTCAGGTAGTTCGACTCGAAGTTGAGCTCGTTGAGATTCTGCAGCGCCTTGAAGGTGTGCATCTCGATTTTGCGCAGCGAAGTGTTGCGCAGATTCAGATGCGTCAGCGGCAGCTCGTCGCTGAAGATGTCCTTAGTGAGCTGCACCAGCGGATTGTGCGACAGATCGAGCACGCGCAGTTGCTTCAGCTTGCTGAACGCAAAGCTCTCGATGGCCTCGATGTGGTTGTAGGCGAGGCTGAGCTCCTCCAGCTGCTGCAGCGCAACAAAGTAGTCGCGTCGCACATGCTTCAGCCGATTGCTGCTCAGATCCAGGAACTTGAGGTTCGTCAGCGTGCTGAAGGTGTCCCGGTCAATGTCGCGTATCTGATTGCTACTCAGATAGAGACGACCGAGTTCCTTCAGATCGACAAACATGGACTTGTCCACCTTGGTTAGCTGATTGTCGCGCAGCCACATGATCTGAATGCGGCCCTGCTGGCGAAAGGTGCGCGCATGTATCTTGTGCAGATAGTTGGCCTCCAGCTGTATGGAGAGTAGCGACGAGTTGACACCGTCGTTGGGGAAGATATCTTCCAGCACCGTGAGCTGGTTGTCCTGCAGATTGATGTGCTGCATGTTGGCCAAGCTGTGAAAGGCGCCCGGCTCAATGTCCTCGATGTTGTTCTTCTGCACGTGCAGCTCCTGCAGCGCGGGCAGCGGCTCAAACACACCTTTCCGTATGCGGCGAATGCGATTGTTGTGCAGACGCACCTCGCGCAGAAACTCCAACTTGCGAAACATGCCAATCTCCAGGTCCTGTATCTCGTTGTTGTCCAGCGACAGCGAAGTCAATTTCTGGCACTTGTTGAACAGCGTCACCGGCACTAGCGGTATAAAGTTGGAGCGCAGGTACAGGTGGTCCAGATTCGTGAGCGTGCTAAACACATTCGGATCTATGTGCGCAATGGCGTTCGACTCCAGATAGATGACATCGACATTCGTAGAATTGGTGAAGGCATCGGCGGGCAGCTCGAGTATGTTGTTCTCCGACAGAAAGACCTCGCGCAGCTGTGGCAGATTCGAGAAGACACCACTAATCGAATGCACATGATTGTGACTCAGATCGACAGTCTGCAGGCGTTTGTTCTTGTCGAAGATCTTTGCATCGAGCGTAATGATGCGATTGTGCGACATGTCTAGCGACATGAGCTCCTTTAGGCTCTTGAAAGCCTCCGGCTGCACCAGCTCGATCTGGTTCGCATACAGCGACAACGTTTTCAGCTGCGGAAAGGCGCGAAAACAATCGTTGACAATTTCGGTAAACTGGTTTGAGCTGAGATCTAGAAATATCAGCGAGGGCAGCCGCAAGGCGTTAGCCGCCGCCGAGGCATTGTTGGTGGTCAGCGCTATGTCGCCATAGAAAGTGGCAATTTTGTTGTTGGACAGTCGCAACGTGCGCAGGTGATCGAGTTTGCGCAGCGCCAGCAGCGGAAATGTGCGCAGACTATTCTCGGAGAGATCGATCTCCTGTATGGACTCCTGTAGGCCGGCAAAGGCGTGTTCGGGTATGGACTGCAGCCGATTGCCTTTCATGTTGAGCTTGGAGAGACGCAGCCCGTAGAAGCTGTAGTCGTCGATTTTGACAATCTCATTGTAATCGAAATCCAGCGCGTTCAGCTTTTGCATGGAGTTGAGTGCGCGTGACGGTATCTGCAATGCGGTAAAAACGAAAAACGGTTAACGGTTTTTTTAGACAGTTGTAAAAGTTGAGGTTATAGACGATATTCAAAATCATTATTGCATATATGTACGTAAATGTTTAAATAGAATTGAATTGACGGGAAATTTGCTGCTTAGCGCAGTTTAAGTGTGGTGTGGTATTGAGGTTAGGTTGAATTTGAGTATTGAGGTTAGGTTTGGATTGAATCTAATTGGTTCTGGTTCATTCACTAGGATTCAGAATCACTTATAAACGCCTTATGTATGGATTTTTTAGGAAAATGTAGAAAATATTGTCTTTAGCGTAGTTTAAACGAAGGCTGCAATTGAGGTTACGTTGAATTTGTGTATTGAGGTTAGGTTTGGATTGAATCTTATTGGTTCTGGTGTGACTATGTTAAATTCACTAGGATTCGGAATCACTTATGAATGCCTTATGTATGAATTTTTTAGGAAAATGTAGAAAATATTGTTTTTAGCGTAGTTTAAACGAAGGCTGCAATTGAGGTTAGGTTGAATTTGATAGTGAAAAATTTAGTTGAAACAGGTTTCGGCGGTACCATGAAACATTCACTTAGAATCAAAATCTTTTGTGAATTTGTTGAAAATAAAAGACCAAGTTTTTAATACAATTTTAGTGTTTTCTGTCATTGAGGTTAGGTTGAGGATTCGGGTTGAATCTAAAAGGTTTTGGCGTCCCAATGTGGCATGAATCAGAATCTCCTGTAAATTTTTAAGGAGTTTGCTCTTTAGGTCAATTTTAGTGTAGTCTGACATTGAGGTTAGGTTGAGTTGGTAACTGTAAGGATTCGGATTATATCTAATAGGTTTTGGTTGCTATGTGGCATTCACTTGGAATCAGAATCTCTTGTAAATTTGTAGAAAGTTTGCTCTTTAGGGCAATTTTAGTGTAGTCTACTATTGAGGTTAGGTTGAGTTGGTTACTCTTAGGGTTCGGATTAGATCTAATAGGTTTCGGTGTCATTATGTGGCATTCACTTGGAATCAGAATCGCTTGTTAATTTGTAGAAAAACTGCTCTTTAGTGCAATTTGAGTATAATTTGCCAGGTTAGGTTGAGTCGCTTGATGCTATGGTTGTGACTGAACCAATAATTTTTGCTAGTACTATGCGACAGCCTCGAGCACACATAATCTCCAGTGAATTGGCAAAAATCTGCTACTTAGCACAATTAAGTTTAGTCTACTATTGAGGTTAGGTTTAGTTGTTTCTCTGTAATGGTTTGTTTGAATATAGTAGGTTCTGGCGATTCTGATAGTTCGTATTGACAAAAACTCTTGTGAATGACTTATGTACGAGTTCTTTATAAGCAGGAGAAAAAATTTACTTTTTAGGGCAATATTTGTAAAAGCTGCAATTGAGGTTAGGTTAAGTTTCTTGAAGTAATGGTTTTTATTGAACCTATAGATTGAATCTATCAGATTCTCTTGTAAATTGTGAGAACATTTAAACTCTTGAACAATTTTTGTGAAAGCTGCAATTGAGGTTAGGTTGAGATGGTCCTTTTTTTGAATAAAATTGCTCGTAGAAGATTCTGGCATTATTTTGTAATATCCACCTGGAATCAGAATCTTTCGGGAAGGCTTCATGAGTTATTTTTTAGTGCATGTACGCACAATAAAAGTTTGTATTGTTACATTTTATTGATAATTTTTATAATGGCTCTTGAAAACATTCTGTCGCTTCATTCTAGCATTATTTTTAATACAAAAACAGGCATCTTAAATATATATAAACATTTAAAATCTGAAAAACGTACATTAAAAACGAAAACTTGCCCCGAAAAATAAAAATTCTTATATATAATAAATATTTAATAACACTTAATGAAAAGTCATTTACGCTCGATTTCAGTGTAATTTACATAGCATACACACACACACAGATACAGTGGCCAACAGACAATGCTCAATGAGCACATGACAACACAGCGGTTGGCAACAAATATTGCGCAATATTTATTAAACATTGTCTGCTTGAGTGCAAAAAGGAAGTGGCTGCGTTTCGAAATACTCGAAATGTTTCATATATTTATGCAACATCGCCCAGCTGTGTTTGCATTCATTGTTAAAGGTGCGCACACAGTTCAATAAAATTTTTGTATATATTCAATATTTTGTTTTTATTTTATTTAAAAAGTGCAGGTACTTGTTGGCTTTATTTATTTATTCAACAACTGGTGTGACTTTTCGAGTTTAATTAAAATTGTATCGACCTACTAAAGTATTTTCGGACTTTCAAGTGTATGTAGGTATGTATGTATGTATGAGTGTTTATATATATGTATATATAATTGTATATATTTCTGCATACAAATGTGTGCTGGCAATTGTACACGAGAGATTAACAAACGCTGCAAAAATAAAAACAAATAAACGTTGACTTTTAAATAAATATTTTTAATTATTTAAAAATGAAAAGTATATAAATTTTATACATATAACATATATTATGATAGTAAAAAATATAGCAAAAAATATAAAAATATTTCAAAATATTGAAACATATTTAACAAAAAAAATTTTTGACAAAAAAAAATTAAGACAAAACAATAAAAAAATTTTAAACTATAAATAAAAATAAAAAAAATATATAAAAATATATAAATGAAATATTAACCCATTAACGTCCAAAAAATACCCAAGTTGCCCCATGGGAATACATTTAACAACCTCAAAATGGCGGAAAAATTAAAAATTTTTTCACAATCATGAATTCACACATTCATGAATTTTTTGTTTTAAAACACGCACTATAACGAAAAATGTTTGAGAACAAAAAGTGTTTAGAATTTGACAGAGAATACGTCTGCATTTTTTGAAAAACTTTTTTCAACTTTTGGAATTTTGGAAATTGCCAATTCTTAACAAATTGTAAAAATTGCTCCAAAAATTCTGAAAAATTCATAGATGTTCAAAAAATGTTTTTTTGTTGTACAAAAGTTGTACAAAAATTTTAGACGTTTTGGACGTTAATGGGTTAATATAAAATTTTAATATTACACCGTGCGACAGCATTTTTTACACCGCGAAAAAACCATATGGGCGTGAAACTAGAGACCAAATATAGTAATACTGCGTACTCAGTTTTTCATTTCTACATCCTTTTTGAAGGACTTCAAAATTTTGAAAGGGATAAAAAATAAAAAAAAATTATAAAAAATACTTAACCGCGTTAGAATATGGCGACATGTATATCAAATTAAAGAGGAAAGGCTAAAAAATAAAAAAAATTTATTTCCTATCTATTTGTAGAACAAGAATATGAAAAAGGTCCTTTGAAAATTTTAGTCCTTTATGTCCTTGAAAATGTTTAAGGAATTTTCTTGAAAAAAAAGTGTGTTAATACTCAAAACCTCCTTGATCACGTGTCAAAGTTTCATTACTCTAACTTTATTGGTTCGAAAGTTATTAAAAAAATAAGGCGCAAGCAGCAATTCTAAAGAAGACAAAAAATCTAATTTATTTTGGTACCCTTATTTTAAATAATAAAAAGATACAAAATCAATGAAGCGAGAATTATGAGATAAAGCAAATCGGTTTTGCAAAAAAAAACTATATTTGTTAAAATATATACAAATTATATTTGTCTAAAAGGAGTCCATCACTCCAAAGTGCAGTTCTAAGAATAAATAAATTACATAAATATTTAAATAAAAAATTAATAAAAAAATAAATTACATACATAGATGCAACATATTTTGTTCCATTTGTTCTTCAGACTTGCGCATAGCAATTCATGTCCAGTGGATCGGCAGATTACTGAACCCAGAAAACAGTTGAAATTAACGGTTCTATGCTGTACATTAGGGTGGAGTGAAAAAATTGATTTTAAAATTTGAAGAAGCTAGTATATTGTAAATGTGCCAAATGTCCATGGTACCAATCCTGCAAAATTATATTAGTTTCTAACAACTCCTTGATCGCCCATCACCTAATTGAAATAATTTTTTTTAATACTTTTTTCACTTTCGTCGAAAGAAGTGAAAGTCGTAATTTCAACTCAGTTAAGGATTCAAAATAAATCTCAGTAGCCTTTGCTTTAGGTTTGCGGGTTTTAAGTTATTTATTGTAGCAGTCCTGTTTGAGCGAATAAAATATTACAAATTACAATTCGTGTTTTAATCGTTGGAATGTGGCAAACCCCGCTAGTTTAATTCTGTTTATGATTGTTGAATGTTCACGATTTCCTTGTGAAGTGACCGATTCGAAATAAACTTGTGACGTTACATCTGATTTAATTAAAAAAAAACAAAAAAAAGGTGAGTACCTGAACTTGTGCGCAAAAAGGTAGGGCAGTGAAGGGTTACTAGTTATTTCTTTATATTTTTAAAGAGATGACAGTTACAAGAGGCAAAGTTTCGTGCGTGATATTTGGCGCTCCACGAAACCTGCCGACCAATACTCTGCCGACCTACACCGATCTCATGAAGAAATATATTCAACTTTGACAAGATCTGAAGACGGACAATGGTAAATACCCATAATTTTTTGACATATCTCAAAAACTGTGCTATGAAGTCGAAGAGATATGGCAAAGGGCCTCACTTCCAACAGTAACGCATGCACAAGCGATAGAAAAACTTAGATCGTTCCACGACAAATACAACACAATGCTAAAAGTCAACAAATGTAAAAGGAATCAACCAAACTACCAACGGAGATTATCGGACTTTCGTGACAAAGCTAACACTCTGTTTGATCTCAGCAAATGCAAGTGCTCCGATATGGTGGCCAATTGCAAATGTACGAAACACAACAAAATTCCGGCAAACGAACGGCAGTTCCTTCAAGACCAGAGAGGGCCAAGAAAGATGATAATCGGTGGTACAGATCAAGTGGTAACATCAAAATTGAAGAGAAAAGCTGAAAGAGAGGAAGCAAATCTCAAACGAATGAAGATTAAGAAGATCGATGACGATGCGAGCAAAAGTCAACCCTATTCTGCCGAAAGTTCCGAATACGACACGGACTCGTCTGACAGTCCCACTGTCGATGAGTACATCCCAGATAGAGAATCACTCAAAACTAAGCGAAATCAGGATCGAGAGTGCCAAAAAATTACTATCTCTCTGCCTTCCCTCGCTATAGCTTGCGATCGGACCGGAGTTTCGGACAGATCAGCTGCTGTATTAGCAACAACAGTTCTGCATGATCTTGGTCTCGTATCACTCAACGACCGATCCAAAGTAATCGACCGAAGCAAAATCCGTCGAAAACGCAGTAAAATTCGAAAGGAACTGAGGCAAAATGAAGACGACCACACTCACAAGGGCATAGATGGACTATTTTTTGATGGCCGCAAGGATAAAACTTTAACACAAGTCCTCGCCGTCGACAACAAGTACCACAGAAAAACCATATCGGAAGAACACATAACCATCATCGCAGAGCCGGGTTCTTCGTACTTCAACCATACGTCTCCGTCATCAGGCTGCAGCAAAGACATAGCTGAGTACTTAGTCGCTAGTATCAAAGAGCAAAATGCGAAGACAGATAATATTAAAGTTGTCGGGTGTGACGGCACAAACGTAAACACGGGACAAAAATCGGGCGTTATCCGGCGACTTAATCTATTCCAGTCACTCGATGGCGGGACGACAGACCCACACGGATTCTCTGGATTCACCAGATGCTTGTCAAGTCACGTTACCTCAGCTCCAAACTCAAGGGAATCGTTGACCCCGTTATTCACCGTAACGCGTACTTTGCTCACCCGGAGAATGTGCTCCTGGCCATGATGACGGACCATCGACCACATATACGTGAACTGGGTTTACGACGAGTGATGAAGGCCAGAGCTACAGCAGTCCCCAGTGGACAAATACGGAGGTTCAAGGTTCCTGCAAAACTTAACTTCGACGCGACATCCGTGCACGCATTGCTTCTCGTCAGCAAATGCCGGCGTTCGAGTCGTAACGTGATTTTTGTCACTTCACCCTGTAACCATGTGTTTATAACTTTGACATCATTAAATATTGTAATTAGAAGCGTATTTGTTTTTTAATTGAATTTTAAGATGACTATCTTTAATGTCGCGTAATACTGTGAAATTAAAAGTTGTGATGGGAGATCAAAAAATTGTTTAATTTCTTTTTAATTTTTACACAGCTTTATATTGATGTATTGGCACATTTTGAGATATCTAGCTAATTGATATTCCAAAAAAAATTTTTTTTGGCCATTTTCACTCCAGCCTACTGTACATATGTCAAGTCATGCATGCGACAGTGAGTACTCGTTGGCATTCAGGTAGCAACATTGCAGCCAGTTTGTTTTACGACAATGTTGACACTCGATTTAATGTGCGTAAATGCCAATTCGCAGCTCTTAAGCGCATTTATATGATTGTGAAAAATACCAAAAAAAAAAAGTACGAGAATAATACCCAACAACAACAACAACAAAAACAACACTTATCAAGTTGAAAAAGAAACACACAGCACTGTGGACGACAATCGAGTTTGTGTCGCATGTGGCACGTGGTGCAACGGAAGTGCAACGTGCGTGAGTGTGTGTATTCGTGTGTGTTTGTGTTTGTGTGTTTGTGAGTACTGTTTTGTGGGCGTGTGACGTAAAGCAAGCCATTCACTGCGATTTAATGCAATCACATTTAAATTTATTGCATTCAATTTGAAATTTATTGTTTGGCTGCTGTTGGCTGCGTGGCAATGGCAACAATTGAAAAATGATGCTGCCAACAAGAAGGACAAACATACATACATACAGATATATACTGCACATATGCATGTTGGCATATATAGTGTTGTTCGCATGAGTGTATGAGTGTGTGTGTATGTGTGTGTGTTAGTGTGATCGATGGCTTGTTTCACGGCGAAATTGTCACGGAAGTGTAAAAACTGAATTATTTACTCGTTGTCGGACAGCAGCACAAATGAACAGCGTAAATGGACATTTTTTGTCTGTCTTTGCTTTTTGGTGATTTTGTTGTTAAATAGTTGCTGAAGCTGCAACGAGTAGCACGGAAGTAGATGACAAGCACCATTATTGTTTCATATTTTTTTTTATACAATTTCTCAAACATTAAAAACAAAACACAAAATTTAAATGATTTTGATTTAATTTTGTTTTTAATTTATTATTTTTGTTTTAATTTTTTTTTTAAATTTAATTTTATATTTTTATAATTTACAAATAACTTTCCCCACAATTTTGCTCTTTTTTGAGAAAAAAATTGTAATTTATACCTTCAAATGATTTTTTTTATTTTGTTTTAAATTTATTATTTTTTACTTTATTTTTTTTTAATTTTCATTTTAATTTTTATAATTTACCAATATTTTTCTCCACAATTTTTCTCTTTGTTGAGGAAAAAATTTTAATTTATACCTTTAAATGATTTTTTTTAAATTTTGTTTTAAATTTATTATTTTTTACTTTAATTTTTTTAAATTTAAATTTAAATTTTTATAATTTACAAATAATTTTCCCCACAACTTTGCTCTTTTTTGAGAAAAAAATTTTAATTAATAACTTTAAATGATTTTTTTAAATTTTGTTTTAAATTTATAATTTTTTTTTTAATTTTTTTATTTGAATTTTTTATTTTTATAAATTACAAATAATTTTCTCCACAATTTTGCTCATTGTTGATCTAATTGCATTAATTGCATTACCAGGGGCGGATTCAGAAAAATATTTCGGGGGGGGGTTTCAAAAAGTAATTCTTTGATATTCATAAATTGTCTTTTAATTTGTATGTAGTTTTAATGTCGATCCTAATATTTCGGGGGGGGGGTTTCAACCCCCAAAACACCCCCCTGAATCCGCCACTGTGCATTACACTCTGCATGGTTCCGCTTTGGCAGCCCACTTCATGCCTTGGCATTGTTTGCCTTTGGTCACACGCAATTCTGTAGCAAATAAATAAAAAATAGATATTTCAATATTTTCATATTTTCTTATAAATCATTCAGATTTGATTAAACACTCACGATTGTTGATGGCACGCTGACAATTGCGTCGCCGTTGCTCACAGCTGGTAAGCACGCGACATAGGTTGTTGTTGCTGCGATAGCAGTGTGTCTGCTGGCTGCCGCTGCATTTGAGATTTTGGCAGCCTTGTTGCTGTTGTTTCACAGGCGCACAACGCGCTTGTCCCACGCCTCCGCGTACCAGTCGACATCTTTGCATATTAATGGGTTGCAGTGCTGCTCGTTGAATGCATTTTTTTTCTTACTCTTTCTTTCACTGTGTGCTTCAAGGCGCTACTCACCGCTTCGGCCAAGTAGTCTGCGTTGACAGTTCCTCTCGCGCAGCTGGCACTCTGTCAGTTTGCAGCAGGTGGACTCAATTTGTACGCAAACCGATCTGTTCGGTGCCTTAGGATCGCATTGCTGGCGACAGCGACCGCGCGCCTCAGCCGTTACATAAAGCAACAACAACAATAACAGTCCTGGAAGTTAATTGATTCTTTTCAGTAATCGAATAGGAAATTTGTTGTGCTTCAACTCACCCAAAAGCGTGCAACACTTGAACATTGCTCCGGCAAAGTTGTTCGATTAACTGAAAACCGCAGTTTACTATTTATTCACTTTACACAATTTCTCAATACGCGAGGTCCACTGAATGCTTGTTTACGTAAACTTAAAACAAAAAAAACAATTGTTTTCGAAGCTAAACAACATAGCCACAACTGGGTCTTGTGTTGTAAAAATATTTTTTGTGCCTAAGTTTACTTTTGTTTAATTTTTGCAACAGACAAATTGAAGACAGAAGTCAAGCTTTACAAAATATAAATTCATAAATAATTGTAAACTTTAAACATTCTTTGAGACAATGACTCTTTGTTTGGTTACAAAACAAAAAACCAATGTTTAATTTGCAGTTTTCGACAAAGGATACAAACTGAATGCGAAAATAAGGCTTAAAAAAAATTAAAATTTAAAATTTTAATTTAAAATTGTAAATACAAAATTAAAGAAAAATTTATGTTCTCATTATAATATGATTATTTTATTATTTATTTTTTTACCTATTTGAAAAAAGGAAACACCAATATTTAACTTTCAGATTTCGAGTAAAAGTTTTCAAAGTTTCGGGTAATCTTTTTCAAAAATGTCATTTGTTTTATTTAAAATTCTTTAGTAAATAATAAAATTATCATAAATTTATTTTATTGATTCTTAAAATCTTATTTGATCTGTTCTCATTATATAGAAACCAATGTGACATTCTTTTTAAGCCACAATCAGACAAAATCCACTGAACCGATTTAAATAAAATCAGTACCAAACAATTTCTTATATATACAAAGAGTACATAGGCTTCATGAGATTGACCATGCCCCCTCATACGCCCACTATGATAACATAACTCAACTGTGGTAAACTTTTGTAAGCCGATACGGATATCAGACGCTTTGCACGCACACATTTGAAGTCAATAATAATAATAATTGATTGGCAATTTGAAGTCAATAGGGCCAAGAAATCAAATTCAGCTTAACCCTTTGTTGATTTCGCCAGATTTTTATGAAAAAAAAATTATCTAATTATTTCTAATTTGAAGTGCTTTCACCACATTTGAAGGAAATGGGCGCAGTCATGTTTTCCCATAGAAACTCTTAAGTCATTTTTGACCCAATCAGATTTTTTTTCGAAAAAATAAAATTATTTCTCACCAAGAGTACTAAGTAGAAAGTTTAGAGACAGTTAGTCCATTAATTCATATTTTTCAGAGTTTCTTCATACAAACTCTTAACCCATCGTTGACCCCGTCAAATTTTGATTTTGGAGAAAATGAAAAACTCGTACCGAATTATTGCACATGTTGTTGATCCTGTCAGATTTTTATGAAAACAATGAAAACATACTTATCGAACTATTTCTTATTTAAACTGATTTTACCATATTTGAAGTCAATTGGCGTATTAAATCAAATTTCCCCATACAAACTCTTAACCCGTCGTTGAACGCATCAGATTTATTTTCGAAAAAATAAAAAACACGTGTCAAATTTTTTCACACCAAGCGTACTTTCTCCAAGTTTGAAGTCAAAAGGCCCATAAAAGCTTGTTTCTCCATACAAACTCTTAACCCGTCGTTGACCTTGTCAGATTTTGAATTTCAAAGAAATAAATAATATTTCTCACCATGAAAACTTTTACCAAGTTTTAACTCAAACAGCCCACAAAAGCTTATTTCTCTTTACAAACCCTTAACCCATTGTTGGCTCGTCAAATTTCGATTTTCAAAAAACTGAGAAACATGTATCGAATTATTTCGCATTTTAAGCGCTTCCACCATGTTTGAAGTCAAAAGGCATACGAAGTCATGTTTCTTCATACAAACTTATAACCCTTGGTTTACCTCGTTATATTTCGATTTCAAAAAAATGAAAACAACATTAGTCGAATTATTTCTTACTTAAAAGTTCTTCCACCAAGTTTGAAGTCAAAAGTCGTAAAAAATTATATTTCTTCATACAAATTTTAACCCTTGGTTTACCGCGTTAGATTTAGAATTGCGAAACATAAAAAATAAACACTTAGAAGAAGAAAAGAAAATATAATTATTTCTCACTGAGAGCATTTTCACTAAGATTGAAGTCAAAAGGCGTAAAAGTCATATTTTTGTATACATACTTTTAACCCTTGGTTTACCCCTTTAAGTTTTGATTTTCAAAAAATGAGAAATTCAAATTCATGTCAAATTATTTTTCATTTCAAGTGTTTTCACCAACTTTGAAGGCAATAGGCCAAACCTTAACTCTTGGTTGACCCCGTTAAATTACGATTTTCGAAAACTTAAAAAATACGTGTCGAATTATTTTTGATTTGGAGTATTTTCACCAAGTTTGAAATCAACTGGCCTATTACATCAAGTTTCTTTATGCAACATCTTTACCCATGTTTTGCCCTTTTAGACCCAGAATTGTAAAAAACCTCGTCTTAACGAAGGTTAGCTTTTCGATATGTATCTACAGTTCAACTTTTATATTTGTAGATTTAGCTGTTTGAGGGTTTGAATCAGTCAGGACAAACACTTATATGTATAAAGATAAAGAATCGGTCACTCCCACTTTCCACGTCTACTAAACTAACAAAACGAAGCAAGAATACATGTCGGTAAATTAATATTGATATCAAATGATTCTGTGTTTTATCGTGGTACACAAAGCATATATATGACTGACCACACCCACACGATTACGCCCACTATAATTACAGAAATCATCTATGGTATATTCTTGGAAGACGATATGGGTATCAAACTATTCAGCATTTTTTTTGTGGCTTTTTTGCGCCCACTAAACTATGAAAACGAAGCTAGTTACAGACATCTAGTAAATCAATGTTAATATTTAATAATTTTGTATTTGATTTTGATTGGGGAAAAACATAGCCCGTCCAAAATTGTTCTCACTCAACTGATACGCCTCCCTACCACGCCTACCATAGTGAAAGAAATCAATTAAAATATAATTTTTTTGGGCAATATGGGTATCAAACAATACAGGATTTCAATAGGATAAGGATAAGCTTTACGAGATTGGTCACGCCCACCTTTCAGGCTCACTGTAGCGACAGAAATTCATTGTATGATATTTCTAAAGGCGCACACAGAAAGCCCCCTGTGTGCGCCTTTCAAACCCCCCAAATATAGAAATTGCTGGTGCAAAATATGGTGGAATTAGGCTCAGAATTTTACGAAAACCCCCAAAATGGGATCCAGTGTGCGCCACTGGTTAGTTAACATTCTAGAGAGTCTGATACGCCAGACAGACAAAAAATATATATGTTATAGTTTTTTTTTATTCAGATATTATAATTTTAAAAGTATTCATATCAAGTTAAAGATATATCGTTTGTTTCAAGAACTTTAGCAAAGGTTCTAAAGAAGAATAGGAAATCTTTCAGAAAACTATATGTAGTTGGAAAGATTTAGGACTAACCCAGGTACTGCAATCCTTTATATAGTAAGTTGTATTCTTAAAGGACTAAAAACACACAGAAATCTTTAGTGAAGAAATAAGTTTTATTTTTATAAATTTCAGTTACACTTTTGTTGGTTTAAAATCGATTGAATTCAATGAAATTGAACTCAAGATTTAAATAATAAATGAATTAAATGAAATTAAACTGAATTTTTAAATAACCCTTTTACATCAGAAGAATGAGTCAAAAATCCTGTTTAATCCTTCTTAGGACGCCGTTCACACTCTGAACTCTTCACAACGGCCCAGTCTGGAAAGCATATAAAACAAAATGCAGTCAACTTGGAACCATCGATTAGACAAGAATCACTTACGTTCTTTGTGTTGGGTTTTACAGTTGAGATTTTGCAATGCACATCGATTGTCCACCACACGACAGACTTTGCGATCCCGATTGCAGACACACAGCGACGGGCCTCCTTTGGGACACTTGAGCGGCTGTCTGGGGCAGACAGTGCGACAGGGGGCTGTGGCGCCGACGAGCAAGCCAGCACACTTATTCAACGAGACAGGCGACCAATCTGTACGAATTAGATCGAAAATGGTTTGCTATGCGAGATCGAAAAGGAGAATCGAAGTGAAGCTCACCATTCGGACGTCCTGGCAGCACACAGTTGATCCGCTCGAGTTGGCAAACATTGGCCAAACGACGACACAGGCCGCGACGATTGCGGCCGCAGACATTGGGACTCTTATCGGTGCAAACGGTGCTGGTGCGGCAGGGCGGCTTTGGCGCTCTGGTGGTCGTGGTTGAGGTCGTGCGTTCTTTGCTGGAATCCGACTTAGCGGCGGCCAGCGCAGTTAGCAGAACAGCAGCAGCGACTGCATAGAACATTGTAAATTGTTGGTGTAATTTTGAGTTGTCTTACACTGCAACTTACCGAAGGCGACTAAAAATTTGGCGCACATGTTGTTGATATTTTTTTGGAGGATTTTTTAATTTGCTTTGCGTTGAAGGCGCAAATTGCACTGATGAATTTTTTAAATTTGTTCTGGGTATTTATAGCACATGGGCTGTAAATATTGTGTAATAATTTAACACACAATTTGGGAGTTTCTTTGTTTCTGCATTGTCTTTGTTTTTGCACAAAAAATGCAAAGCAATAATGACGGAACAGCTTTTCACTGGTTCAATGAACTTTTTGGATTGTTTGAGTTTTCATGTATAGGAAATGCTTTTTTTTACAATTATATTCATAAAAGTTACGTCAGTGGAAGAAGACAATAATGTAAAAGTTTAATATGGATTTGAATAAAATGAATGAATGAACGCAAACTGCAACAACAATGCAAAGTCTGTGGCTTCAAGAAAACCAGGTGGAACTCAATACCAGAAATTTTATAAAAAGATTTCGAGCTTTAAAGTGGAATGTAATTTGTTTTCTCAGAATTTATCATTTTCAATACTAGCGTAGAATTCTAATTTCGAAAGTTATGTCCCTGAACCAATCTGTATACATCCCAGAGGACATAGGTAAGAATAGCTAAGGAAATGAGCAGATTTTTGATGACGGGACTTCGGCAGTCAGCAACATTCTTTACCACAGACAGAGGACCATCCAGAAAACTCCTCATGCTAAAGAAATCCGCACTGAATACCTAACTGGTCACAACACTAAAAATACAATTGCGGGTAGTTTGATGGTTTTTAATTTTTAAAATCTGTATTTTCTTCAGTATTTCTAACAACTTCTGCTTTGTTTACTTTTATTTTTTTCTACTGAACAATTTTATGTTTAAGAAAAAATTTCTTTTATGAAAAATTAGTCAAGTCCGAGGTGTACTTTTCGAGATATCAGCGGATGTGAGATCTGGAATTTGTAGGTATTGTAGGTACTTGCGATTTTTCTCAATAAAATGGGAATTTACACTTTGAATGCCTGAAGAAAGAAAGATCTGGAACTTAAAAGTTAAAATTTATTTTGTTTTGTTTTGTTTTTTTTTTGTTTTATTTTATTTTATTTTATTTTATTTTATTTTATTTTATTTTATTGTGTTTTATTTTATTTTATTTTATTTTATTTTATTTTATTTTATTTTATTTTATTTTATTTTATTTTATTCTATTTTATTTTATTTTATTTTATTTTATTTTATTTTATTTTATTTTATTTTATTTTATTTTATTTTATTTTATTTTATTTTATTTTATTTTATTTTATTTTATTTTACTTTATTTTATTTTATTTTATTTTATTTTATTTTATTTTATTTTATTTTATTTTATTTTATTTTATTGTGATTTATTTTATTTTATTTTATTTTATTTTATTTTATTTTATTTTATTTTATTTTATTTTATTATATTTTATTTTATTTTATTTTATTTTATTTTATTTTATTGTGTTTTATTTTATTTTATTTTATTTTATTTTATTTTATTTTATTTTATTTTATTTTATTTTATTTTATTTTATTTTATTTTATTTTATATCATTTAATTTTTTTTATTTTATTTTATTTTTTTTATTTTATTTTATTTATTTTGCGTTGTTACATCAGCAACATCCCAACAACATCATCAAACTATGTTTTTTCGTTTTTGTTACCGAACCCCGTTTTGTAGAGTGTTTTCATATGTCCAGTGTTGCCAGATTAAGATACTTCCTCCTAGATTTAAGATATTCTTTGCCTTTAAGGAGAATTTTCAAGAGGAAGAATTTTTTAGAAGCAAGTTTTGAAAATTTGTAGGGTGAACTGAAGCCTTGAATATCGATTTCGATTTAATTTGATTAAATTGTATGCTTCAAAGTTTATAATTGTATTAAATTCATTGCATGAATGAAAAAAGTTAACAAAAGAAAAATGTATATCAATCTAATTTTTAAAATGTTTCATTTCAGGGATCTGGCAACACTGCATATGACAGCAACCATATCGTTCTGGCTGTAATAATTACTTAGATATGAAATTTTAAGGAATTGAATATTTATATATTTGCATACTTTAGCTAAAATTATCTTAAACAATTTATTCAAATTGAATTGAACTATATTAACTTAAAATTTGTTTCTAAAAATTTTTATTATTTTCTGTGCTTTTTTCCTTTAATATGTAACGATATAAAATTAAACAAACCTGTATATTTCTCTTCTTGAATCTTTAATATTCAGTTTATTAATTTTGTATTACTTCTAATACCTCAAATTATTCTAAGGAATAACAAAAATAATTTATTTTTGAAACCATAGAGGGCTCAGACATCCACAAAGTGGCAACAAAATAGAGTGAGGGTTAAGGTTTCTTGTGACAAATTTAATTGCCTTCGTTTGTTAAAATGATGTCAAATTCTCATAAAAATTCCTAGGGTCTTAACATCTTCACACCGAGAAGGTCTGTTCTGCTTTGCTGTAAGAGAAGTATTTGTAAAATTTTATGTCGTTACGGTATTCAATTTTCATTGTCGGCGCTTAAATCTATATAGCTCAATCAAAAGACTATATTTCGAATGGCGTTTCAAAACTTTATTGCGCCATTCACACCAATTGATTGCGCGATATACAAACAAACATTGCTACATACCAACATCGAACTCGATGGACCCAATTAGACAGCAATGTCGACCGTTGCATTTGCGCCCAGCAATTCCTAATCAAGATAAACAAACAGAACAGCAAAAAGTTGGACGAAACATGCTGACGGAAGCGCCACCTGCAACGTGGCAGTGGCCACACAGCAAAAATCTGCTTAAAGTCATAAAGTAAGTTGAGGCGCAGCCTAATTAAGCTGCCAGCGCCACAACAGCGCCACAATGGCTTTCTAAGCCATTAACTTTCGAATATAATCAACAACAACAGTCAACATAGCAGCAGCAGCAGCAATAATAATAATAACAACAACAAAAACCAACCAACCAGTCAGCGACTGATTTGCCTGCGCAGCCGAAAAAGGGTCCTGCAAACAAACAAAAGACGAAATAAAGCGAAAAAGTGCAAAAGAAGCAGCGATGCGGCGACTTGAGTCCGTTGAGGTTAGGGCGAAAGCGCCACCCAACGAATGAGTTTCGGGTGCGGGAGACGAGCGGCGAACGAAAAACAATTGCGCTCAATAAAATAATTTGCACTCAAGTCGACGCAAAGCGTGGCGAGCGGAGCGAGGCCAGGATTCGACGCACCGAAACACATGTCGACGAAACAATAAAACGGCGCATGGCGGAGCATTAAATCAAGTCCAATTACGCGAGTTTCCAGCTCATTTCCGTTGCGGAATGGCGGTTCTTGCGGGCGTGCGGCGTGCAGCATCGGCTCGACAAGGCCAAAGGCTGAAGCGCGTGCGATGCTTGAAATGCTTGAGCGAGAAAGAGAACCAGAGTGAGACAACACGAATTGGTATGCGTGGTAATTTCTAATAAAAACCACAACTCGGTAAAGTTAATAACCGTTGGAAAAATATGGTTTAGTAGACATAAATGCTGAAGAAGCAGAAATCGTTGTCGATTTTCTGTGCTGAAAAAAAAACAAAAAATAATAATAATATGCAAATTATGCAGATGTAATGGGCGTTGTGCATACGAAAGTCGAGGCTTTCTATTTAATTTTTTTGTTTGGTTTAATATTTTTGTGTACTGTTTTTTTTGTTTGAGTGGAGCAAACGAGTTGGGAGAGACTGTGGTATGACTGTACTTTCAATGTGTGTTGCCAACATTAAAAAAGTATTTCGAGTACTCATCACGTAGCAGGGACTATTGTGTCTGTCCTTGAGGAAACCCCAATTTCCACTGTCCCTGAGTCGAATCTCTATTTGGCAGCTCGTTGGAGTCAGAACAGGACACAAATGGCGCCTTTGGGCCAGTGATGTCTGCATAAACTGCGGAGATGAAGAATAAGTAGAAACGGCTTTGCAGACTGCTGACTACATATTTCCGGGGGTCAAGAAGATTCCTGATGATTATGGTTAGCGTGGCAAAAGTTTAACTCTCGGATCTCTCTTTCATTAATACGAGTTGAAACAGGTTTGTTAAGAATTGAGACTGTTGGTTAACTTCAGAGCGATTAAATAAAAACTAAAACACAATGGGCCTTTTAGGCCTCCGAGTGGAAGTACAGTCTGTCTCTAACCTAATCGAATCTTGTTCCCAACTGACCATTATTTTTATTATTATTGTTTGGGGCTATTAATTCTCTTCCTACATGCTACTTTATGAATGACTGTTGACTGTTTTGAGAATGGGAAATTTTTTTAGTTGTAACTCTTTTGTTTTAGTGTGTGAAATGTGTATCCAAAATGTATCTCTTTTAATACTGAACATGTTTTTACGTTTTTACGATAACCGATTTCATTTACTTTACTACTAAATAAATTAGTTTTTACTGTGTAAAAACAAAAAAAAAATACATGAAAGTTAATCAATCAAATTCTGCAAATGTAAATACAGTCGTGTCTGGGTATAGTGAACACCCGATATAGTGAACACCTCGATATAGTGAATGCCCAAATTTTGATATGGAGCCTCTAAATATTAAAAAAAATTTTAATCAAAAAACAAAAAAGAGCAAATAAAATTAGTTTTTGAACAAAAATGTTAACCTTGGTATAGTGAACAACCTCAAAACTGTGAAAAGGCCTTGCAATAATCAGTTCACTATATCCAGACACGACTGTATAACCAACGCATCAAAAATCCAATTTCAAATGCAACATTGCCACCTGGCAGCTCAAAGCAACAAAAAGCTAAATGCCATGTTTGCATTTTCAACAGCGCCGTCGACGTCAAATTCGACGAAAACCATTAAAATTAAAATCAACTTAAACACGCAAATATGCGAAACAAACAAACGAAAAAAAACGCAACACAACAAAAAATGCAAATGCAATAAATTTACTCAAATTAGATTTTCACGTCGAAATGCAGCTGTCACGGGCGCAGCGGCGACGGCGAGCGTCGAACGGAATTGCGCCAAACTCGGGTCGACTGTTTAGTTGCATGGAAAAGCATTGCGAATGGCAAAAAGGATACCAGACACGCACACACACACAACAAGCGCCGCAACACATTCATTCATTCAGACGCACACGTTCGCAAATAGTCGAAGCACCAAATGCAGAGAAAAGTACACAAACGTCAGCGTGTGTTAAATTGCGCAACTAAATTAAAGGCAAATGAAGACTCAACACACAAACACGCACGCTGCAATAACAAAAACGTAACGAAAACGCAACGAAAACAACAAAAATGAATGACGCATGTGCGAGTCGCATTCGGAGAGTTGGCGCATGTAGCCGCATCCGTACACCGAGCACGTAACGCTGCAAGTGTGAATTGCTTTTAACATTGCAGTTGGTAACTGGCAGTACTAACAACAACAACAACGCAAAAACAACAACATGAAATTGAAAAGTTGAAATTTTGTTAATTTTATGCTCCATCACAGACGCTTCCGTATGCAGCAATTGCAGGAAGTGTTATTTATCTTTTAAACAACGACACACACACACACATACACACATATAACGCACACTTACACATACACACACACACACACACAAATGCAGCGACACTCGAATTGAAAGCTGTCAGTGCTATAATTTAAATACAGATCCGTTGGCGAGAGCAACATTTGCGTGGGTGGCCAAAGTTGCCTCTGGTGTGAACTTCAGGTTTCCACCTTTTTACATTTTAGAAGGTGTTTGCTTATAGAGCAATGGCTGTGCTAAGGATTAACTTTTTATGATGATTATGAATTTTAAATGAGTTTACAGAAAATATTGTTTGGAATTGTTGAAAGCATTTTAAAGAAGATTCTTCACTTCATGTCTCAGTGTGTACCTACATAAGTTCATAGAGTGGACAGGATATATTAAAAGGGTTGTGTGGTTGAATTTGTGTTAAAGCTAAGTGACAGAAAAGGATGATAGAGAGACTAACAGAAAGAAAATGGTAAAATTATATAAAAATAATTTAAAGGAGACAAAAAGTATTTAACATAGAAGAGAAAGTAAAGCCATATTAACCCTTTCGCTATTTTGTTGCCATATGGCGCATGCTACTTTGTAGACGTCTGCATCCTCTACGATTGCAAGAATACGTTTTTTTGTTGGTCCTTAGAATAGTTTGAAGTTTTAGGAAAAATACGAAATTGATAAACTGAATATTTAAGTTTAAAGAAGAGAAGTATACACGTTCTTTTAATGGTATATCTTAACATAGCAAAGGAAGAAGAAGCAGAAAACTTTAGACAATTTTTTAATTTGACGTTTTCTTTCAATTTAGTTACTTCTTTACTTCATATGTTGGCTAAAGTAAATGAAGAAATATTCAAATTTTCGTTATGCCTAAAAATTTGTATGTTTAAATAATTATTACAGCCACAACGATGTTGTTTCTCTCATAGAAAAACACTCTGAAATACAGGGTCCGAGTATAAAAATAAAAAAATTTTTATGGAATGTTGCTAATAGAAGCCTCAAAAAAAGCCTCAAGCCTCAGTAAAAACCTTAGCGAAAGGGTTAACAAATAAGGATACTCGAACACGGACTTGGATCATAAAAACTAAAATTAGAATAGTAACCGAGATGAGAAGGGAAGAGAAGGAATTGTCACAGGGTTGGAATAAGGACAAAAGTGGACGTGCAAGATTATAAGAAATAAGGACTAAGGGATATGAATAATAATTAAGGCAAACAAATGGATTACAATGCAGATATGAATTTGGATGAGATATGATATAATAAGAATTGTATGAGATATCCCAACCATGACTAACGACCCCTGTTCCCATACCTCTAAAGTTTGTCTATCCGTCTAAAACCAGCAAAATACGCGTACATTGACAACAACAACAACTGTAGAACATTTCCATGTTCGTTCAGTGCGCAGATTAGTTTCAGCCATCACTGAACACACGACGACAGGGGCTTGTCGACCCTCTCTTCGGGCTTCACAATGGGCCTTTTGAGGCCTCCGAGTGTACTTGCTGAATAACCAGTAAGCTGCCTGTGTTACTTTACCTAACCTACAAAAGCATCCTATAAGTCTTACGTAGATGGATACTGAGGGAAATATAGTGTTCCGGTAAGAGTGTACGATTTAAATTTCTTAACATTTTGTTTTCTTTCTATCACAATTGTTTCGATTATAATCGGAATAATAAAAATAATCTAATAATTACACTGTGCGTGAAATTTGCCCTTAAAAATGTGGACATGGAGGGACCTACTGGGTGACTTTTCTATAGGTATACTGAGTTGAGATCCACCAGCCGTTTGGCTGGATTGGCTCTAGTTTAAGAGAAATCCGACTTTGAAGATTGCCCATTTTAGTCGAGTTTGTCGCTTAAGTCTTCGAACGTTTAAATTCTAATAGGTCCTTAATCGTTCCGAATATCGCTTTACTGTCTTCGGCAAGTTTGTAGATATTTTAACGACCAACAATTGCTTAAGACACCAATCCAAAACAAATACATTCAAACTGTGTACTTGCGATATGTGCATTTGTTTGCGCAGCACAACGTGGCGTATGAGTGTCATTGATTTATATTAATATTACAATTAAATGACACTCATACGCCACGTTGCGCTGCCCCAAAAAATGCACATACCGCAATTCACACTTTGAATGTATTTTTTTTTGGATTGGTGTCTTGAGCAAATTTGTTGGTCGCTAAAATATCTACAAATTTGCCGAAGACAGTAAAGCGATATTCGGAACGATTTAGGACCTATTAGCATTTGAAAATGAGCAAACTTCAAAGTCGGATTTCTCTTAAACTAGAGCCAATCCAGCCAAACGGCTGCTGGATCTCAACTCAGTATACCTATAGAAAAGTCACTCAGTAGGTCCCCCCCCCCCCATGTCTAAATTTTGAACTTGCACAGTGTTATTAGAAGAAGCTACACAAAGGAAAAGCGCATTAACATTATGAAAAAAAATCGATTTGTTGGAGTAAAGATTTTCAAACTCAATTATTTTCTGAAAATCCATTGCCAATGTAAAAGCCGTGCAATTTCTTTATTTGAATTTTTTCCTTGCTCACCCCTCTCGGTAGCTTAGGGCCTTTACAATACATTGCCTTGTGTTTTTCTACCAGGGTAGGTGATTGATCTGCCGAGGAGACTGCCATCTACCGCTGCTTAGGAACGATGCCTTCAATATTGTGAGCTACCACTCATAGCTACCACTCAAAGGGCATGACAGAAGAAGAGTTGAGGGCTTCGCTAAGATTGGTGTGGTGCGCTTTTTAGACGAATCAACCATTAATAATTACGGGTTTCAAGCTCAAGATTCATCGCGTCATTGGTGGAATGGAGTCAAATTGTTTGTTTTAAAAAGAGCAGATATGGAAAGAGAGCATAGGTACGGGATCAGAGCTGTGAGGGTCATTTGATGAATGTTTTATTCCATACTTTATCGGAACATGTCCACTTTATAATTCAGAACATATTCCATATTAAAAATGTAGTTTGTATGGGGGTGCCACGCCCACCTGTCGGGTCGTATTTACACTATGTGGTTTAAAAAGATTTAGTCAAGATGAACATTCCGTGAAAGATTTAGCTCAATCGGCCTTCTAGTTTTTGATTTTTAGTGTCGTGTGACTAACAAACAGACATTCACTGTTATAGATAGGTATACTATTTTTTATAGAATATTAATAATTTTTTAATTATTATATAAAAAAATCCGTGGCAAGTAGTCCTACTCGCTGACTAACTTTTTTTCCATCTTACAAAATTATTGGTTTCCGTACTTTCGAACTTCTATCAGCGTTTCGCTTCGACCCATTCGCATCAAAGCTTCCCACGTTGTTTTTGTGTTTGTATTAGTTTTTTTTGTATTGGATTTTTCAAAATTATAAAATTTCTTAAGCGATTGCAAAGAAATTTTAAAGTGTACCCAATATTATAATTTTAATATTTTGTAATACAATTTTGAAATTTTAAAGGTATACCCAATATTACACTTTTAAATTTTCTTCTTTAAATTTAAAAGTAAGCCCAAAATTACACTTTTAAATTTTCTTCCCTCTTCCTCTTACGACATGAGGCAATCATATTATTTGATGAGCACACTTGACCTTGAATTTGTCCGCATGCTTCTTTGAACTTGGGCATTGGATAATCCAAACGAAGCTAGGCAACACTCACGTACAAATAATTCTTTATTTCTATAGATATGAAATTATTTCTGTATTTCTATTGCTATGCCTTATTTTTCTTCTGTCTCGAAAAGGTATGGCAAGAAAAAAATTCACATACATTAGCATATTTCTGTGCTAACAAATTTAAATGTGCTACATGACAGTGATCGAAAATTGTATTAACATATTTAAGAAATTTCAATTTGGTATCTAAATGTTGCAGCCTGTCAGGCAGTCGAGCCGAACTGAGCGCATGCCACACACAACGACGATGAGACGAGTTCAAGTTTCCTCACCAAACCCGCACAGCCGATGAATGCCCATAGACAGTAGTTGACATTTGCAGCACAGACACACACACATGCATAGGCAACGCACATTATATGCTGACACGTACTTAGCAGACAAACGGATATGCAGACAGACAGAAATTCGTTACTAAAAATATGCACACAAGAAAAAAAAAATACACACAGAACAGAACATTTGGGCCAATGCACAGTGGTTCGACTGCATGCTACTGCGTGACAAAATTAGGAGTGGTCTTTTCATAAAATTTATAGTTTCTATAATTTTTTATAATAGAGAAAATTTTATTTTTTTTAATAAAAAAATTATCTAATTTTTTTATAATTTTTTATATAATTTTTTTTACAAAAAAATATAATATAAAAAACATTATAAAACTAGAAATTTTAATAACATTTTTTATAAAATAAAATCCAAGAACATACTTTTACATACTTTTTAGATATTTTCCTCTAAGTTTTGCCAATTTTCAGATTTTTAATTTTGAAAAATATTTTAAATTAAAAGTAAAGTCGAAGCCTCAGTTTTGCAAATTTTGAGAAAATATTAAAACCGAAAATAGCTACGACAATTCTTAATCTATATTGAAAGTTTTATTAACTTATTGGTAGCCATGTTGTTTTATAATTTTTTTTGAAAAATAAAACAAATTCTAAAATTATAAACTTTTATAGAATTTTTTATAAAATAAAATACTTTTACATACTTTGTGGATATTTTTCTCTAAGTTTTGGAATTTAAAAAATTTTTAATTTTGAAAAATATTTTAAATTAAAAATTAAGTAGAAGCTTTGCAAATTTTGAGAAAACATTAAAAGCGAAAATGCTCCTACCAATTCTTAATCTATATTGGAAGTTTTAGTAATTTCTTGGTAACCATGTAATTTTATAATTTTTTTATTCAATAGACTAAAAACAGAAAATATGTGCTTAAGTTTGTTTGTGAAAAAAACTAATATTAAAATTAAAAAAATTAATTAATTGATTAATTGAAAGTAAAAATTTAATTAAATGAAGTTAAAAATAAATTTGAAATTAAAAATTAAATTAATAAAAATTAATTTAAAAATTATTAAAAATAATAAATTTTTTTTACAAATTTTTTGGGCTTTTCTCAATTGAAGTTTTTCCTTTCGAATGACATCAAAATCGTTAAGAATTTAAATAACCATTTAAATAACGTTAAGACCATAAATTTTTTTAATTTTGTCCATGAAACGAATCACTGTGCAAAGCGAGAATGAAGAAATGTGTAAGTAAAACGAAAACCGTCCCATTGTGTGACACTGTATGTGGGATAGCCAATTCCAGCAGCCACATCAACATCGACAACAATTACGATAACAGCAACAGCAACGGCAACATCAACACCAGCAATAATAGCCAATGTTTACGTATCGTCGTTGGGCCACGTTTCAGGGTGCGGCAGTCATCGATGTTTGCGTTGCGTTTTTACACCTTTGCACAGCTGTCGTGCAACACTTGACACCCGCAAGCCCGTAACACTCACACACACACACATACATGTGCATTGGGGGCGTTTGTACGTACCTGTGTTAATTTTCCATTAACAATGCTGAGCGATTCGAGCGATGCACGCACGTTGCGCAGACTGTTATCCTTCAGCGTTTCCAAATGCGAATGTGAAAATTGCACATGTCTTATATTGACACCGGACTGAAAGACGTCCTGCGAGAGCGACGTGACCGACCGATCGAAATCATAAATAGATAATGAATGTATCGGCGATGAGATGCGTTCGAGTGTGGTGCGCAGCGACATGGCTGTGGTGCCAGGACACTCGAGGAATAGTCCTGCAAAAACAAAAATAATAAGTATTGTATATAAAGCTTTAACAACAACAACGAGAGATATATATATGTACAACCGTATGTATGTATGTTTATGTGAATGGTGGACAGCAGCATTTGATGGGATGGGAGAAAAGGTTATATGACGCTTGGAAATTGCACGTGCAGTCATTTTGTACATTTGCTACGTGTGCAGTACCGTTGCAAGTGTGTGTGGGTGTGTGTGTGTTTGCAAGAAGCATGTAGAGTTGTTTTAATTCTCTGCCATTTGAACTGTGCGTCAGCAGCAGCAACAGTATCTACAAATGCAACACTGGCGTTGGCGTAGTTGAAAGGTTAATGTGCGGCTGCAGTGTTAATGTAAAAGCATTGAACTATCTGAAAGCGAGCAAATGCTTCTATGCGTGTGTGTGTTTGTGTGTATGTCATGTTTAAAGCGAATTTATATTTGAAAATTAATGGTCAGTAATTTATGCCAATTGGTGGCCTGGCCTTGGTTTCAACTAATCTTAGAATTGCTATCTATTTAACTAGAAATTATCGCATTTGGCTTTTCATATCTAATGTTGTGTTGTGATGTGTTAATGCTTTTGAGAATCTGGTACAAAAGAATCGATGCTTGTATGTATTTAGGTCCCGACCTAAGGTGACATTTTAGCCGAAGCCGATTAATCGGCTATAATACTGACATTCGGCTAGAACCAAAGCCGAAGCCGAAACCGAAGATGAGTAACTAAATTGAATTGGGCGTTTAAACTGAATTTGACTGCTTTCATGATTTGCATTCGTCATTAAGGAAGTTGCAGAGTAGATCACTACTAAGCAGACTGAGGCCAAGTTGTGGGAATGCTCGTCAAAAACTGAAAACTCTACACAGGAATCTAAATTTAGATGTGCTCCAAATATGACCAACTATATATATTACCATCATTCCAGAGAACATCTCTCATGAACTCTCAGTTACGAACCTTTGTTTTTTATGTTAATGTTTGTAGACCTTAGTTCGATTTCAAAATAAAAACATGTTGGAATATTTTTATATATTTGACAGATTTGAAAGATCTTTTTAGGTTCATTCATGAGGCGTTAAAATGTCAAGCGTTCGTAACAAGCTTTGTGAAATAATCTGAATATAACAAGATACCAGCTGAGGACCATAGCTGGTATTTTGGCAGTTCACTGTCTGATATAACGTGTCCCAAAAAAATGCACGACTTAATTTTACATTAGAACATATATTTATTGAGCGAATGGTGATATTTTTATTGCATTGTATAGCAAAATAAAATATGCGCCTCACAATTTTAATCAGAGCACTTTCTTGCTGAAATATGGGTCTATTTTACCGATGAAGCATTGGATCTCTGTGTTGAGCTCAGAAATATATCAGAGATTTCACAAATTTCCAAAGAAAGTAATTGCACAGCTTTGAATTGCACAATCTTTGTAGCTAGTTGTCGTTGGAAGTTTGAGAGATTGTTAAGTTTTTAAATTGTTACTTCAACAAGTCGCGTTCTTTCTTTGTGTAGCATTAAATTTTTAATTACTAACAAAATAACTAAGTATAAGATATTGAAAGCGGTTGGTATAGTTTTCTTATGATTTCTGTAGGATTTGCATGGACGTGAAGTCGGACGAGAAAACTTCGGCCTTTTGTTAGACGAGAAGACGCAAAGGAAATGTCTTTCATATGTCTTGTCTTTAGTCTTTTATCTGTCTTTCATGTCTGGTCTGGTCGATATGAGCGATAGGCCAATTCATAGTCTACTCAATCTTGCTAGGGGATCTGGGTTTCAGAAAGATGTGGTATGACTATGTTGTATCAATACGCGAAGGAATCAATACTATAATAACATTGCTCTTAACATTGCAGGGACCCTATATTCTGTCGGAGAAGAAAACCTGTTTCACCTGTAACACTATTCATAGACTACTCAACTTCCCTATAAGCTCCAACTGGTTTTATAATTAGAGGTATCTGAGTTTCAAAAAGTTGCGACATCACGAGGTCGTACCACATACCAATGCAAATATCTGATATTTCTCAGAATCGATAGTATGTTAGAAAGACACTTGTCTTCAATACATATTGCCCTCTGAAAGAGGTTGAGACTGTTTTTTTTATGATTTTTGTGTAGACGCGATGGAAAGAGAAAATATACTTTATCTCCTAAGCACTTGCCAAGTACTCTCTGGGAGAAGAAATACCTGCTTGTAATTTTTCCTTCAATAATCTAGATGATCCAGCCGATAGGACCAATCGCAGTCTACTCAACATTGTTAGAAGCTCAAATTTGTCTTGAGAATCGAGAGATCAAAGTTTCAAAGAGATGTGATATTGCTATTTTGTATCACCTACCTAACCAAATATGGGATATATATGGAAAGAATCGGTACTTTGAAAGATGTTAGCCTTTAATAATACGAAATACATAACCATAGGTTAGGTCAGGTTATCCTGGCTTCCTCTGTAAGATACATACTCGGAGGCCTAAGAGGCCAATTGTGATACCACATATTTCACCCGATTTTTTAATGTGTATGCAACACTGTTTCTTCCGACATATGCAGCACACATTTTAAGCGGAGGGGAGAAGTAAGGGCCCGACAGTTTAACGCAGAATCTGAAAGGCAGTTGACCTCCTTTCACACTTGCAGGTGTTTCCTCCATTCCCTGCCAAAATTATTTTAATTCGCGTCTTTATGTGGATAGCGATAGAAGTAGACGAGTGTTTTACCAGCTCGAGCTGGGATTCGAACCTAGGGCCTCTAGTAGCTTCTCAAAGCCAACGCGCTACCCACTGGACATAACCATAACATTGAAAGTAGTTTTGTTATTACTATCTAAAATTTTTGACAGGATTAATGTTGCCAGATTTTTGGCTGAAACACTCTCAAAGTTAATATAGCTTGGAGCCCAAAATTCGAAGGAAACGCTAAAATGTCATCAAAAATGAAATTCACTCGATTCAAATAAAAACTTTTTTATTTGTTCCTAAATTCGTTCCTACAATGAATAGCAAGAATTTCGTAATCTCGCGAAAAGTCAATTCAAGCAACCCATTACCTATAACGGTTCGAATTTCATCAACCAAATTCCGATAGTGGCCATAATCCCTAAAGCGTTCTATTAGTTGGTTATCCGAATATGCACAAAGATTTGCTGATTTGACCTTTCGGCGCGCACACCAGCAACCAGCTCACCTTGGCAATTTCAATGAACGATAAACATCAAACGAAATGGAACTCACCATCTTCGAACTTATAGCACGGACAGGCGGAATTCTCGTCAAAACTGGGACATTCGATGTTGTTATGATTATTGTTATCGCTGCCATTGGAGGTGGAGATGCCAGCAGGGTTGTTGCTGTCGCTGTCACTGTCGGCACCGCTACCATTGCTGGCATTGTTCAGCGAGCGCACGTAACGTCCAGTCGAGCGGCTTCGTTCGCTGTAACGCTTCCAGCTGTCAGCGGCCGCTCGTCGGTGGCCGTTGATCCCGCTGGGCGTTGTCGTCGCTGTCAGAAATTCATTTGCTGATAGCAGCAACGTTGATGATGGCACGCTGACGACTGACGGTGCTTCGGCCATCAAGACGGATGTCGTCGTTGTTGTTGTTGTTGTTGTAGCTCTTGCTGATTGTAATGGCGCTGCAGTCGTTGAATTTGAATTGTTTGTCATCCTTGTTGGCGCTGTTGTTTTTGTTACTATTGTTGTTGGTGTTAGTGTTGTTGTTGTTGGCGCTCCTGGCAATGACTGCGTGGCAGCCATGGCAAGGGTCTGTGGTTCCATGTTCGTTACACCGGGCAGTGACAGGCAAATGACAACCGCAAAGCAGAAGCGCATCCATTGCCGTTGTCGGTTGTTGCCGCTGCCTGATGTTGTTGCTGCCGCCGTTGCCGTTGCTGCTGATGAAGATGGTGTGGCGTTTGTAAGCCGCCCGAGTGGCAGTGCGACCGTTGCGAATCGGAATTTTGACTGCGGGCGATTTGTACAATTTTGTTGCTTTTGATTTGCGTGCCGTGTGCGAGTTATATTGGTGTTGTTGTTGTTGTTGCTAGTGATGTCTTTGGTGTTCGCCTGCGTTGACATTGGTGCTACCGTTGCTAATAGCGTTGTTTGCGATGAGTCTGAGAGGAATGTCAACAACGACGGTGACGACGATGATGGAAAAGATGATGATGACAATGTTGTTGTTGTTGCTGACGAAAATGATGATGATGTTGTTGTTGTTGTTGCTTTAGTGCCAATATTTGTTCTTGTTGTAGCTGCAGTGGCGCTTGTTGTTGTTGTTGTTGTTGCCATTGCCGCTCCAGTTATTGCTGTTGCCGTCGAGCAAGCGCCACTCGCCGGCAATTTCGTTAGCAATCGGTCCAATTGCAACTGTTGCTGTTGCTGCTGCTGCCGTTTCAATGGTAATGATGTCTCCGAGACATATATCATGTTTTTAGCATTTTCACTTGCTGCCAACGTCTATATTGTTGTTGTTGTTATTGTTGTTGCTCCCTATTCACTTTGTCGTCGAGCTTTATGGCCTTTGGGCGTATCCGCAAAACTGCAGCACGTTTGAGTGATTTGATATTTGCTGGTGTTTTTGATTGTTGTTGTTGCTGCTTTGGTTCTTACTTATGTTGTTATTGTTGTTGCTGCTGCTACTGCTGAGGATTTCGCATCGATTTGCGAAATTCATTCCGATTTGATGCATTTCCGTGCACTCAGGTTTGCTGGTTTCCGTTTTTGATTTCGTTTGTTGTTTTTGTGTTTGCTTTGTATTTGTTTGCAGGCTTTCAGTTTGTTTGTATGTTTGCCTGTTCATTTGTTTGTGCGTTCGTGCGGTTCACAGTATGTGGCTTCGGGCTTTAATGAATTGCGCAAAGATAACGTCGCCATGGGGCGAGATTTTTCAGATGTGATCTGTAAAGAGAGAAGCAGATTTCAGGTTAAACACTGTCGTTGACTTAATGGTGAATTTAATTTTAAATTACTAAAGAAAATTTGGAAAAGTTTAAATCAAGTCAACCTGTACACCCAAAAGTCCAAATGTCCAACCATAGAAGAGTTTTTAAACTTCAACAGAATTCTACTGCAAAGGACATTCAGCAAAGATGGAGGCATGAATGGACGAAAGAATAGATTGCCAGGTAGATGTATGGACGAAGCTGTGCATAACGATGGAAGCCTGAAGGGATGAAGGTATGGATGGAACAAAGATATGGATGGGCCAAGCTGTTCATCCAACAACTGAAGAGTTTTTAAACTTCAGCAGATACTTCTGTGGTCAAAAGCAATAACCGCCTAAGTCGAAAATTGCTGTTTCGAGCAATCTCGTTTTAAAGTTTTAGCGCGTAGTGTGTTTGTTATGGGAATGCGAATAGGTTTTTATTAATAACTTTTTTTATTTCAAAGTTACAAACTCCCCGATTTCACACAAACGTAGAGCACAGTCGAGGGAACGTGGTGGCATCCATAACTCAATTTCTTCTTAAGTCGACTTAAGCGGTTATTGCTTTTGACCACAGAATTATTGCAAAGGCCATTCATCAAAGATGGAGACATGAATGGACAAATGTATGGATGGACAGAGAGATGTATGGACGAAGCTATTCATAAAGTTGGAAGCATGATGGGACGAATGTATGGATAGAACAAAGAGATGCATTGGCCAAACTGTTCTTACAAAAGCCCAATCGTCTATCCATAGATGAGTTTTTCAACTTCAACAGAATTCTACTGCAGAGGTCATTCATCAAAGATGGAGACATGAATGGACAAATGTATGGATGGACAGAGAGATGTATGGGCGAGGCTGTTCATAAAGTTGGAAGCATGAAGGGACGAAAGTATAGATGGAACAAAGAAATGGATGAGCCTAGCTATGGATCCAAAAGCCCAAATGTCCAACCGTAGACAAGTTTTTAAAATTCAACAGAATTCTTCTGCAAACGCCATTCATCTATGATGAAAGCATGAAGGGACCAAGGTACGGATGGAACAAAGAGATGGATGGACCAAGGTGTTCATCCAAAAGCCTAAATTTCCAACCATAGAAGAGTTATAAACTTCAGCAGGTAATTATTGCAGAGGCCGTTGAGCAAAGATGGACGCATGAATGGACGAAGGTATGGATGGATAGAGAGATGAATGAATCAAACTGTGGCCAAATAAAAAAATATACGGCAACAATGAATACAATTTATCGGGAGTGATGGACAGAGTTACACATGGACTCCTGAGTTATGAACGTAAGGGAAAGATGAATAGAATTTCAGATAGTCTTCTAAGTTATGAACGTACGGAAGAGGTGAAAAGGGTTTCGTTATGAACGTACAAAAAAGAAGGACAGGGTTTCGGATAGATTTTTGTGTTATGAACGAGCGTTGTAATGGAGGAAAGATTGGATGGACAGGGAAAGCAAAGAACAGAATAAGGGAAGGGAAGAGGGAATCGGGATGAATGAAAGCATAGCTGACGATGAGAGGAATGATCATAGAATGGAGACATTTGTAAGAATGGATGAAAAGAAAAAGGATAAACGATAGAATTGGAGAATTTGATCATTTTAGGTATTAGCGAAGGAAAAGAGACAGGATAAAGCTGAGATGGACAGATAGAGGAACAGAAAGAGGGAGTATAAACTATAGACGGGTGAGGACATAGACGGAACATGTTGGGACAAACAAAAGATGAAAGGATGACTGTACAGAAAGAAAAACGAGAGAAATTTTGGTATGTTTCGATGGACGCATTGAGGAACAGAAAGAAGGAGTATAAACTATGTTCCGGTGAGGACATAGATAGAACATGCTTGGACGAATAAATTGATGCATGAGTAATGAAAGCATGAAAGATGAAAGGATGACTGCACAGAACAGAGAAAAACGAGAGAAATTTGGATATGTTTCGATGGACGAATTGAGGAAGAGAAAGATGGAGTATAAACTATGTTCCGGTGAGGACACAGACAGAACATGCTGGGACGGACAAATTGATGCATGAATAATGAAAGCATGAAAAATGAAAGGATGACTGTACAGAAGAAAGAAAAACTAGAGAAATTTTGATATGTTTCGATGGATGAATTGAGGAACAGAAAGAAGGAGTTTAAAGTATGGACCGGTGAGGACATAGACGGAAAATGCTGGAACGAACAAACTGATGCATGAGTAATGAAAGCATGAAAGAAGAAAGAACAGAAGAGAGAAAAACTAGATAAATTTTGGTATGTTTCGATGGACGAATTGAGCGAATTATGTATGGAAGATGTAAATGTAACTAAAGGCGCGAAAAGATGATCAAAGTTACAGAGGAGCGCAAAATGGATAGAGTGAGGACGGGACTGAATGATTGACTAGAATGAAACGACAAATAATAGTTGGAAATGACGATGGAATGGAACAAGTAATAAAGAAATGAACATGTGAAGTGTTAGATTAGGTCAGATAAGCCGACTAGTTCGGTGACACAAAGACCCTGTTGGGTTCCTAACTGTACCAGTTAGAGCTCATTAGTGTTGCATGTCAACGTAAAAGTTTTCGGTAAGAATGAAGTTATTCCTAGCAAAGTTCAGCAACCCAACTTGGGAACCCCATCTACCATTATTATTGATGTGGATAATGCACTGCGACCTGTAGATCTATTGTGCCCCCTTCTTGGATTTCAAAGGCTGCAGTGAGTCCAGTCGAACCCCATATAACCCATGGAAAATGTGTCCCCTAAGTGAGTAAGCGCAGTCTTGCAGTTGAACAGAAGCAAACAATGTGTTCCAAGGTTTTTCTGACACAATTTTTATTGTATTTCCTACATTCATCTGACTCGGTTATTAAACAGTGTTCCGTTATATTACCTTCTATGGCACTGCAGTCCTTTTGCGAGAGTGAGAGAACGAATCTCGTAAGCGTTTCATTGAATTGTCCGAGTGAAATTGCTTAAAGAAAATCTCTGGCCACTGGAACCAAGTAGCTAATGCATTGCACTGCAAGTCTCAGGCATGCGGGTTCAAATCCCAACACAGCAAACCCCAAATAAAAATCACAATCTCTGTCAAACTTTCAAAGTACCATAACCATAAGTTTTCAAAGCTGCTTAGTAGAGTACGACCGATTAATCGGCATTGGGAAAAATAATGGGCATTGGTGGGACTTTACTCTTTAGCTTTAAAATTTCCCTAAAATCGTTCAACCTATTTGTTCTGCAAACTTTTTGCTTCAACTGCAGCCCCGACTTGAAACTAAATTATGGCCACTTTAGTGCGTTTAAATTTAAAATTCCTTGTATTCCATTCGCTGTTGCACTGTCAGCGAAAGATAAAATTTCCTTAAATGATTTACGTCGAAACTATCGCTTGGAGACTTTGGCTTTGGCAGTGTGCGGCATTTTTTTAGGGTTTCCCACATTTTCTTAGATGCGTTTCATTGTTGTTGTTTTATTTTTTTTGTAAGGTATTATTTTTGTCATGTTTAAGTTTTCTTGGCATAGTTTGCACAGTTTCCGCGGCATCGTTTTGGCGTATGTTCGCTAAAAGCATTTCATTTATTACTAAAACGCGCATTTGACAACTTTTTCGCCCGTTTATTATTTTCTACTTTTTCGTTGTGCGATTTTTGTTATATTTTTTATTTTTTGGCTGCCGCTGTGTGTCGTTAGTCGCATTCGCTGTTCGCCCAAAATGGCCATTCATAGAAAGGAAGAAGAAGACGATAGAGGCAAAAGGAAGAAGAAAAAGTTGAGCGCCATCAGATTTCCGGCGCGAGTCGTCGCTACTTAAACGACACAAGCCAACAACCAAAAACTACAACAACAACAAACAAGTCAAAAATAACAACAGCAACAAATTATGCAGCATAACTTAAGTTTAATTTTTTATATCCTGTTATGATTTTTTGCAAAATTTTCAGCTGGTTTAAACGGAACCTTGTCGACGACTGAACGACCAAAAGCGAGTCTTAAAAAAAACCCAGCAATGAGCGAAATGTGTCAAAAAGGCAGCAATCTTAGCTGCCTGCTGCAGGCTGCTGCCAGACGCTAGCAATTCGGTTGTTGTTGTTGCTGTCGTGGCATTTTGGTGTAATTTTTCATGTTGATTTGCTTAGGAAATCTTTGCGCGCGCGAATTAAGTGGCAGCCAGCTAAGGCGCGTTGACAACGTGCACTGGTTGGCGAAAAGGACGAACGCAGCAAAGGAAGCAGCAGTGGCAAGCGAAATATGATGTGCGGAAATTGAAGAAATTTTAAATATGAAGCTGATGGCTGCTTCCGGCTGGCAGTCTCCGCCATATTTTTTTTTTGGCAAATGTGTGTTTTTGCTGTGTGATTTTCGAGATTTTAGCGCCAAGACATATTTTGTTGCACGTAAATTGAGGCAATTCATTTGCAACGCCTACTTTTGATAAACGCTGGAAGTATGGAATGTAGGTTTGGGAAATGTTAAATTGAAGTTGGAAGGAAAGGAAGCTGAGTTTAATGAGGAATCAAGGAGGAGAAGGGATATTCTAGTATCTAACAGGGGAAATGGGAATTTCTACACATAGCAAATTATTGCAATATGAGCCCAGTCCACTTATCGTTTACTTGAGATACTTTAGAATTGACTGATAGGTCCTTAACATCTCTTCGCAGCTGCCAGAGCAAACACATTCAAACAAGGAGGAGTAATGGTATTCTAGAGTCTAGCAATGTGTAGTTTACATATAGCAAATTATTGCAATATGAACCCAGTCCACTTAGGGTTTACTTGCGATACTTTAGAGTGGACTCAGAGGTCCTTAACATCCCTGCGCATAATCCAGAGTTAACATGTTCAAACAAGGAGGGAGAAAGAAAAATCTAGAGTCTCGCAAGGAAAATGATAATGTCTAGCAAATTATTGCCATATGAACCCAGTCCACTTAGGGTTTACTTGAGATACTTTTAAATAAACTGATAGGTTCTTAACATCTTTTTGCAGCTGCCAGAGACAACATGTTCAAACAAGGAAGGAGGAAGGGAATTCTAGAGTCTAGCAAGGAAAATGATAATGTCTAGCAAATTATTGCCATATGAACCCAGTCCACTTAGGGTTTACTTGAGATACTCTAAAATGAACTGATAGGTTCTTAACATCTTTTTGCAGCTACCAGAGACAACATATTCAAACAAGGAAGGAGTAGGGGAATTCTAGAGTCTAGCAAGGGAAATGTCTACATATAGCAAATTATTGCAATATGAACCCAGTCCACTTAGGGTTTACTTGAGATACTTAAGAATGGACTGATAGGTCCTTAAAATCTCTTTGCAGCTGCCAGAGTCAACACGTTCAACCAAGGAAGGAGAAAGGAAATTCTAGAGTCTAGCAAGGGAAATAGGAATGTCTGCATATAGCAAATTATTGCAATATGAACCAAACTTAGGCCACAATAGTGTCTTGCAATACCAAGAAGATACATTCTGCAATAAGGTGCAGTCTCAGCGAAAGAGCGAGTCATGACGATTCCATTATGAAACTTCTAGGTTAGGCCACGCATAGACCTTCTTTGGTCCCAAGGGATACCAGTTAGGGTTCATTATTGTTGCATGTCAACGGAAAATTGATCGGTATGATTGTAGGTGTTCCTAGGATATTTCAGCAACCCATCTTGGGGAACCCATCTCACTCCGAGAGAGAGTCCCCAGGTGAGTAAAGCTCAGTCTTCACATAGAAGCAAACAACGTGCTCCAAGGTTTCCCTACCAACATTTTCTTTACATTTCCTGCATTCATTCGATTCGACTCGATGGAATGAAGCCACTAATTTGGCGAGATTACTAGGAACCAAGATTATTTTTTCACTGAAGCATCTCTTTGGCATCTTCAGTGAAGGACATTCTCCTCTACAGCCATCACACGAAAATTTCAACAGAAATCATTAAAGGAAACTTTAAGCCTTTGGCTCTGTGCACCCATGGCACAATGCCCTCTGAGCACAGACTCAGACTTATTCGACTCTACAATTTGTTGGCCATTTTTTCTTGACTCTTTTCAAATGAAAATTCCAACTTGTCTGCCATTTAGTAGCTTGTAAAGCTGTCACAAGCAAACTGACTATTCACTTAAATTTTTTTTATATGTTTGTTTGTTTGTTTTAGTTTTGGCCAACTTTTCATTTATTTTTTTCAAACTTTCAATTTTTCTTTTCAGCGCCAAATTTCCTTTTATGACACACCACACAACAACTTTTACTTTGAATCATTTTCCATTTCCTGCTGTTGCAGCCAACTTTTCGGTGCAGTTTCCTTGTTTCATGTGTTGGTGTTGGCCAAAGTTAGTGCAATGTGTCAGTGTGTTGCATACACAATGTTGTTGTTGTTGTTGTTGTTTTTGTGTGTGTTTTGTCAACAATTTTGTTACTACTGTAATGAGATTTTAATGAAATGTGTCACTAAACCGTTTTACCATAAACGAGAAGAAACATTATGGAAAATGCATTAAATTTGTTGACAAGGTTTTTAATATTGTTGCAATGGCTTCAGAATGAGGAGCAACATCTATTCGAACACAATTTTTTGTAATTGTAAAAAATTTTACAAGAATTTGCTTCTAAGTTAAAGTTGATACCAAAACGTTTTTCTTTTAAATAAAATAAAATAAAATAAAATAAAATAAAATAAAATAAAATAAAATAAAATAAAATAAACTAAATAATAAAATAAAAAATAAAATAACATAACATAAAATAAAATAAAATAAAATAAAATAAAATAAAATAAAATAAAATAAAATAAACTAAATAATAAAATAAAAAAATAAAATAACATAACATAAAATAAAATAAAATAAAATAAAATAAAATAAATTAAAATAAGATTTCAACAGAAATATTAATTTTTTTATACTGAAGTTTCATTCATCATACAAGGAACGACTAAGAATTGCTTTGTAATAGTTTGTAGTGGGAATCTTCATCATAATTTTTCCTGCAACATTGGATTCATTTATGAGATCACAGCAAGAAAAGACTTTAAGAAACAATACACAAATGAGAATCCTTGCGAGTTCCTGAAGAAACAAGTGACTAAACATCAGGAATTACAGATCTATGGAACAATGCTATACCAAAATTTCAATTCTTCAATGCTTACAGTTCTGACATGATTCCATATAATAGATTTCAGATGTATGGACGGTATCACGCTCACTTGCCCATACACAACAAAAAATATCTAGAAATATTTTTCTGGATATACTTTTAACTGTGTCAAAATTTCAGATAAATATGTCAAGTAGTTTTGGATTCTTTAAACGACAAATTACAAACATTAAAAAAACAGATAAACATTTTTAAAGATTTAGAAAAAATTTTTTTTTATTAAAAAATACTGTTTATTTATAAACAGAATAACCGAACAAAGCTACGTATGTTTGTTCTAGGCAAATATTTGAAACTGAAAATAATTTTTAATTCCACTAAGTTGTTTTCCCCCAAATTTCCTTTGTTTACATAATTTGTGATAACTTCACATCTGGTAAATTCCATTATCTAAAGTATTATTGGCAACGCTTCACACATGCCAAATAAATCAAAAATATTTGCACAAATGTTTCGACACATTGCGCTGTCTTTTCAACGGTATAGACAGCACTTCCGTTTATGAATTCTTTTACTACGAGCAGACTTTCAAATGCTTCCTATTTTCATTGAGAATGGCCAATGTTTATCTTTTTTTTTAAGTCATTTTCTGTCAACTCTCTTTTGCATATAAATAAATAATATTAAATATTGATGCAAAAGTATTTGAACTTCTGTGCAGATTTTGTGTTCAAACAGTTTCAATGTCAGTTGGCGTTATAAAAGCAAATCCATCCAACGTCGTTGAACAGCGGCTGTCTGAGCGCGTTGGAGCACAGACTTTTGGCGAAATTTGTTACCATAATTTTTTAGTTTTTATAATATTTCACAATCCACTTGGTTCATAATGGCCACAAAGAGTACACAGCTGTTCCTGTTCGCCTTGGTGTCGTTTGCGGCATCGTTGGCGTGGGGCAGCAACAGAAACAATGGCATCAGCGCTTTGCTGGGCAGCGGCACGGGCAGCGGTGCATATAGCGGCACCGGCAATGGTGTTGGCAACATATACGGCGGCAACGGCGTGAGCAACATATATGGCGTCAACGGCGTCAGCAACATTTACGGCGTCAACGGCGTCAGCAACATATACGGCGGCAACGGCGCCAGCAACATATACGGCGGCAACGGTGTCAGCAACACATATGGCAGCAACGGCGTGAGCAACATATACGGCGGCATCGGCGTGTCATGTGGCAGCAACACTGGCTACGGTAAGCAATTGGTTGCTCGGAACGAAAGCAGTAGAGGTAATTGGTTACGGTGTCTTGATTGCAGGTAACATTCTGGCCAACGTGTTGGGCAGAAATAGGTCGAAGCGGACACGCAATGGCCGAGGAGGTCGTTCGCGCCGCAGACGCAATGGCCGAGGACGTCGTTCGCGCGGTAGACGCAATAGAAGACGCGGACGCAAGATCAGAGGTAGACGCCATAAATAAAATAAAATAAAATAAAATAAAATAAAATAAAATAAAATAAAATAAAATAAAATAAAATAAAATAAAAAAAATTAAATAAAACTAATGGAATTAAATAAAATAATTAAAATAAAAAAAAATAATAAATAAAAATAAAAATAAATAAATTGTAAATGAAATAATAAAAAAAATAAATGATAAATAAATAATAAATACAAATAAATAATTAAAAAACAATTTACATCTGTTCATTCTTAAAGTTCGGGTTGACATTTGTTGTTGTTGTGATTGAAGTAATAATTCAAAGGTTAGGTTTCAGATATTTTGAGCCAATTGCCATTTAATTAAATGGTTAAATTAATTAATCATTATTAATTTAATTAATTAACAAATATATAAATCTAATGTAGGTATTTTAGACACGATTGCTATTCGATTACGATGCTCTGGAACTGTTTTTTTTCCTTTTATGAGGTGTGAGCCTTTATGGCAATAACAATAAACAAAAATAAAAAATAAAAATTACTCGTCTAGGTGCATCTTGGGATCAGTGTAAGCAAATTTTCACATGTATGGAAGGCGCCCTCTGGTGTTGAGTTTTTGAACTTTAATTAATTTTGTAATTTTTGCACTGAATAATGTTGTCCAATATTGAAAAAATGGTGCTAATTAGTTTAGTAGTTTCTGAGATACGATGCTTTCTTACTAACTATATTTACAGATCCAATTCCATAGAAAGTGGCCAGTTTTGTATGGCAGCACCCTTAAGAATTGGATATATCGGTTAGGAATGTATGGAAGAAACATTTGAAAGAAAAATATATTAGTATCGGTCTTACATTTGACACATCTGGGGCCAACCTGGGAGCAGTTGGAACCTAATTTATAAAAACCATAGTTTTGTATGAAAGCCCTATTAAGGATTCGAGATAGAAGATAAGTATGTTTGGAAGAAATATCCAGAATAAAAAATTAGTGGGGGTCAGTCATATATGTTAATCCTCTAAGAGCAACTACTGAGCAGTTGTAATGTAATTTGTCGTATTTTCCAGCACTTTAGTCAACTTTGGTTTCGATGCGATGCCATTAATCAGGCATCACCCTGTGTTTAAATAAGCCGCTGTACATAGATTGAACAGTGTGCATGAAATACTTTACATACTTCATTTTGCATACTTTTAGGCCTCACATGACAAATGCTTTTGAACAAGTTCGTTGTTGTCGGCGAGGCAACCAGTTGGACACGTTGCCAAGGCTAATTGAAATATGAAAACAAAAACAAAAACATAAACTAAAGCGTACACCAGCTGTGCATTAGCCATGCGCGTAGTTTGTTGTTGTTGTTTTATGCTGTTTCGAGCATTTGTTGCCTATTTGCTTTAACCTATTCGCCAGTCCATGTTAACCGAACGAGTGCAAGTGTCAACAAAGTTTTTGTTAAATTTTGTTTCAATTTTAGTTTGAAATATTCAATGAAAAGTTATTTGAATAAGAAAAGAACAAACCAAATAAATAAAATTAAAGTTTAAGAGTCAAACTAGTCAGTCAGTGGTCATGTGTAAAAAATGCAATACAACAATTGGCGCTGTGTGCATTTGAAGTGCCCACAGCGCAACTATTCCCACTCGAGGGGTAAGTGTGCAGAGAGGGGGAATGGAAACTGCACAATTTGCAGCTTCAACATTTTATTAAATTCCATTCTCTGCAATTTTACTCCGCGAGTCTTTACAATTCCAACAAAACATACGCGCGTTATTGATTTTTTCCGCACGTTTCGCTCGTTGGTTGGTTTGTTGTTGTTGTAGCCACTGCCGGCTTGTAGACATCCCGCGCTATTTATTTGCTGTTGTCGCGCGCACTTCAAGTCAATGTGCGGGCGAGTGCATTCGCTCACGTGCGACAGCCATAAAGTGTTACGTACGCGCGCTTACGAGCAGCTTCAGCCAGAACTGGAGCAAATTTCATTGACACATTTGAACGAAATGACTTTATCAACACACGCCGGGATTATGCGGTCTCCTGCTTTGCCCACTTGAAACTCATTTTCAAACATTATCTTTTTGGTTGCTCATTGTTGACGCATCCACCTTTGGCTTATTTGCGTATGCGCGTCATGGCCGAGTTAATATTTGCAGCCACATTAATTTATCACTGCGGCATCTACACACACACACACACACAGAGCACTTGTTGCGTCGCAAATTGTGTAATGTCATTGCAGCCGCATTTATTTACACAAAAACTTAACAACTACAATGGCGCAAATGTTCGCTCAGCGCCAGGACGTGTCCGCCAACAATACCGCCGCCGCAATCATTAGCGGCCGCTCGCCGTTGTTGTTGACCCAGCGAGCGACATTTCACCACTGTCATTCATGTGCAGCAGAAACACAGTGGGGGAAAGAGGCTCTAAGAAGGGCGAGAGGGTTCTGTGGCAGGCAAAAGTGCAAAACTTTTGCACGCTTTGTTGCATTCGTAACGATTTTCGGTTGAGAGGCAGCGGAGCCCCTCAAGCAGCTAATGCTCACGAAACGTGAGTAAAAATAGGGGAGAAAATTTAATGCAAGAATAACAAGAAATATTAACACTAGAATGCCTGGCAAATTTAACCAACTTTACAAATATGGAATTATATTAAAAATTTGTTCAAAGCTTCAGTGCTACTAGTCGCATCTAACGTTTTGCTATTCAATTTTTTTTGCTAATTTCCAACTTTTTTCAACTTTTTTTCTTCGTCGAGACAGTCTAACAATCACAGCTTCCAGACAGCATACAAATTCATCATAATGCGACTTGATGTTCCCTACTAATTTTGAATCTTTCTGACCTCACAATAAATTTGAGTTGATTCTGTGATACCACAGAATGTTAATGTCTCAAACCTGATTCGGGCGTGAAGAAACCAACAAAAGGAAACTGCGTATTTGTTTGAATTGACAGAAAGCATCAGTTTCATTCAACTATAACTGTTCTCAGCCTGTCATGCTCGCTCATGGGTTGAAGTGACCCATTTGTTAGCTGTGACTTTGATGCTCACAGATGGTTGGGGAACAGAACAGACTTAGAGCCCATAAATGCAACCTCAGAGCCCATTCTATCTGCAGAGTCCCTTCCGAATGTGTCGGAATTCTGTTTTCTTGAATTTTTTGAAAATAAATTTGATCGACTAAACAATATATGAAGCACCATTGAGTTTGTATTTGGTGTGTCCTTATGGACACGCAAGGCGCTTTTGGGTTAATTAATGTTTTGCAAAAACTTCAGAAAATCCACCAAAGGTTTAGAAAATCCACCAATAGAAAATTAAAATCATCTTAATTTTTTTTAAACATTCTTCCACCCAAATTGATTCTTTGGAGGCCAAGATTTTCTCAAAATTATAATGTAATCCACAAAACTGGCAACACTGCATAAAGTTTCACATAATTTTTATAAAGTTTCCAAAACATTTTACTAAAAATTTTTTCCAACAAATTTTTCTCCTCAGAGATCGAAATTTTTTCAATTCTTGAATGAAATCTCCTTATCTGGCAACATTTCATACAGTTTCATACAACTTTTATAAAATCTCTCTAAACTTTTTTTAAATAATTCTTCCAACAAAATTTTCTCCTCAGAGGCCGAGGTTTTTTCAAATTTAGAATGAAATCTCCTAATCTCTCAACATTCCATACGGTTAATATAACTTTTGTAAAGTCTCTCTAAAATTTTTTTTAACAACAAAATTTTCTCCTCAGAGATCTTTCCAGATCTAGTATGAAATCTTCTTGTATCCAACACTTTTCACATTTTCATATAATTTATTAAAATACAGTTTCATATATTTTTTATGAAATCTTTCTCCTTAAAAGTTCTTTGAACAAAAAGTTCTCTTCAGGGGTCAAGAGTTTTCCAAATATAGAACAAAATCTCTTTATCTGACAACTTTCCGTACAGTTTCATATAACTTTTATAAAGTCTTCCTAAACATTCTCCTAAACAGTTCTTCCACCAAAAATTTTCTCTTCAGAGGTCGAGAGTTTCCCAAATCTAGAATGAAATCTTCTTGTATCCAACACTGCATACATTTTCATATAATTTAACCGTAGATCAAAGATTAAGATATCCTATCCTTTGTATACAAAGGAGAAAACTATAAACTTTTCAAATTTCTCAAGACCTCTTTCTTAAAAAAGTGTGCAAGATGGTTTTGAACAAGCATAATCCCAACACAAACAAAGTCACAAGAATGGTTCAATTAATTATATCCCGAAAAAAGTTATAATTAAACATAAAACCAAATGTATAATTTTTGATACAAAGCTCGATCTACGGTTGAAAAAATGCACTTTCATATAACCTTCATGAAATCTCTCTAATCTTTCTTCTTAATAATTTTTTAAACAAAACATTCTCTCCAGAGAAACTCTCGGGAGTTTCCCAAATCTGGAAAAATATATATTTATCTGACAACTTTCCATACACTTCATATAACTTTTATAAAATCTCTCTAAACATTCTCCTAAACAATATTTCTACCAAAAATTTTCTCTTCAGAGGTCGAAAGTTTCCCAAATCTAGAATGAAATCTTCTTATATCAAACACTGTATACACTTTCATACACTTTTTTCACATACTGTTTCATACAACTTTTATGAAATCCCTCTAAACTTTCTCTCAAACAATTCTTTGAACAAAATGTTCTTTACACAGGCCGAGATGTTCTCAAATCTAGAATGAAATCTCCTTATCTGACAACATACCATACAGTTTCACATAATTTTTTTAAATTTCTGTAAAAATTTTTCATATACTTCTATGAAATCTCTTTTAACTTTCTCCTAAATAATTCTTCCACCAAAATGTACTTTTCAGAGGCTCAGAGATTTGCTCAAATCTATAATGAAGTCTCCCAATCCCCAACACACATTTTCATATAATTCTTTTAGAAAATTTTATAGAGATTTCTAAACTTTCCCCTAAGCAATTCTTCCAACCTGGATTAATTCTAGGAGGCCAAGATTTTCCCAATTCCGGTATGACATCTTCTATTCCTGCAACATTACAGTTTTATAAAATTTTTGTAAAATTTTCTAAACTTTCCATTAACCATTCTCCAAATTTACTCCTAAATTTACACCTAAGAGGCCAAGATTTTCACAAATTTAGAATTGAATCGTATCTCCCAACATGCAAACAGTTTTATAAAACTCTTATAACTTTAAAACTATGCGACACATAACCTCAAAACTTAATACGGAGTTATAAATTAGTTGTGTCCTTCTACTGGAAATCTAAATCGGAAATTGTACAAATAATGTGAGACCAAAAAATCTACCGGACAATATTTGTCAAAACTCTTCGTAAAATCGTTTATCTACAACACTTTTGTTCACAACTTAAGTGAAATCAGGAAAAAACTTGCACCATATTTTTTATAAATTTCCCAATAGTTGTTTTACTGGAAAGTTTACTTCAGTATGAGTTGCCCGCATAATTTAAAGGTTCGATTAATTTTATGTGCCGCCTGTTTGTTGCTCTACTGCTCGCTTTGTGCTCTGTTCCACTTGTTGTCGCTATGAGTCAGACACTCACCCACACACACACACACACACACACACACACACATTAAAATAATTGCTGCCATGCATCGCTGACGTTTCATTAGAATTTCAAAAGTTTGGTGGCAGTTGCCAGACAACAAACACAAAGAACAAAGAACAACAACAACACAAATGCACATAAAGGTAAATGCGTCCAAAGCCAAAGCCTGGCTGCAAGACCTAGGCGTATGTGTGTGTGTGTGTTTGAATGCGTGTGTGTGTGTGTGTGCGTGTCTCTCTTTCTGGCTGTGTGCATTTAGCTGAATGAATCGTGATTTAGTTTTGCGCATTTGGTGCAATTTGCAACGGCAGTCAGACTTTTTGCCATTCACCACAAATGTTGGCAACAATGCCAACGTCTCTAACAACAACAACAACAATGCAGATGGCACTATTTTACGTCTACTGCCGCCGCCGTTGCTCACACGTGTGCGTCATGGCATATTTTCGAATTTCCCTTTACGCATTGCTGCTGCCTCTTCTTCTTTTTCTTCTGCTAGAGCGTTTCTCAAACATGAGTTCTGATCGCTGATAACAAATGCCGACTGCTGCAGCAACGCTCTTGTCCTCTGTTTCCCCTTACAACAACAACAATCCATTGACTTTGTTGACTGCATTTGCTGCGTCATCTTCATCAGCATTGTTGTTGTTTTTGTATTTTTGTTGTTGCTTCCAGAATAAATGTAAATCCAACGAGGGTTGCTGTCTCTTTGTTTTGGGTGTTTTTTTACGTTTTTATTTGTTCGATTTGAATGCATTGTTTTTGTTGGCGCTGACGCTGACGCTGATGACGTTGCTGCACGTTCAAAGTGCAAACGCAGTGAGAAGATGCACCTGTGGCGGCAGCGGCAACAACAAAAATAAATTCAACAACAAATAAGAACAACATACAAGCAAAGGGAAAACACTGTCAAGGCGCAGCAAGGCGGCCGCGGCGTCTGAAATGGAGTGAAATGAAAAACGCAGTCAATTGTAACGAAGTCCGCTGTGATGGAGCGCAGCAAGCGGGCGGGCGGGGTGGCTGCATGAATGAATGTCGTAGATTACGCCAGGGGAGCGCAATATTACTGCAACAAGAAGTGGAAGAAGCACAAAAAGCACACAAAAACAAATTGCTGTATAGACTTTGACTGCCTTTCAGCTTCTTGGCAGCCAAACAAATAAATACAAATGAAGCAGCCGTGAAAGGGACATTTAATGAATAGAAAATGAATAGTAAATGCTCGAGTATTGTCAACTTTCAGTCTCGAGTTGTTGATAATTTGTTGCATTTAAGCAGCGACGACGCCCACAAATGAACACAATAACTCGTTTGAGTACTCAATAGAGCGAACATTATCCTTGAAATAGGATGAGAGCTCTTAAAGGACAATGAATGTTACAGAGAGAGTGTGGAGGTCTTTAAGGAGATTTGATATATTGATGGCACAAATCAAAGCACTATTAGACGAAAAAGTTTAAATGCTGTGAGTTGCGTTTCCAATTGTCCAGTGAAGGCTTGGAGTTGAGATTGCAAACAGTTCAGAGTGGTTTGTAAGATGAATTTTACACGTTTTTCTAGGCATTTCATAAGATTTGAGTATTTATGTCATTTCGACATATCAACACTGAACCTACACAAGCAATCCTGTTTCTATTTATTTCCTTTTTGAACTTATCGGTCGTTGTTCGAGAGAGAGATGGCAAACAATTCAAAACTATCTTATCTAAGCAGGGTTAAGGCATATGTGGTGCAAGTTTCATCTACATTTTTCTCATATCTATCCACTAAATTTTACTCATATCCAGAACATATAAAATATGAGCTTCAACAATATTGACTAGTCGCTACTTTCAATATTTGTATCACCTATATCGCCTTCATGAATCTATCCACTTACCTTTCATCATAAAACAAATACTGTATTCAATTACTGTATCATTCAGAGCTTCAAGCTACCTGTCAATCCATACTCTGCATTCTTTTCTTACCAAACCCTCTTTCATTCATACTCCAACCATATCCTATTCATACACTTTTCTTGTCCTATTCACATCCCAACCAAACCCGATACACAAACCATCAAATATCTCAAATCACTTTTCATCCACATTCGACCACTTTTTAACTTTATATTATAAATATGGTAATTTCATAGATATTTTATCCGTCCCAAATTCAATTACTTTCATTTAGAGAACTGAAATCTGTAACCTCTTCATATTTCATTCAAATCACATTCTACCCAGATCTCACGCTTCATCTGAACTTATTTGTAGATATTCAGATAGCATTTTTAAATCTATCTAAAACAAAATCAAAAATGTCTAAATTTATTTTTAGGAATTTAGTCAGAATTTCTTAATCTATCAAAATCAATTCTGAACTTATTTATTGATATCGAGTCCCAATATCTGAATCTTTCCTCATCAAATATAATCACTTTTAATTATAAAGCTGAAATCTGTAGTCTCTTCATATTTCATTAAATTCACATTCTACCCAGATCTCACCCTTCATTTGAACTTATTTATAGATATCCAGTTAAAATTTCTTAAGCTATCTGCATCAAAATTCTATACTTATTCATGGATATCCAGTCAGAATTCAATTCTGAAATTCTGAAAATCAATTTTGAACTTATTTATAGATATCCAGTCGAAATTTCTTAATCTCATCAAACCTCATCAACTTTAGTTTCTTTTAGTTATAGATCTAAAATCTACTAATCTTTTTACCCACACCTCATCCTTCAACTGAACTTATTCAAAAAATCATTCAAACCAATCAGAATTTCTTAATCTACTCATCTATCCAGTCAATATTTCAATCGACCCTCATCAAACTCAATTAATTTTATTTATAGGTCTTAATTTTTGTATCTCCTCTTCCCCTCTATATTTCATTGAATCCACTCTCTACCCACATATCAACCTTCATCGGAACATATTCAAAAGATATGAAATTAGAATTTCTTATTCTATCCATGTATCCCGTCAAAAATTCTCAATCAATATCATCAAACTCAATGAATTTTATTTATAGATCTAAAATCTGTATTCCCTCTTCCCCTCCATATTTCATTTAATGCACTCTTTAGCCACATCTCATCCTTCATCCTATTTATAGATATGCAGTAAATTTCTTATCTATCCACATCAAAATCAATTTTGAACTTATTTATTGATATTTAGTCAGAATTTCTCAATCTATCCTCATCAAATTCAATTACCTTTAGTTATGGATGTAAAATCAGTATCCTCTTCTCCCCTCCATATTTTATTTAATCTACCCTCATCTCATCCTTCATTTGAACTTATTCAAAAGGTATACAATCAGAATTTCTTAATCTATACATACATCTTTCTAGTCAAAATTGCTCAAACTATCTTCATCAAACTCAATTAGATTTAAAATCTGTATCCTTCATATTTAATTTAATCCAGTCTCTACCCACATCTCATCCTTCATCTGAACTTAGCTATCCAGTCAGTATTTCTCAATCTATCCTCATCAAATTCAATTAATTTGAGTTAGAGATGTGAGATGTGCATCTTCTTCCTCTTTAATGCCATCCTCACGCATTCCGGATCTCATTTCTTATCTTATAATTAGTCAACATCTTTGCTAATCAAAAATCAATCATTAGTCAATGCCATTTAGGCAGCAGTAGAAGATCTGGGAGTAGTGGATTTTTCACCAATAAAGGATGTTGCTAGTTTTATCCGTAGCTTAGGCACAATGGTTAAGAGGAATGGTTACAATGGTTAAGAGGACCCACAGTCAAAATCTTCGCTTATGAAAATCAATCATTCTTTGATACGAGGGCGGGTCAATAAGTCCGTGACTTTTTGAATGAAACACAGGTGTCTAGGTAAAAAGCTATTTTATTTTTCAACGTAGTCTCCTTTAAGATCTATACACTTAGCCCAACGTTTCTCCAGTTTTTTTATCCCTTCCGAAAAAGATTTGTCGAGGTCTTCAAAATAGGCATTTGTTTGTGAGATGATTTCGTCATTGGAGGCAAATCTCTTTCCGCCGAGCCATTTCTTCAAGTTTGGGAACAAGAAATAGTCACTTGGGGCTAGATCGGGTGAAAAGGCGGGATGAGGGAGCAATTCGTAGCCCAATTCATGGATTTTTGCCATGGAAACTGCACATGTGTGCACCCGTGCACACGAAATTCACTTTTTCCATTTTCTTCTCAGTCAAGCGGTAGTCTGATATTAACGGCTGTCAAAAACAAACTAAATGTCGCAGCTTGTTCAATTTTTGACAAGAGTCAACTGACAGATGACTGTTGACGGGAGCAGTGTTGCCATTTCAATTAAGAGGCGCGAAATTCAAAAAGTCACGGACTTATTGACCCGTCCTCGTACCATTTGAGCGTAGTGGGTTGAAGTATGAAGTATGTTTGCCACATTTATCCGTAGTTCAGACACACCACCACGCTAAAAATATTCTCTTTACATCTTACAATGGTTAAGAAGGAACCATACCCTCTTCGAGCAGAAAAATGGGCCTCAGAGGCTTCCGACCAGGGGCGGATTCAGAAAAAATGGGAGGGTGCGTTTCAAAAAGTGATTCTTTAATATTAATAAAAAGTCTTCTAATTTGTAAGTAGTTTTAAAGTCGATCCCAATATTTAGGGGGCTTTCAACCCCCAAATCTCCTCTCTCCCTGAAACCTAATTAGACTTAAACCTAATTTAACTTAAAATCAACCACATTAAGTTATCCTACGTACACCATTCATAAGTAGCTCATCTTTGCCATAAGTAGCTCATATTACTCCTTTTCACCACATAATGCTCCTTTTCTACATTTAATTTCGTCCGCACTCTATCCAGTTCATATTTAATTTCATCATACTGATTTATATGTCTTTATATCTCTTCTATGTTATGTTTCAGTTCTTTCACAATATCCACATTGCATTCTTTCTCAGAGCTCATTAAGTAAAAACCCAGCCAGAATAACTCCATACACGAGTTCATACCTGATCTTTGTCCCTGCTAAACATTCTCATTTCACATCTAATCTGCATATACCCATTAGTTATTTCTTTCACACTCTACTCAGATTTCAACTGCAACGCATCCTTATTCCATTTCTTACGCACTCTACCCAGATCTCATCATTTCCATGTAGTTATTCAAAAAATTCCTTCATATCTCTATTTACTCATAACTGATCTTTGTGCTTAATGCTGCATATGTTTTTTCCTTCAGACTCTACGCAGTTCTTATCTGTAACTCATATAATTATGAGCTCTAAAATACAGGGTTTTCCAACAAGAGGTATTATTTTGGTATTCAAAGAAAAATTCCATTTTTTGAGATAAATGATCGGATGTTTATTTCATAATAAAAAGGAAGGTATGCCGTTAATAATGAAAAACAACATCAGCCAAATGGCCACCACGACCACGGTTTCAGGACCATATCCTTTTCATGAAATTTTCCATAACCAAATCGCAAAGTGGGTGCCCTATGTCCTCGATAGCCTCACGAATTCTATCTTTGTGTTCTTGAGTCGACGCTGGGCTGTTGGCGTACACCTTATCTTTCACGTGGCCCCAAAGGAAGAAGTCGCAAGATCTCGGTGGCCAATTGTGATCACCTCTTCCAGAGATAACAGGGTCTGGAAACTTTTCCAGTAAAAGAGCAATGGTTTCGTTGCTTGTGTGGCACGTAGCGCCGTCTTGTTGAAAGTAAACGTTGTCCAGATCTTCATTCCAAAGAACGACGAGGAATCGACAAACCTGGGTTTTCTTCAACACTTTGGGCTACAGCAGCAATATTCTCAGTTGTTCTTGAGCGACGTGCACGGGTTTTATTCTTCACATCACTAACTTTTCTCAACAGCTCGAATTTGTCCACCAATTTCTGTATTGCGGTCCGACAAGGTGCTTCACGACCACCCAAAAATGATTTAGTTTTGCGAACTGTGATTGCAAGATTTTCACCATTTTTGTAGTGAATTTTAATAATTTCAATACGTTGTTGAAGCGTGTATCGTTCCATTTTTAGTAATGGCATAGTTTCTACTTGTCAAATGTCAAAGAATAAAAGCTTCAAAAGTGACAGCTACCGAAATACCGGGTGATTCAAAATAACACCCCCTATATTTCAATAAGTTCAGTCAAAACCTATTCATCTGGTAAACCGATGCCTAACGTCCAAGATGCAAAGTGCACCTAAGTTTTAATTCTGCTGAGAGCTTGCAGCTCCTGCCTTTTAATTTATAAGTGATCCATACGTAAGACTACTGAAGTTCCTCTCGTTATAAACATTATTATTTATTTATTTAAAACGTCGAACAATAATACAATTCTTTTTATGAAAAATAGAGAGCACTGGCTGCCAGGACCTTCGGCTCTTATATTATCATATTCTTCTTCTTATTATTAGATTATGCAGTAAAATGCCTTACACATTCTACAGATATCCAATCGATATTCTATCTATAATAAATCCATACTCTATCTACATCGGTACTCAATAATATTCTCTTCATTCTTAAACTAAATACGAAAATAACACATAATAAAATAAATTTTTTTTTACATCATAAACAACTTCAATTGAGTTTTTAACTTTGTGGAGAAAGAGTGTCAATATGGTTTGAAATTCACAAATACCAACACAATATCTGTGTCGCCATACAAGTAACATATATTCTCACGCATTACCGACTCGTGCCAGACCCGAACAACAACAACCAACGCCCATACAAACTAATGCAGGCAATATGAATAAAATGCAAGAAAGAACTTATGGCAAATTGGGGGCAAACATAAAAATTCATTTCAACATAAAGTGCCCAGGACACGATACAAGGACATCACTGAAGGACTAAAGGCCATGGAAAATATAAATAAAATGGCATAACCTGGGAAAATGCATAACACGAGATGCTGAAAAATCACCGCAACTATGGCAAAGAATATTTACGTAAAAGATGGAAATTAACTTTTATTATGCAACACCAAAATCATAACAACAACAGCAAAACAATAATAAGAAAAACAACAACAAAAAGAACAACAACCATAAGAACCACAACAAGAGCAAGAAAAACGTACATGGACAAGTATCATTACCAGTGTCCTTTGCCCACAACAACAGCAACAACAACAACAATAAACAACAACATTACCTACACTCATGAGCCGAGTGCCAGCGCGGCTGCCAGCCAGTCAGCCAACACACGCCACAAAACCTAACAACGCCAACGACAACAACGACGACGACGACACAAGTTGGCACAGCAATGTTGCAGCCAGAGTAGCCGGCAGCCAACAGTCGACGGCGGCCAGTCGGCAGCAGGGTCGATGTTAAAATTGTTATGGCCTGGACATGAGCATGCAATAATAATAATTTTACGCATATAAATGTCAGTTTAAGTAAAAATAACTTTATTTAATGTTAACAAGCGTGGCTAATGCGAGGCGAGACGCGGTGCGGTGCGGCACGAAGCGGAGCGAAGGTGCGCGCGCCAATTGCTGGCACTGTAACCGAGTAGCAGCAGCAGCGCCAAGTGGCGACAAGGGAGCACAACACAACAACAGTGCCCTGTTGGTTAGATGCCATGAACGTTGTCGTCGCCGTCGCCACACACCGCACTGCGACCACTGCAGCAGCGCCAAAACCAATGCTGGGCGGCAATTTGGTTCGCCATTTACTACCGATGCTGTTACCGGCCATGAGCAAAGTTGCCGCTGCCACAACAATTCTTATTCTTATTGTTGTTGTTGTTTTTGGTTCTGCAGTTGTTCAGTTGCTGCGCGTGCTGTGGTCGCATGAGTTGGCCGCGCGCACTCACTCGCGCAAGTAATTACAATCAATTCTAATTGTCTTTAAATTGTGCGCTGGGTGCATGCGAACCGCATCAACAACAACAAAAATGCTCTTACTAACAACAACAACAACAACAACAACAACAAGAAAAGGCGCTTGTAACAGTCAACAGTCAGGCACTTCCTTGTTCCTTTAAAGGTGTTCGCGCTGCAATTCAGGCTCGACACACACGAACTGTTGTTGCTGTTCATCGACAGTAACAACAACAACAACAACAACAGTACAAGCAACAATAGCTACTTGCAACAATATCAGCAACTAACCAACTCGAGTGTATTCCACTTAAGTGGAAATGATTTTTATGGCTCTTGGCTTTTACTTTTTATGGACTTCTAGAGAAATTCGCCAGACAGCTCCTGGCTGCTAGTTGCTGAGCTGCGGTTGCTGCGTCGTTTGGTGTGTGTGTGTGTGTGTGTGTTGGATTCGTTGTTTGGCCAGCTGCTCGTTGGTCGCTGCCACAGCTGCAAAGTGGTGTTTGCAAAGTTGGACTTTGCACGCTGCGCACAAATTTTGTTCTAACTATTCAAGTTTTCATTAATTTGAATTTATTGAAAGCGTTTCACAATATCGATAACATTGTTGGCTTATTTAATTTCTAATTATTGCATACATCACTTTCTTTTTGTTTGGTACATTGTTCAAAAATGATGAAGCAATTTACTCACTTTATGCGATAAGATGGAATTTAGATGATTTTCTCATCATCAAAGATGAAAGATCTTCAGATATAAAAAAACACCTCTCTTTCTTCTTCAATCAATATGTTTATACTCCACAAGCAGGGCCCCAATGAGTGTCAATAAGTCAATGGTTTCTTAACCTTTTGTTGATCCCGTTAGATTTTTTTGAAAAATATTTATCTTATTATTTCTCATTTTAGTGTTTTCACAATATTGAAAGTCAAAAGGCCCATAAAATCTCTCCATACAAACTTTTAACCGTTTAGTGATTTTGATTTTCGAAAAATCCAAAACATGTGTTGAATTATTTCCAACTAAAAGTACTTTCACCGGGCTTGAAGTCAAAATGCCCATCAAATCTTTTTTCTTCATACAAACTCTTAATCCATCGTTGACCCCGTCAGATTTTGATTTTTCGAAATAATGAAAAACACTTGTCGAACCACTTCTCATCAAAAGTACTTTCACCGGGCTTGAAGCCAAAAGACCCAACAAATCTTATTTCACCATACGAACTTTTAACCCTCTAGCGACCTCGTTAGATTTGGATTTCCAAAAAAATAAAAAACAGGTCTCGAATTATTTCGTACTAAAAGTACTTTCACCATGTTTGAAGTCAAACGTTGTAAAAAATATATTTATAAAAAAAATGTTAACCCTTCGTTCACCACATTAGATTTCGAAAAATAAAAAAACACTTATAGAATTACAATATTTCTCACAAAGAGTACTTGAAGTCGAAGGTGTAAAAAATTGTGTTTCTTCATACAAATTTTTAACCATTGGTTCCTTCTTTTAAGTTTTGATTTTCGAAAAATTCAAAAAACACGTTTTAAATTTTTGGTTTCAAGTATTTTCACCAACTTTGAGGTCAATAGGCCCATGTGTCGTTGGTTTGTGGTTTTTTCGTAGTATTCCCGTAAAGGCACCTTAACCCATTGTTGACTAAGTTAAATTTTGATTTTCGAAAAAATAAAAAATCGACACGTGAATTATTTGAAGTGTTTTCAGTAAATTTTAATTTTTAATTGTTTTTTCTTAACCCATTGTTGACACCGTTGAATTTTGATTTTCGAAAATATACATTTTTTATTTCGATTGATTTTTTATTTAAAGTGTTTTCACTTTCAATCAATGAGCCCATTTAATCGTGTTTCTTCATACAACACCTTAACCCATGTTCTGCCCTTTTAGACCTCGAATTTCAAAAATCCCCTCTACAGTTTAATTTTCATGTTTGTAGCTTCAGCTTTAGTTACATCGTTCTTAAAAAAACAAAGCAATTAAATGAATTTAACCCTTTCGCTACAGGTTTTTACCGAGGAAAGTTACAATTTTAAATTTTACGTCTTAGGTATCTATTTGGTTGTATTAGCAACATTCCATACAATTTGTTTTTATTTTATACACGGACCCTGTATTTTAGAGTGTTTTTCTATGAGAGCAACCACATCGTTGTGGCTGTAATAATTACTTAAACATAAAACTTTTTATGCATAACGAAAATTTGTATATATCTTCATTTATTTCAGCCAAAATTAAAAAATTAAAAAGTTATCGAAAGTTTTCTGCTTCTTCTTCCTTTACTATGTCAAGATATACAATTAAAAAACGTGTATACTTCTCTTCTTTAAACTTTAATATTCAGTTTAATAATTTCGTATTTTTCCTAAGACTTCAAACTATTCTAAGGACCAACAAAAAATTTATTCCTGGAACCACAGAGGGCTCAGACGTCCACAAAGTAGCAATGTGCCATATGGCAACAAAATAGCGAAGGGGTTAAGAGATGAGACTTCAATGTTTACATCCAATTCTCACAATCAAAGTTGGTAGATCTTCAAAAATCAATTAATTTTGTGGTACCGGAAAGATGATAAACGAGAGAAGGATAAACGAAGGAATAATTAATTGCAACTCGTTACGGGACAAACGGATTGAATGAAATTAAGAAGACGAAGAAAGACGAACGAACTATTCGATGGGACATACTGGCGATTGGCGGTAAACAAATGGGCCAATTTCACGGGTAGTATTGGTAAAAACAACGATGTCTTCTTTTCAGTGTTGCCAAATACCTGAAATTACTTTTTCTTAAATATTAAAAAAATTGCTGAAATTTCTTTTCAAAAATTTAAAAATCTCCTAAAATGTTTTATTAATTTTTCTCATTATAAACTAGGAAATTAAACATCCAGTGTTGCCAGATACCGGAAGTGGCTTTCTCTTAAATTAAAAAAAAAGTCGACATTTCTTCCCAAAAATTAAAAAATCTAAAAATTTTTTTAAAATAGTGTTTGCCATAAGTTTCGCGTAAAAAAATAAATAAAAATAAAATTAAGTATGTTAGTAATAAAAAAAAATATATATACTATACCATATTTAGTTTTTTTATTGCATTTTTTAAATTTATTCAGCTTCAGCTTAACAACAACTTAACACAAACAAAAAGTGAGATCGAATGAAATTTGCTTTTCTAAACTTACTTTATTCATAATTAAATTAAATTGTACACTTTAGCTTTCAATATTCAAAAATTCAGTGCCACTAATGATGTCAAATGTATTAGCATCAAAATTTCCTAAAAATTCTCCTAATAACTCTTTCTTCTAAAAAATCTCCTAAAGGGCCAAGAATCTCCTAAATATAGAAGGAAATATCCTGATCTGGCAACACTGTTTTTTTCAGAAATTTACAATGGTTACTCTCCGTGGCGTTCGCAAGGGAAGTTTTGGTGGTTCAAACCGCTTTAAAATTTGTGTAACTTACGAACATTTTAGAAAATCGTTGCAAATATGTTTTCAACTGGTATTGGACTCAAAAGTTGTGTATGAAAACACCTGAAATGAACTTCTATGTACGCCACTGGTTACTCACAATTTATTGAAAATTAATTAATTTAATTAGATTGCATTGATTGCCCTTAGAAAGATAAAGATTTTATGTTAAAAAACTTTTCAGACAGTTTTGCAATTGCTTAACTCAGTTTTGTTTGAGTGCGAATCAAATATAGATATCAGCATAGAGAAAATAAGCCATGTTTTACAGTTTTAAAATTTTGTAATTTTTCTGTTGCACAGTGTAATCATTGCAGCGTTAAAACAACAGAGTGCAGAATTTTGCAATAATTTAGAGTTTAAATTCGAAGTGAAAATTGTATTCAAATTGAAATGCAAATTAAATGCAAATAATTTTTTATAATACCTAATAATTAAATCACTTAGTTGAAAATTTATGCTGAAAATATCCTGTAATTACTTTTCATACAAACCGATAATATGATTTCGGCTGAAATAAATTGCGACCAAAAAACAAAAAAAAAAAACACAGACAATGAAAAGCAAAAATATCAATTTGGCCTCACAGCAATGACAACAACAACAACAAATTGCACGGCACTATAATTAAGCAATTTCGCAGAATGCAACACAAGAAGCGCATCGCCGCTTATTGATTCATTAATTGCACTGATTTTTCACCCAGCTGCAAGTAAAAAAAAAACCAAAAACAAAATGTGATATCTTTGTGCTGGCCGCGCGATGTGAATTCAAAAGAATGCACCAAAGTTGAACTCAGGTTTTATGGGTCCGTTGTGCGTCGTTTTCAAAAACAGCCTTAAAGTGCGAGTCATTATGCGTCGAAGGATGAAAAATGATTGCAATATTGCGCCAACAGCAAAATTATTGCAATGACAACAATTGCCATGCAATAACAACAACAACTACAACAACATACTAATATACATGTATTTGTAAATATTGTATGTGTGTGTGTGTGTGTGTGTGCAAGAGTGGCAACTGGTGTCCGAGCAATAATTGTTTTTTTGCTGAAACCGATCCATCGGCTTTGTAAGAATCGGCCGAATCTGATTAGAATTGGAAGGACAAGGCTCATTGGAACCAAATTTCAATGCTGATATCTGTTAATTCTCAAAGTGAACGCCACAAACTTTGAGTCAAACTATAGTAGTATCACAAAAGACCTCTTTGATCTACGTTTGTTCTCTCTGGATCATCCCAGAAACCCTTTAAACTTGTCCAGCCGATTGGAAAAATGTTGGTCAGTCAATGCCGATTAATCGTTTCAGTATTGGTGTCGAATACTGAAGATAAAGTTGAGGCTAATTGAGGAGGAGAATGAATGTATGCGCCACAAATACCTTCAAACCTGTCCAGCCGATTGTAAAAGTTGCGGTCAGCCAATGCCGATTAATCGGTCAAGTGTTGGTGTAGAATAATGAAGAATAAGATAGAAGATAAAGTTGAGGATAAACGAGGAGGAGAGTGAATGTAAACTTCATCTTCCAAGTACTTGTCCTGCACTCGCTAGAAGAACCAGGACTCACCTGGATGAGTTCTTCTATGACAACTGTGGCGGTCAAACCGATAGGACCTTTGCTGTCTACTTAGATTTGTTAGAAGCTCCAACTGGTTCTGTTATCGAGGGATTTGAGACCAACTAGTAGTATCACAATAGATTTGATTTAGATACTGAATCAACCAGGAAACCCTTACGACCTGTCCAACCGATTGTAAAAATATTAAAAAAAAAAAATTATGTTTTCAACCGATTGTAAAAATTATTTACAATTATTTTTTTTGCAGCCAATGCCGATTAGGTCGAATGTTGGTGTCGCAGAGCCACCACTGCCGAAGATAAAATTGACGCAGCGCAGGTTGTAAAAATTGATGCACGCTTAACCGCAAGTTGCACGCACACGAACTGCACAAATTGCATTGGGAATTGTTTGTGTGTGTGTGTGTTTGTGTGATTGTGGCGCGTGCATTGCTCGTCGGTTGACTGTTGAGCAGTTTGGTTTATCTGTTTGCTGTGTGTGTGCGTCGACCAGTTGCCGTGCGCTGCGTCACTCAGCGCAATTCATTAAAATTAATTAAATTAATTTTAATTACCAACACTGCCTGATGGCTTTCGCTGCAGTTGCGAAAATGCGCCACAGAAATTGTTGACAACTTAATTAAATGTCGGTAGTGTGCATTCTGACCCGCAGAATACACTATTTGCTTACGTATGTATTTTGACACTCGCCAAACGATGCGTAATCTGACAGCTCCGAATATGGTCAAACGAATAATTCATATGCCAGTGGATCCTTATGTCCTTTTGACTTGTTCACTCACAGTTGCGTAAGTACAGCTGATTATTTTCGGATGTGTTCTTCTTTGTGAACACATTGGTTTCTTTTACTTTGATTGAATATATCTCAGTGTTCTTTGTCTGCTTTACCAAGAATCATTTCTGCCATGAGTTCATCTGGTCACATTTTTTAACGGAGGTTCATTCATAGTTTTTAAAAGGAAAGCTTGACAACTGTCAATCTTTCATTTACCAACACAACAAGCTGTGAGTTTAATTGAAAGGAAATTCAAAGATGCGTGTTTACTGATATGGGAGAACCATATTAAAGAAACATTGAGGCAGTTAGTGAAAATGCAACTGAACATTCAATCTTTGCAGCTACAATAAGATCCATTATCTCCTAAGCACCGGTGGTCTGAATGAGCAGACTCTCTTTGACAGGCGTCAGGAGAATCTTATGCAGACGCTGCAGAACTGTGGCGCGACAACTTTTGACACAACACTAAATTCCTCGGTAAATCTGCCTCCATGTAATATTTTCATATGAAGAAAGCCTCTCAAGGCCATACGAAGATGGGATCACATTGACTGATGTTATGGCAGGGGGTCTAACTGAACAATGGTGTTGACGCTTATATGAATAATTTCGATAAGTTCCAAGTTTACTGTCGCATAGTCTGAAGTGGGAAGGACTGTTGGAAAACATCCAGGAGGGAGTCCTGGACGCTAGTTCTCTGAAAGTGTAGGAAAATAAGATGCTTTTTTGTCCCTTTAAATTCCATTTATAATGTCTTATTCTTTAGTTGTCATACGGTGTTGTTGCCTGAGGTTCATTCATGGTCAAATCCTAAGAATCAACCCAGAAAACATAGCTACCGAATATTTACGGATCGACATCGAATCAATTGGAGCTTCTTTTTTCTTGCGATACTTGAGGCAAAGAACTTTGTGTTTGGTACCAGGTAGTGAGGCAGATCCATCTGTGCATGTAGTGACAGCCAAGCTGGAAGCGCTCCGATCACATCCGCGATACTCAGGTCCGGCAAATTTGGACTGAACTATGCGGCAGCCTCGATAGCTCAGCGTGAGTGCAGTAGCCACTATCATCCCAGAGGTCATGGGTTTGACTCCTACCTGGTGCATGGTCCCACACTCTTCCAATTTTTTCTGTCCTTCCCTATTTCCTAGCACAGCAACATACCCCAGTTCAAATTTTCTGACCCTCAGATGAACCTTTCCCACTCACTCCCACTCACTCCCACGTAATATTACGCACAATAATACTCTGTGCGGCTGTAAAAGGAAAACAAATATACAGCTTCATATCCCACCAGCGACACCTGTAAGGGGAAGCGGGCATTAGCGAAAAACAGCGCACCAAATCGATCTTAGCGAAGTCCCAAATCATTCTGCTGTCACTTTCTTTACACAACAGATGGCGCGGTGAGTGGTAGCTTACAACATCAGAAGCGTCGTTCCTAAGTGGCGGTGGATGGCAGCCTTAGGGACTACCTAAGGCCTACCTACTTTGTAACCAACACAATTCTATGTCTTGTGGAGACCTTATGCTCCCGAGAGGAGTACTAAAAAGTACTCAAAATAGTAGTACTAAAGAGTACGAAAAAAAATATTTGCCACCTTGGACCCAGGACACTTAGGATTTGTGAATAATGAGGCCTCTGACTCTTAACCTAACCTAACCTAACCTAACCTCTCAAATGTGGCACATGCTAGCACTGAGCCTGTTCTACCAATGCCATATGCGACTATCAAAACTACCGAAAACATATAGTTTCTTTCAAGATTTGGACGAAATTTATGCTTCCCTTCATTTCAGACCAGTGCTCACAGTTTCTTCTGTCTTTATCGAGGATGAACTGCAGGCGGTTGGTTGGCCTAATGACGGACTATTTTCTTTGGGCAAATCACATGGAAAAGGTAGGCACTTCTGATAGATGAAGAGAGGGAGGGGATACGGTGGTGCACCACTTACTTGGTGTTTGAGTAAGACTTGAGAAATTTGGCACCGATGTGCTGAGAATCAATCACTTTGGTTACACAATCCTTGACACCACAGGATCAACTCAGATGTCTCCGAAGGTCGGGTGGGCTAAAAACACATTAACAAGGAGCAACAACCCGCAGTAAAATGGACTTATTTTCTGTCTGAGTGATGAGTTTGCTAGGCTGTTTTGATAAAGGAAAAAAACATATTGACTAAAAAAAATGTTTTTTTTTAATTTTATTTTATTTTATTTTATTTTGTTTTATTTTATTTTATTTTATTTTATTTTATTTTATTTTAATTTATTTTATTTTATTTTATTTTATTTTATTTTATTTTATTTTATTTTATTTTATTTCTTTTATTTTATTTTATTTTATTTTATTTTATTTTATTTTATTTTATTTTATTTTATTTTATTTTAATTTATTTTATTTTATTGTATTTCGTTTTATTTTATTTTATTTTATTTTATTTCATTTTATTTTATTTTATTTTATTTTATTTTATTTTGTTTTAATTTATTTTATTTTATTTTATTTTATTTTATTTTATTTTATTTTATTTTATTTTATTTTGTTTTATATTAATTTATTTTATGTAACACAAGAGTAGAAAAGGCAGACTGTAGGTTGGCGAGCCATTTTCTCAGTAAAATGGAACCTCAAGTTACAGTACAGTCGACGTATATCTGTCTGAGTTCCGTACTTCCTAGACTAGACCCGATAAAAGTAGAACATATAACAGTATCTCTGGACTAGAGCTGCATTAAAACCCCAGTCACTGAGACAGTTTGGGTCAAGACTTCATTAGAAAACACTTTTCTTCCATTATTTTGTATCCATTCTGCTTAGATTTCATCCAAAAGACAATGGAATTTATTTATTTTTTTTATAAAGCAAATAAAAGGACAAATTCTTAACTGCACTCACCGTCTGACTGACGTGTTGCACTCATGCGCACACCTATAAATAAATCTGTGCAATGGCCAAAACTCCATAAAAATGTGTTTGCTGTGAAAAAATACTATACAACTTTTTTGCTGGCCTTGGCAAGTGAGAAAAATTGCAATAGAAATGCGTGGCGTGTCAGGAAATGCCAAAAAGAAACAAAATCAAATAAAGCATAGAACGACTTGGAGCAGCAAGAATGGCAACGTGAAGCATTGTCAGCAGAAAAAATTGCAATGTACGAAATACGAAATATGCAGGCACAGCCGGGAAGCAGCGGCAATGGCAATAATGGCTGCATGCGCACTTCCGTGTCCGTTGCTGTACAGGGTGACACTAGCACGCACACAGACACCAACAAACACATACACGTACGCATAGTAGACGAGTTGATGGCTGCTGGCTGGTGGTTGCTGGCTGGTGGTAGCTGAAATATTTGGGGCATTTTGGCATCAGCAGTGCCGGCGTGCGCGATGTGTAACCGCAAACAACAATAACTATAACAACAACATTTGCAGTGAATGTACATGGCACTAACACGCCATTGCGCTGTCTGGCTGACATGAAGTGTTGGCGCACACACACACACACACACATATGTCGAGACAGAGGGCGACACATTACATTATTTTCTATTACTTGACATTTGTTTGACAAAACAAAAAATACAATATAGCAACAACAACAACAACTACAACAACTGTGCGCAAGTAAACCAAACGACAGCAGTCAGCAGTATTAACAAAGAATTTCATATCGGAAGTTCATATTGCAGAAGCGAAAAGGGCGTGTCAGCGCACAAACAACGCCACTGCGCCCGACAGCAAAGTCAACAACTCAACGCGACTTGTATGTGTGTGTGTGTGTTGTGTTGTTGTTAGATCATTGGTTTGCGATTGTGTGTGCAAAGAAACGAACTAGTAGCAGCGTAATGTCAAGCGTGGGTTGATGTCAAAATGTTTGCGCTTTCACAAAACAACAACAAGTATGGCAAAAAACAAATTTCAACTGTCAGTAGCTGCAATGCGTTAAAAAATAAACCAAGTCACAACTACAACTGAGCTAAACTGAGTAAAGAATTGAGGCGTGAAAAGGATGAAGCGTGAGCTATTGTTGTTGTTGTTGTAGTCGTAGTTCTGCTGACACGTGTAAAGTACAAAAGCACGTTTTGTATGTGTATGATTTTGTTGTTTCTGGCGCTGTCATTATTTCAATTTTCCCCCAATGTTATAAAAATGATAGCACAAAAGATGTCACAAACATACAAACACACACACATACAAACATACTCGTATATCTTTGGGCAATAATGTTAGCAACAAATTTTTAATTGCCTTCCAATCAGCGGAGATTGACGGGATTTTTTCCATTAGTGGGTGAAAAATTTGGACACTGGTTGTTGTTGGGAGAATTAGGAAATCAGTTTGAATGAAAGAACGCTTAACGCCATGAAGAAGATACTTAACAATGTATTTTCTACATTCCAAAACCAGTAAATTTATGAGTTTTGATAGCAAAATTAATGAGCCAGTCAATTCCTGGGGTGCTAGAGTGCAGATTAATGTCATTGTTAGAGCTGAAAATTCATAAAAATTAAAGGACTTTCTACATATTACTTTACAACTGCTTAGAAGTTGCTCTTAGAGGGTTAAAGTCTATGACGGACCCATACTAATTTTTATTTCTGAATATTTCTTCCGAATACACTTATCCTCTATCTGCAGTCGTTAAAGGGGCTCCCATACTTCTTCTTCTTCTATTAAAAAAAACCAAAATTTAGACCAAATCTAAACCAAAATACAAAACAAAATAGAAACTACATTCAACTCCCTATTTATTATTTCTGATTATCTTAAAGTATTTAGCTCCACGACTTGACCCGACTCGATGAGGCATATATGTACATACTCTTCATTGAAGACTCTTCAAGAGGGAGGTCATTGTCTACGGCAGTCTTCTAATCTTTACTTTGCTCCTACTCTCTCTGTCTACTACAGACGATTAATCCTCTTTGAATGGGGATCCAAAGAGACCCAATTAAGTGGCCTCTACATGCAAAACGAGTACCGTAAGCACTGTCTTTACTTGCTTCCTATAGATCTAAAAGTTCAACGGGAAGCAATGAAGGCAACATGTCTGCTGTACTTCTGCGAGTTTTGGCACAACGAAAGGAACTCGGGTCACAGAGAAATCTTTAAGAGGTTTTCAGAGCAATATCCGTTGCTGCTGGCTCCTAAGGACTGCCTCATACCTGTAGTATCCTTTGGGAGATAATTCAAAATACGGTGTTTTGATACCTGTAGTATTCTTTGTGAGTGTGTTCGACGTATGAACAATGACGTTAACACTGGTATAATGCGTCCATGCTGGGGAACCTGACGTGCACTTTCTTCAGTGACGGTTCTAAGACCAATAGAGGAACTGAAGCTGTATGACACCTTAATGAGAGTGTCGACTGTTTCTATTGTTTAGGAGTACTGCAAACCGTCTTCCATTCGGAATTTTTTGCCATTCTGAAGGTAATGAAATGGATAATCGAGAAAAAATGGCGCAGGAAACGTATAGGAGTCTGTAGTGACAATCAAGCTGCACTGAAGGACCTGGAAAATGCGCGAGTTACTTCAAAGTTTGTCCAAGAATGTAAGATGCAGCTTAGATCGATTGCGCAACATGATAAGCTACAACTCATCTAAGTTCCTGGAGACTATGGTGTTCAAGGTTACAAAACTGCGGATAAATTGGATGGTGGTTGGATTGGATTGGTGGATCAGGGGCGCGATCTTGGGATCAGAACCAATAATAGGCACCAGCCTAGCAAGCACTCTGGACTGGATCAAATCCTATGCAAACATGTTACATAGGAAACGTTGGAAAGCTGCAGGACTAACAAGTGTTTTGTGTTAGATCGAGCAGGAAGGCTGGGGTATTCTTTCTGAATTTTGGAAGGAAAGATCTTCTCCGGATTGTAGGACTAATCACAGGACACAATCCTTGGGGCCAACTTATGGCTACAATGGACTTTATCGAGGATTCAATTTGCGCATCTTGTCTGGAAAAGGTAGACAGCACGGAGTACTTCTCGTTCTAGCGAAGACGGGATACTTCGCTAGAACGAGAACGAGTTATGATGTTATAAGGGTGGATTAGGTCCCCTGAGATTCATTAAAGAATCTAGGAAATTCGTGGTTCCTATCCTTTTCCTACAACTGTCTTTCTCTCTTCCTTTAACGCTACCTCACTCTTCTCTATTACCCTTTTTCTCTCGAGACTTAAGCACTATGGGCTATCTAGCTTGAGTGTCTGAGAAATTGGACCCTCTTTTCACTTTCTCGACTCCCCTCACATCCATTCCATTCCAAGTGGCCTACTTTAGCAAACTTTTAACTGGAGCAATGTTTAATTTAGTCAGCAGGAATCCAACAGTTTTTTTTCTTTCTAAAGACTTTCATTCCCTGATAAAACCAAAATACCAGATAATAAATGATAATAAAAAAATGTGTTTCCTTATTTGTTACTTTTATGAGCATTGGATCTGAACAAGATTTTTCCATCCACTTCGAATTGGATTATTTGTTTTTGAGCCATCTTAACTAATGTTGACAGCAGACAGTTTGATCGTTCTTAAGATCTATCAAGAATGTTTACATTTCACATTCCTGAAGGTTGTTAATTTTAGTAAACAACGCAGACGTAAAAAGGACCTTTCCAGCTGCTGCTCGGGCACAGGAATCGACCTTTGTTTTCGAGAATGCAGACAAGTTTGCAGTTTTTTCTACATAAAATAACAATTCTTATTTGGCAACTTTATTACAAAATATTGTAGACATCATTGAATCGATTGACATTATTATTTCACGGTAAAGCTGGCGCTGCATTTTGACAGACACTCAAATACTAATCCTGAGAATTACCAACAGGACATTAGTGCTTTGATGACAGCTTTGCTGTAATATTTAATAGGCGATCTTACTTTTGCTTTCATGTACAGTTTTCTTATTCTCTTTTTGGCTCATGTGCAACGAATTTGAAAGATTAAATATGAAAAAAATGTCCTTATTTTGTTGCACAGTTCCCACGATGTATTTAAGGAAACTCTGTGTGAGGTTGCAACTGTGCCACTTGCAACTGCCAAATTTGCGGATTAGATTCAATGCGGCGTACATTGCCAACTGTGCGATTGCCAAGCGGCAGCCAACTCAACTGACAGATCAATTTCCCACCAACACATAAGTACACTTACACAAACATACCAAAATACATAGACACGTGACACAGTGTGTTGGTTTGAGTTAAATCAAATACAGCAGGATTCACTTTGAAGGAATTGAAATTCCGCCAGGCCGCGGGCTATTCAAACGAAACACACACACGCACATATATATTTTCTATTTGTATTGCTTACTGTATATATGTGTGTGTGTGTATTGCGCTTGAACTTCACCAAACAGTTTGAGTGACGTTTTCGCCAACGCTTTTCCCTGAACGCTGGTGGCACAGCGCATTAAATCGATTCGAGGCAAAATCACCGAGTGCTCGCTGCAACTACAACATTCTGACTTTGATTGATGACTTAATAACGAAATTGAAATAAATTCGCACTGTTATTTATACAATAGATTTGGCAGCGCGGGCAAAGCAAACACAAACACACACACACATAGAACAAAAGTAATTCAATCTGCAACACTCACGGACTGAGCGCGAGCTGAAAATATCTGCAGAACAGCCTCAAGGACTACAACAAAAACAATAACAAAATAGACCATTTAAAATGCGCAAAATTGACGCTGCTTGGCTGCACTCGAGAGAACACCGCCGATCAAGCGAAATAATTTTATGAAAATAAAAACAATTAATTTACAATCAGAAGAACGGGAAAAAGAGAAAAATTGCTTGGAAAAAGTTCGCCCCAAAAATTTAGAGTAAAGAAAAACTTTTGCTCAGCATAAATTTTGCTTAAAATTTCCAAATGTTAATGACATTTTTTTTACCCAGGAATTGTCAAGTGTGGGTTCATAAAATTATGGACGTTGTATAAATTCAATTTGACCTGATTGCATTCTTTTAACTCACCCTGTGACCGGCCGCGAGCAAATCGGTTCGACTCCTGTTTGCGGTTCACTGTAATCTGTAAAAGAAATTAATGCAATTAGCGACGATTCGAACAATTCATTTGTGAATAATTCAATTGATATGTGAGTCGAAAAATATTTAATGCAAAGGAGATAGAAATTTCAGTATTTAATTTTGTGTTTTTTGTGGGTTTCTTTGTTGGTATGACAGTAGTTTTTGTATTTTGGAAAATTGTCGAAACTTCTAGTTCCATGAATCAATTAAATAAAAACTAAAAAAAAACTCTCCAAATTGAAATTATGTATAACAGTAACTTTTGTATTTTGAAAAACTGTCTCAATAAATCAATATCTTCTTGAATGTTAGAAATTCACAAAAAAGACTTGGCTACTCTGCAACAAATATAACCTAAAAAGATGTAAAATTTTTATCTCATTTTCCGCTAAAAAATTTCCCACAGCCATTACCCTGTAGACCCGCCCATGAACTGCCCTTCTCGTAGCGATAAGCGGTTCACACATGTCACACACACACACACACACACACACACACACACACATAGAAAAACGTCTGCAATAATTTATTTTAATGCTGCGTTTTTCAGCTGTCAATTTGACTGACTTAAATTTCAAAATAACGCAAACAGTGCGGGAGCAAAGTCCGTTGCCCTGTCAATTTATTAAAGTGCCAAGTGAAAGGAAATTTCCAGCAACCAAACATAAATAAACATGCCAACCGCACAAAAATAGAGTGTTGCAAGTGTCAACTGTCGCTTCGCATATATCCTTTGCGCTGAGTTGTGCTATCGGCGCGCCACTTATTGATGAGCCCATTTCCAGGAAGGTCAACCAGATATTCGACCGACCGCCACCGGCCCATTGCTGGCGCATGAACTTCAATCGCTGTGCTGAAAGTTGCTGCATGCTGGTGACTCATCTGCTGCTGCTGCTGCCGGTTGAAATGTTAATGTGCGCTTCATTATGCCGACGGCGGCGCTACAGTTGCTGCTGCCACATATATCGCATTGCTCTTTGATCGTTCTTGTTGTTGTTATTGTTGCGGCTGGTGTCATGTATGCCGCGTATCCGTATCGCCGCCGCTTGTCAACAACAGCAGCCGATATCTTTGCCCCTAAGACATCATTAGTGTGGCCGCTTTGCGTTGGTGTTGCCGAAGATTGGTGTCAGCTCGGCAACATTTTCATTCGCCCAACTAGCAACGCGTGTGTTTGGTAATCGCTTTGGTATGTTTGGAATTTTTTGATTACTTGCTAAATGCATTTTGGGTTTACATGCCGCTTGTGCTGCTGCTTCTTCTTCTATGGCGTTGGCTTTGGCTTTGGCCTCTTCTGCCTTCTGGGCCACAACGATTCTTGTGGCCGCTTTCCCGGCTCAAAGGGCGCACATTAATAAAATTGTTGTGGCATGAGTCACCAATCTGTTGGCAGTCTTGATGTGGATTAGATTGGAAAAGTGAGGTTTGATTTGGTTGATGGCCGCTGCCAACAATGTTGGCCCCAAAAGGAAAGTGAAGTTTTCTGTGAAAGTGACTCGTTTTCCTTGCGCAGTTTATTCCGTTTTGCCTTTTCATATGTAAATTGAGTGTGTTAACGAGAAGTGTGGCTAGAATGAAAACGAATGGCAGTCGATTGTGGGTGGAAGTGTAGCAATTGAAAATGTTGACAGCTTAGCGGGGAAATGAGTCACTCCGATTTCAAACAGTTTAGTTGAAGCTTAGATGAAGCTGAACGAGCTCAATTTAATTAAATTCATTGAAATTCTCATGTGCAGATTGAAAGCTTATACAGGGTGTCGCAATAAAAGTGGGTGATTTAAATTAAAAGAAAATGCATAGCTATGAAACGAGCGATGAAATGTTGATTGCAATGAAAAGTAGACTTGCTTCGGTTTGGGATGGATTAAAATATTAGCCAATTGGCCTACGGGGCTCTGATCAAGGACCTTTAATGTAGACTTCATTTTTATGTATTTCCCATTTAATTATATATTTTCCATTTAATATAGATTCTCGATAACATGTCGACAATCTTAGTGGCCAGTTGACATAGGAATTTCGAAATTTGTCACCAACAAAATCATTCGTCATAGACAGGAACAGTTGGCAATGACTTGGTGCCAGATCTGGACGGTAAAGTGGATGCATAGAAATCTCCCAACTTAGACACGAGAGCTTCTAATTAATCATGATCGATGTGTGTGACCTGGTTTCGTCCCTTCTCTCCCCTAAAACTAGCCGCTTCTGAGTGATTTCTTTCTTCAGACGATCCAGTTTTTGACAGTGCAGGTCTTAATTAACTAAATTAAGAGTTTGATTGTTGCGAAGCAGATTTCAGCAAATCCTTTCTGACCATCAATCCTGGCTTGACCACCGTTTTTCCCGGCTACCACCCTTCAAAAAGTACCGTTTTTGCTTGACGTTGCCGTAAGTGATCAACTTTTCATCTCATCAGTCATCAATCGCTTCAGAACAAAAACTTTTCATTTCATCAGTCATCATTCACTTCAAATCAAAAACTGTTTATCTCATCAGTCACCATTCGCTTCAGGACACAAATTTTTCATCTCATCAGTCATCATTCGCTTCAGAACAGAAACTATTCATCTCATCAGTCATCATTCGCTTCAGAACAGAAACTTTTCATCTCATCAGTCATCATTCGCTTTAGAACAGAAACTTTTCATCTCATCAGTCATCATTCGCTTTAGAACAGAAACTTTTCGTCTTATCAATCACCATTCGCTGTGATTTTGCAGCATTGGTTCGATTCAGCAGCGAGTCAATCCTGGCTTGACCAGCGTTTTCTCCGATTCAACGCTATTCAAACACGACCGTTTTAGCTTGACGTTGCCGTAAGTGATCTACTTTTGATCTCATCAGTCATCATTCGCTTCAGAACAGAAACTTTTCATCTCATCAGTCCATATTCGCTTCAGAACAGAAACTTTTCGTCTCAGCAGTCACCCTTCGCTTGAGAAATGGGTTGATCTTGCAGCGTTGGTTCGTTTCTGCAATAAGTCTGAGATGAAAATTCGATTCATAAGGTTTTTTTAACGTTTCGTTGTGGGGTTCCCCTGAGTTTTTTTGCGTTAACTCTTGTGACACCCATACATCGATCTTTTTTTTGTATCCAACCTTATTCAAGTGGTTCCAAAAGGTCGTTTGTGCAATCTTTAGTTCCTGGACAATCAAAACAGCGCTTACATCACGAACAGACTCAACGATTTCCATAATTTTATGGACTTTTCAGACAGTTGGCCTTCCAAAAAATTATAAATGTTTGACATCAAAATTATAATTAATTAATTTTTTTTAATATTATTTTTATTTAATTTAATACTTAAATATTTTTTTATTTTATATTTTTTATTGATTTTTATTTAATATTTAATATTAATTTTATTTAATTAATTTTTAACGTTTGCAGACAAAATTTAGTGAAACTTCACACAACTGTCTGAAAAGTTTTTGTTGGTGCATTTTTTCTTTATTAATAACACAAATCTTTGAGAATTCAATTTTTTTCTTATTAATTTATATTTCAGTTCAATTAAAAATTTCAGCTAAAAAAATTTTTTTTAAATATTTTTTTTTTTAATTTTATTTAATATTTAATATTAATTTTATTTCATTAATTTTTGACGTTTTCTCAAACAAAACTGAATCTTGCCATCAAAAAACTGTCTGAAAAGTTTTTGTTGATTTGTTGGTGCATAATTTCTTTAGTTAATAAAGCAAACCCTTGACAATTTGATTTTTTTTCTTATTAATTTATATTTCAGTTCAATTAAAAATTCATTTAAGATCCAAAGAATTCCCAAAAATAGAAAAACAAAAACAAATATATTTCACCAAACAGTTTCAACCACAAAATATTGCTAAATTAAAACACACCAACAACAACTATGAGGTATTGTTACCAACCACAAATCAAAATCCTACGCAATCGAATAATAAATTCATTTGTTGCTGGCAACACAGCTGCCGCCGGTAACTAAATATCCTGCAAATGCAAACGTCTAGCCGAATGTCCTTTTTTCTGCCATTTCCGCTATTTGCTCACACATAGACTGCGGCGTCTCCACACCCACTACAACTGTCAAATATCTATTCACACATACCCACACACACACAGAACACATTGCTGTGCATATTTCTAGCAAAAATTTCCCATTTTTTTGTTGTTGCTTTCGCATTTGCACACATCCTGTTGATGGGCTCTGTTGCAACGAATCCTGTTGTTGAATGTTTTGTTGTTGTTGTTCTTGTTATTGCTGCCAACGTTATTCATGTTTGGATTTCAGTTGTCAATACGCGTCTTTTTTCTTTTTTTCGCTTAGTTTTTGGTTTTTGGCATTTTTGAATATCTTTCCCTCCCACACTCTGCCATCTCTTCTGCCTTCCAATTGGCAAACTGAAAGTGCGGCTAGAAAGTTTTGTTGTAGCTGTTGCTGTTTTTTTTATCAGTCTGTGTGGTCAGTCTTCGTTTTTCATGGCATTAAGCTGTCAATTCTTGTTGTTGTTATTGTTGTTACTGTGTTGCTGTTGTTTTCGGGGCCATTGCTTGTGTGTTTGTTTCTCCAAATGTTTGTGTACATGTGTGCTTTTGTGTTTGATTGTGTTAGTTGTTGTAATGGGTTTAGGTTTAGTTTGTCTCGGGATTAGTTTTGATTTGAATGCGCCGGCAGCGCGTTTGCTGTCTCGATTAGAATGTCAATGTCGAGTGTTTTATGGCAAACGATGGCAGTGATTTGAGCGCAACTATTTTTTTTCTAAGCAATATTGAAACCATTCAATTCAACGAGCGAACAGTTGGTTCTGCTGCGACACTTTAATGGATGACAATTGCGCTGCTTTTTCATTGTTTCTAGTGGGCAACGGCGCCGAAATCTTTAGCACAACATTTTGCTATAATTTTGATTTATTGCCCAGAACGGAACCGGCACACATACACACATGTACCCAGTTTACTTGCACACGCAGCTGGCTGATGGCAGCGTTGCCACCCGCATTCGACAACAAATGCGCATCGCTTTGTATTGCGTTGGTTTTTGTATCTCTTGGCATTGGATTCGCAATTAAAATAACAAAATTTCCAGCATTGGCTTTGTTTACTTATTGGCAAAATGTAAATAAAACTCACAAACGGAAATGGCGCCCATAAAGAATTTTCGTGCTTCGCTGTCTCTGTGTGCTGAAAATACGCAAATTATAGAATTACGTTTCATTTTTCATGACTGCGAAATTTAAGCAGAAAAATAAATGTGCTTTTATTTGATTTTCAAATAGAAAGTGAAGAGCCATGGCTGGTATTCTCTCCATAGCAGCCGAAATTAAGCATTGAGAGTTGACAACGGTTGCTTGAATCTTTCGGTTTTTATGACATTGAATTGAAGGTAATTTAAAATTGGGATATACCAATATGCGTACATACATACATATATACATACATACATACATACATACATAAATACATACACATAAAAATATAAAATATATAAAAAAGCCCTTTAAGTTCTGGGAAATAAAACAGCAAATTAAATTTAAAGCAAAGTTGCGAGAGAATTTAAACCAAAACGCACCAAAATGAATTGAATGAAAGATTTAAGGTATCTTTATAAGATTCTGAAACTGACACATAATGAGCGCTTCTGGCCCTTCATCTTCAAAGGCAATATCCTATATGCTATTCCTTTGACAAGGTTCAACAGTGCCAGGTGCCTCCAGAAGTTACTGTGTGCCATCTTAGAAAACCAGAAAGCTACGATTTAGACTAAGAAGTCTCTTGGCTTTGCTGTCCTTTGACACCTTTAAAGCTGCCCTGGACTACCTGCAGTTGGTCATCGCATTCCCTCTAATATGGGGCTCTGAGATCATACAACTGTCAATCAGATTATCGACCCTTCAATTGCTTAGTCAAATTTTTGAATGAGATCCCCAGTCTTGATCTTAACACTTCTTTGCTAGACTAGGTAGGCAGATATGTGTGGCTGTCCCAAGAGAAGCACACTTAGGCCAAGACGACCCATTACAATGCCACATGCAATGAAGCATAGAACCGCTCACTAGTGAAACAATTTGGAGCTATTAACGAAGCTATCGAGTGATCTTATCAGCTAGATCCCATAGACTATCGAAGATCAAATTGTCCAAAAAGATCATCCTTCTTCAGGATAGAGCAGAACAGTTGCACTTTAGGTGAGCTATAGTTTCCTCCTCATCCTCGTCCCTGTAGCTGCGACAGAAGTCATTTCAAAACAGCCTCAGTTTTTTTCCATGGATGCAAATTAAAGCATGACTTGTTAGAACGCCGCTTATGGTTCCGATATGGGCTCTGACCCCATAGACTATCGAAAGAGAAATTGTCTAAGAAAGTCATCTTTCTTCTGGATAGAGCAGAACAGTTGCAAAATAGGTGAGGTATATTTTCTTCCTCCTCCTCGTCCCTGTAGCTGCGACAGAAGTCATTTGAAAACAGCCGCCCAGCCTTTTTACGTAGATGTCAATTAAACAATAACCCATTAGAACACCGATCATGGTTCTGATCTGGGCTCTATTTAGTGAGAAGAGTTCTTTAGAACGTCAAAGTTTTAAGGTTGGCCAAATTTCGCGCGTAAGGAAACCTATGTTCCCCTCAGCTCATTTTAAATTATTGTCGTGTATAGAGCTCGTATGAGTACGTAGCTAACAAGTTAAGAGAGAGGCACTGAGCACTTATGTCATGTCTTGACATAACTGCTCTGACGCCGAGCGAGCTCATCTGCTTTACATTCCCCTGGAATATCCCTATGACCCGAACCCAGCATAGGCGAATTTGAAGCTGGTTGGTGGTCTCATTGAGAGATTTTCTGCAGCTGAGGACAGTATTTGATGTTATTATGACTGCATCGAGAGCCCTAAGACCGGAATGGCTGTGAGATATGAGGATTTTTTTTGTCAATATCCCGTTTATCTTCGTCTATACCTTGGCTTGGAAGACACTACAGTAAACTGGTAGCCGGAACTTTAAGCTCATATTTAATCTTTCTAAGTGTATACCGTAGCCCGTACCAAGCAGTTTCGATTCGTCCTTATATATGTGTACAGCACCGCTGGCAGGGAGCCCACCCAGCTCCCATGCGTCTCTTGGTATGATTAAAACTTGATAGTCCTTATCAAAGGATAGCCTGGGTGTCATATTATCTACGTTCTGAGATATGCCGTTAAAGAAATTTCGAATTGTAGAGTGTCCATTACGCCTTTTTTAGATTATCTACCAGTTCATTTTGCTCTATAACGACATGCCTTCCTACCCATATCCGAGTAACGGATATGTTTCCTCGAACGCTTTGGTTTTTGGATATATACAAGAGCCAGTTTAGAGGTTATCGTCAGGTGCTTTATGCATTAGTTCACACCTTGATTGTTCCAAAGGTGTCAGGTGTCGAATAAAGTCTTCCTTATTCGACACCTGAAGGAAGAAAGACCTTATTCAACATCTGATCTGTTAGTAAGGTGATCCAATGCATCATTCGATTCTAGGATCGTTGCTTAGTAAACTTGTTGGTTGGTAAACCTCCGAGATGTAGCGTACCCCATAGGTTTAATAATAATAATAATTGATTGGCACGACAGCCCGCTTACGCGAGATTAAGGCCTAGCTTCCCGCAACCCCATAGGTTTATTTCTGTCAAAAACACTCAGTCTCCTGTCCTGCCATTCATGAGAGATTCATCCATAAAAATCCTAAAATGTCATTTTCCTCACACTCACTGTTCAAGAGTTCGTCTGTTTTTAGATTATTTTTGGACCTCTCGGTCAAGCTCAGTAATATATAGGATGCTTTACTTTTTGCAACTCACTTTTGTATTTTTAGTAAAAAATTAATGAGTTGTAAAACTTATTTCATATACATGGTTTGGCCACACCGAGTTAGACTCCATGGATCTAAAAACCTATCGAACGAGTGCGTTAGATCGTTAGTCGGGATGTCCTTTAGAATGTCGGCTTATAGCCTTTTAAATGGCTTCTACGTTTAAAACGCTTGAAATATAATTTCGAAATAAATACAATTTCAAGAATTTTAATAAAGATTTCAACTGATAGTGTTTGAAATGAAATAAGTATGCAGTATAGATCTTTGAATACTCTCACGGTTTTCAGGATATTCAAGGATACAAATTTAGTTGAGGTCTTTCATATCCTTTTTCATAAAATTTTCCAAAACAGGGTAATGTTTCTTCGACTTCATATCATTAGCTTTCATTTGACGTAAAAACTATTCCCTTCTGACATTTGAGTCAAAAGATCTGATGTTTTAAAAGTTTCGGGAAGGGGCATTAAGCCGCCATCTTTAAACTGCATTTAAAAAAATCTCGAACATCCCGGGAAAAATCCTTTGACACTTTTTCATCTACTGAGGTCCTCTATCGAATGAGATATGTTTGACCTTGTCCCGTTTTTTAGTGTTTCACTGTGTAATCAAATAAGTATCAGTTTTGATGGAATCGGCTAGGATCACGAATTTCTGTTGTCCAACAAGTGTGGTGGTTTCTGTCTGGTGGTTTAGGTGTGAGTTCGTAGTCCGGGTACTCTTGATTAGGAAGCGAGAGTGCGCCGTAAAAGTTGGCCACAAAGGCCGCAATGTTTTCCCCGAGTGAAATAAGCAAACAAACGCGTCGCTTGATCTCAGTACGAGAAGTTGCCTTTATTTTCCGAAAATTAGTTCTTATATAGTAAACTTACGAACTGTTATACGAAGGGGCAATTCCAGTGCTCCTCCCTCTATTTCCAATATTTTCTCGTTGCACCAATCACGACGCGGGTCAAAACTGACAACGCGGCAGTTTCCCAAAGTGGGCCAGCGCCCTGCGTTGACCTGCGGTAGGTCGGGTCGTGTTGCAATGCGCGATCGGTGCAAGTGCCCACATGAGTTGTGACATGTGTCGCTTGTGCAAGTGCAGGCCACTTGAGTGACGCCGGCGTTCTTGTGCATGCGACACTTGACACTTGCAAATGTAAACAAACAAAGTGACGTGTGCGCCGATCGCTGCACGTTGGTCTTGCCGATTGGCTTGTGCGCTATGGTGTTGGCATAAGTGGTCACGCGGTACCACTACACCCTTACCCTTAAGCGAAAAATTATTCCTTGGAAAAATTTTTTTTTTTTTGAATTTCGGGGGGGGGGGTTATCGCGATAATTTGGTGTAATGCGGCGCGCTCCCGTCGTAGTCGTGCCTTTTTCCCGGCTCGTGTGCGGCGCTTTTCGGGTGTCTTCGTCGTCGGCTGTGTTGGCTGCGTCTTCTGTTGACGGGCCCGATATTCTGCTATAGTTATTGGTCGGGGTCCTGCTGTTTTTGGTGTTGGAATGTATTCAGGTGGGCAACAAGCCGCTGGTGTCACCGGTTTGGGGATGTACGTCTCTTGCTCCGCTGCGTGTTCAGGCGTGTACTCTATCCACCGTTCGAATGCCTCAATTTCATCTGGTGTTGCCATTAGGTGTGTGAATCTTATTATTGTATTTTTCGTTGGTCTGGTTTTCGGATCACGAAACAGGAAGATATGGAGTCGGACTGGATCAGCAGGTTAAAGTTCGCAGGTGGTTGTCCTTAGTTTCAGTGGGATGTATTTGGAAAGCAAGTCAGCAAGTTTGAATGTTGTTGGTTGCAGGATCGGTGTTCTTTTTCCTTTTAGCCGTTTGTGCTCGGTAGGTCCGTAGTTGGCAGGATCGCCATGTGGTGGTTTCTGTCTGGTGGTTTAGGTGTGAGTTCGTAGTCCGGGTACTCTTGATTAGGAAGCGAGAGTGCGCCGTAAAAGTTGGCCACAAAGGCCGCAATGTTTTCCCCGAGTGAAATAAGCAAACAAACGCGTCGCTTGATCTCAGTACGAGAAGTTGCCTTTATTTTCCGAAAATTAGTTCTTATATAGTAAACTTACGAACTGTTATACGAAGGGGCAATTCCAGTGCTCCTCCCTCTATTTCCAATATTTTCTCGTTGCACCAATCACGACGCGGGTCAAAACTGACAACGCGGCAGTTTCCCAAAGTGGGCCAGCGCCCTGCGTTGACCTGCGGTAGGTCGGGGCGTGTTGCAATGCGCGATCGGTGCAAGTGCCCACATGAGTTGTGACATGTGTCGCTTGTGCAAGTGCAGGCCACTTGAGTGACGCCGGCGTTCTTGTGCATGCGACACTTGACACTTGCAAATGTAAACAAACAAAGTGACGTGTGCGCCGATCGCTGCACGTTGGTCTTGCCGATTGGCTTGTGCGCTATGGTGTTGGCATAAGTGGTCACGCGGTACCACTACACAAGTTATTATACATTGGCGTTTACCGCTCTTGAACTCTGCCACTGAATAAAGAACCATCAACATAAACTTGGCTTATCATTTAAAATGTTTTAATAAAAGTTTTAATCAAGTTTAAAACAAAACCTAATATGGACTTTTTGCTTGATGCTCATTTTTGAACCAAAAACACAAAAATTCTGTCACTTGAGACGTAATAACTTCATATCCAGTGAACCAAATATCATGAAATTTTGACTAGAAATTGGGAAAAGATATGTCATTTCAACGCAAAAAGTTTGTTCCGTTTACTTTTGAACGCACCTTGCTTTGGTTTAACTAATTTTTTTGCAAGAAGTTTGTCTTCATTCGGAGACCATTTCGACTGTTTTTGAGAACCGTCCTTAAGAAGCTAACACTTTGATCTGAAGGTTCAATCCACTGGAATCCTGTTGAAAGTTGAATTAACTCAGCAGTGCTGTATAATTTTATTTGGGAGGAGGCGGGGGTTTTGCGTTAAAATTTTGAACCCAATACCATTAGAAACCGTAGTTAGTAGCAGAATTTTTGGTATTTGGAGGGTTTGAAATCCCAAAACTCTCCTGAAACTCAGTAACCAAGCACTTTTTTTGTCTAGGTTAGGTTAGGTTGCGGTGGCTGTCTCTATGAGAGACACACTCGGAGGCCTGAAAGGCCCATTGTGATACCACATATTTCACCAGTTTTTGAACTGTGTCAACTGTTTTGCCAACATATTGTTACGAAATTCCACAGATTCTCATCGTATCAATATGTTACAGCATACATTTCAAGCGGATTGGAAAGGGAGGGAGAGGACCTACAGTTTAACGCCGAATCCGAACGGCGATTGGCAGTTTTTCGTTCACACTTGGAGGTTTTGCCATTGCCTGCCAAGAGCGCACTTGTGCGATTCTTGTAATTCTCATTCCCTTCATGTGGATAGCGATAGAAGTAGATGAGTTGTTCACCATCCCGAGCCAGGAATCGAAACTGGAGCCTTTGATAAGAGAAGCCAGCGTGCTACCCGCTGGACTATCGAGGCCGGCCTGTCTAAGTTGGGCTGTTGTGTCTAAGTTGGGTTCAAAAAGAATCTTGAACACATAGCTCAAAGTTGTTTACTTGGAACATCGGTGGTAAAAAATTGGTGTATCGTTTCTGCTGGAGACTCATTCATAATTTCTTAATTACTTCTTCTGAAGGTTTACACCACTTTCACCAAGCACTTTTTCTGTCTTAGTTTGGTCCAATAAGAATCTTGACCCCATAACAAGGTCAAAGTTGTCCTACTTAAAGCATCAGTAACATAGAAAAAGTTGTATTGTTTCTACTTTGTCTTCGTCTCTACAACTTTAACAGATATCACTGGCCGCGTTGTGCCTCTTAGAGAGCAGACACCCTGCTACAAAACCCCCTCTCTTCCTACAAACTGCTTGCAACAAACTATTCAATATTAATTTCACCTTAACCGCACTTTTCATATTCAGAAATGAAATTTTCAGCATACTTTAAAAAGCATAAAGAAGCCAAACACAAAATGGGCCATAAATTAGTGGAAAATAATTGACCAGTCAGCTTCGAATTCAACGCTACAGCTGCACTTCTCAACCATTTCTTTTCTCCTTCGTGTGGGTTCTCAGCACTTTACTCCAGCGAAATTCGCTGCGTTCTCGTCATTTCTTTGGACTTTGTTGTTGTTACGGTGTGCATAAGTTTCACCAGCACACTGGCCGCATAATTGGCCATACTTTGTCGTTGTTGTAGTTGTTGTTATTGTTATTCTTGTTTCTTGTTGCAGCCATTTGTGCTCGATGCGAACATTTCAAAGTTCTTTGGCATTTCAATTTCCATTTCTGTGGAATGTCAAGTGCGCCCATAACAAAAACAACAGCAACAAAAGCGGCAACAGCAACAACAACAACAACAAAATTCAGTTAAAGCAGACACCCAAAGTGTACGAAACAGCGAAACAACGGAACCAAATAAATCAATCTTAATATGCCACAACAGCTACAACAACACCAATAACAACAATGGCATTTTCAAAATATGTTTCCCGCTTTTAATCTTCGAATGACCAACAACAGCAACACCAACAACAACAGCACCCAGTAATTATGAATTTCTGCGAACTCCCGCGGCGGCGCTTCATTTTCGCCTCAAACAAAACGACGCTGTGCGCTGCAGGCGATGCATTTGTTGTTGGTGTTGTTGACTCTGCTTTTGTTTTTATCAGCATGCAACCACGCGCGTCAAGTGTTGCTCCCACGCCCCACACCTACACCAACACCACCCGCGCTGGCCCCAGTCCTGTGCAGCCACTTATGAGCGCAGCTCCTGTTCCTTCGGCGTTGTCCACCGCTCCGCCCCGCCTCGCCCACCCTTCGATCACTTTAAGCCATCGCATAAAGCGTCGTAATTCACATTTTATTACCCCACGCACACTGTCACTGCGCCAAAATACGAAAAACAAAGGCAACAACAAAAAAGTATTCTCTCACATCGGAAGCTGCGCGTCTGGCTGAAAGGTAGCGATGGGTCGGATGTGGTTTTGTGAATATAGATGTAAGTGTGGGTGCGTAGACGAATGAGGATTCGGATATGTTTAAAATCAAAATTTCAATAAAGTAGGACATTATATAATAATACAAAAATGATCAATAATATATAGCAATAATCAAAGGAGTACACAGGATTTCAGGTTGGGGGGTTTACGTACAATTTTTGAGTCCAATTCTATTTAAAATCTTATTTTGCACTATTTTGCCGATTTCCACATTGATGAGTTATCTCGTACCAAACGGTACCTTAACTATCGACTTTTAGCTTCAAACTCAAGCTTTTTTAGTTTAGTTTAGTCTATCAAGTAAAGGCGATAAGAAAAATCCTTACAGGTAAACACAACCATAAATACAATAAATTTATGTAGGATGATGCTTAGAAGTTAGAACTTAAAACTTAAAGTAGTTATCTAGGGCCATTCTTAGGATCAGGAAGGTAGTAGGCCCTTAGTTAGGTTGGGTTGGCGTCAAAGCCTTTTGTATAAAAACACACTTAAGCATACACAATTTGGTGATTCGAATTACTGCACAGAGATCCACAAGGATTATGTTATGGTCCTGGTCACGGCTCTGATGCACCATGTAGATAGCTCAGTCAGACTAAAGAAAGAATGGTGAGCCAATATACTTAAATCTACGTCTGGCAAGATAACTTAAGACAAGAAACTTAAGTCTACTTCTCATGCGTAACTTCATGACACATGGGGTACCACATTTTTGCGATTCAACGAAGATTGCGTTAGGAACCAGGCCATGTCCCTGATGAACAGTGAAGAAAGAGTGATGGGCCAAGAAACTTAAGCAAACTTCTGGCAAAAAACTTATGCCAAGAAACTTGAGTCTACTTCTCATGCGTTACTTCATAACACATGGGGTACCAATATTTAACGATTCGGCGAGGATTCTGTTGTGAACCTGGCACAGTGAACAGCTCAGTCAGACTATAGAAAAAATGGTGATTTGAGAAACATACGATTACTTCTGGTAAGAAAACTTAAGGCAAGACACTAAGTCTACTTTTTATGCGTTACTTTACGACACATGTTGTGCCACAATTTGGCGATTCGACGAGGATTCCGTTATGGACCTAGTTACGTCCCTGATGCACAGCGAAGATAGCTCAACCAGACTAGAAAAAGAATGATGAGCCAAGAAACTTAAGCCTACTTCTCATGCGTTATGACACATAGGGTAAGACATGAGGTGATCGATTTTAACAGCGACGAACCAATGACGAATGACATCAAGAGATCATCTTATCAACGACGAATAAGATGAATCTTTCAATTCATGAGAAGACAACGAGCATTGCACGAAGGTGAAGAACCATGAAAGAGGAGGGGAAAAAAGAGCCAAACAAAAGAATTTCCGTTGTATCCTTTCAATGCGACTAGAACAGTATGTGGGTTTTAAAATCCGAGCCATACCTACGTAGGGTTGTAGAGGTTTTCGCAATGATTGATTTGTGATGACTAACGATGGTATAAGGTAAGATCAGAAACCTTTTGGTGGTTGTAAGTTGTACATTTGAGATCGAGGACATAGGTAATGTTCGGTTATGGAAGGGGTGTGTACGGCAAGCACTTCCACTCGGAGACCCTGTTCATTGTGAGTCCCTTCATTTTTCGGAAAACCGGTGTCCTTTCATTATCTGTTGGGATCCCTGTAGATTCAAACGGGATCTTTTGGGAACCATTTGGTCTTGGCGAGGAAATTGTGTAGATCGGTTACTTGTGCATTTACTACTTCCGCAAGCCCATCGGAGAACCTTGCCCCAAGAGTCTGGAGCCGTCGTCTTTGTAGTGATGGGCAGTGGCATAGCAGGTGCTCGACTGATTCCACTGCATGCTCATCTCCACACAGCGTAAATCGTCGAGGACTTAGATACAAATAAGTTAACAGTATTAGCAAGGGTCATGTGATGTCATTAATTCGATTTTATTATCTCTATTCAAAATCAAAGTGGTGGTCTCTGTGACGCTCAAACTCTTCTATCTCCTATCGAACCTAACCAAAGAGGTTGTTTAGAGGTTGTTTAAGTCCCATTGAAGCAGAACGGCATCAGAAGGATAAGTAGGACCAGAAAAGAGTTTCAGGCCATCAGCATAAAGAAGAAACATACAAATTTGAAATAGCGATGACACGTCGTTTATGGACAGACCCAACAGTAATGGGTCCGTCCATGTCCAGACCCAACAGTAACGTAAAAAATTGGAACACGTTTAAGAATTTTCGAAGGTTACATAACAAAGTCTACCATTGGGTAGAAATGTAACCAGGCTAGAAATGTGGAGTCTAATCCAAGGCGTTCCATGCATGCTTACAGAATCTTTAGAACAAGTCAAACATTGTGGAGAAATCAATATAAATTATTTAGGAAATTGAGGTTAGGTTAAGGTAGTTGAACGAATTGGCCACACATAGACCCTTTAGGGTCCCTAGTGGTACCAGTTGGAGTTTCTTGATGTTAAGAGTTACTGAAGTAATCAGTGGTGCACAGCCGGTCTAGATAGTCCAGCGTAGCGTCCAGGGTAGCGTGTTGGCTTCTCAGAGGCCCTTGGTTCGAATCCCAGCTCGGACTGGGGAAAACACTTGCGTACAACTTTTGAGCTCAGTAGAAAATTTAAGGGAAATACATGAGTTGTTCAACACACACAATTTCTGTATCTTCATTGTAAACTGTGTGAAATTTTAAGCAAAATCTACCAATTTCTTATTAAGCAACCAATAATTCGGATGCGGATCTTTGAAAAATGCGGAGGCGGATATTCAAGTGAAGTACATCTCTATTCTGTAAGCTGTGCACTGTGCGTGTGTGTTCGGTTGCTGACCGAAAGCTTTCCTTTTATTACAGCAATGCATGTGAAATATGGTCAAGAGTTGTTGTTGTTGTTGGCATTTCTTGTGGACGCAGGGCCACCACGAGGGAAAAATCAATTAAAACGTTTTAATTTTTCGTTTGTTGTTGTTGCTGTTGCTGCTGTTTGGCTGTTGCTTTTCATTCTGCTTAACTCAAGTTTAGTAATTCATTAAGTGGGATTTTAAGTTCTCTGGAAATTGTTTGCTTACTTTTTTTTGCGTACGATTTTTTTGTTGTTGTTTTCTTGGTTTTTCATTTCTTGCACTGTTCTTGTTCGGCTTCCCTCGTCATCACTATTACCGCTTCTGTGTTCTTATTTAAGTTTTTGATTTTTTGGTGCTTCTGCTGCTTTCTTTGTTTTTAAGTGCATTTTAATTAAAAGTGAAGCCCGCAAGTGTATGCAAAGCACTCAATGGTTGTCTTTGGCGGTTTTTGCCAACGCCCGCCACTCAGGCCACTCCACTCCACTCCATTCCATTCCACGTCCTGCACATCACATCGCCCCCGAACCCAGTCCATCGCCCGTTCCACTTCACTGCAATCAGTGTTGCTTTCTTCTTCTGCGGCCCAAAATGTGGTCATTATGGTCAAACACCGAACCGCACTGTGCTTTTGTTTTTCTTTAAGGTGTCGTTTGTTGTTGTTTTCCTTGCTTAAGCGCATTTTCAATGGACGTTGTTAGTGTATATGTGTGTGTGTGTTAGGTTTTTCTGCTTGGGACATGCAAAGTGTGTTGGTTTTGTTGTGTTTCGTAATAACCATTAAAGTTTGTTGCCTTCAATTGTTTGCATTTTCACTTTGCTGCTTCGGCAAAGGACTTTTTTGTTTTTACAAATTGTGGGGAATTTGATTTTTTTGAGTTGAGTTTCGATTATGTGGCATTCGGTGAGATCAATGATGAAATTGTTTAGATGATGTAAGTTTAAATTTTGTATAATTGGGCTGGTAAATCATTCAGAGGGGATATGAACTGATTTAAAGAAGGTGTAGGCCTCGTCTCATGATTAGAAGGATGCTGCATACTGAATTTAGAACTCACAGCCATTCCACATTTACCCAGAAAGCTTTGTAGTGATTGGTTAGCCAATCTTATCTAATCTAATCTAATCTAATCTAATCTAATCTAATCTAATCTAATCTAATCTAATCTAATCTAATCTAATCTAATCTAATCTAATCTAATCTAATCTAATCTAATCTAATCTAATCTAATCTAATCTAATCTAATCTAATCTAATCTAATCTAATCTAATCTAATCTAATCTAATCTAATCTAATCTAATCTAATCTAATCTAATCTAATCTAATCTAATCTAATCTAATCTAATCTAATCTAATCTAATCTAATCTAATCTAATCTAATCTAATCTAATCTAATCTAATCTAATCTAATCTAATCTAATCTAATCTAATCTAATCTAATCTAATCTAATCTAATCTAATCTAATCTAATCTAATCTAATCTAATCTAATCTAATCTAATCTAATCTAATCTAATCTAATCTAATCTAATCTAATCTAATCTAATCTAATCTAATCTAATCTAATCTAATCTAATCTAATCTATTCTAATCTAATCTAATCTAATCTAATCTAATCTAATCTAATCTAATCTAATCTAATCTAATCTAATCTAATCTAATCTAATCTAATCTAATCTAATCTAATCTAATCTAATCTAATCTAATCTAATCTAATCTAATATAATATAATATAATATAATATAATATAATATAATATAATATAATATAATATAATATAATCTAATCTAATCTAGAAAGTCTATTCTCATTATCAGTCTACTAGGATTTGTAAGGCGCTCAAACTGGTTCAATCAGTGAGCGAACTTAAGCTCGATTGATTGATTGATCCATTGATTCGTTTGATTGATTTGAACTCATGACTTTTTGACTTCTGATCCAACTCTCTGACCAGATTACACAAACAACTCCGATTTTGCTTCTCATTTTTTTTTTTATCAGATTTAATTTTACTTCTCATTTAAATCTGCATAGACACGTCTTACATGTAAATAGATGAGCTTCGAAATTCTAAACAAAATAACACAAAAGCAAAAAAAAAATAGCAACACAATGGAAAGCAATGAAAACGGCTTCAAATGAAATTAAGCAATCAACATCGGCCGGGCATAAATACATTGTCGATGGACTTAAGTGTGTTTAGTGCCGGTCGAACTGTGCCCAATATCGGCCTATATCTATTAGCGCCATTAGCCATGGCGGCTGCGGCCTGCAACGAGCCGCACTCGACGCGCCACTCAAGTGCGCTTCAATTCGCATTAAATCCAAATTAGAATTTCGCTGCGTGTGTGTGCGTTTGCTTCAATTTTGTGGGGAAATTTCCATTTGAAATGAAAATTTTGCGCACTACTCAATTGTGTTGAATAATAATGGCGCGAAAATTAAAAAGAGTGAACGTCACAATAGCAACAGCAACAACAACAACAACAACGAGGGAAAAAGTGCTCAAATTTGCAAAGGCGAAATCTTTTCGCGCGGCAAATACGTTTAATTATTTTGATTTGGAATCGAGTGTAAGTTGAATGGCAACTAGACGCAATGAAACTGTTGCAGTGCTGTTCAGTCTGTCTGTCAGTTGGTGGGTGTGCGAGCGGCAGCGTTGCCATAAAGCATTGAACAATTTTAACATTAGCAAAATTGTTTACACTGCCCACAATGGCGGCAAGTGTCGAAGTGGAAATAGAGCGGTGGCGAATCGGTCGGAATGGGAAATGATTTGGCCGCAGGGCAAATAAATAAAAAAAATAAAATCAATAATTTATTTCCGCGCTTATTTATTGCAATTCGCAATGCCAGCAAGCGCGCTTTACGCCGCAAGTGCGGCGGCGGAAAGTGTAAGGAAACGAAGGAACTGCGCCGCGCACTGAGACGGCGCCGCTTAAGCAACGAAAATGCTGTGTAAGTGCCTTTGGCAGTCGAAAGCAGACACTCGCTCATGTTTGTGTCTGAAATTGCTAGCAATGCGATTACACAGAACGCAACGAGACGGACACTAAATGAAGTAAATTAAATTTAAGTTAAATGAAATCAATTAAAGTGAAGTGAATGGTAAAGTCAAAATTGCAATTTAATTTTATGAAAAGGTTGCTTTAACAATACTTGAAAAGTAAATTTGATGTAAATGAAACGATTTTTTTTATTTATAAACATTAAATAAATAAATCTAAATTAAGACACTAATTTGAAATCAATATGAAATTTTTATTTTAAAAACTTTATTAAATTTAATTTGTTAATTGAATTCATTTATTTTTTAATTCCTTTATGTATGTCAGTTAATTTATTTAATTTCATTTCATTTCATTTCATTTCATTTCATTTCATTTCATTTCATTTCATTTCATTTCATTTCATTTTATTTTATTTTATTTTATTTTATTTTATTTTATTTTATTTTATTTTATTTCATTTTATTTTATTTTATTTTATTTTATTTTATTTTATTTTAATTTAATTTAATTTTATTTTATTTTATTTTATTTTATTTTATTTCATTTTATTTTATTTTATTTTATTTTATTTTATTTTATTTTATTTCATTTTATTTTATTTTATTTTATTTTATTTTATTTTATTTTATTTTATTTTATTTTATTTTATTTTATTTTATTTTGTTTTATTTTTTTCATTTTGCTTTATTTTATTTTATTTTATTTTATTTTATTTTATTTTATTTTATTTTATTTTATTTTATTTTATTTTATTTTATTTTATTTTATTTTATTAATTTTATTGATTTTATTTTATTTTATTTTTTTTATTTTATTTTATTGAATTTTATTTTATTTTAGTTTGTTTTATTTTATTTTATTTTATTGTATTTTATTTTATTTTATTTTATTTTATTGTATTTTATTTTATTTTATTTTATTTTATTTTATTTTATTTTATTTTATTTTATTTTATTTTATTTTATTTTATTTTATTTTATTTTATATTATTTTCTTTAGTATTTTATTTTATTATAGCAAATAGCAAAAGGGTTATCTCAACCTACTCTGGAAAGCTCAGATTGAATGAATTTATGAATTATTGGTACACCCTGTATACACATAACTATGCAAGTACCCAGTCTTTTATTACATTCTATGGCATTCAATTTTAAATAGAAAAATGTGGCACGTGGGGAATGCAACTCTGCTCAAGATCAAAGCAACTCAATTGAAAACACTCACATTAACTGTTGTTGTTGTTGTTGGTGCATTGTATAAATATTTAGTTTATTTTTATGTTTTGATTATTTGCTAATAATGACAATGGATCTTTTTCTATTGCAATCAACAGTTGTGGGCAGTGAATGTGTGCACAATCAAAGTTAACTTTTAAAAGTTCTCACTTGAGTGATGTCATGACACTGTCGCTCTCTGTGATACATGGAGCGTGGAAAGAGTGGTGAAGGGAGGGGGATGGAAACACAATAAAGGGGTATTAGCAGTAGTAATGTACAATCAAATCTCCGTCAATAAAAGTGCATTTACAACAATGGATTTCAATGGTTATTTGATAAAATTATATGCACATTGATGCAGTGTTGTAGTTGTAACTTGTTACATGCTCAAATAATAGTCAAATAGTCATTAAGAATGTTCAGTCTGATAAGCATATCTATCTTATCTATACATTTCATATATTTTTAGAGGGAGTTTGAACCCCCTAAATACCTCTTGTGTCATTGCTGCAATTTATTATTGCAATGTCATTCCAGGCTACTTGTATGTTTCCCTTTCAAATGTAAACATTTGTAAAAAAATCAGATAAGACATATGTGCCAAATATACTTAAAGGTGTAAACTGATCGAATACTCGGTTTTTGTTTGCCCACAATATGTGAGTTTAGGCAAAATTTACTATATATAGTCGAAAAATTGGCCGAAACTAAAACATTTTAAATTTTCAAGTAAAAAGTATATATACAAAGTTTTATTTGAGTAATACTAGCTTCAAGAGCTCTGCGAACCCAAACGAGTAGGAAACTACTCAGTACTTCTTTCGGGCTTTCGGAACGAGAAGGAAACTACTCAGGACTTCCTTCGAACTACTCAACACATCCTTCTGATTTATAAAGAAGAAAGTAAAAGAAGAGAGAACCTGAACGAGAAGGAAACTACTCAGGACTTCCGTTAGACCATTCCTTAAGATTTATAAAGGAGGAGGTAAATGAAGAGAGAACCTGAACAAGTAGATACTAATCGACACTTCCGTTGGACCATTCATCAAATCCTCAGGATCTAAAAAGAAGGAGATTAAAAAATAGAACCTGAACGGGAAGAAAACTACTCAACACTTTCTTTGGACCATTCACCAAATCCTTCAAATTTATAAAGGACGAGGTAATAGAAGAGAGAACCTAAATGAGAAGGAAACTACTCCGGATTTCTAGAAAAGGGCAGAATTAGATAGGAAAACAATTATGCTAGAATTTTTTGGAGAAACCGAAGTGCATATTGAACTCCATAATTGTTTTGATCAACCTATTAAACCTACGGTTATAAAGGACACGCAGTTCAGAAGACAATTTGAATATTCAATACAGAATATTTACATTTACATATTTTAAGAACCAAAAACGTCTCCTTCTGATCTTTTAAAAATGTATCGCAATGGGACAACGCGTCGGGAAGGCTTTTACCAGAAGCTGGACAGAACATAGGGTTCATATTTTATTGGTATATGCAATTTTCTAACTTATTACGAGAACTTTGAAGAAGAAACACCTGTGACTGGACTTGCTCTCTACGACCTCGTTCAGTGTTTAAAAATGTTATAAGAGCTCGTAGTGATTAATTGAGTAATTTCTACCGGTACATGGATTAATTTTTGTATTTTAAATTCAACGGCAACGGCAGTCGCCGTGGCTCAGTTGGTTAGTGCGCGGTCCAACGAGTCGCATGCAGAGCGACGCAAGATCGAATTCTGCATGTAGTAACACCTAAAAAAAATAACGGGAAACTCGTTTTCTCTTTCGGTGGCTGTCCTCTCAGCTGGAAATGGCAAACCTCTGAGAGCGAAAATTGCCTATGAAAAAGCTCCCAACCTGCCGTTCGGAACCGGCATAAAACTGTAGGTCCCTTCCACCCGCGTACAAAATTCACACGCACAACACGGGTGGTTGCGGGAAGCTAGGCCTTAGTCTCGCGTAAGCGGGCTGTCGTGCCAATCAATTATAAATTAAAATTAAATTCAAATTCAGTAAACAAGAAATACTAAAAAAACGCACACTTGAGCAACAAAAGAGTTAATTGTGAAAATCTTCAAAGTGTGACTTAATTGAATATTCATTGATTAATTACATTGTCTGTTACCTAACCTAACCTACGTTGTCTTAAATTTTGATAAGAAAATTATGTCCAGCGGCAACAGACGCCTGGTAACTAAGTATTATGTCTATTGTTGTTGTTGTTGTTGTTGTTGTAGTTACATATGAAACCTAAAATAATGAGTGGCTTGTCTGTTCACTTTAATTACAATAGGTACGTGTTCGTGTCGATGATTATTTACACACAATTTTTCTACGCCCATTCAAACAAACAAACAGACTTTTGTAAAATCGTTGGTTTGTGTTGTCACCACTCAATGCCATCGAATTGCATAGAATTTAATTCTATCAGTCTAAAGCTTCCTCTTTGCAATCGCTCAACGCCCGACAACAGTTGGAATTTGCCACTCGGGCAGTGCACTCGAAGAACGTCGTCTAAAAAATTGTCACATTTTCAATGGAACGTTGGCGCAATAGTGTTGCTGTGGTGACCGGTGCCAGTGCGGGCATTGGGGCGGCCGTTGTCAAGGATCTGGTGCGAGCGGGCCTCAACGTGGTCGGTTTGGCGCGGCGTCAGGATCGTGTGGAGCAGCTGCGCGCCGAGCTGCCCGCCAACTTGCAGTCGCGTCTTCATGCCATCAAGTGCGATGTGTCCGATCTGCAGTCGGTCAATGAGGCCTTCGACTGGATCGAGGCGCAGCTGGGCGGCATTGACATACTGGTGAACAACGCGGGCATTCTGCACACCGGCCAACTGCTGACGCTCGATCCGGCGCAGTTGCAGCAGGTCTTGCAGACGAACGTGATGGGCATGGTTTATTGTGCACAGCGCGCTTTCAAGTCGATGCGTGAGCGCAATGTGGCCGGTCACGTGGTGCTGGTGAACAGCGTTGCCGGTCACTCGGTGGTGGGTCCGCCGGCGGGCAATTTGTCCATCATGAATATCTATCCGGCCTCGAAGCATGCCGTCACCGCCATGACTGAGACTATAAGACAGGAACTGCGCGAGTTCAAGACCAAAATCAAAGTGACAGTACGTTGAGTGATTGATGAGTTTGGTTGTGTGTATTCTACGATCTAATGGTTGAATGTTCTTGTATTCTTGAACAGAGCATTAGTCCTGGTGCTGTCGATACGGATATTGTGCCAAATGAGTTCAGGAGCGACTGTATGCTCAAGTCTGAGGATGTGTCGGAGGCCATTTTGTATGTGTTGGCAACGGCGCCACGGGTGCAGATTCACGATTTGATAATCAAGCCGGTGGGAGAAGCATTCACATAATATATATTTTGATAAATGTACCTACTTATGTATCTATCTATGTTCGTATGGGTATAGCAATGAGATTATGTCCATACGCAACTAAATAAAATCTAATGCATTTACGTTTACTTCGCTTGCAGACATTTACATTAAATTTGTGTTTGATATTCACATTAAATTTTCTTCTGATATGAATGTCTGAAGTCTTATTTAAATGTTGTATGAGGACTCATAAAGATTGTTTTCGGACCTGTTTCAATCTATAAATCGTACGGTTGGATGCGTGATTCAAGTAAGAAAATATACAAACATTATTTCCACTTCGTTGCTTAGAATTCGCTTTTGAATGAAGTTGGTGTGATTGATTACCATTATTTTTTCATCCACAATGCTTTGCACTCACTTTTAAAATAGCTATGTGCACTAAACTTAATCAAATAATAAAATAATGTTTTTGATGAAAAAGCTTCCAATTCTCTCCACACGAGAGGAGTTAGTTGTGAGCAGTGCTTTGACAGATTTCTCTCAGTAAAAAGTAAAAAGAAAATATGTACTAGTGGAGTTCACTCTTCATACCATTTTGGGTGTAAATTTGCTATCATAGCAATATGTCACTACAACTGTTTTCGAAAACATTGCGAAAGTTAAAAAATTCTTACAACAGCAACTTTGCATCTGAAATGCTGGGAAGAGTGAACTCCGCTATTGTGATGGTGATGCATTTTGTTCTGCGTAACTGAGCAATTGTGCGCCCCCTAGCATAGGCAACACTACACAACACAATTGAATGGGCAATTTTCAGTCGTAGCAACATTGCATACTTTTAGGGTACATGTGAATTTCAATGGAATTATTGCAGAGATGGTTCGAGGCAATGCTGGAATGTTGGAGAATGAGTTGCATTCTAGGCAAACAAGTTTAAAAGGCAGCCGGGTACAGGGCATTGATGGCCCAAACACATTTAAGACTGCAGCGACACGACCCAGAACTTCAAGATGGTGTCGTCTTGGATAGTCGCTGTGGAGTCATCTATTTTATTACAATGCATGCGGCAGTAACAGCGCCACAATCATATATGTTGAAGCCGTTTTTGAGGCCGATGCCATCTTGTAGTCATGTGGCCCTGTTGATGCTGTCTTTAATGTGTTCTGAGCATTTGATCTTTTGATAAGACTTCTAAGTTTCTACAAAAAAAATATGCTATGTATGTAGCATAGATCAAAATGATAAGTTTGATTGAAAACTAATATCGACAACCAGTGGCGCACACACGATTTCAATGGGGGCATTTCCGGCACTTTGTAAGCAACTGTCTGCGTAGACCGGGCTTTGGTGAATTGGATACGTTCAACGCTAGCCCAAAGAATCATGACGGTGCGGGCGGAGGACGATCTGCTGGTGTCATCCGGTGTAAATAGAGGCTGCCCTCAAGGCGGGGTGCTGTCTCCATTGCTCTGGTGCATGGTGATTGATCCCCTGCTCATCACTCTGAATGACTCTGGAATCTACGCACAAGCATACGCGGACGATGTGGCCTGTCTCGTAACCGGCCCTTCCCTTATGCACATCAGCAGAAAGGTGCAGAGAACTCTGGATACGATTGACACCGGGTGTAATGCAAACGGGCTATCTGTTAATCCCGCCAAAACTGGTATGGTTCTCTTTACCAGGAGGAGGTGGCATCGAAAGCACTGTCGGCTTTTTGGCAATGCAGAGGTGTATTTGGGAAAACGTGGGGTCTTTCCCCTAGCAAGATCCTCTGGATCTACAAAGCTATGATAAGACCCATCATCTCCTACGCATCGGTAGTCTGGATGAGCAGACTCTCTCTTGCAGGGCTCAAGAGAACCTTGTCCAGACTGCAGCGCACTGTGGCCATATGTTGTACGGGAGCCTTCCCAACTACTTCTGGCCCATCGCTAGATGCCCTTGTGAGCCTTCCTCCACTTGATGTTTTCATCCCACGAGAGGCCCTAAAGGCCATCCGAAGACTAAAACACAGTGGCCAGTGGTATAGTGCTTGTCCGGCACTGGACAATTGTGCTGGTGCCGACATCGACCTCACAGTCATGTCCATGCCCCTCGACTCCATGCCTTTAACTGTCATACTGAAAAAGCGGTACATAGTGTTGCTGCCTGAGGCTCATTCTTGGTCGGTTCCGTATATTCACGGACGGCTCCAGAACTGAAGAAGGTTCTGGCTCTGGGGTCTTCGTTGAATCCACGGGGACTAGACGGTTCTTTGCCCTAGGCTCGCATGCATTTGTGTTTCAGGCAGAAGTGCATGCGATACTTGAGGCGATGAACGATGCGATAGAGAGTAGGTGGCGAGGCAGGTCTATCTGTGTCTGTAGCGACAGCCAAGCTGCGCTTATGGCCTTGGACAGCCCTCTAACCACCTCTATGCTAGTAAAGTCGTGTAAATCAAGGCTTAATTATGTCGGCAAATACAATAGCCTGATGCTCACCTGGGTCCCGGGACACACAGGAATTGGTGGTAACGAGACTTCGGATTCCTTAGCTAGAATGGGCTCTGAGGCTGATTTTTTCGGCCCTGCGCCTGTTCTGCCACTCCAATTTGCAGCTATCAAGGCCACTGTTAACGAATGGGTCACTATGACCCAGGAGCGAGCATGGTAGGCTGAGAGCGGCTGCAGGTGGACGAAACTTATGCTTCCCGCCATGTCCGATAAATGCTCACAGTTTCTTTTGACACTAGTCAGAAGGGACTGCAGGCAGATGGCCGGGTTAATGACGGGCCATTTTCTATGGGCAAAGCACATGGAAATGGTAGGCATATCTGACAGTACCCTGTGTCCTGCCTGTGGAGAGGACGTTGAGACGGCGGAACACTTCCTGTGTCTCTGCCCCGCGTTCACTCGTATCAGATTTGGGACGTTTCGGATGCGGAAATCGGGTAGATTTAAAGCATATTAACAGGGAACAACTAGTCGTAGTACAATGGACGGATAATTGTCTGAGTGCTGCGCTTGCTGGATCGTTCCGACAAGAGGGAAAAAACGCATCTGTCCAGCGTTCGTTGCCAAACGCAAAATCCTTCTGAGTAGCTATTTTTGGCTGTCTTTTGGGCCTAAAAAGACATCATGTTTATACGAGAGTCTCATTCAATTTACATTAACTCGATATATTCTTTCGAACCAGATGTTTCTACATTGATTCCAAAAGTTACTTGCGAAGCTGTGGAACGATTGCGTCCGAAAAGTTCAATAAGGAGCTGCATTTTCATAAGGATTATAAAAATAAAATTAATTTTAACACCAAATACATGGTACCAGATATATAGCCTTCATTTTCGGGACGTTTTGCCTGAAACTTTTTAGCTATATTTTGCACCAGACATTTTTGTATTTTGGGGCGTTTGCACCCAAATTTTCTAACTTATTACAAGAACTTTGAAGAAGAATCATCTGTGTGCTGGATTTTCTCTCTACGACCTTGCTCAGTGTTTTAAAATGTCATAAGAGTTCGTAGTGATTAATTGAGTAATTTCTACCGGTAAATGTTTTTTATTTTACATTTTAAATTTTATGTATGATATGTAAATTCAGTAAACAAGAAATACTAAAAAACAACTCATACACCTATAAACTTGAGAAACAAAAGAGTTAATTGTGAAAATCTTCAAAGTGTGACTTAATTAAATATTAATTGATTAATTACGTTGTATAGAAATTTGATAAGAAAATTACGTCCAGCGGCAACAGACGCCTGGTAACTAAGTATATGTCTATTGCTGTTGTTGTTGTTGTTGTAGTTACATATGAAACCTAAAATAATGAGTGGCTTGTCTGTTCACTTTAATTACAATAGGTACGTGTTCGTGTCGATGATTATTTACACACAATTTTTCTACGCTTATTTAAACAAACAAACGTTTTTTTGTAAAATCGTTGGTTTGTGTTGTCACCACTCAATGCCATCGAATTGCATACAATTTAATTCTATCAGCCTAAAGCTTCCTCTTTACAATCGCTCAACGCCCGACAACAGTTGGAGTTTGCCACTCGGGCAGTGCACTCGAAGAACGTCGTCTGAAAAATTGTCAAATTTTCAATGGAACGTTGGCGGAATAGTGTTGCCGTGGTGACCGGTGCCAGTGCGGGCATTGGGGCGGCCGTTGTCAAGGATCTGGTGCGGGCGGGCCTCAACGTGGTCGGTCTGGCGCGACGTCAGGATCGTGTGGAGCAGCTGCGCGCCGAGCTGCCCGCCAACTTGCAGTCGCGGCTGCATGCAATCAAGTGCGATGTGTCGGATCTGCAATCGGTCAATCAGGCCTTCGACTGGATCGAGGCACAGCTGGGCGGCATTGACATACTGGTCAACAATGCAGGCATTCTGCACACCGGCCAGCTGCTGACGCTCGATCCGGCGCAGCTGCAGCAGGTCTTGCAGACGAACGTGATGGGCATGGTTTATTGTGCACAGCGCGCTTTCAAGTCGATGCGTGAGCGCAATGTGGCCGGTCACGTGGTGCTGGTGAACAGCATTGCCGGGCACTCGGTGGTGGGTCCACCGGCAGGCCAAATGTCCATTGCGAATATCTATCCGGCGTCGAAACATGCCGTCACCGCCATGACTGAGACTATTAGACAGGAACTGCGCGAGTTCAAGACCAAAATCAAAGTGACGGTAGGTTGAGTGATTCATGAGTTTGGATGTGAGTTTTCTACGATCTAATGATTAAATGGTTTTGTTTTGTGAACAGAGCATTAGTCCTGGTGCTGTCGATACGGACATTGTGCCTGATCAGTTTAGAAGCGAATGTATGCTCAAGTCTGAGGATGTGTCGGAGGCCATTTTATATGTGTTGGCAACGGCGCCACGTGTGCAGATTCACGATTTGATAATCAAGCCGGTGGGAGAAGCCTTCTAAGTATGTTCGTATGGGTATAGCATCGAGATTATTTCTATGCACAAGTTTATAAAATTTAATGCATTTACGTTGCAGAAATTGACATTGAATTTTTGTTTGATGTGAATGTCTGAATACTTATTTGAGTGTTGTATGAGGATTTATAAAGAGTGTTTTCGGACCTATTTTAATCCATAAATCGTGTGGTTTGATGCAAGAATGCATGAGCCAAAAATTGGGCAGTATAAGTCGAGTTCAAGTAAGAAAATATACAAAAACTAAGCTCACCGCTGCTTAGAATTCGCTTCTAAAGAAAATTGCCATGATTGATTACCAATAATTTGTCATTCATAATGCTTCGCCTGAATGCAATTTCTTTTAATTTCAGCTTTTAAAATAGCTATGTGAGCTAAACTTAATAAAATAATGTTTTTGATGAAAAAAGCTTCCAATTGTTCCCACACCAGCTGAGACGAGGTAGTTGTGAGAACTGCTTTGACAGATATCTTTGAGTAACAAGTTTTTAAAAGAAAATATGTACCGGTGGAGTTCACTCGTCATAGCATTTTAGATGTAAAATTGCAACTGGCCCTCAACTTTGGTAATTAACTAATTAAAAATATTAAAAAAAATCAAATTAAAAAAACCCCTGCGTCGAGACAATTTTGATAGAATTAAGAAAGTCTGTCAATTTGAGCATGTCAACCGTATCGAAAAAAGTAGTTTCGAGAAACCGTGTTTAAAGTTTACAGTCGCATTACATAATAAAATAAAATAAAATAAAATAAAATAAAATAAAATAAAATAAAATAAAATAAAATAAAATAAAATAAAATAAAATAAAATAAAATAAAATGAAATGAAATGAAATGAAATGAAATAAAATAAAATAAAATAAAATAAAATAAAATAAAATAAAATAAAATAAATAACATAAAATAAAATAAAATGAAATAAAATAAAATAAAATAAAATGAAATAAAATAAATTAAAATAAAATAAAATAAAATAAAATAAAATAAAATAAAATAAAACAAAACAAAACAAAATAAAATAAAATAAAATAAAATAAAATAAAATAAAATAAAATAAAATAAAATAAAATAAAATAAAATAAAATAAAATAAAATAAAATAAAATAAAATAAAATAAAATAAAATAAAATAAAATAAAATGAAATGAAATGAAATGAAATGAAATGAAATGAAATGAAATGAAATAAAATAAAAAAAATAAAATAAATTAAAATAAAATAAAATAAAATTAAATTAAAAAAAAAAATAAAATAAAATAAAAAACTTAAATTAAAAAGTTGGTTGACTGATTTGGTGATTGTTTTAATTAATTTCTTGCATTTCATCTTGTGTCATCTATTTTTATGTTTTTATTTTTTTAATTAATGACAAAAAAAGTAATTTTAAAATAAGAATAAAATAATTTGAATAAACTGAATAAATTTGAATTAAAAAACAATTAAATACTGCGGAACAAAAATGCCTTCAAATAATAAATTAAAAATAATGAAAAGGTCTAACTCGCATACTTTCTCACAGCCAGTGGGTGGTCAACGCTCATTGAGAAATAATTGCTTAGCACATTTGACTTGAACTCTAATGAAAATTTCTACACTACTTTGTTCAAGTGTGATTTAGCTGCGGCATCTCTTGCCTGACCTAACGCAACTCCCAGCAGCGACTTCACACTTCAAAAAGAAATCATCCAACAAAAATTAACCTCACTTTCATTATTTTTTGCTCATTTCTTCGCTTCTTTCACTCGCTAGTCGACAAATTAACACCAAACATTCCAATTAATTGTGTAAACACCAGACTCGAGCGGTGGAGTAGCATGGAAGCAGCTAAAGGGCTGCAAGAATGAAGAAATGCTGAACACGCTGAAGACGGCTGGGTATAGCGCTTCGTAATTTGTCATCGCCGATGCGTGGAAGACCGCATATCAAACACAAAGCAGCGCCGCCAGCGCTCGCAGGCTGAAACGGTTCGCATGCACTGCTCAGATCCAGCAATGAGATATAACAAATGGGCCCTTTGCCATTCGAAATCGACGCGACTAGTGACTTTCAAGTAGGCCGCACTGCCACGGCAGCACTCATTCGATTTGGCATCGCGTTCAACTCGAAGTGATGTCTTCAGTGTTTCACGGCTTGGACCCCCCAAAACTCGCATCATTCGTCTGCCTTCACTCATGCGGCCGAACGTGTGTTTTATTTCAATGCAGCGGCAGCGAAGCCGGTTATTAAAAATTCTTCACCCAGCACTAATAAAACAGAAAATCGAAAAACAATAACAAAGAAACAACTAAGCGTACTCAAGCATTTGTGGTTCTATCTGTCATGACATTAAAATCACATCACACTTTCGCTCTTTATTTGCCTCTTTAATGCACTTAATGGACCGGCGGCACTCTCGGTCGCTTCCGATGCGGCGCATTTTATTTATTAAGTGTCTCTGTATTTGTCTTTGGCTGCTTTTCTGACAGTTATGTGTCGGCTTGAATCCACAGAATCCATCATTGACATTTTAGAATCCATCATGCGTGGCGTATTTGGCTGACTTTTGAGTTCTCTGTACAGATCGGACAGCTACAGAAACCATCACACCACTTGGAACGTTATGCCTTGTGATGTCTTTCCGGTCGTCATTCGAGTGGTTGATCTGTTTTCTATGCATTCAGCTGCATCCACATTGCAGAATGTAGACAACTTTTGACTCATTTGGTATTTTCAGGAAATTTCACATTTTTAGTTATAATAAATTTATAATTTTTGTCTACTTTATAAGTTGCTGCTGTCTCGACTGTGCTGTGTTATAGGCCATAAATATTTCCGGTTAATGGTTTTGCATGCGTTCAGAGTAGGCGACTTTATTTGGCTCACGTAATGCGTAAAGTTGCGTTAAAGTTCAAACAGCTGAAGGCAAAGTGTTATGCATTCACTACGCATTGGCGTAGTCCAATGTCATGCGGTCAAAAAACCGTGGGAATCGGTGTTCAAATTAACGCCACACTGCAATAAGCAATAAGGAACAAAAACATTGTTGTTTCATTCAGTTCATGAGTACTAAAAGTCCAGTGTTTCTAGGAGCCAACAAAGGTTTGATTACTTCATTTCTGATTGTGATTTTACCAACATTTAATTTATTTAATAAGAGTCCACACGTCAGTCAGATAAAACTCCGATTAACCCTTTCCACTCCTAATTTACCCACAACATTTGAAGTCCCCACGCCTCTTTGTAAGGATTCTAGAGAATTTTCTTTTAAACAATTTCAGCTTAAAACGGGTTAAATGCATTTTGTATGAATATTTTTTAATTTCATAAAATATAGCTGATATTTGTGGAAAAATACAAAATTATTGCTTTTTGATTTTACTTAACCATTATAAAAGAAAAAGAGTTTTGATAAAACGCGCCCAATTCGTAGACTTCAATTAGAACACAAACTTTCTCCCAGATCGCTGCAAATGATTGGAAATTATTTTAGGGAAAACAGTAAAATTTTGGTAAATTTTCTTTGAAATCACTTCTAAAAATATTAATTTATTGGTCCCAACTTAAATTAAACTCATAAATCAATCGTAGCTTTTGCTATAAGATGACAAATGGGTGAAGTTGCTTTCAGGTAATTTTGGGGTTAAAAGGGTTAATGCCATCCTTTATTAAAGATTTGTGGCAACTCTGAAAATAGTGAATATTTATTTCGAGTTCAAAATATGGTTTGGCTGCACAAACTTGCTACATATTTGTGTCCTGTGTCTTAAGAAGGGATCGTAGAGACCACAAAACTGGCTTTTGAATGTGTTCAAAAACTCTATAGATGTCCCCGATGTAAGAGGGTAACTCTGATGTGGGTAAGAAGACATGTCGATCCAGGGCAAAATAAGTTTGTAGATGTCCTAACTAAGCAGGGGTCAGAACAAGACTTTTGTGGACGCAAACCAAGAGCAGCAGTAACGAGTTCAGGTTCAGGATCTGATAGAGAGTTAGTTGATCTCAGTGCACTGTGATAAGTTGAATGGGATGACCAACTGTAAGCATTCTGGATCATCATTCGGGTTAAGGAAAGATTTTGCCTGCATTGGCAATTCAAGGATTGAGGAGCTGGTAAACAGTTGATTGATCTCATTAAAACGTAAAAGATTTGAATTGGACCATTGTTTGGATTCGAGAGGAGAATCGGCCTACATAAGCAGAAACGGTTGGGAATTTGGTAGACAGTTGATTGATCTCAGTGCAACGTGATAGATGCTAACTGTAGACTTTGTAGACCATTATTCGGGCTGAATTCAAGGGCTGAGTTTCTGATATATCGTTGACCATTATTCGGGTTCGAGAAAAGAATTCGTTTACATAAGCAACTTAAGAGTTGAGGATCTGATAGACAGTGCTATATGGAATGGGATGACCAACTGTATACTTTATAGACCATTGTTCAGATGTTATTCAGATTCGGTAGAAGAATTGGACATAAGCAATTCAAAGGTTGAGGATGTGATACACAGTTGGTTGTTCTTTGTGCAAAGTTATTGATCGAATGGAACCATTGCTCGGATTCGAGAGAAAAATTGGCCTACATAAGCAATTCAAAAGTTTACAAAGGCTGAGGATCTGATAGACAGTTGTGTGACCTCAGTCCAACTATAAATGGAATGGGATGACCAACTGTATGCTTTGTAGACCGTTATTCAGAGATAGAAAAGATTTGGACATAAGCAATTCAAGGGTTGAGGATCTGATAGACAGGGGGTTGATCTCAGTGCAAAGTGAAAGATGGAATAGGAACATTGTTCGGATTCGAGAGAAGGATTGGTCTACATAAGCAACTCAAGGGTTGAGGATCCGATAGACAGTTGGTTGACCTCAATGCGACGTGATAGATGGAATTGGTTTGTTTGTTTTGTTTCGAGAGAAGAATTACCTTACATAAGCAACTCAAGAGTGGAGGATCTAATAGACAGTTGGGTGACCTCAGTGTAACGATAGATGAAAGGGGATAAACAACTGTAGGCTCCGTAGACCGTTATTCAGATTCGAGAGAAGAATAGGACATAAGTAATTCAAGGGTTGAGGATCTGTTAGACAGTTGGTTGATCTCAGTGCAACTTGATAGATGGAATTAGTTCGAATTCGAAAGAAGAATTGGCATACCTAAGCAACTCAAGGGTTGAGGATCTGGTAGAGAGTTGGTTGACCTCAGTGTCAGTAATAGGTGGAATGTGGTGACCAACTGTTAACAATCTGGGGCAGCCTTAAAGTCGCCAAATGGGCAGCGAAGCCGTAAGAGTTCTCGATCTAGATGGAGAACTCTTAGATGGCTGACTGCATTGATAACGGAGCACAGTAACTGCGGTAGATACCTGACGGTTAAACTTTTCAAAAGGAATCACCTGTAGACAGTGCTTCACTTTGTGTGTCAAGTGTTCAGCTCTAACTGGTAAAAGGATGAGTTCTGTGGGACAATCGATCATAATAGCGAAGGATTTATAGACCATTAGTCACAAAAATCTACTAGAGATAACACGTGACATAATTAGAGAGAAAATGGTGATTACAACAGACCTCAGAATGACAAACTACGATTTTAATTCAATGGTTTTTAGTCGGTAAGAATCCGGCAGGTTGTTTGACATGCGCTGAAGAAAAGAGTTCAGCGTTTGACGAAATGATTGGACTTGCTTAGAAAGTGTTAACACTGAGTTCAACATATTATTTGAATTTGTATGTACCAAGCTTGGTCTCAAAAACTTAACTGAGAACTGAAGTTCTGTCAATGGTCAATGGCCTCAGATGCTGGTTCTGTTGTTTTTTCTGAAGTTTAGCTGAGTAAATCAGTAAAATATAAATAAGAAATAAGCATTTCTGTTATCAAACTAACAACATTCATTTATGCATACCGCAACAAAATGTTTCTGCCGTTTTGACTTTAACAACAAGTCATTCTTTACCTTTGCAACAATTTCATTGCTCTAGCAACATTTTACGATATTTCGTTGCGCTCACATTTGCTATGTTTTGATCGCTCATTCTCGCTACTCGATCATATGGCAAAGTGCCACTAACGTCAACAACAACAATAACTACAGCAACAAGCACGACTTTCATTATTTACTTGCGGTGTGGTCGAATCAGTTAGCGATGTTTTTTTGGTAGTAGGCAACACAGCAGTGTTATCGACTGCAAACTGTAGAGAAAAGGTAGGTAAGGAAACGATGTCTGCATAGGGTTGGCGTATGCTCTGACTTGATGTGTAAGCCAGTAAATGTTTATAGGCAAAGTTGCTGACTAAAAGGCTGTGGGGACAACATATGGTGTGCATATGTTTTAACCCGTTTTGCGATCGATATGAGATGGTAGAAAATGTTTCTAAGCAATGTAGATGGAAAATTGTTGGGTAGATGAGGTGTTTCTTAGTTAGTTAGTTGTAGAGGAGAAAAGTGAATAATAAGAATGCAATTGTAAATACAAATTGGCTTGTTTTGAATTTCGCTATACTTCAGAGTACTTGAGTATCTGAAATATCATTGAATGGACCAAAGTTCAGGATTCCCAATTACATACAAAATTGGTTCAAGAAACAAATTGTCTAAGGGTTTTAGAAAAACATCTATTGGCACTAAAAAACATCAGTTTTTTATCCCAAATGCAGATTTTAGATTTTTTTGATGAGCGTAAATAGAATAAAATTCTATGTATTTATGCAAAACTAATCCATCCATCAATCGATTATAGGAAACGATCTCAATTGCTTTCCAATGATATACCTACTAACTTGGTCCAGGAGACAAATCGTGGGAAAGTTATAGATACGACCGAAAGTTTTTGGTCTAAATACAGATGTCAGATATTCTAATTATTGATCGATTATGGTTTTCGAAACGATCTCAATTGCTTTTCAAGCTTTTGTTCAGAAGACAAATTGATTGTAAAATAAATGTTTACACTTTTATAATTCCATTTTATGTTCTAACTTTCAGACACAGTGGACGCAGATATTTAAAAATTCTATATAGTCATTCACATCTAATCAATCGACTTATTAATTGCATTGACTTGGCTCAGCTTCAACTCGCATCTTCAACTCGCTAAGCATTTCCGTTTTCCACTTGCAGCGCTGCGTTTACGATCTCGATCGTTGTCAACAAAAGTTGCTGGCAACATGCATCGATCGTGGCCACAGCAACATTTCCCCTCACCATCAGCAACCAAATCACTATGTGTCTGTGTGTGTGCGGGTTTCTTCTCTGTTTTGATCGCTTGGCCAGCAAAATTCAACGCAACTGTAATTTAGTCAAAAGCGAGATACCGTTTTGTATGGACGGACACCGGCAAGTTTCAAATGTCAATATTGTCGTGCGCTATAAAACAAAAACAACAACAAAAAATAAGTGCACGAATAAAAATGAAAACCACAAAAAGAATAAAATAAAAAGCCATAAAAGAAAAAAAGGTCTTTGAGTTTCGTTTTTTTTTCTTCTTTTGCTGCGTTTCGTGTGCATGTAAATTGTGTGTTTTGTGTTTTTTTTTGTTTGTGGTTCGCTGTCAACGTACAAAATTTGTTAGTGCCATTGGCAAAAGAAATATAACGAAACTAACAACAACAAGCGGCCACGAAATGGCAATAAAATCACGAATTTATTGCAAAAGTCAGAGTCAAGTAAACCGAAACAAGCATTAAGAAAACAAATCAAATCGCCAGAAGGAAGCGAACGCGTGAGAGCGAAATTCAGATAAAAGCTGAAAGAGAATCCCGGCTGCCGAAACGAAAAAATTTCAAAATTTCGAAATCTTGCAAAGTGCGAATTGGTGTGAATTTTACACAGCAACAACAACGAAAGTCAAATAAAAATAAATAAATATTTTCATTGCAATATATGAAAAATTATTTGCCAAAAAAATCATAATCTACAACAAAGTGTGGTTAATAAAAATTATTAGCCATTAATAAAAAATAATAAAAAAATAAATAAATCATTCAAAGCAAAAATTGCTGTCTGTGTTTTAACGTTTTAATAAGTTTTTTTTTGTTGTGTCGATTGTGGCGAGGAAAAACCATTATTTTTGTGCTGTTAATGAAAATTGCAAATAATAAAATTAAAAATTAAATATTTATATTTATCAACTTGAGCATTAAAATTGTATATTGTGCGCGCAATTCGTCCCACACGAGCCCACTGTCCCACTGAAGCTGTCGTGCGCGTTTATTGTCACAAATCGTTTGTGTTGTTTTATTAAAATGTTTGTTGTCGTTATGGAAAACGGATATACCGCAATATAAAGCGTGCAACAACAACAACAAAAATTTCAATTGTTGTAGTTATAATTGTTATTGTAAAATGTTATCAGCGAGCGCGGCAATTGCAACTTAAAAACCGAAAACATTTTGTTGCCACAAAACGAGCAACAACAACAACAACAACAACGACGACAACACCATAAAAGCGATTTATATATAAAATTCAGCCGATTTGTGCACATTGTGGGCAATGCTCAGCAATTAAATGTATTAAAAAAGTATTCATATACAAAAAAAAAACAACAACACCAAGTGGCGATAAGGTGCGCTTGAATAAATACACAAACAACAAATATAAAACATAATAAGAAAACTTCAAATCCAGTGAAAGAAAGAATAATTTTTGCAAACAAAAAATTATCGACATCCAGTAAAAATTATTTTGCCGCAACTTTTTTCAACTACAACAACAATAACAACAACAATCAATCAACAATTTACCATACATTTCTCCAACCAAAACAACAACAACAACAACATAAACACCAACACAAAGCGCATAAGCGTGGAATTAATTTGGTGCCTCATCTTCAAGTCTCTTTGTGTGTGTGTGTGCGCGTGTGTGTGTGTGTTTGTTGTTGCTATCCGCTTTTAAATCGCTTTGACACAAATCACGCTGTGGATTTATAAACCGGCAAAGTAAGTCGAAAATTTGTGTTCACTCTTTCTGTTTTCTTTATTGTTGTTGTAGTTTTTTCTCTACATTCTCTTATGCCCAGTTGGGCCAAAGGAAAGTTGAGATTTATTCAGTTTAGAATTAAAATATTAAATATTTTCGAAAATGTTTGGTGGCTTTTTGCTAATTAATTTATTGCGAATAAATATGAAAGCTCAACATTTGTGGATATTCATAGATTTTAATTGCTTCATTAATGCAAAGTGAAACATACTCGACTGTGAAGTTGAGCTAAAGTTAAGTTAGGAAATGTTGGTTTTAAGCAATTTTGTGAAAAAAATTAATAGATTTGTTACATGTCACAAAAGTTAAACCAAAATTATAACAAAATTGTATTATTTCCCTTTTTTATGACAGCATCTGTGTTTCAACTTAAAAAAATAATAATAATAATTAAAAAAATAATAAGAAATTATGTCACAAAATTTCACCTAACTGTCACATGTCCCAAATATAAAGAAACAAATTCTTAGATATTGTTTGCTGTAACAGCTTGTGCCAGCTTGTACCAAAGTAATTGATATCAAAGTACATAAGTAACACAAGTCACACGTCCCACATATTCGTTTTTAGATTTTTTAAATCGTCGTTTGCTATGACAGAATTATTTTGCTTTTGATAACTTTTACCAAAAAAGTCAATAGCCAAAAATTTAATGCAATTGTCACATGTCCCAAAATTATTAAAAAATTGTGGATATTCGATGTTTAGATGTGGGATATGTGACAGCATTTCTTTGATTGTAAAAGCTTGTACCAAAATCTTCGGTAACAATTTAAAATAAAATGGACATATGCTTTGCGACATATATAACCACATTTTGTTATTTCCTTTTTAGCTATAAAAGCATTTTTGTTTTCACTTGTAAAAAAATAATTGTTATAAGAAATGATATAACAAAGGTTAGCATAACTGTCACATGTCCCAAAATTTTATTTTTAAATTTTGTTTAATTTTCATTTGCTGTGACAGCATTTTTTTGCTTGTGACAGCTTGTAAAAGAAAATCGATACAAAAATGTACATCATTGTCACATGTCCCAAAAATAAAAATATATTTCCTTTTGTTTTGATTGAAATTTGTAATACTTGCGATAGCTTGTACCAAAATGATCTATGACTTTAAACTTTCCAACACTCAAAAACATACAAATGCCACATGAGACACAATTTGGTCAGTTGTTGGATTTTGGTGTTAATTTTTTAAGCACTTGGCTTAAAATAATAGGAAATCTTGATAAGACAGGTTTCCAATGTTGAGAAAATCTGTCATTCTTCAAATTTAAAAGTTTTACTGTCGTAGGGTAATGGGTAGGAAGAAAGGTACGAAATAGGTCTAGGGAGAGAAGGTAGGTAGGAAGAAAGGTAAGGAATGGGTTCCAGGAGGGAAGACGCGGCACTAAGTAGCTGGGATTGAGCCCCGTTTATGAAAGCTGAAGACTCCAGCACAGGCAAACTTATCACAGTGTGTCACAAATAGTGTGACATAATATTCTTCTTCATGCAAGCTTCTTTACAAACTTAACTGAAAAACAAGTATTTTTGTTAAGTAATTTTGGGCCTTAACTGAATTCTTCAACCAGTAACATCTGGTTAGTGCTGCATATTAAAAAGCTAACCGGTTGAAATTACTGAAAGTTAATGTTATTTTTGTTATAAGTATTTAACAAAAACCCGCTCGTACACTTTTGCTAATTTGATTGGACATAAAAAAGGGATTTTATGGCAGAGAATAGAATACAATTGTGTTTTGAAGGCTAATTTTTGGCATTAAATAAAGCCATAAGACATTAAGTCACACCCAATCTCCTTGTAACTGTATTCATGTTAAAGCGTCATCATGCCCCTTTAAAAATCAGCATGTGTCAATTTGCTACAGACAGAGACAGACTTTCTATATGCTTTAACCATGGCAATAAAACAAAAAGTCTTCAAAAAGTTGCAAAAAGTCTTGAAGAAAACTTTGCAGACTCTTGAATGGGATTCCTACTCCACGATTTTTGGATCTTAAAAGATGAGAAACTTGTTCAAAGCTGACTCCGTATGCTGCCTGAAAGGTGGGGGAAAGTCGTAGCTAATGATGAATAATACTTTAAATAAAAACATTGCACAAATTTCTGTAAATAAAGCATTAAATTTACAAAAATAAACAAGCAGAGCTTATTTGCACATCCAATACCAAAGTTGTTGGGTATGAAAAGGTATCAAAGTTAGCTTGAATTAATTTTATGATTTAAATTTTATGACATTTATACTATTCATAGCAAATGTAGCAATGGACGGACGGCCAAATACAGTTTTACGCTCATAGTTGTAATGTTGCTAAGTTTTTAGAATAATTTGTTATTAAAATTCCAATTTGGCTATATCTAGTAATTTCAAATATAAAAATGTACACATATGTTATAAATTAGAATCATAAACGAGCTATATTTACAAATTGGCCAGTTTTTTGCTTGCGTGGCAAAAGTCTTACAGTTGAAAAATAAGTAATTGAATCCAAATTCATATGAATATGGTTACTCCGAATTTTCGGAGTCAACTGATTTTTGGTCTAAGCTACATATTCTTTCAAATTGTTTGCCTAGAGAGAGAAAAAAGTCGTAGTTTGTTGTTGTAGTTGTATTTAGATGTATTTAGGCCATTGGTTTTGCTATTCTCTTTACCTGAGTGACTAAAATACAAGTTTTATAGGCGAAAATTAAATAAATTAAATTAATATGATTACTCCGAATTTTCAGAGTCAGCTGATTTTAGGTCATAGATACATATTCCTTCAAATTGTAAGCCTAGAGGGAAAAAAGTCATAGTTTGTTGTTGTAGTTGCATTAAAACTTATTTGGACCATTGGTTTCGCTATTCTCTTTACCTGAGTGACCAAAATTCAAGTTTTATAGTTGAAAATGAAATAACTGAAACCAAATTCATATGAATATGATGACTCCGAATTTTCGAAGTCAGCTGATTTTTGGTCTTAGCTACATATTCTTTCAAATTGTTTGCCTTGAGAAAGAAAAAGTCGTCGTTTGTTGTTGTAGTTGTATTTAGCCCTATTTGGACCATTGCTTTTGCTATTCTCTTTACCTGAGTGACCAAAATTCAAGGTTTGTAATTGAAAATTAATTAACTGAAACCAAATTTATATGAATATGATTACTCCGAATTTTCGGAGTCAGCTGATTTTTGGTCATAGATACATATTCTTTGTTTTAGACATCTACAGAGTGTAAAAGTCTTCATTTCACTTGAATTTCGATAATAATAATGAACAGTTTTTATAGTTCAGTACAAAAAGTTACTATCATAAAACCAAATTACCTTTTTTGTATTAGTTACAAACATAGTTCTAAGCAATTCAGTACTTGCAAGCAAGCAATATTCAAACAAGAAATTACAAGTCTTAGAGAGATCAATTTGTTTGGATTTCCTGTATTTGTTGTTTTTCGTTTAGACGGATTATTAGATACTTTGTAAGTTATCATCAAGTAGCAATCTTGGTTTTCCAACTGTCCATGATTTGCTGTAATTTAACTTAAGTTAAACACTTGAGTACTTAAGTGCGTCAAGTAGTCGCCAAAACTGTTCCAATTTCCTTTTCTTTGGTAATTTAAAGCGCACAACAACTCGTCTGTGCCACAACTTTAGCTTGATTGGAGCCACTTAAGCTGTTGCGCAACTCAATTAGGAGGTGTTGCGACATTAAGTGAAAGACTTAAATTTATTTAAACGATTTGGCACGTCAGCATTTAACCCCCATCTTTCGGCCGATTGGTCGAGTAGGTGTCAGAGCGGCGCGATAGAGTTAAATTTCCGAAACGCATAAAAGCATTTGAACGAATTGAAAGCGCCCCCTAAGAGAAACTGAAAGTCAACAGACCAGAAGAAGTGGAGGAGGAGCAGTGAAAAGCAGTGCCAGAAAAATATAATTTTGTGGTATTTACTTTATTTGGGGGTCACCCAGATATTTTCCAAAGCAAAACACAGCGAGCTGGTCTGCCAGTTGTATGAGTGAGCACAGGGAAGTGGCACAAATTCATAAAATTTCTATATGAATGTTGGGGCTTGTGATGGGCTCTTTGTTGTTGTATATTTTAAATTTATTTTATCGTTTTTAAATTGCGTGCTAGCTTAAATTTTTGACAGCGAAATTTATTTGAGAACGAAATAAAAAATATTGAAAGTAAAATATTGAAAGCAAAACAAATGACACAATTTCGACAAAAGAAAACTATTTCGAGAATGTTTACATAAATTAAAAGAAACGAAACACATTAAAATTATTTATTAGTGGCTAAACGCCACGACTGGCCGACTTGGTTCGGCTGGCTGCCGTCCACAGTCAATTCAAAGCGTTGTTGGCACGTTTGTCATTGACTGGAACAAAAAAGAAAACATTTCACTGACAGTCAAAGTGACTGCAAACGATTTGGAAATACAGTGCTGACATTTAAGTGTGTTCGTGTGGGTGTATATGTGTGTGTGTGTGTCAGTGCTGCATGAAGAGCATGTGCAACATTTTGCACTTCTCAGCAATGCTAATAATGCCAAACACGACCGGAGACAGTAGCAATTTTTGGCATATTTGAGGTAACTTTTGCATCACATTTGCTGCTGCAATCGTTTGCGTTCGCATACAAACAAATTCACAAACCACACGAATATGTTTGAATTTTTTAATGTTTGCAACTTGCATTCGGTTGCATTTAAAATTCACAATGTTGTCGACACTTCATTTACATAAATTTGGATTGTTAGTGTCAAATGAGATTTGGATTCGCAGATACAAAGTGGTCGGATTTGTGCAGAATTTTTCTCTCAGTAGAAAATGGCCAACTCATGGCTGTAAAAGTTGACTAGGAAATAGCATCAAACTCGCTGTTTGATAAGACGTTTAGTAGATCCATGTTGTACATCCCAAATGGATATGGAAAGATAGGCCCCAGAACCTTTATCTTCTAGGTTCAAGTTTCCTTATCGACTATGCATTAGTCTCCTAAATATTCGGAGAGACTTAAAACTACCAAAGTTGACTAAGAAAAAGCATCAAACTCGCTGTTTGATAAGACGTTTGGTAGGTACATGTTGTAGGCACAAATGGATATGGAAAGATAGGCCTTGGTCCCTTCACCGATTACACAGTAGACTTCTAAATATTTGGCGAGTCTTAAAACTGTCAAAGGTGGATAGGAAAAAGCATCCAATTCGCTGTTTGATAAGATGTTTGGGACGTCCGTGTTGTACGTCACAAGTGGATATGGGAAGATAGATCTAAGTCCCTTTATTGTTCCTTAACCGATCAGATCTAAGTCTCCTTATCGACTACGTCTTATTTTCCTAAATGTTCAGCGAGGGTTTAAACTGCTAAAGTTGCCTAGGAAAAAGCATCAAACTGGCTGTTTGGTTGGAGGTTTGGTGCGTCCGTGTTGTACGTCTCAAATGGATATGGGAAGAAAGGGCTTAGTTCCTTTATCGTCTTTTTGTTGACTACATAGTAGACTCCTAAATATTCGGCGAGTCTTAAAACTGCCAAAGTTGGTTAGGAAAAAGCGTCCAATTCGCTGTTTGATAAGACTTTTCGTGCGTCCGTGTTGTATGTCACAAATGGATATGGAGAGATAGACCTTAGTCCCTTTGCCGATCAGATCTAGGTCTCCATATTCTCTACGTCTTACTTTCCTAATGTTTGGCGAGTATTTGAAGAACCAAAGTTGGCTAAGAAAAAGCATCAAAATCGCTTTTTGGTAGATCCGTTCTATACGTACAACACAAATGGGTATGGAAAGATAGAGCTTAGTGCCTTCATCGTCTAGGTCCAAGTCCTCTTATCGACTACACCTTAGTCTCCTAAATATATGGCGATTCTTTAAACTACAAATGTTTATTCCAGCTTTCTGAACCATTCAAAACAAAAGACAATCTCAGAGCAGTTTCAACTTACAAAGTGACCTGAATCTTCAAAAAAGGCCTCTAGTATTAATTTTATAATACAACAAAATTGTTTGAATGAGACTGACAGACAGTTAATATTGAAGAATGTGCAAGGACTCAACTTACAAAATGATCTGAATCTTCCTTTAGTATTAATTTTAAAATATAGCAGAATTGTTTGTATGGGATTGTCAGATAGTAAATGTTGAAAAATGTGCAAGGACTCAACTTACAAAATGATCTGAATCTTCCTTTAGTATTAATTTTAAAATATAACAGAATTGTTTGAATGGGATTGACAGACAGTTAATGTTGAAGAATGTGCAAGGAAGTTGAAGTAAGAGCAGAGGACTTGTTATAATGATTTCAGATCATGTCTTCTGATTCTGCCCCACCATCTCAAAATTTTTAAACTATTGATAGATCTCATCAAAAATCGTTCTCTCTGCGTAGACTGGACAGGTAACAGCAACGCCGATTCTGCCTTATAATCGTTTACATACGTCTGCGTTACTTCTACAGTCGAGTACAAGAATGGCCATCACTAGTCTGGACTATCTTTTCGGATTCATGAGCTTTCCAACTAAAGAGCTGTGCGAATGATCCATAACCTTTGAGTTTTTCAACTCTTGGGACCATTATGGCATGAGTCAAATTCTAATAACTTAATATTATTACTCACCTCAAAAAATGTCGAGGTGAATAAGAACATTAGGGTATTCGAATTTGACTCGTGCCAAATGAGTACTCTGACAAACCGATTACTTTGAAACTCCAATTAAAAAATATTGCAGCCTGTCCTACATACACGCAACACACACACACACAAACACACACACACTTTACACTTACATATGCTCGGCATGTTTTTACATATGTTGCACTCGTCGCGTGTGTATGTATGTTTGTGTGAGTGTTTGTGATGTTTTTGTTATGTTTTAATTATCATTATTATGGGAGCTCATTTGATTATGTTGTTTATTTTCATTGAAGCCGCATTAAAACAACAACTACAACCAGCAGCAACAACCAACAACTGGCACCAACCACTTCCACACCACAATCACAAATATTAAATGGGAAGCTGCCGCCTACGCCAATGCAGTGGCTACATAATTATACCGCCGGCCCCTCTCCCCCTCCACGCCACTCCTCTTGTCATGCGCGTCTCTGTTCGTGCGACCAGCCGCAGGCCACTTCCGCGCGTTTTCCTGTGTTTTATTTGCAATATTTTGTTATTGTTGTGGTTGTTGCTGCTGCCTCAGCATGCTGCACTTTTGATACCCGTTTGCCGCGTGCAGCTCAGCAGTCACTTCACACCCTCCCATTTCCCCTTCTCATCTGATCACTCTTTATGTTTATTGTGTTTGTGCCGCATGGCTTTAGCCGATTATTTCTTTGTTTTCGTCGTGCAACACTTTTTTGTTTTGCTTTTGATTTTGCAATTGTTTTTCTTTTGTTTTACATTGACTTTTTGTTGTTATTGTTGTTGTATTTTTTGCATTCTCTGCACTTTACTGCGCTCATTTAAATTATGTGTGGCGACGCATTCGTTTTGCTTTTGATTTCGATTGTTTTTTGTCTTTTTCATTTTTGTGCCGCAAATGTTTTGCAAAATTTCTTTCATATGTTTTTGTTGTTGCATTTTGCTTTTATTTTAATTATAAGTCGCACTCATTTGGCGTGCGCGAAATATGGCCAGCAATTTTTTAAGTATGCGCTCGTAAATTTGCATAAATTCAGTGAGAATTATTGCATTACAAAGGTGCGTGCGTCAGTGTGAGTGTTGTGTGTGTGTGTGCGAGAATGTGTTGCAGTGTGGTTTCAAATTTATGGAATTTTTAAGAACGAGTTCTGCATAACCAATGTTTCGTGCTTGCAATTTACAATGGTTTTTTAGTTGGGAAAATTTGTTTTTGTCAATAATGAGATTATTAAGAATTTTCCTTAATTTTTTTTTTAATATTTGATTTGTGATGAATGGAATGTAAAAAGTAGAAAACGGTTTCATTTGTAATGAATGAAATGTAAAAAGTAGAAAACGGCTTCATGTATGGAATCAGTAAAGTCAAAGAGAAGAAAAAGAAGACAAATTGTGACTAAAGCTGTAATAACAATGGATTTCGAAATAGTTAAACCGCAGCTTTACTACAGAAAATCGATTGCAAATCAATTTTAAAATGTATTATTCGTAAATGAAAAATCAGTGTTCCAAGAAAAATCTAAATTTAATCCCTTATTTATAAATTCAATAATTCGTTACAATTCGTTTGTCTCTTGAAACATTGAGTTAGTTCAGCTTTTTACGAACTGTAATTAATTGTTGACAAAGCAAAATTCTGTGAAAGTTTTACTGAAAATAACGACACTGAAAAGCACTTTATGAGCTTTAAAAAGAAAAATTCAGCACTCAAACCCACAACAAACCAAAATCCAAAACTCAAAAACTACTGTTTTATTTCTCAAATCCACAAAATAGTAAAATTGACCAATCGAAAACTAGGTTTATATTTCGCAAACTCATAAAAACGAAAATTTCACCATACAAAAACTAGGGTTTTACATCTCAAAAGATGCGATTACGAATTACTTTTTCACTAGATTAGATTTCACTGAATCGGGGACTCACGAATTTTGGAAATATTAAAAAACAGAGTTAAATCCGTATGTTTTCGATTGTTTGATTGCTTAATGTTTGGTTATTATATAAATAATGTTACGTTTTTTATTTCCATTGTTCAGTTTTCATCAAAATAAATTTTTTAAAACTCCGAAAATTCGGAATAATTTCTATTGTTAAATTTATTTAATTCTCTGCAAAATTTAGCTTTAGTTTCAACTCCTGAAGTGATATTAACCATTTTACATCACTCCGAAAATTCGGAGTTTGTTTTATTTTATGCACTACACTCTCTATAACTTTTTCTTTATTTTTGTACCGAAAAAAGCTTATTTAAATCTCTCCGAAAATTCGGAGTTGTTCTAGTTTGCACATTGACATTTCCACTATAAGCATACATTTTTTTTGGTAATGAAACGTGCTAGAAATTTCCAAATAATGAATCAATTTCATAGAATTTCGAAACAATTACAACTTTATTGTGTTGTTCATTCATTTGCCGGATATTTAATTGCCCACACCTTGGCAACAGCAGTCAAAGAGGCGTGAAAATCAAAACGAGCAGTAAGTATGTGGCGTACGAGCATTCAACTGCGACCAAAAACGAACGCACAAATGCAGCACGAATTAGAATTCGCCATAAAAACAACAACGTGTAGACGGGAAGGAAGTGGCTATGCAAACAACAACAACAACAACAACATCAGCAACAATGAGTGCGACACATGTGTAATGGAGTTAAACAATTACGCCAACTGTTCGCGTATGTGTGTGTGTGTGTGCGCTTACCAGCCAGCACATTTGTATGTGTTGAATTGTGTTGTGTATGTTTGTGGCAACGCACCGTAAGAACGAAATAGAAATTCTCGAATCGGCAAACCGGTAGACCAAATCAGCCAGCCAAGCATGCCAACACTCAACGCAACACCATCAGCACCGACACCGACGACGGCACCGGCACCGGCACCTCCATCGGCTGCGGGCACGCACAGGGCAGGCACACAAAAAAAATAGTGAAAGAAAATTCTAGAAAAAAAAATTGTATGGTAAAAATTAAATTTTAAAGCTTCCGGTTTTGGGCTCTTGAATTATTGCGCTTACAAACCGAAATGGTTGTGAAGCGTGCGCTCTGTGTTTGTTTGTGTGTGCGTGCGTTGTTTGGCGCGCTCGCGGCTTCAACCCTTTCACGCTTGTGCCCCCTTCGTGCGCTGTTATTAGCTGCCAGGCGGCTATGTAGTATTTATTCTAATGACGGGACGTGTTGTAAGTCCAACTTGGCTGGCACAAAACATAGCAACAACAACAACAACAACAGTAAAAAAAGACGAACGAAAAATGGAATAAAACAAAATCTGGTGGCAACGCGACGTTCGTCGACACGTTGACGAGCCGTTGAACCTGCAAGCAGTGAATGAAGCGTCTCGTTCTTTGTTTTTGTTGTACTGGGTTTGTTTTTATTTGAGCTGGTTGTGGTTTACGCTGTTGTTGTTGTTTTTGTACATTGAGCCAGCGGCAGTTTTGGTGCGGTAGGGTTTTGGGCTTCACCACATGCTACACACACAAAATCGGCCTCTGAAATTGCACCAACGGAACTGCTTGGAACTTGGTTTTTGTCTTTAATTGTTGTTGTTGTTTTAGATTTTTTGTTTTGTGCTGCCAGCAAATGACTCAATGGTTGCAGTTTAAATTAAAAAAAAAATAAACTAAACCCAGTTAAATGTTAAATGCCACAAACAATAACATCCAACTTGTTATTTGCGAACGCTGACACACGCAATTTTTTAAGATCGAATGCAACAAGTTGAGCGATGGTAAAACGAAACGAATATTAGAGCAACGACGCAGGTGCAGCACACACAGCAGCGTAATAAATTTATGCTCGAAAGTCAAGTCAGCAGCTGGCTGGCGAGCAGTTTAAAGTGGCCAGTCGGATTAGAGAAAATGGAAAATTGCGCCCTTTGATAGTTGAAGCGGAAAACGTGCATCGCGATTAAGGCAATACAATTTCCACACTATACCAGCAACAACAACAACAATGACAGCAACATACAGCCAAACCATTTTGCCTGCCAATCGTGGCGTTCAAGCCATGAAGCAGCGACCAGCCATGGCCACAGCTGGCTTCTAGGCTACCACCGCCAGTCCAACTACTACAAACTGCTGGCGCTGACTAAGAAATTGCCCATTGTTCTTGTTGTTGTTATTGCATTTGCAACATTTAAGCGCATTTCTCTCTAATGTATATGATGGCAAAATGCTGCGCTGCATTTAAATTTTTTGCCATGTGAAAAATGCAAATAAACTAAAATATAACAAGAACGCGGCGACGGCAACGCGCCACAACGAACAATGCAAAAGAAAAAAGAAGCAGAAGCCAATCAGAGAAAAAAGAATGAAAAGCAAAAAAATATGGTAAACTTGCATTGAAAACTGAAAATGCTTTGGCGCCAGCATAATGTGCATTGTGCATGCAGCACACACACACACTCACACATACTCAAGCACGCATAAGCGAACAAACCCAAATGCGATCCACCACTTAGATTAGATGAATGAATGCGCGCAAATGTGAATGTGAATGTGCGGCTTGAAGCGCTCCAATTGAAGTGCGGTGCTAATGTATGATTAAAGCAAGGCGACAACAACAACAACAACAACACACACATAATAAATGCAATTCGTTTCGGTTTTGAATGAATGGGAAGCAAAGTTGGCATTTGGCTGGGAAAGATGGCAGCCTCGATTTGAGAAATGCCACACGCGACCTCACACAGCGATTGCAACACTGAATTGTACACTGGACATGGATTTATGGCAACTTGGAATTTAAATGCAATTTTTTTTTTGCTATACAATGAAAAGCGTTGTGGTTTAGTTTAGGAAGTATTTGATATTATTTAATAAACTTATTAAATTTTTTATTTCTTTTTCGTTTCTAACTGGTTTTAATTCGAACTTAAACACTAGAAAGCATACTGGAGAAAATTTAAGGTTTTTTTCTTTTTAAATATCTGTATTTTTTTTTAGTATTTCTATCAACTTTTGCTTTGATGACTTTTATTTTTTATTGGATTGTACAATTAGTTCTACGATTAGGGGTCAAGTAGCTAAATCCGATGTGCACTTTTCAAGATTTCAGCGAATATAATATGTATTCTTTGTAGGTATGGAAAACTTGTGGTCTTTCTAGTGTTAAGAAACTTTTTAATTATAAAAAAACAAAATTAAAAGAAAATGCAGATTTTTTCACAATTTGTATCACAATTGTTTTGGTTTTAAATCGATTTTTGCATATATATTTTTAAAGGTTTTTGTTGTTGTTTTTTTAGAATATTTGTTTTTATGGAACTTTCAGATAAATAAATTAAAAACAATTTTTTTGTCTTAATTTCTTTAATATTTTATTTTGATTATTAATTATTTATAATTTTTTTATTATTATTTTATTTATTATAATTTTTTTTTTATTATTTTATATTTAAAATTTTTTTTTAATTATTATTTAATTATTTTATTTTATTATAATTTATTAAAAACATAAACAAGAAAGGTGTTGTTTTTGTTAAAGCTGAAAGATTGTTAAAGATGTTTGTGTTTATGGAAATTTCAGATAAACAAATAAATAAAAAACCAAAAAAATAAATAAATAAATAAATAAATAAATAAATAAATAAATAAAAAAATAAATAAATAAATAAATAAATAAATAAATAAATAAATAAATGAATAAATAAATAAATAAATAAATAACTAAATAAATAAATAATTAAAAAATAAATAATAAATAAATAAATTTTATTTAATAAGTAATAAATTAAAGAAACAAAAGTTTTTATTAATTTTTTTAAAGAAATTAAGAAAATTTATTGAAAACTCAAATCTGAAAACATTTAAATCAAATCACTTTATAAAAATTGTTTTAAAAATTTTCATTAGCCTGATTGGTGCATGGTTCCTAAAACAGAAGAGCCTTAATTTTTTTTTTTTAAATACGAGTCAACGCGTAGTAAAATTCTTCTTCTTTAAAATAATGATTCGATCATGAAGTACAGAAAAATTGGCAAAACCATGTATGTATACAACTTTGCTGCCAGCTGTCAGTCTGATTGCCTATCAACGTTTCCCTTGAACTTGGTTCCTAAACCAGAAGAAGTCGATTTCTTAAGTTTGCTCAAATTTTGTAGCAGAACTCTTGAGCTTTCAGAAAATGTGTCGATCCTGTCTCTGTCTAGACGAAAAGACCATGAAATTAGGCAAAACCATGTCTACAACGTTGCTATCAGCTGTCAGTCTGATTACCTATCAACGTTTCCCCTGAACTTGGTTCCTAACCCTGAAGAGATTGATTTTTTAAGTATGAACTATTTCTGTAGTAGAACTCTTCAGCTTTCCAATAATAGACCAATGCAGTCTCTATCTAAAGACGGTAAGTCCAGAAAAATTGGCAAAAGTATGACTACAACGTTGCTATCAGCTGCCAGCCTGATTGCGTCTCAGCGTTTCTCCCGAACTTGGTTCCTAAACCAGAAGAAGTCTATTTCTTAAGTTTGCACAAATTTTGTAGTAGAACTCTTCAGCTTTCTAAAAATGTATCAAAAATTGGCAAAAGTATGTCTACAACTTTGCTATCAGCTGTAAGTCTGATTGCTTATCAGCGTTTCCCCTTGAACTTGGTACTGAAATTTGAAGAGATAGATTTTTTAAGCATAAACTACGTTTGTAATACATCTCTTAAGCTTTCCAAAAATGGATCAATACAGCCTCAATCTATAGACGGAAGGTCCAGAAAATTTATAAAAGCATATCTACAACGTTGATACTAGCTATCAGTCTGACTACGTATCGGGGTTTCTCTCGAATTTTGTTTTTGAAACAAAAAAAAGAAGAAAAGAAAGAGATTTTTCAAGTTTGCACTATTTTTGTAGTACAACTCTTCAGCTTTCCAAAAATAGGTCAATCCAGTTTATATGCCAATGTAAAGTCCAGAAAAATCGGCAAAAGCAACGTTCGTACCAGCTACCAGCCTGATTGTCTATCAGCGTTTTTCTTGAACTTGGTTCTTATACCAGAAGAAGAAGTAGATTTCTTGGGTATGGACTGTTTTTGTAGTAAAATTCTTCAGCTTTTCAAAAATATTTCGATTCAGTCGCAATCTCGGCATGAAGTCCAGAGAAATGGCAAAAACATGTCTACAACGTTCGTACCAGCTGTCAGCCTGATTGCGTATAAGCGTTTTTCTTGAACATGGTTCATAAACCAGAAGAAGTAGATTTCTTTAGTATGCACTATTTTTGTAGTGGAACTCTTCAGCTTTTCAAAAATGGTTCGGTCTCGTAGTTATCTCATGGTTGCGTTGAGATTTGAAGTTTATTCATATATAAAGAAAGTCTTGTGGGCTGACGACGAATAAAGACGCTGATGTGGCATGAATTTCACTCCAAATGGCTTGTCGACTGTGTCAATAACAACAACAATAACACCAGGATAGCAGAATTGTCTTAGACCAACTATAACAGATCCAAAATATAGAAATACCACGAATTATCAATGCCATCTGCATTCATTTAGTTTTTTTTAGTTGTTCTCTGTTTTCAACTCGAACTTGACAGAACCAATAATGCTTGCAACAAGAACGAAAAGAAGAAGAACATAAATAAAAAGAAGAAAATGTTCAAAGACGAAGGCAAATATTTTCAAACTAATCGTCCATTTAACGCTGCACACATCGATCAGTGCAAAAGGGCAAACGCCAAAGTGGTAGAACTCGAGAGAGAGGGGTGGATGGGGGGACATCGTCAAATGCACAGCGCAGTTCCCATGGCATGAAAGTCAACAACAACAATAAAAAAAATTCAAACCTGCTGACAATAAGACATGGAACGCTCTTCTTATTGCCAGTCATGCCAAAGAACCAAAGGCGCACAATAACAACAATGACAACAAACAAAAACTAAATGAAAGAAAGAAAGAAAAAAGCAAAAGTACTCGCAGTTGTCCAAGATCACGGTGATGAAAAAGAAGAAGAAGAAGCATAAACAGAAGCAGTTGTATGCCGCCAATTGCTGCTGACAGCATATATATTGAACTGCATTGTTGTTGTTGTTATTGTAGCTGTTTTAATTGTGACTGCTTGGCAATGACTTTACTTATTATTCTTACTGAGAATTTGTTGTTACACTTAAAGAAAAATGCTGCGTGCAATACTTTTGCCGTTAGGGTTAATGTTGTTGTGTGGGTTTTTTTGTTGTTGGTTGTTCTTTTTTTCTTATCTATCGGTGGAAAAGTATAGTATATGTTATTGTTGTTGTTGTTGTTGTTAACATGGGTGGGCAGCAATGTGAGCCATGATGCTGCTGTCGATACGAGCAACATTTCAGCTGTTGTTGCTTTGCTTTTTTCTTCTAGTTGCAGCACTTTTTGTTGCCTTCATTCGTGCGCCTCCTCGGCTGTTTGTTGGCGACTACTCCTCATGTTGTTTGCTTCATGCTTTACGGTTGATGTTTGTGGTTGTGTGTGTGTGTGTGTGTGTGTGAGTTGCGATGTCTGCATTTCAAAGCTGTTTCAGCTTTCAGCGGATTAAGCGCCCAGAATCCATTCTTTCTCAGGCAATAAACACGCTGCACAATAGCAGCAACAATAACAATAACAACAATAACAATAACAGTAGGCAACAGTGCATAAAGAAAAACACATGTTGCCAAATGGAGTAAAGATTGTGTTGTTGTTGTTGTTGTTGTTTTTGTTGTGATTGTGTGGACATTGCTGACAGCAATAATGCCAATAAACATGCTGTCGATAAAGTTATTGTTTTTGTTGTCTAACATAGGCTTCGAAGCATTGACAATGCCGAAGCACATTTTCCGAGCGACAGCAATTGTTGCACATTTACAATCATGCGGCCAGCAAGTTGGCAAGTCTGTTCTTGCTAGTTGTTGTTGTTGTTGTTAAGTATCTTTGCTGGCAGTAAATTCATTCATTCAATCAATTTTCTCTTCCATTAGATTGCAAGTGAAATTTGCCATTCCATTTGGTTGCATGCGCAGCGCTTCTTCGACTCCTCGACTGCAACTGGCTGCTGTTTTCTCAATGCTGCTGCTCTCTCTTACGCTCTGTCTCTTTCTCTCTTCAACACTGTGTGGTTATTTGCCAGTCACTGTCCAAAAAGAAAACGATTCCATTTCATTGCCACCACTTTATTGACTTTCCGCAGTGCCTTTTCTTGCTCTTTGCACCGACATTCACTGCACCACCACTCGTCGCCTCCACCTCCCCCGATGACAACTGCACGCTCCACTACGCCATAATCACTTTATTTATAGCGCTTTAGTGTGCCACATGCGGTGGCAGTGCGGTGCTGTGCTGTGCACATAATTCATGCTGTCTTTGGTGTTGAAGTGCAACACAAACACAACCAAAACCACAACAAAAGCAACACTGAATGCCACCAAAAATAGCATCGCCACATCAATAATAACACACAATAAAATGATAAGCATAAAGTTTAATGACTTGACACAAAAAATCATTCGTGCACAGCTGATCGTTGCGGCGCCGCGGCGTTGCCACAGTGTGCGCTGTGCATTTACGCTGCAACGAGTTTCAATTTCATTGACATGTCGCCCTCAGTCGATTTGGCGTTGTGCGTGCGATGACCTCAAGCTTAGCGCTGTCATAAAAAATTAAATTAAAAATAACAAAAATGAAATAAAAGAATAAATAGAAAAAAATAAAAAAAAAATAAATAAATAAAAAATAATATAAAAAAATTTTTTACACTAACCCACACTTAAAATTAATAGATAAAAAAATTGTATATTTAAAAATTATACAACAATGAAGTTAAACGTTGTTTGTGTCAAGCTTTTGTTGTTGTTTTTTCTAGCATTAAACACGTTTAAACCGCAAGTGGCAAATACTGAACGCTCTAAGCGCCAAATCGCACCCATATGACACCATAGTCACTATCACTACCACAATCACAGACACAATCACAGTTGTTGTCATTAATAATACAAAAAAAACTTAATTATATGACATATAATCACATTCAGCTTCATTATCAACTCAACCATTTGCCATCAAGATCCATCATGCTGTCCCATCATTTATGAATTCCACATCAGTAGCAGCCGCCGAATTGACGCCCCTGTCAGCTCGTTTGCTTGTTGTCATTAAAATTTGAAATGCATAAACATTGCTTTGCCTTCCTTTCGTGTATATGGTTTTTATAATTTTGGTTTTTATTTAATTAATTTTTCCATAAATATTTTACTTTAATTATTCAGCATCATTTAAGTATATTTTGTATATTTTTTTGTTTGGCATTTAATTTGAAAAATTTCAATATTTATACAATCAATTTACTGTTGGCTGCTGTCAGGCATCATCAGCCTTTTGTATGTCGTTTTTTCTCAGCAAATGATTACCACTGATTTTCATTAAATTTCTGTTCCCCATTTTCTTCAAATTATATAATTATGCATACTTATGATCTTGTACAGTTTTGGCGTTTAAAGCCGATTTTTATTTGTCCCTCTTAAGCTTCACACCTTTTGTCGCTATGCAAATTACAGTAAACACTGTTGACTATACAATTTACTAAACTATTTATCAGCTGTAAGCGTTTATATGAGCTTCAAGTCATTAACGTAACCAACACAAGACATATTGTTGTGGAGGCCCTATGTTCCAGAGAGGAGTGAACAAGGGAAACAAATTAGCTTCAAGTCATCGATGATATCAGTTAAGTTCAGCTTCCTTCTTTGTTTTAACTCTTTCGATTTACATATGTAATTTTGTGTGGCCTTAAGTAATTTTAAGTTTGAACCCAACTGTTGCAATATTCTTTAAATTTCTATATGTTTTTATAATTTTTTAACATATCTTAAACTGTTTGAACACAGAGGGACAATTTTTTCTTTTACATATCGCACAGTATATAACAAACGTAAATAAATAAATAAAACATTAAAAATTATCATAAAAAGCAAAAAACTCAATCAACATAAAAACAGTTCTCCAGTATTTTTTCAGAGAAAAAAGATTGTAATGAGACTGAAATTTTTGAAGTAGTTTGAGATTTGAACTGTGAATTGATTTATAGAAAAAAGTCAATTTAGTCAATTTTGAGTTGCGAATCTTTTGTGTTTGTTTTGATAAGAGTTTTGATATTGAGTTTGATATAAAGTTTAATAAGATGTTTGATAGGAAAATAAAGTTTGATATGAGGTTTAATTCTAAGTCTGATATGAGGTTTGATAGGAATTTTATATAAAATTTGATAAGAAGCATGATATGAGGTTTAATTTGAGGTTTGATATGAAGTTTGACATGATGTTTGATTTGAAATTTGATATGAGATTTGATATGAGTTTTGATATGAAGTTTGACATGATGTTTGATTTGAGTTTTGATTTGAACTTTGACATGAACTTTGATATAAAGTTCGATATAAAGAAGCTTTAGATATGAGTTTTTATTTGAAGTTTGACATAAAGTTTGACATAAGGTTTGATATGAATTTTGATACGACGTTTTATAACAAGTTAGATATAAGGTTTGATATGAGCTTTGATTTGAAGTTTGATATGAAGTTTGGTAAGAGGTTTGATATGAAGTTTGATATAAAATTGCATATAAAGTTTGGTATGACGTTTGATATGAAGTTTGATATAAGGTTTGATATAAAGTTTGATATGAGGTTTGATATGAGTTTTGATTTGAACTTTAACATGAGGTTTGTTAAGAATTTTGATACAAAATTTGATAAGAAGTTTGATACAAAGTTTGATCAGATGTTAGATACAAAGTTTTTTAAGAAGTTTGATACAAAGTTAGATAAGATGTTTAATATAAAGGTTGATATGATGTTTGATATGAGTTTTCATTTGAACTTTGACATGAACTTTGATATGAAGTTCGATATAAAGACTCATATGAACTTGATACAGCTTTAGATATGAGTTTTTATTTGAAGTTTGACATAAAGTTTGACTTAATGTTTGATATAATGTTTGATATGATGTTTTATATGAGTTTTCATTTGAACTTTGACATGAACTTTGATATAAAGTTTGATATACAATTTCATATAAAGTTTGACATGAGGTTTGATATAAGGGTTGATATGAGTTTTGATTTACAGTTTGATATGAGGTTTGATATGAAGTATGATAAGAAGTTTAACATAAAGTTTTATATTAGGTATGATATGAGTTTTGATTTGAAGTTTGATATGAGGTTTGATAAGAATTTTGATACAAAATTTGATAAGAAGTTTGATACAAAGTTTGATAAGATGTTTGATATAAAATTTGATATGATGTTTTATATGAGTTTTCATTTGAACTTTGACATGAACTTTGATATAAAGTTTGATATACAATTTTATATAAAGTTTGACATGAGGTTTGATATAAAGTTTGATATTAGATTTGATATGAATTTTGATTTGAAGTTTGATATGAGGTTTGATAATAATTTTGATACAAAATTTGATAAGAAGTTTGGTACAAAGTTTAATAAGAAATTTGGTACAAAGTTTGATAAGAAGTTTTATACAAAGTTTGATAAAATGTTTGATATAAAGTTTGATATGAACTTTGATATGAGATTTCATACAACGTTAGATATGAATTTTGGTGCGTTTTGATAAAAGGTTTGATTTAAAGTTTGATATAAAGTTCGATATTGTTTGATATGAGGTTTGGTACGAGTTAACCTTCTGGTGTCCTGGAACCTCCAAATAATGCGACTTACATTACATTCAAAATTCTGTATCGATAGGCATCACTGGGACTGGGACTGGAAATTTAATGCCCGTTTTAAATTTATATGATTTTCGCTCGGAGCCAGCCATTACTTCTTAGCTCATCAGTCCCAAAGATCTAAAACCACTTATGGCTGCTACAGAGAATGGTAGAATAAATCCAGGACTAATAAAGTAGGCCTCGAAGCACACCTTAGCCAAAAAAAAATCAGAGATTTTCAGAGTTCTTGCTACTTAGAATTCCTATCATTTTGCAATCCACATAGGGTTAAACCAAAGGCCATATAACTAACTAATATAACTAAATCTATAACTAAATAACTTAACTAACACATGTTATATGATCTATGGCTAAACTAGGGACAGATCTGTATATATGTTTACTTGTAATTTCAAATTAATAGAATTGATCGACTAAAGTACAAACTGTAATCAAATTGAGATAAGCTGCATGGACAGTATAGAAAAATCGGACTGTTCAGATGTAAGTTTTTGTTGTTTTCAGTTGGTGTTAGTTGAGAAGTGAAATTACATTGCCTGAAAAAGTTTGTAAGTTTTAACGAAACCGTTCATACCTTTCATAGGTAGCACATGTCCAGTACTAATAAGAACCGAAGATGTCAGAGTGTGTCAGAAATTTTCTTATCTGCAATTCTTACCCGTTGAGCAGGACAGAAGATATCAGATCGTATTAGAGATCTTATTCGCAATTTATATGCGTTTGTAATCCTAGAGTGATTAGAGGGCTGGCAAAAGTACTAACCAAAGTCGAATTGGGACAAGCCGCACAGACATTTCGAAGATAATTGAAACTGTTTAGATATTCTCTTATAAAAGTGAAAAACTGAAAAAGTATTCAAAAGTTCAAAAGTTTGTGATTAACGAAAAAAATACAACATTGACCGGGGAGGTTCACTGAATGAAGAGTTGATGAAGAGGAGGGAATTGTCGTTTCAGAGACTTAAAACTGCCAAAATTAGATACTTTAATCGCTTGTGACGCGTGGCTATTGGTTGGTTCTGGTTTTCCAAACCAGTATCAACGAATAGACAAAAGAGCACCAAATGTATGTCGTCACTATCATTAAATAAAAACAAAATGATAGAAATATTCAAGTGTTATGTTTCGTGTTTTAAAAGCAAATTAAATAATTGTTTTTCCGTTATCAAAAATTGAAATCAATGGAATAGAGAACAAAATACAGGAAGCTAAAGTGTGGTTTTATTTAGAATTGTTCACATTGTTCGAACTTTAACGTGTCAGGATAATAGAAAAGTCTCATCAGATGGGTTTAGGAATGAGCTGTATGGTGATTTGTCGGTTAGGGTCATTGCTAATGCGCCATTTTTATACTATTTCTTTGGTATTTATGAACAGGTATTGGTTACTTAGACTGAGCCGAACCCTGCTTTTAGCTGAATAGTTTATGTAGCAAAACTTTGAACTTGAAGCCAGAAAGCTGCAACACTGAAACACATTTTTAAAGCATCATTTTGGACATTTGTATACGGTTCGATCATTAGTTTTTAAAATAAATCAGCTCTTGTTATCTTTCATACTTTATATTTTCATTTCATATTAATGACGTTAGCAATAATCAGCTCGTTCAAGGGTTACTTTAGCTGTTTTTCATACCTTTGGTTTTTGTTTTTTGTATCACCAGCGTAAAGTTTCGTTTAATTAATTTAGGTTAAACTGTTTTGCTCAGTAAGCATTGGCATTCATATTTTTTTCATTATGTTTTTTTGTTATATTTTTTTATTATACTTTGTTGCTTTATAATTTTTTCTTGTTGCTGTTAGTTTTTTGCAGTTATCTTTGTGGTTAAACAGCAAACAAAACCTGTGTAAAATATGCAAAAAAAGCAACACAAATTGCGATACAATGAAGCAAAGCGGCGATACTTAATTATTTATAATTTGCACAAATGTTGCTCTATAATTATGTTGTTCGATTTTTTTTTTCCAGTTCATGTGTGGCTACATGTGTTATTTATGCACTTTTTTTGTATAATGTTTTTTTCGCCAACACTTCATTGCTATAATGGCTTTAAAAATGTTATTAAATGTTATTTTGTTTTGTTGTGATTTTGTGGCAGCTTCCAAGCTTTTGAGGCGATAAAAGAAAAAATCCACCATTTGACTTTTGAGGTTAGCTAGAAAAATGTAAAATGTCTGCATGCGCAGCGCGTTAAAGCCACCTGAGAGTCTCTGGAGTGTGGTAAATGTCAACGTGTGTTAAGCAACAACAACAACAATAGCTGTTAACAATGCTAAAACGGCACACGGCTGCGATGAGTTTGCGGCGCGTGAACGCCAGCGGCAGCGACACTGACAGCCGTTCGCTCACATTAGCCATTTGCTGTTGTTGTCACTGTTGGATTAACATTGCTTTTGTTGTTGTTTTTTGTTAAATTTGTTGTTGTTGTTGTTTTTGCTGCTCACCACAACAAGCATTCATTAAGCTGATCTTTTATTTTTAGCGCCTTAAATTTTTTTCCTCATCGCTACGCGTTCAGCTTCTTGACTTTTGCATAAGCTGCAAACAACAACAACAACACAATTTTTTTTTTTGCAGCATTCACAAACTTGAAATGCTTTAATGAAAAAATATAAAAAGTTGCTGACAATAATAGCAACAACAACAACAACAACAACAACAGTAACTATAAAAAGTTAACTGCAACAATGCAGTTGTTTGGTGCTTTTGATTTTGATTTTGTTTTTGTTTATATTTTAATTTTTGTGCCGTTTCGCTTTTGAAAACGAAACAGTCCAAGCATCAAGCCTTGCTCGGCGACAAAGCTGTCAGACTGCCGACGCCAATGCAGACATTTTATTTTATTATTAAGCATCAATTTTTGTTTTTAACTTGAAAGTGTTTTTGTGATTTTCGTGTAAGCCACATTAATTTATTGTTGCTGGTTTTATTGCTGTTTAACAAGTTTGTATTTTAACTAAACACACACACAGACACATACATACACACATACAGTTACTTGCTATAAATAATTTGTGTACTTTACTTGAAAACTCGTGTGTCAACCAGCCACCAACAATTGCCCGGCCCTGCCTTGCGGTGAAGTTCCATTAATTTTCCCCGCAACACACGATTTGAATGCTTTGAAACCAGTGTTGCTTCTTGTTAATTGCTGCACAGTAATTGTTTGCAACCTGTGCGGCAAATTTTCAATTAACTCACAATTCGCAGATTTGTCTAAGATTATTCAACAAAACTGTGAGTAATTGCTGGTGTTTTGTTTTTACAATATTTTTTGTAATTATTATAAAAAAAAAATTAATATGTTTTTACTATTTGACTTCCTAGTAATCAGGCACAGTAGAAATTTTACAGATGTGTTCTTAGAACAAAGTCATATGCAGTAAAATTGGCAGGTTTCGAGAGCAAAAAAGTTTCTGACAAAGTTCGCTCAGTTCTCTTTTCTCCTTTTGACAAACTTCTCTTAGACAGAATCGATAGGAAAAGTGATAGAAAAGCAACTCGATTCTCAAAACAATGGATAGAAGGTATTCGATTTTCAGAGGAATCTCTGGTACTTTATTCATGATGTAATGGATTCAGAGTAATCAAAAATACTTAGTACTTAGTCCTTAAAGTACTTGGACAGAATCGAAAGGAAAAGTAGTAGAAAAGTAACTCGATTCCCAAAACAATGGGTAGTAGGTATTCGATTTTTAGAGGAATCTTTAGTACTCGCTTCATGAAGTAATGGATTCAGAGTACTCGCAAATACTTAGTCCTTCAAGTTCTTTGACAGAATCGAAAGGAAAAGTGCTAGAAAAGTAACTTTATTCTCAAAATAATGGAAAGTATTCGACTCCTAGAGGAATCTGTGGTACTCGATTCATGAAGCAATGGATTCAGAGTACTCGAAAATACTTAGTACTTAGTCCTTCAAGTTCTTGGACAGAATCGAAAGGGGAAGTAGTAGAAAAGTAACTAAATTCTCAAAATAATGGGTAGTGGGTATTCGATTCTTAGAGCAATATGTAGTATTCAGTTCATGAAGTAGTGGATTCAGAGTACTCGCAAATACTTACTACTTAGTCCTTAAAGTACTTTGAAAGAATCGAAAGGAAAAGTGGTGGAAAAGTAACTCGATTCTCAAAATAATGGGTAGTAGGTATTCGATTCTTAGAGGTATCTGTAGTACTCGACTCATGAAGTAATGGGTTCAGAGCACTCGAAAATCCTTAGTACTTAGTCCTTAAAGTACTTTGACAGAATCGAAAGGAAAAGTGGTGGAAAAGTAACTCGATTCTCAAACCAATGGGATAGTAGGTATTCGATTCTTAGAGGAATCTGTAGAACTCGGTTCATAAAATAATGGGTTCAGAGTACTGAAAAATACTTGATACTTGGTCCTTAAAGTGCTTGGACAGAACCAAAAGGAAAAGTTCTAGAAAAGTAGCTTGATTCTCAAAATAATGGTTGGTAGGTATTCGATTCTCAGAGGAGTCTGTAGTACTCGGTTCATAAAGTAATAGATTCAGAGTACTCAAAAATACTTGGTCCTTAAAATGCTTGGACAGAGTCGAAAGGAAAAATGGCAGAAAACTAACATGATTCCCAAAATAATGGAAAGTATTCGGTTCTAAGAGGAATCCGTTGTACTCGATTAGTAAAGTAATGGGTTCAGAGTACTGAAAAAAACTTAGTACTTAATCTTTAAAGTACTTGGACAGAATCGAAAGGAAATGTGGTAGAAAAGTAACTTCATTCTTGAAAGTATTAGATTTTTAGAGGAGTCTGTAGTACTCGATTCATGAAATAATGGATTCAGGGTCCTTAAAGTACTTAGTGCATAGTCCGGAAATTTCCACTCGAAGTGACCCATTTTGACTACCTACTGAGCTTAGATAGGAAACACACAGACAATTGAGCAACATTTCCAGTTCGACTGCTTAATGACAGAGAACAGATCTGAGATTTCTACTTTTCTCCATCCTGAATCTGGACCCCAGAGAACAGAGTCTGCTTTCCTGCAGAATGGTGCAGTGGCACAAAAGAAAAGGTTTCCAGTTCAGTCTTGCTCTATCAATTTATTGATACCTGGATTCCCCCTACTTGTGGACTATTACTTTGTTAGGCGAAAGTGATCTATACGATGCTTTCTTTCAGAAATTTACAATAGGTGTATTCACACTGGGTTCATTACTTTGTAAGTTCGGTACTAGCATATGTATTTTGTTGTTGTAAAAGAATCAAACCAAAAAAGTAAAAGCACAAAACTACCGAGTAACGAGTTAACAAAGTAACGGGCTCTGTGTGAATACCCCTATTGGTTTCTTTGTTGCACACAAAAAGTTTGAAATTGTTGTATTGTGTAACCGAAAGAAATGTGGCAAGAAATGTTAATGTTTGGTGCTGGGTCAATAAAAAATGCATTGACCAAACCTGGCGGAAAACTAAAAACAAATTTAATAAATTAAAAAAAATACAAAAATTGTCGGTGGTGTCAGTAGTTTTACAATTTATATACTTATTGTTTATTCAAAACATGAAATCGTTCAAAGTTTACAAAATTTGTACCTACATACATACATATGTTTATATACAATAGGTCTATATAACTCAGAATGTGTGTATGTATGTACAGTGTCGCCAATGTTGCCAGTTAAAGGTTCAATGCAGCATTTCCTGTCTCGAAGACGCAAAGCGAAGCAAATGAGCCGATAGTTTCCATTTCAATTGTCGAACGTAAAAAGAAAACATGGAATCGGAACTGCTTTCAACGCCGACATAGAAAATCTATAAAAAAAATTCATTAAACCGGAAAATATTCAAAATTAAACAGAAAAATGTTTAAAATTCTTGTAGTGTTTGCGGCTGTCAGTGCAACCAAAAGGTGGCCGCCTTTCGCTCGTATTATGCTCATTAAAATTTATTTACTTGGCACCTTTTGCATGTACAATAACCGGAAAATGTTGCACAAATAAAATTAAAGATATGTCGATACACTCATACACACACAGAGACAGACATACAAACACATTTGGTGCTACACACGTTCCAGCACTTAATTAGAATCTCATTATCAGCGCTGCAATCGTGTCGTTGTCGCTTCTGTGTCTGTTTTGTATTTAGTTTTTCCTTCTCATTTGTTGTTGTTGTAGACTATAGTCGAATGTCTGTTTTGCTGCATTGTGCTGCGCTGTATTTGTGTTGTGTTCAGTTTACTGATAAGACTGCCACATCATTATCGACAACAACAACAACAAGAATAGCAATAAGTAGCAACAGCATCGCCAACACCATCGACTGCGCCGATAAGACGAAAGCATGCAAAATGATTTTATACTATAAAAAGTTTATGATCCTTCGTCAGTTACATTGATCTGTGCTTGAATGACAAGTTGTGTTTTTATTGTAATTTTTTTTTGGTTTTTATTTGCCGCTGTCTGTGTACTCTGGCCACTCACAGTGAAGGCGAAAGGGCCAATGCGTCTGCTTGTTGATTGAAAGTGTGTGAGTGTTTCGCATTTGTGGGTCAGCCAGTTAAACTCAACTCAGGCGGCCGCTTTGTCTCTCTGACGCTGTTGTTGTAATATTTGCAAACAGTCATACAATGCTTGCGATTTATTACAAACAGTTGCACCATAACTCACAACAGCGAATTATTTCAGAGAATATGCGCCTTTGTGAGAAGTTTGTAGCGTCCAGAAGAAGGCGTGTCCAGTACCTTAGCCTCACATTTCTTTCATTTTTAAGTTAAAAGTGCCCTTCTTGTTCTCTAATGTTGAGGTAGTAGGTTTGGTGTTGAAAGGTTTAGTGTTATTTTATGAAAAACCATTGAAAATGTTTAAGGATATTCAAGGATAAGTTTTTGAAAGGACATTTTCAATACCTATTCGTCCCTGAGCACCAAAAACTTAATTTTTTTCAATTCTATGAAATTTTCTCTTTCATTCAATATCCATAAGGACTGAACATTTTCAAGGATTTTCAAAAATTAATTTTTCAAAGGACATTTTCAATACCTATTCGTCCTTGAGTACTAAAAACTTAATTTTTCTAATTCAAGGGAATTTCCTCTTTGATTCGATGTCTAGAAGGAAAGCAAATTTTCAAGGATATTCAAGAATAAAGTCCTAAAAGGATATTTTCAGTGCCTATTTGTCCTCGAGCACTAAAACCTTACATTTTATTCAGTTCTAGGGAATTTCCTCCTTTATTTGAGATCCATAAGGATTGAAAATTTTTAAGGATATTCAAGCATAAAGTCATAAAAGGACATTTTCAATACCTATTTGTCCTTGAATACCAAAAACTTAAATTTGTTCAATTCTATGAAATTTCTTATTTCATTTGAAATCCATAAGGACTGAAAGTTTACAGGATATTCAAGGATACAATTTTATAAGATAATTTTCAATACCTATTCGTCCTTGAACACCAAAAACTTGAACTAAGTTCAATTCTATGAAACTTCCTCTTTCATTCAATATCCATAAGGACTGAAAATTTTCCAGGATATTCAAGAATTAAGTCTTAAAAGGACATTTCCAGTGCCTATTTGTCCTGGAGCACCAAAAACTAAAAATTTGTTCAATTTTAGGAAATTTCCCCTTTCATTTGATATCCATAAGAATTGAAAATTTTCAAGGATATTCAAGGATTTTGCGCACCAAAATATTGCATGTTTTTCAATTCTACGAAATTTCCTCTTTCATTCTATATCCATAAGGACTGTAAATTTACCAGGATATTCAAGAATAAAGTCTTAAAAGGACATTACCAGTGCCTATTTGTCCTGGAGCATCAAAAACTTAAAATTTGTTCAATTCTAGGAAATTCCCCCTTTCATTTGATATCCATAAGGATTGAAAATTTTCAAGAATATTCCATAATAAAGTCTAAAAGGACATTTTCTATACCTATTCGCCCTTGAACACCAAAACCTTAATTTTTTTAATTCTAGGGAATTTCCTCTATCATTTGATGCCCATATGAATATTGTACATTGCGCTCAATTTTTGAAATAATTTGTTTAAATATTTATCCGTTCAGATTTCAAAGTACTTAAAAGAACAATCCTGAAGTCAGAGGAAAAAACTAAAAACGCAGTTTTACTATATTTGGCACCTAGTTTGGCAGGTATAACGATTTGTTCGTATAGAAAAATGATTTGTTCGATTTTTTTATTTTGGTCGTGGTGTGTAATTACACTTGAAGCCAGTTTCGGACCATAAATTGGAGACATAAGGGCCCAAAGCTTCTGATGAGTCACTATCGATTTATGTTATCCTGATTCTTCTTCTCCTATTGGCCAAAGCTGACTGAACCCCATAGTAGATCAATCCCGTCAAACACACAGCAACATTTACTTGACCGTCAATCCTGGCTTGGTCACTGTTTGCGCCAGCAATTCAACCGTTTTTAGTGTACTTAAGTGATTCAGTTTTCATCACCAGTCACCATTCGTTTCAGAAAATGTTCAATTTTCTTGCAATTCAACAGCAATCAGAGATGGTAATTCGGTGCATGAGGTCTTCTGTGTTAACTGGTGTAGTATGCATCAAGCACTTCAAGCTTTTTTGGATCCAGCCTTTTTTAAGTGGTTCTAAACGGTCTTTTGTGTAATCTTTAGCTCCTGAAAAAGCGAAACAGTCCTTACATGACCCTCGAACTCGATGATTTCCATGATTTAATTAACATTTTCAATAATTGACTTTTCAGAGTGCCGAGCATTTTTCCCATCAAAATCACCGAAGCGGAATTGATGCAATCAAAATTGTGCTGTATCAGGAAACTAAAAATATTCACTATTAAAATTTTCAGTTTTTTTTCACTTATCTGCGTTTTCGTCTTTGTCAACGAAAATCTTTGAAATCTTATCTTCATATATATCATATATATTTTCTCATATTTTGCTCTCATATCCTCATTGCTGGTGTCCATCTTTGAAGTGCGCTCAAACAAAACTGAATCAGGCAATCGCAAAACTGTCTGAAAAGTTTCTTTAGTATGAAATCTTATCTGTCCAATGCCATCAATTGTAATTCAATTGCACTTATTCAACGCAACATACAAATTACTGACGTCATCAATTGAAAAAATATTGTTTTACTGCACCTAACATTTTATTTTGTCTAAAATTGCCATAGTGACAAAAATTTCATAAGTTTCTTTCAACATATTGGCACTTGGTTTTTGTTGCTTTTTCAAACATCACATTGCTGTTGCCATTGTCTAATATTCAGTTTGCATGCAAAGACTTTACTTGACTCAACTTGACTTGTGTTGATTTATTCAGCAGCAACAAAAAATTGATGCGCTCACTTGATGCAATTTTTATTGTCAGTACGCTGATGGCTGTTTTATTTAAGTGCTGATTAACATCAAATTGCAGCAACAAAAATGCAAATCAGTGGCAAAGAAAATGTGTGAAGCAAACTGATGCAATTGTGTGCGAAAATGGCGCGAGGTCGCACATTACAATTCGAAACAGTAATGAGACATTACATATATTTATGCACGTGTATGTGTATATATTTATACAGTATTTATTTAAGTACAGTGTGCCATATTGTGAAATTTTATAATTGTGATTCCCCCTGCAAAAATATAAAATTTTATATTTGCAGTATTTGTTTTGCTATTTTGAACATTTTTCAAACCTCATAAAGCCACTTAGCATGAATCAAATGTCACAGCAGACCATCAATATGTCTCACCCATAAAATGTCATTTATTGCCAAGACCAAAATCGATCATTTGTCTAAACTTTTATTTGAGGTAATTTGCATTTTTCTATACTAAACCAAAAAAAAAACACAAAATCATTCAGTTCACAGCCTCAACCAAAACTTTGCAGACCCAACAAAAAGATGCCACAAAAAAATATTTAAAAATTATAACAAAACAAAAAAATGTGAACTCATCCAATTGACGAAAATTGGTGTGGCAGAAAATGTCACCCGAACTGTCAATTTAAATTGCTAACATTACAAAAACAACCATTGCCGCTCTAAGCACCCAACAAAATGCCATCGACGCACTGATGCGTTGAATTAAACTGTCAATTTGTACAAATTAGAAGATTTTTGTTGGCCTTAAATTGAACAGGATGAACAAAACGGGCTACAACAACAACAACAATAACAGTTTATCGTTGAAAAATCACATAAAATCAGCAAAAATCACTTTTGGCAGACTACAAAAGAAATGACAAAGACAAAAGTGGGGAAATCACCCAGAGCTGAGTTGGAGCGGCTCAAGTGAAATGAAATGCAAACGAATTAAGAGAAAAACAAAACATGAAATTTTTCAAGTAAATTGCTCAAAAAAAAAACACGCTTCGTTGGTGCAAATCGTGTTTGGCACTTGTGTCAACGATTTGTTGGGCTGCGGTCCATCACTCAGCTATCAGCAGCAAATTTGACATTTTGATTGTTTGTTGATGTGTTGTTTGGATTTTGACATGTTATCTGGCTGACAAATGGTAGCGGCTTCTCGAAATGCCGCTATCAGCCGTCAGCCGGTGCTGGGACTTCATTAGTCAAACGGACGCCGCTAATGCGCATTTGAAAAGAGTGGCATTAGTTGCGAATGGGCACTTTGCTGCTGACGGCTGTAATTTTGTGCCGAAATTTAAATCGCACATCATTAGTAGAACTCATTTTCTAAAATACAAAAATATCAACAAAAAATTAACAAATTTAATTTTTCTTCTTTCTTTGCAGCATCCAGCAGCAGCAGCGATTGAAAGCAGACCGCAGCGCTCGAGTGCTCGCAGGTACGTTTGCAACCCACTGTGGGGCCTCGAATTTGAGGCATTCATCAGCCCATCTCTTCCCACCACTACATAGCCAATGTATGTGTATATACACACACACATATATACATACATTTCTATGTACATTATGGCTTTGTTTGTTTCAACTCTGCCAATTTTCGAATGCTTATTATCAGCGAAATTTATTTGTATGAATTATTCAATGCTTACTTGGAAAATCAACAACAGCAACAATAACAACAACAACAAGTGCTCGCAAATAAAATCGTATATTAATTTAATTTTTTGCAAACTTTTTCATGCGTATTTGCTGCTGTTTTTGTTTGTGTATTTATATGTATTTGTTTGTTTTGTATTTTTTTGCTTTGGCAGTTTGCCCTCAGCAATAAATTTCAACAATTGACATTTCTGACACTGTCAAAAAGTTTGCGCTTTTATTATTCTTTACGGCATTTTATTAATTTTTTTTGCTGTATGCTTTGCTGTTGTTTTTGTTGTTTATTTGAATGAAGCATGTTTTCACACCGAACGCAGACATTGTCAGCTTTTAATTGATTATGAAGTTTGTTGGGAGTTGTGCGTTCGTGCGCGTACAACTAACAGCAACTCTGGGAAAATTATAAACTTACTGGAACATAAATTAAAACAAATTTTGTAAAAAAAATTCAGGGATTTTCATGCATGCAAAATATAAATATGAACATGGATTCAGAAGAAGATGTTAATAGGAAATACAAAAATATCAAATGGGAAAAACTAAATAAATAATAACAAAAAATTCCATAAAAATAAAAAAGATTCAATTAAAAAAATAAAATAAAACAAACTAAAATAAAATTGAAAAAAATTCAAATACAATAAAATAAAATAAAATAAAATAAAATAAAATAAAATAAAATAAAATAAAATAAAATAAAATAAAATAAAATAAAATAAAATAAAATAAAATAAAATAAAATAAAATAAAATAAAATAAAATAAAAAAAAAAATAAAATAAAACAAAATAAAACAAAATAAAACAAAATAAAACAAAATAAAATAAAAAAAATAAATTAAAATAAAATAAAATAAAATTAAATTAAATAAAACAAAATAAAATAAAAGAAAATAAAATAAAATAAAATAAAATAAAATAAAATAAAAAAAATAAATTAAAATAAAATAAAATAAAATAAAATAAAATAAAATAAAAGAAAATAAAGTAAGGTAAAATAAAATCAATTCAACTCAACTCAACTCAATTCAATTCAACTCAAATCAAGCCAAATCAAATCAAATAAAATAAAATAAAATAAAATAAAATAAAATAAAATAAAATAAAATAAAATATAAATTAATAAAGAAATTAAATGAAATGGCGAATGATTTTGCTTATGAAAAAATGGTAAAAAAAAATCTTGGAAGAATTGCCTCAAGAGCAGCTTATGAACATAGACTGTCCTAGTTTGTTGGTAATAGAGACGGAGGGTCTATGAAAGAGATTCAATGGAATTACCCTTAAAATGGCAACAAATAATTTAGAAAAACGTTTCATATTTGACCCAAATCGGATCATTCAATCTGTGCCAACTAAAGTCTTCTTCAATTTCATGTAAATGTCTCTTTCTTTTTTTCACCTTTTTTTCATTCAAACTTCTACCAATGCCATATAAAGTCTTCAATTTTATGCAAACGTATTGGATCCTTTTTTCAATTTTTATAATTTTACATTCAAACTGCAGAACAGTTGTTGAAGAATCCATGCTGCGGTGCAGGTTTCCTTAAGAAATTTTCTTACAAAAACATTTTTTCACAAAGCCTTTCGTTCCTTGTCTTCTTTGCAACCTTTTAGAACAAAGGAATATTGAATATTAATATGGCTGCCGATTGCTTTGCTTTTATTGAAAGTTGCCATAAATGCCACTTTAATAACCCTTGAAGTCATAAATTTTCTTTATCACAGTGAAAACTCACACTTGAACTCACTCTTTGACAAATGTCTACTGAATTGCAACACTTTACAGTTTTCATTGACAAAAGAGTGCAGTAAAAATATCTGATAACTATAAAAAAACCACAATCAATGTCCACGAACAGAAACACAAACTGTTTTACTTATAATGGCCCAATGTATTTAAGGAAAAATTAAACTTACGCAAATCTTTTTGTTGAGAGATTTTTCAAATGTGTTTTGTTACCTGAAAGAGGAAAGAAACAAATAGTAATTAGTAATTATTTTCATTTTTGTTAGTTTATTTCTTATTTTGTTTTAATAGTTGTAATCAAGTAGAATAGTTAAATTTATCAGCACTCATTTCTGGGTTTAATTCTGGATCCTCATCAATTCCGGACTTTACCAGAGCGACGCTTATATAATCAGTCGGAGATTTTGTGTGACCTTTTCGTGATTGTGGAAGTCATATTTTATTTATTTATTCATTTAAATAAATAAAATAAATAAAAATAAAATTAAAAAAAAATTAAAAATAAAAACATATTTAAATAAATAAAATAAATAAATAAATCAATAAAAAATAAAAAATCAATAAAAATATTTCCTTCCACAATCAATTCGCTCTCAACCCCCAACCCAAATCCACAAAAACAATTCGTCATGGCACTCAATTGCCACATGTTGTCAACACCGCCATAGTCCACACTCTGACGTCACTGTGCAATTAAACTCGATCGATTTCATAATGTTTCAAAACAATTTCAATTGGGGAAAAATGCGTTTTTTATTTCAAAACAAAACGAAATACGTAAAACCATTGAAATTCCCCAACAACCGGTGGGCTGTGTCCGCGTTGCATATTAGCGTCGATTGCAGCGTGAACGCAGCTTTGACCATGAACTCTTTGTTGTTACACATAGCTCAGCGTTCGGCGTTGCTCAATCGACAATAAGCAATAAGCCCACGTACGCCTCGTGCTAAAATATTAGGCCAACTACATATTTGGCTAATGGTTAGCAAGTGTTGGGGGGGGAGCGAAGGGCATTGGTGCACTTGTACTGAATTAGACGCGCGCACCAAGTCGCGTCGTTGCTGGCAATTTACATTTACTACTTTTTCGAGCGTTTACGCGCGCTTACATAAGATTTTAAATAAATTACAACAACAACAACAGCGCCAAGAAACTGTCGTTGGCCATCCGCTAACTCGCTGCGGCAATAAATTTATTCCGCATGCCGTCTTTGCGCGAGACCAGTGGTCGTTGTGGCCATTGTCGCCGCTTTTCGTTTCGCTGCAGCCGCTTTTCGTCTCTTCCGCTAACTTTAGTATTGCTGCTGTGTATTTGTTGTAATTTTCTGAAATTGTTAATGCTTATTTGTAGCTGTTTTACTCGTAGTTAAATAAGCGTTGACTGCTTTCGAGTATTTCATGTGCGCAATGAAAGCAACAGAGAGAGAGAGTGAGAGGGCTGAGCTGTGCAGTCACAGCTCAGTTCTATATACTTTGGTGGCTGCGGATTTTCTGCTATTGTTATTGTAATTTTTTTTTTTAATTACTTCGACAACACGTAGTTTTTTGCGGTCTTGTTAAAGCCGAAAACAAATGAAAAGCACCAAAAACAATTTAAAATTAACAGCCGCAGCCAAAGCGTCAACAACAACGACGACCGGAACAGCAACAAGAAATGAGCAAAATGAAAATAAGAAATAAAAGAAAACAAAAAAGTGTCATAAAAAGTAAAATATTATAATTGCTTTCGTAATTAATGGCACTGGTGACGGTGTGTTGGTGCCAGTGCCGGCATCTGCGTTGGTTTTGGCCAGTTGCTGGCCGCTGATTGCGTTGTTGATTGCGTTCGCAGAGGTGTTGGTTTAAACAAATTGCGGCCGCATTTAAATTTTTGCATACGAAAAGCACTGAAATCGAATCGAAAGTTGCTCGTAAAAATTATTTTTACATATTGAATGATTGTAACCTCAAAAAACTCTAATTGATTGAACGGATGTGGTTAGGGATTACTTAAGGCGAGAAGCTTCGGATGGAAGGAAGCTTTGATATGAAAATTTTTTCGGCTCTCTCTCAGCTCTAACTATCTTTATCTATCTATATCTCTGTCTCAATCGCTATCTGAATCTGAATCTCTATCTCTATCTCTATCTCTCTCTCTATCTCTCTCTCTATCTCTATCTCTATCTCTATCTCTATCTCTATCTCTATCTCTCTCTCTATCTCTCTCTCTATCTCTATCTCTATCTCTATCTCTATCTATATCTCTATCTCTATATCTCTATCTCTATCTCTATCTCTATCTCTATCTCTATCTCTATCTCTATCTCTATCTCTATCTCTATCTCTATCTCTATCTCTATCTCTATCTCTATATCTATCTCTATCTCTATCTCTATCTCTATCTCTATCAATCTATCTATCTATCTATCTATCTATCTATCTATCTATCTATCTATCTATCTATCTATCTATCTATCTATCTATCTATCTATCTATCATCTTTCTCCCTAAGATTTTGATGAAAATGTTTTAAAAAAGACGCAAGCAGATTGTCAGCCATTTGTTGTTGAGTGCTGCCATCTTCATGTTGAGATCGAAAACTTTTCAGACAACGACAACAAGCAAAAAAAAATAAAGTAAAGTGAATCAGAGTTAAGTAAAACCAAACTAAAATCAAAGTCACACTGTGGTTCAATGAACTAACATCAGTCGTGTGACAGCTCAGATCACTTTCCACACTCACACTTAGTAGAGTAGAACTGGTTGTTCTCGTAGGAAATGCAAATTTCTGCCTTGTCCCGCATTTTTGCGCCGATTATTGTTTGTTGCAAATTTCACAGCAACATTTTCCCATACCCACATAAGTGTCACACATTTTACACTCAATTAAAAGTGCGTTCAATTGACTGCAAAGACTGTGTGACACTTTCTGACATTTCAATCAATTGAATTGAATTTGTAATGGAAATTTTGCTGCACATTAAACAAGCAAACATTTTGCCAACTAACTATTCACTACGCCTCGACATTGGTTAATTATAACTTATGACATTAATTTAATGCAAAAATATGCGGCAAAATTTATCACAAAAAATCACATAAATAGTGTGACAGCAATGCCAGTAGCAAAAAATAAAATAAACAAAAACCAAAAAATTGCAAAACTATGACAATAACTGACAATAATGGCCAGCAACCAAATGAACTGATTTGAACCTTCGATATGATAAAAAATTTAAATATAAAAATTTGCAAACACTACAAAAAAAACATTGTTTAATGACATTTATAGTGTCAACCACAAACACTAAACTTGGCGCCTCAAATGTGTTTTTCCACCTAATAAAAAAAAAATAAACAGAAAAATTAACACAACAACAGCAACAGCAAAACAATAACCAACAATGACATTTGGTGAATGCAATGGGAAATGCCATCAAGTCCAAAGCCAATTGACTATTGTTGATTATTTTTCGTGCTGTGTGTGTCAGGTTTTTAGCGATTTGAATTTTGCATTTATGCGATTATTTTTGTTGTTGTTTCTGTTTATTTGCTGTTGATATTCTCTACCCGCTAAATGCAATAATATGTAAATATTTTATAAACAGACACAAATAACATTTTAATAGAGTGTTAATCGCATAATAACAGCAACAATAAAAACAACTTCGATAGCATATAAAAAGCTGCAATAAGAATTGACATTATCTGAAATAAAAATTTAGAGGTATTCATGATCTGTGACTGGAAAAGGAACAAAAGAGCAAATTTAACCAAAAACCAAGAGATATGAAATGCGATTGAATTTTAATGTATCATCTATCATATTCTTGTGGATGTAAAACTTTAGTGGTATTCACAAACTGTTGACACATTGGTCGTGGCATGGCGCTAAAAGTCCCAAAGAAAAATGAAAATATGTGAAACTCAAACAATTTAAATTAAAAACAAATTAATAACTTCTAATATCTCGGTTTAGCCCTTATCGAGAAAAACTGTAAAATTTCGCGTATTTTTTATGTTGACTGGTGTCCACCTATCCACCTGTGCTTACCCACGCTCACACAAAACTGAATCAAATAATCAGAAAATTGTCTGAAAAGTTTCTTTAGTGCGAAATCTGAAGTCTGAAAATTTCTTTAGTACGAAATCTGAAGTCTGAAAAGTTTCTTCCAAACGAAATCTTATCTTTGTGTATTTTTTATGTTTTCTGGTGTCCATCTTTGACCCACGTTCAAACAAAACTGAGTAAAACAATCAAAAATCTGTCTGAAAAGTTTCTTTAGTACGAAATCTTATCCATGTGTATTTTTTAATGTTTACTGGTGTCCACCTTTGACCCACGTTCAAACAAAACTGAGCCAAACAATCAGAAAACTATCTGAAAAGTTTATTTAGTACGAAATCTGTAGTCTGAAAAGTTTCTTTAGTACAAAATTTTGTCTTTGTATATTTTTCTAAGTTTTCTGGTATCCATCTTTGACCCATGTTCAAACAAAACTGAGTCAAACAATCAGAAAAATGTCTGAAAAGTTTCTTTAGTACGAAATTTTGTCCTTGTGTATTTTTCTAAGTTTCCTGGTATCCATCTTTGGACCTACGTTCAAATAATACTGAGTCAAACAATCAGAAAACTGTCTGAAAAGTTTATTTACTACGAAATCTGAAGTCTGAAAAGTTTCTTCAGTACGAAATTTTGTCTTTGTATATTTTTCTAAGTAGTAAAAACTCTTATATGTCATCGAGTGTAACCCAATCGAATTCACACAACGAGAGATATAGATGACTAAAGCAAAAATAATGGATTTTTTTCTACTCCTTCATTTCTTAAAATGAGCCAACTTTGAGTCTCTTATGTCCTTCTCTCACTCCAAAATACAACTCTGTTTAGCATTAAGAGTTCATAAAAATCTTTCAAATGTCAATTTTTTTCTACTCCTTCATTTCTTAAAATGAGCCAACTTTGAGTCTCTTATGTCCTTCTCTCACTCCAAAATACAACTCTGTGTAGCATTAAGAGTTCATAAAAATCTTTCAAATGTCAATATTGACATTCCTCAAAATGTCTTCAAATAATTTAAATTATGTCTCATTATTTCGCTTTTCACTCCAATCATTTACCACACATTATGAACACCGCCATCAATATTTCTCACTTATGTGCATTTGCATAAAAAATGCATAAAACATGATGCTTGATGCATAAACAATAACAAAAAAGATTGAAAAACCAAAAAAACACAAAACCAACAATAAATACAAAAAAAATGTGCCTTTGCTTTATTTACATAATTAAACTTTTGCCTAATTTTGTTTGTGTATTTCATTGAAGTTTCTGTTATTGTTATTGTTGTTGCTATTGGCTGATAATTTTTATTGTGATTTAAAAATTCACACAACGTCGAGCAAAAGTTTCGCTCATTCGTTCACGCTCTGAATTGTAGTTGAAGTCATTGCGCGTTGCTGTTGTTGTGGTTTTTATATATTTCAGCAAAGTCATGCAATATATAGTTTATGGTTTTTATGTTTCGGTCACTCGTTTTTTGTCAATATTTATTATTTATGTGCACACATTACATTTCATTTTGCGTTATCGTTGTTTTTTATTCGTTTTACAACTTTTGGACTTTTA